>CM071942.1:38490000-39180000 GCA_036784905.1 Acrossocheilus fasciatus | reverse complement strand
AACAAAATCCAAAATTAATTCTTGCCAAGCGCCAAATGTGTGAAAAAATTGGCTTTTCAAACACAGTTACTCGCCAGTTGGCCAATAACTATTACGTCCTGCAAAATCACATGGTTTACATCAGACTGTGGAAATGACTCAGAAGTGATTCAAGTCAAGTCGTCTTCTAAGAAACATCTGTTGTGACTTAAGTAATATTGTTTAAAATACTTTTTCCCCTCCAAAACATCACATTGTAGCATTTATGTGTTATATTGCTCACATTAAGCCATCAGAACAAAAGTACAAAGAGCAAAATCACAATGAGCCCTTATGTTTTTGAAGTTTCATGCAAATGACTTGTTCATCTTGTATGTGCTATTGCTGCAAATGATGTATGTGCTGTTGTCACAAATATGCAAAAATATTAATATAATAGGGTCCAAATGCATTGTTAATAAAAACTATGCAAAATACAGTCTTACCTGTGTGAGTGGGGTTTACCCGCACATAATTGGCCAACATAACCTCGCATGCGGCACCGCACTCCAGCGGGATCGGACAGTTGCGGAAGTGACTCAGCATGTCCATGACTGATGGGAAACGCAGGTGCTGCACACGACACTGACCCCATTCAGTTAAAGATAGACGCAAATGCTGCAGAGGAAGAAAAACAGTGGAAAATGCAATATAAATACTTCTTCAGTAGCACACCTCTCCTGTGGTGTTCCGCAGGGATCAATCCTTGCTCCTACACTTTTCTCTTTAAACATGCTGCCACAGGGATCCTTGTTTTCTAAACATGGAGTATCATTTAATTCATATGCTGACAACACCCAGTTATACCTCCCACTTAAACGTAAAGATTCATGTTCCCTTGAAGTTTTGCTATCATGCTTGCTGGATCTGAAATCATGGCTGTCACAAAATTTTTCGGCCTTAAATGAGGAAAAAACTGAAGTTGTATTGTTTGGACCAAGTGATTTTTATGATGATAGTAATCTGGATCTAGGCTTTTTAAGTTCTAATATTACTCCGTGTGTGAAAAACCTTGGTGTGTTACTTGACTCAGGACTGCGGTTTGATAAATAGATTAATTCTGTTGTCAAATCATGCTCTTTCCATTTACATCGCCTTGCAAAAGTTAAAACTTTTCTTTCCCTCAGGAAATTTGAAATAGTGATTAATGTGTTTATCACCACACGTCTTGACTACTGTAATTCACTTTATTACTGAAGTTAATAGTTCATCTATTGGGCGTTTACAACTTGTTCAGAACGCTGCTGCTAGGCTGTTGACCGGTAGTAAAAATTTTTTTTTTTTAAAAATCACTCCTATCCTGATATCTCTGTGCTGGCTACCAGTTAAATTTAGAATAGAGTTTAAAATCTTAGTCTTTATTTATAAATATTTACAAGGCTTAGCTCCAGGCTACCTTTCTGTCTTAGTACTCCCTCATAACCCAACTCGGTCACTTAGGTCTGGGGATCTTGGACTACTCTCTGTGTGCAGGACTAAGCTAAAACATAGAGGGGACAGAGCCTTTGCAAGGGTTGGCCCTAAACTATGAAACAACTCACCACTGTCAATTCGAATGGTATGTACTCTTTCCATGTTTAAATCTAAGCTTAAATCTTATTTTTTTATCCATGGCATTTAACAACATATGAATTTCTACGGTATCTATTTTACTTTGTTGATTGTAATTCTTTATTTTATGGATTGTTTCTAATGTTTTGTACAGCACTTTGGTCGACCTTTAGGTTGTTTTTAAATGTGCTTTATAACTAACTAACTAAATACAGACATGAACAGAAAGATGTGCAACAGTCATAGTGAGGTTTGCCTTACTAAGCAATATGGAATACACCAATATAGAGATCAGATATACTTGATACTTCTACAATTTTAACAAATAATAATTTTTTATATTGACTGAAACTAATAATGATGGACAATTTTACTGGTTCTGTTTTTTTTTTTCTTATAAATTACAATAGTATTCAAATAATATAAAGCACAGTAATAAAAAAACAAATAATCACTTAAAACAGCTGTTCTTAACCTGGTGGGGGGAGGGGGGGGCACCAAGAGGTAGCAGGGGGGGTTGCGGGAAGACTTTTATTTTGAAACGTTTAATACTATAAAGCTGCTTTGACACAATCTGTATGGCAAAAAGCTCTAAATAAATAACAGTGACTTGACAACTAAACACAAATTACTGCAGCCAAAACTGCTGGAGTTTTTCCAGCAAACTTACATTACGTGATCAAAAAACACTGCTAAAGAAAGCCGCTACGGTGAATGAGAGAGCTCTTTGCACTTCATTCATTATTTCGAAAACTGGGAAATCACACAATTCAGGTGAGACTTTTTTCTACCTTGTGCTAAAGAGACTGTTTCTGTTATGTGTGGACAAAGAGCTGCTGATCAATTAGCATTGATTCCAGTGTTAAATGATACGGTGACCAATCGTATTGGGTGAATGGCAATGGATGAGAAGAGAGCAGATAATCATGAAAATTAAATCATTTTTAGTGAATTTTTTTTCTTTCCAACTTGATGAGAACACTGGCTGAGCACAGTCGCAAAACGTTGTCATTCATGAAAGGTGGTCACACTTGAAAAAAGGTTAAAGGGATCCCTGGGTATTAAGACTTGTAAGGCTTAATATAACGTAAATGATGTCTCTTATTGAAATATGTAGTAGAAAACCCATTAAAGATTTATGTTATTTTAAAAAATCACCTAGTTTTTTACATATTTTAAACTTTTGGGGCGCCATTTTTCTGATGACGTAAAACGGTTGCATTCCGTGAGCTACTAGCCCTACCTGTTGCTATTTT
Organism: Acrossocheilus fasciatus; assembly: GCA_036784905.1. Classification (NCBI taxonomy): domain Eukaryota; kingdom Metazoa; phylum Chordata; class Actinopteri; order Cypriniformes; family Cyprinidae; genus Acrossocheilus; species Acrossocheilus fasciatus. The sequence goes on along the minus strand of CM071942.1, from coordinate 39,177,175 downwards.
TACCACAACACAACTCAGAAAAGACAACTCGGAAAATAAAATACTGATATGATGACCACAGCTACTGAAAGCTTACAGGTGGCGATGGATACAAGTATAGGTTTAAACTAAATGCTGTACCATCGATTTTTCCCCAAAAGGAGTGTAAACGCCCCAGATATCGAGGGAAATCCATGCTGAGAAACTCCTCTAGCGGCTGTGCGTCGGCATGTTTACATCCTAACAGATGGCATCTAGCGTTTCTTGTTCCAGCCGTTTGTAAGCTCTTTCAGTAGCTGTGGTCTACTAAAAGACTCAAAGGCATCAGGGCTAAAGTGGAGAGAACAAAGGACAACGTCTTTAGGACGTTTTATTCATCCACAGGCATCTTCCCATTCTTTTCTCCTCCTCTTATCGCTAGGAAAGCAGTGAAGTCTTACATTACATAATTTCTTTTATTGCCCTTCGACTGAAAATTACAACCAAAAGTCTAACAATGTGGTATCGTATCAGTATTTTATTTTCTGAGTTGTGTATTCTGAGTTGTGTTGCGGTTGTGTTGCGGAGTGCAACCATTTGACGTCATCGACAAAGCCCAAATTCCCTTAATCAACCATCACAATGAGAAAACACAAAGAAAATATTTCTGATGTGCAGTAAAAGATAATTGAGCTTCACAAATTAGTGAAGTGGCTTTAAGAAAAGAGCTAGAGCAGTAAAAATTCTCATTTCCACCATCAGGACAATAATTAAGAATTTCCAACCAACATAAAATGTTACGAAACTGCCTGGAAGAGGATGTGTGTCTATATCGTCCTAATGCACGGTGAGAAGGAGAGTTTGAGTGGCTAAAGACTCTCCAAGGACCACAGCTGGAGAATTGCAGAAAATAGCTGAGTCTCTGGGTCAGAAAACCTTAAAAAAAAAAAAAAAAAAAAAAAAAAAAAGCCAAACAGCACCTACATCACCACATGTTGTTTGGGAGGGTTTCAAGAAAAATTCTCGTAGCTCATCCAAAAACAATCTCTAGCATATTCAGTTATCAGACACGATTGGAACTTCAAATGGGACTGGCTTCTATGGTCAGATGAAACTAGAAAATGAGCTTTTTAGCAGCAAACACTCAAGATGGGTTTGGTGAAAACAGGGATAAAAATGTACCCCATGTGTACAATGAAATATACTGCTGTATTTTTGATGTTGTGGGCCTATATTTCTGCTGGAGGTCCTGGACATCTTGTTTAGACACATGGCATCATGGATTCTATCAAATACCAACAGATAAAAAAATCAGTAAGTGCCTGACTCTGTTACAAATCTTATAATGGGCCATGTTTGGATCTTCCAAACGTACAATAATCCAAACACAAACCTCAAAATCAACACAAAAATGGGTCACTGAGCACAAAACCAAGCTTCTGCTGGCCATTCCAGTCCTCTGACCTGAACCCTACAGAAAATGAGTGGTGAACTGAAGAGGAGAAGCACCAACATGGAGCTGGGAATCTAAAGGGTCTGGAGTGATGAAGGAGTGATGAAGGAATGGTCTCTGATCTCTTGTCAGGTGTTCTCTAACCTCATCAGGCATTATAGGAGAAAATTTAGAGCTGTTAAACTGGCAAATGGAGGTTTCAAAAGGTATTGAATAAAAGGGTGCCATTAATTGTGGCCAGTGTGTATTAGAGAAAAACATTTCATAATGATATTTTCCCCCACTTTAAATTCTTATTATCCAATGAAAGGTTAGATTTTTGTGAATTTTTAAAAATAAAAGATCAAAAGGATTAACAATGCAGATTAATTTTCACAGCCTTCTTTGATCATATTTACCAAGGTAGCAGATATTTTTGGCGGGTCGGGTGGGTCATGTAATAAAAAATACATTATAATTAATTGCGGGTGGGTCGCGGGTGGATGAGATAAATCATTAGTGATGCAAATATTCTCTAAAATATGAAGGTGTTTTAAATTCATTTTTTTCATCAGGCAGACAGACACGCAGATTTCATTTTTGTGTTTGTTCGCCTGTTCAGGAAGATGCAGTGAGTTGCAGTTGCAGTTAAAGTTTGAATGGAGTAAAGCGTGTGTTTATGCTATTAAGAAAGTGTAGACTATAATATGGCCAAAGAAGGCTTTTGTTTTTTAATTAAATGTTCATTTAAAAGCAGCCTATTATCATTGTATTAGCCTGTTACCGTTACCCCTTATGGCTACGACGATGTTTTGTTCCGTCCTTCACGCGGTGCCAAATCACATCAGGAGCAAAGCAACTGGATTCGCGAGACCACGAGATTCTGGGATGTTTCTGAAACGTGCCGCGGCGAGGCTGGTATAATATATATACATATCTATGGGTATAAACACAAGAATTGACTTGACTAGAGTGACCGTGATCAGCTCTGGTGGACATGTCAGAGCCGTAATGCGCGGCAGACGTGGTGCGCAGATCAGCTCTCACATCACTGAATCTGCTGTTAAAAATGAACCATCCATTCATCATATTATCATGCAAAAATAAGAATTAGTCTAATTAGAATCATTGTAATGTGACGATCGGGTGTGGGTCAGGTTGGTTATCGAAATCAGAGAAAAATATAGGTGCGGGTGGGTGGCGGGTGGATAATTTATTTGAAGCAGCGGATTCGGGTGACGTTTGAGCTCATCCGCGCATCTCCTAAAAATCATATATAAACAGTATCTCACAGTACACCCCTCACATTTTTGTAAATATTTTATTATATCTTTTCATGTGACAACACTGAAGAAATGACACTTTGCTACAGCGTAAAGTAGTGAGTGTACAGCTTGTATAACAGTGTAAATTTGCTGTCCCCTCAAAATAACTCAACACACAGCCATTAATGTCTAAACCGCTGGCCACAAAAGTGAGTACACCCTTAAGTGAAAATGTCCAAAATGTCCCAATTAGCCATTTCCTCTCCCTGGTGTCATGTGACTCGTTAGTGTTACAAGGTCTCAGGTGTGAATGGGGAGCAGGTGTGTTAAATTTGGTGTTATCGCTCTCACTCTCTCATACTGGTCACTGGAAGTTCAACATGGCACCTCATGGCAAAGAACTCTCTGAGGATCTGAAAAAAAGAATTGTTGCTCTAAATAAAGATGGCGTAGGCTATAAGAAGATTGCCAAGACCCTGAAACTGAGCTGAAGCACAGCAGACTATACAGTGGTTTAAAAGGACAGGTTCCACTCAGAACAGGCCTCGCCATGGTCGACCAAAGAAGTTGAGTGCACGTGCTCAGCGTCATATCCAGAGGTTGTGTTTGGGAAATAGACGTATGAGTGCTGCCAGCATTGCTGCAGAGGTTGAAGGGGTGGGGGGTCAGCCTGTCAGTGCTCAGACCATACGCCGCACACTGTACCAAATTGGTCTGCATGGCTGTCGTCCCAGAAAGAAGCCTCTTCTAAAGATGATGCACAAGAAAGCCCGCAAACAGTTTGCTGAAGACAAGCAGACTATGGACATGGATTACTGGAACCATGGGAAATAAGTACCAAATAAACCAAATAAGTTTATCTTGGTCTCATCAGACCACAGGACATGGTTCCAGTAATCCATGTCCTGTGGTCTGATGAGATCAAGATAAACTTATTTGGTTCAGATGGTGTCAAGCGTGTGTAGCAGCAACCAGGTGAGGAGTACAAAGACAAGTGTGTCTTGCCTACAGTCAAGCATGGTGGTGGGAGTGTCATGGTCTGGGGCGGCATGAGTACTGCCGGCACTGGGGATGCAACATGTACTGTGACATATTGAAGCAGAGCATGATCCCCTCCCTTCGGAGACTGGGCTGCAGGGCAGTATTCCAACATGATAACGACCACTGCCTTGCTAAAGAAGCTGAGGGTAAAGGTGATGGACTGGCCGAGCATGTCTCCAGACCTAAACCCTATTGAGCATCTGTGGGGCATCCTCAAACTGATGGTGGAGGAGCGCAAGGTCTCTAACATCCACCAGCTCCGCTATGTTGACTCCAGTGGCAACCTGTGAAGCTCTGGTGAACTCCATGCCCAAGAGGGTTAAGGCAGTGCTGGAAAATAATGGTGGCCACACAAAATATTGACACTTTGGGCCCAATTTGGACATTTTCACTTAGGGATGTACTCACTTTTGTGGCCAGCGGTTTAGACATTAATAGCTGTGTGTTGAGTTATTTTGAGCGGACAGCAAATTTACACTGTTATGCAAGCTGTACACTCACTACTTTACATTGTAGCAAAGTGTCATATCTTCAGTGTTGTCACATGAAAAGATATAATAAAATATTTACAAAAATGTGAGGGGTGTACTCACTTCTGTGAGATATTGTATGTATATATATATATATATATATATATATATATATATATATATATGTGTGTGTGTGTGTGTGTGTGTGTGTGTGTGTGTGTGTGTGTGTGTGTGTATATATGTGTATATATATTAGTGGTGGGCATAGATTAATTTTTTTAATCTAGATTAATCTCACTGTAATCTTGGAATTAATCTAGATTAAAATGTCTCATTTGAATTCTGCCAAGTAGATCAGAATAAGTTCACTACTAGCAGTCATCAAGAATTTAATATTGATAATAACATTGAATACATTGTATGATTATTCCTTAAAGATAAGGTTTTAATAGTTTTAGTAGTAGTAGTCTATTACGTTCTGCCCAATGTCTTCAAGTGAAACCAAACTTTTATTTTGACGGGCTGCCGTGAGGATAGTTTTTCTCAAATGAAACGCTCGAATGCTCATGAAGTGGACTCTCAGAGCAGTTCTGGAGATGTTGTTCATGTATTTATGTCCTCATTTAGTGAGAGGACAGACGTTAATATCGCCGCAAGCGTCACGCGGGCTTCTGTATGACTAAACAAACCCGCGCGTCTGCGCCATATATTAACACAGAGACATGTAACCATGTAACGTAGAAACAGAAATGACTTGCCGATTTCCATTGGGAAGCTTCTTAAAAATACATTTTCCCTGAAGCAAACCCGGCGGCTTCATAGCTGCATCCATGTTAGCACGTCACGTTTGATATGGTAATTTCCCAGTAGACATACACACAGGTTCGACGACTCGTTCTCGCCCCCTACAGTGCAGTTCGGCTAGGTATACATCCGCGCTAAAATATCAAGGTGAAAGTCATCATAGCTTGCATAGTATATACCCAGCTCCCAACCCAACTTTGAGAATAGATTAACGGCGATATTTTTTTTTTTATCGCCCGATAAGAGTCTCACGTTAACGCCGATAACGGCCCACCACTAATATATATATGTGTGTATGTGTGTGTGTGTGTGTGTGTGTGTGTGTGTGTATATACTAGTGACACTAGCATGTCACTATTTTCACACATTTCTTGATTATTTTATATTATTACTATTATAATAATATAGATTTTTTATTTAATATTTGTAATATTATTAGTTATTTTATATTAGTTTATTCATATAAAATATATAAATACATCTGAAATAAAAATAGAAATAATAAACTGGTCACTGATATTGTATATCCCCCATGATAATGAGGATGAGGAGGATGATGATGATTATGCCTCATTACCTTTGCTCTGCCCTGGTAGTTAAACGTGAGGACATAGTCTCCTCTCCGCGTCTCGCTCTGTCTCACGAGGAAGTTCCCATGACCGCTGAACCCGGCATGCTGGACAAGGTAGGCAGCCCGCACACGTGATATGGGCCCATGAAACCATGGGTAAGAGGACAGGAAGTGATCCGTTTTATTGTAGGCGTGCTCTGCGAGTCCAAAACCCAGAGAACCTGCGGAGACACACACACACACACACACACACACACACACACACACGAGACAGAGTGTTTACAGACATCAGAGCAGCCCGTTACCATGCAAAATAATTTAATCTCATCTGTTAGTTTATAAAAACAAAAGAAAAACATATGCTATACTGGAAATCTATGCAGAAAATGTAACTGTCACACACTTTCAAAAGTATAACAAAAACAAAGATGCCATTACATCAAAATTGACCGTTTTTAGCCCCATTTACACCATGTTTTGGTCGATTCAACCACAAATGTCTTCAGTTCTCAGTTATTTTAGATTATTTGCATTAATATAAGTGTTGATATTTAAGTAAGAGAGAGTGTGTGTGTGTGTGTGTGTGTGTGTGTGTGTGTGTGTGTGTGTGTGTGTGTGTGTACGTGACTCACCCTGGCCGCTGGGCTCTGTGCTCCCTCTGCGAACTGCGTTGAGCGAGTCGCTAACAGGAAACGGTTCTCCATCCACACTATCTGACCTGGAATCACACATACACAAACATCTCATAAACATCTATGAACTCCTTTAATTGCATAATGAAGGGGTCACAGAATGTCATGCTGTCAATAACACCCCATCACATATTCTAAGATGCGTCCACACTACAAAGCAAAGCTTTCAACGACGATCATGAGAGATAAGTTATTTTTTGCCATGCATACAGTGGCCCTAAAAAGCATGTGACCCTTTAAGAAACATTTACAAATGTGTGAATGTCACTGCATTGCATTATAAAGCTTAAAACCAGTAGGCATTTATTTTAAAGAATGTTTGTCTTTTTTAAAATACATTTTAATTGATAAACTTTAAAACATATATTTTTAATTATTCTAAAGTAATTACATTATTTTACCTTATTTCTAGTTCTATTTTTCATTACATATTACATTACAGCTTTCCTGTAGCTCAAATGCGCTAGCAACGCCAAGATCATGGGTTCGATTCCCAGGGAAAGCAAGAGCTGATAAATAAAAAATGTTAAAACCGTAACTTGAATGCAATGTAAGTCGCTTAGGATAAAAGCGTCTGCTAAATGCATAAATGTAAATGTAAATGTAAATTTTATAGCAACTATATTACATTGTTTTAGTAAAATACATTTTTATTCATTTTTGTTATTTATTGCTATTCTTCAAATAGTCAAAATAGATTTTAAAATGAATTCTGTTTTTTTTTTTTTTGTCACTTTAGAAATGGAAGAACAAGATGAGTGGGTCAGTTTTCTGTGCAGTATACTCAGTTGTACTGAACAATTTGGTAAATGAAGTAGGACATACAGATATTTGACATACAGTTTTCATGCTGCTTTACTTTTACTTTTTTTTTTTACACAAATTATCATATTTATAATATATTAAAAATATAATTATATTGAATAACTAAATGTAGCATTTAAATTAAAATATTATATTTATAATTAGTAAATAAAAGAATTAAAATGAGCAAAAACTCATGAAAAACTGGGAGAAAATTGTGACTAATTAAAATAAGTAAATAAGTAAATAAATAAATAAATATGAATGCAACGAACACAGCAAGAAAGTGGGTCAAGAGGAGAGCAGATCTTATAGGATGAGAATTAGACAGAAAAACAGACGTGGCTTTGAAACCTATAGGGACGAAATGAAGGAAAGGACAGAGAAAGAGCAGAAGCAAGTCTCGGGGAGGGGTGTTTGGGGAAGTTGTGGGAGAAAGCAGCACAAAAGCTTTTGGTTCGAGTCAGGAAATGTGTCGTGTAATTCCTGGACAATGAAAAAAATATAGTATACGATGCTCTTAAGTCAATGCATGCATAAAGGGTGGACTGAAAAAAAGGTAAAAAAAAAAAGGCAAACAAGAGAGAGAGAAAAAAAAAAGAGAGAAGGGGGCATGGAGAGAAAGGAGGCCATGAGATGTGCTGAGTCGAGTTCTTGAGCTTCTTAGTAATCAGAATAACAGGAAGACCTCACTCTCGTTCTCTCTCTCGCTTCCTAAAACTCACATTGATATATTCACACAGGCTTGAGTTCTCAGTACCATCACACCAATAAAAGGAAATGAAACACATGCGTTTGCACACACACAAATACACCTTTGGTAAAAGACACAGCTTGTGCAGAACACACAGATGGTGTGTGTGTGTGTGTGTGTGTGTGTGTGTGTGTGGACATGTCTGCAAGCAAACAAACCCAGCACATCTAAATTAAGACTTTTAAAAATACTAAAATATGTGAGAACCCAAACGATGTGGATTTCTTTAGCACTAAGTTTGGTTTTAGTCTATGTGTGTGTGAGAGTGTCTGCATGTGTGTGTGTGTGTGTGTGTGTGTGTAAAAGAGGAAGTGAGTGGGTTTTCTCAGTAGGGGAATGTCAGGAACTTCTGCAGATGTCTGGGATCTTCAGAGGTAAGTTTAGCTCAAACGCAGAAAGCGCCACTCTCACCTGCTGGTGATGCATTCTCTGAGCTCTGTGGTCCAAGAGCTCACCTGCTGCTCATTATCGGCCTCAAATATATAACTACCCGGATGACCAGTAACCTGAGCGGAGAACAGAGAAAAAGAAACGCATCAACCAACAGAACAGAAGACAATAAAAGATTTAGAAATTAACTTGATTGTTTTGTAAAAAATTCTTACGGAACCTTTATATTTATACCAAATACAGAGTCTTACTGAGTTATTCCTCAAGCTGATTAATTTGCTGATTTTGGATTATTTTGATTATTATATACATCATGTTTTACAATATTTTTGAGTAAAGTTGAAGCTATAAGAATTTGCTTAAATCATAATAGCTTTTATTTAAATATATACATTTCAAAAAATACTATTCCATGTAGTCTCTCAAATATTATGAGGACATAAAAGCTTTTATTTAAAGCTGCAGTCTTTAACTTTTTTGTGTTCAAAACGTACAAAATTGATCTAATATGCGAGTGCACCATTCAGACTATTTTAGACTGGTTCGGGTAGGTACCGCTGCGGAGTAGCCCAGTATCTGCGTGATTCGTCATAGACATAAACAGAGTGAAGTAGCTCCGCCTACAATGTTCTTCCGCAAGATGCACGCAGTTCTGTTTATTAGCCGCTAGAGCGCCAAAAGTTAGGGACTGCAGCTGTAAACATACACATTCGAAAAAAACTATTCCATATAGTCTCTCAATTGTTATAAAGTCATAAAATCTACTATTTAAATATAGAAACCTTTTATTTAAATATATACACATTTAAAATTACTATTGCAAATTCTATTCATTAAAAACTGTTTTAGATAGAAAAAAGCTTGTCGCACCACAAGGTGCTGGCATCAACGACTGCATTAGATTGGCCATCAGCCACTGCTCTCTAGATATCAGCAGAGACCAAAGGAAAACCCATTTTGGTCGACCACTAATCATGACGACTTCAGCACAAAGCAAAGAGAGGGGGGAAAAACAAAAAAAAACAAAACAAAAAAAAAACACATTAAAAGACTGAGTTCTTCATTCCAGTTCTGAATCGATTAAATTTCCAAGAAGCGTCATTAACCCGAGATAGATTACAACTGTACAAACTGTTCTGTGCAATACATGTTCTTTAAGTCAGGACAACAATTCGGATTAACAAACAGACAGGAACAATTTTGGATTAGGAAAAAAAATTGTATGTACATGTGTATGTTTATACAATAAAATCAAATATTTCACACAAAAGCTCTAAAATGAAATGTACCACACATTTTCAAATCATATACAGCAGGTTCCAAAAACCATTGATTCCACATAATCAATGACACTCGTTTACTCCAAGACCAGTCCTAAAAATAGTACACAATCTGAAATATTTTTGAAAGTTTCCATGTATAAAATGTAAAATAAATAAACAAATAAATACTTTCAATGTGGTCTTAAACCATTGGACCCCATTTTATATATTACACAGTTCCATAATTCTATTTAAATGTAATAAAATTGAATAAGCATTGATTTATTGCATGCAATATTTACTAAAACCTGCACCAAAATCATGCCTATACACATATTCTTAAAATGGCCTAATATCATCCAAAAGAATCAGCCTCTTGAATATATTAGTTTATCAATAAAATTAACCAGTGTGTAATAATTCATGACTGTGTGTGTCTTCGTTCACCTTTAAGACAAATGTGTTCATGTTGTCTGGCATCTCTAGGCGATTACAGCGTCGGATCTCTTGGATGTCCGAACAAGGTACGGTGAGCTTTGGCATTTTGTAGTCCTAAAACACAAAGCAAGCAACACATCTTCTTAATATAATCATATAATAGTTACATAATGTCTTTAGAAACATTTGCTTCCATATATAAACTCGAAAACCTCCTTTACCATTGATATTGTGCTTGTATGTTGTATTTTTACTACTCTTGTAAATGCATTAGCCTAAATGCTGTATGGTAGCAAACGTTTTCTCTTGAAAAAGTTTCTCTTCTCTATTTATCTTTGTAAATGCTACTAAACTTAGAGCAGATTTCCACACCAGCAACTCTGACACTGCATTAAAAGAAATGCAATTAGGGGTTTGTATCTCACTTTTTTCTTGCTTCTCAGAATTCTGACTTTTTCTCAGAATTCTGAGTTTACATCTCTCAGTTAGTTTTTTTTCCTCTCTCCTATGAAATAAGCTTGTTTCCACCACAGGATAAAATAATACATTTAGGTAATTGTGACTTCTCACAATTCTCACATTTTTTCTCTCAGAACTGCTACATAAACTTACAATTCTGAGAAAAAAGTCTGAATTGTGAGCTATAAGTTCACATTTGCAAGAAAAAAGTCAGAGAGATAAAAAGTTGCAAATGACTCTTTTTTTTTTTTTTTTATCCTGTGGCGGAAACAATCTTCCATAGATTTGGACTCCCATACTGACACACAACCAAACAAGTTTCTTTCTAAATCAATAAAACATAATAATGCACCACTCAGACACACAATCTGACAAACAAGGACTATGTCATCGATGATAAAACAGATTTCTAGTGCATGACACACTCCAGTGTGGGTTTGATTTCCTTGTTCTACTGGGATTAGCTAAGAATGTTCATCTGGAAATTAAGAGAGAATAGAGCTATGACCCGTGATCTGAAACCTTCGACCTACGCCTACACATGCACATATACACACTCACAAAATATACACGCACACGGATACACACACCAAATCTCCTTGGGAAAAAATGAGAGCGGATTCCGGGAAGTTGTGAGAGCTGCAAATGAATCCGGACGCTCGGAGCTGCAGGAATTTCCAGTGTGTGTCCCGTCAGTTCTGACACATCAAAGATTTGGGAATGAAGTAGCTCTTTCTCTCTCAAACTAAATCTGTGATTTTGAGTGAGTCAGACTGAATCACGGCTTAAAATAGCTTCACACACACACAGGCTCATGCCAAATCAACGGTGCTGTAATATTACGATCTTTCCCCTTTGAACTGCAGTCAACTCTCACACAGAGGAGAGCAGAAAACACCACTGACTCATTCATATCCACACACATACACGCACACTTCTGCACTAATTCCAGCAGAACAAGAAGTGACTGAAGTATTAAACACCACACATATATACGATAAAACAGATGACTGGTTTCTCTTCTCCATTTCTCTTCACAAATGCAAGAAACTTCCTATTAAACTTGGAGCAGATTTCCATTTAAGCAACTCTGACGTTGCATTGTAAGAATTCTAGGAACTAATACTAAAGAAGACAGTCTGAGAATCAGCGACAAAGATATTACCAAGACATTACTATAAAACAGCTGGATATTTGATAACTTTTGACATCCATGTTTCTTGTTCAGTTTCTGGAGCAATTCCCATCACACACTGTATGATAATTAGAGTTCTGGCTGCATATAAATATGTTTACGGACAAAACATTTCATACAGCTAGCATGAATATGGTTACATATAAACAATGATTTAAACTAGTACACATACAGTTGCTAATAAAAGATGATTGGTGCATCATTTAAACTGGTGTGCATACAGATGAACAAAAGATCATTTAAAGTAGTATATAAATAGTATAGTATAGTATATCTACAAACATCTACTAAAACCAGCATGCATACCATTACAAACAAAAGACTATTAAAACTAGTATGCAGTACCGCCACTCCCTATAGTTTGCATACCATATATATATATATATATATATATATATATATATATATATATATATATATATATATATATATATATATATACACAGTGGTGTGAATTTTTTTTTGCCCCCTTCCTGTTTTTTTTCATTAATTTTTTTGCATATGTCTCACACTTTAATGATTCAGATCATCAAACAAATTTTAATATTACAGTAAAAACAAAATGCAGTTTTGAAATAATGATTTAATTTATTAAGGGAAAAAAGCTGTCCAAATCTGCCTGGCCCTATTTGAAAAATCTAATAACTGGTTGTGCCACCCTCTGCAGCAACAACTGCAATCAAGCATTTGCGATTTCTGGCTTCACATCGCTGTGGAGGAATTTTGGCCCACTCCTGCAGAATTGTTTTAATTCAGCCACATCGGAGGGTTTTCAAGGATGAATGGACTGTTTAAGGTCAAAAGATGAATGAAACCAGTAAACAAATGTTTACAAACAGAACATGCATTAAACTAGTAAGTCATAGACCAGAAACATCAGGAGTTAGCTTTAGTGTAAGGCCTTTCCACACTGAGCGCAATGTGAAAAAGTGAGGCGAATCGCAGACGAACGGTGCTTTCACACACAGCGTGAAACGAATGTTTGCCTTCTGCTAATTCACGCCTGCATGCTAGGGGGCGCCGACCAACAGTGTATTTTTCCTCAGACGTGTGTCGTATGTGGATTTAAAGGAACACTCCACTTTTTTTGGAAATAGGCTCATTCTCCAACTCCCCCAGAGTTAATAAGCTGAGTTTTACCGTTTTTGAATCCATTCAGCCGATCTCCGGGTCTGGCAATAGCACTTTTAGCATAGCTTAGCATAGATCATTGAATCCGACTAGACCAGTAGCATCGCGTTCAAAAACGATCAAAGAGTTTCAATATTTGTCCTATTTAAAACTTGACTCTTCTGTAGTTATATCGTGTACTAAGACCGGCGGAAAATGAAAAGTTGCGATTTTCTAGGCTGATATTACGCAGCACCTGAAAGTAGTCCCCAGCTAGGTATCTAGTTATAATATAGCTGGGGACTACTTTCAGGCGCTGCGTAATATCACTGCGCCTGCCGCGGCCATGTTACGGCAGCAAAGTTCCTTGATTATTACGCCGGAATGAGAGTATAGTTCCTAGCCAAATCGGACTAGAAAATCGCAACTTTTCATTTTCCGCCGGTCTTAGTACACGATATAACTACAGAAGAGTCGAGTTTTAAATAGGACAAATATCGAAACTCTTTGGTCATTTTTGAACGCGATGCTACTGGTCTAATCGGATTCAATGATCTATGCTAAGCTATGCTAAAAGTCTTATCGCCAGACCCGGAGATCGGCTGAATGGATTCAAAAACGGTAAAACTCAACTTATTAACTCTGAGGGAGTTGGAGAATGAGCCTATTTCCAAAAAAAGTGGAGTGTTCCTTTAACATCTAAATTAAGATAAAAAAAATAAAAATTAAAATTAAAAAAAGTTTGGTTCTACACCAGAAACACAAATTATCTATAATGCTTACAAGAATAGGCTACCTCCTCAAATATAATTAGAAGTACAATTAGCATCAAGCTACACTTGAAAATGTATTCAATTATTAATGTATTTTCTTACCCACTTTAAACCATCATCGAGTGCTTGTAATAACTTCTGATTGTGATTTATATTTGATTTTGATTCTATAATAAGCAAACACAGGCACTCTTTGTGCGTTTAAAAACGCTACACTGCTAATATTTGTTATAAACCATTCTCACCCTTTTTTGCAACAGCAGCTGCTCCGGTCACGTTATCCTAGCTAGGCCGGTCACGATAGTCGATATATCGACTTATCGCACGATATATGGAAATGAGCGCGATCATTTTTGGTGCCGCGATATATTGCGACTGATCTTTAATTATAATTAAAAATAATGATTATATTATTTTTTCTTTACATAAAAATGAATATCACCAACATTTTAGTCGATCGTGCTGCCTCTGTCATCACGTCTGCTCTCTGTGGCGGAGACGGGGCGGCAGCGTCTCCCCCACACACACAGAGCGGACAGCGACAGGTGAAGAGAAGGCGTGAACCCACTGCGTTATTAAGTGTTTCGTGACATCTACAGCCAGTTAGGAAGAACAAGTGCCAATGGACTTGGTTTCAAAGCCGCAATCTTCAGCTCCAGTGTAGGAACATCCGATACACACCAAGCCGACGCCGACAAACTATAGTGGCGACGACAGCAGACTGCGGGGTCGGCTCACGTCGGCAGTGTCTGGGTCCAAAGTTGTCCTGACACACCAAGCCGACGCTCGACACCCGACGGCCAAGTAGCACGTCCGTTCTGCGCCCTTCTCGTGCACTGGTTCGCCAGCTGAACAGCCAATCAGAATGATCAGATGGCCTGAATAACCGACGAGCTCCGATGCCAATTCAACATGTCGAATCGGCCAAAAAAAAGCCGACGAGGACCAACTTCAGCCGACGGCGCAGAACACACTGAGAAAACTTAGTCGGCCGACGAACAAAAACTGCCCGACAGCCAACCGTCGGCTTGGTGTGTACCGGGCACCGAATGAGAGAGGAGAGCCAATTAACGTGAATGAGTCGGTATTGGTTTTATTTATTTAGCATATATTTTTTTCACATTCCGGTTCCAATGTCTAAATATTCTTAAGAATAAAATGTTCTTTTTTCTTTGAAAGAGTGTACTTCCATTATTATGCTATTATATTGTCATACTGTAATTATATAATCAGTGAAATAAAATTGCCTTAAAATGACAATAATATCGTTTATCGCAATTAATTTTGGTGCAATATATTGCAAAACAAAAAGTAGTTATCGTGACAGCCCTAATCCTAGCTCAAATTTGATTGGGCGGTCCGTGTTTTTGCTTTGCGAAACTGAAAAGATTCGTCAGACTGGACGAAAAAAAAAACATTCGCATTTTCAGTGCGCGAATGTTTGTGGTCGATGAGGAAGCATCCATAGGAAGCTGTTGTTTTATTCTAGTGCGTCATCGCGTCCGAAATTCGTTTCGCTTTTTCGTGCTCAGTGAAATATAACAAAAATCCATAGCAATCAATTCATGATGTTTGTAGAGAAAATAATTTTACTTCAAACATACATGGAAAGTAAAAATACAAACAAAACATTTCTATTCATTCAAATACCTTCAGTGGTTCTATCCCAGAAAATCTTACACTTAAAAAGATATACTAATTTCAGTGTCGTAGCTTGTAGTGTACCTAACTAGGGTAGCTTGACTGTAGTTTAGCTAAAGCAAGCTAAGGTTTCAAACTAGCTTCCCCAACACTGTTGTGAAGTGATTTCCAGAACTGCTGCCAGCCGAGTGTGAAAAAATCATGACAGCTCTTAAACGAAGAAATCCACATTAGCTTGATTTCTATGACCGTATTTGGCCCCTGTTTCTGTTTGTCGGAGACTGGATTATTTACTCTCGCTCTACACAACACAAACATTTTTCGAAGCTGTGTAGAATGTTGTTTATCTATTTTCTGACACAAGTTTGAAGTGCATTTCCTGCGACTCTGAGTCCAGCCAACTTGAGTTTTAATGTATAATAATAACAGCTGTCCATGTGGAAATGCATGAGATGCCTGTAAGGCCAACCTCACAGTCCATTTGTTAACTTGATTTAACTTTTAAAATTCTTTTTTTATTGCATAAGGATTTCATGGCTCATCCTCACATTAAAAAGTTTCATTTCAACTCACAGATGTTCTCTGGTGTTACCGCATTTAACACACGGTTTAATTGTGCATGTGTTGTGTACGAGTGCTGTTTAAAATGCCACAACAAACAACCACGCCATTCATCTGAATAACTTCACTTCCTAATAGTTACTTTTGCTTTTGCTCACATTCTCAGAACAACCTTTCAAAATGAGTCACGTAATGAAATTAGAAATAACAATCAGAAAGGAATCTAGAAACGACACTAGGAAGAGATGTCTCAGTGATGATCTTTTGTGAGAGTGTAAGCTTACGAAGTACAGATTTGAAGTCTATGGTCCTGGTCTGCTTATAAAAATACAGATATCACTGTACAAATATATATGTACTGTAATCACATACATACATACATATACAGTATACACATACATATACATATATATACACATGTGTGTGTGTGTGACCATGGACGACAAAACCAGTCTTAAGTGTCAATTTTTCGAAATTGAGATGTATATATCATCTGAAAACTGAATAAATAAGCTTTCCATTGATGTATGGTTTGGATGGTTAGGATCTGACAATATTTGGCTGAGATACAACTATTTGAAAATCTGGAATCTGAGATACATTTATGGTAAGAAATTTACAAAATATCTTCATGGAACATGATCTTTACTTAATATCCTAATGATTTTTGGCATAAAAGAAAAATCGATAATTTTGACCCATACAGTGTATTTTTGGCTATTGCTACAAATATATCCCAGCGACTTAAGACTGGTTTTGTGGTCCAGGGTCACAATTAGTGTGTGTCTGTATACGTGTAAATTTTAAAAATATAAAAAATTAAACATTAACATTTTAATTTATATATAAAAATGTTTTAATTTTGCATAGCATCATAGTATACACACACAGACAAGCATAAATAAAATATTTATAAATAAATAAATAAATAATCTAAAATAATTTAATATATATTAAAAATTATGAAACAATACAATTAAAATTGTGAAATAAAATATGATCATTTAGCATAGCATCACAAATATATACACACAATCTGTAAAAAGACTGTAAAAATGCTACAGTGAAAGCTGTTAATTGGTTAATGATAAAGTTCTCTTACTATAGTATATATACTATAGTAAGAGAACTTATCATTAACAAATTGACAGCTTATATACATATATATATATATATATATATATATATATATATATATATATATATATATATATATGTATGTGAGTGCATAAAATTGTAATAAATCCAATGGAACATTTCATTAATCTTTACAGTAAAATACTGTCAAATTTTCAATTCTCTTGTAATTTACAGTGAAAATTGGGTTGAAAGTCCCACAATTTCTGTGACACTTTACATTTGATGCTTTTTCATTGAAATAACTATTAATGAAATCCTTACATAAATATACATTTTAATATTTTATTAATTTGCATTAATTCAATTTAATATTTTTTCTACATTTTTTGAAAATAATTCCATATATACTTAATTTAAAAACACACATTTTAGAGTGTATATTTAGTATTTTATATCAATGCTCTTCAGTGGTGTTGACAGTTAGCATGTTTTTCAGCATATAACATTTTCTTTTACATTACTTTTTTAAACACACACTCGCACATTTGTACAAACGTGCATGCTGTGCTAAATACTGATCCCTTCCTAGGTCAGAATGGTTTGCACATGGTTTTCACAGGCTTTATTTTTACACTCCATTTATTTACCTCCCTCTCTCTCTCCCTGTGCGCTGCTAAAACAGAGTGTCAATCACTCTGACCTTTACTGCTGCTCTCGAAAGCCCCACCACAGTTTTAGTACTGAGAAAATACACATGAAAGAAAGACACAGAGAAAGAGAGAGGGAGAGGGAGAAGCACAGAAGAAAAAAAGAGAGCAAGTTTCCTGTGTCAGTCAAAACCTCCCGATGATGGACAAATATCTTACTTTTCTTTAAAAAAAGGGATGTTTTCTGTAATCTGAAACAGCTGGCAAAACCACTTGTCATCCACCGCTAGCTGTGTCATAAAGTGTTTTTTGCATTAAATGCACTGCAGGGAAGAAAAAACTAAAAAAAGTGCATTAATGCATTTAGCAAAAGAATTAATTTTTTCCTCATTTTTTAATTCAATCTTTCTCCCAGCTTGAGCAGTTTATCTGTAGCTGCAGATTCAAAAACACTTGTTCGCCTGTAACAATAGCTTGTTGAGAAAATTCATCAGCCCTTAAATTACATAAAAATATTTATTGGCTTATTCACAATAAATGCACATGCACTTTGGAAAGTGTGAGTACAATAACACAACATGGCAAAATACGTGTACACTCATGATAAAACACACAGCTACTCATATTCATCTTCATATTCACACAGGTCGAGCGAGCATCCTGTTTACGGACTAGAGGAGCTGAACCACAGCACCTACACGCACACAACGAGACACAGAGATGAACAGAGAGAGAGAGAAAGAGAGAGATTGAGGGGGAGTGAGCGGTGCTTTCCAAGGGTAGCTCAAGTGAGGTCAGGTATACCAGCTCAGCGGTTGCAGGTTTTAACATAAAGAGTTGCAACAATGCCCACACATGCTCGCAATATAGAATCTATAATCCACTCACAGCCAGACTGCACTGCTAGTGATTCGCTGCATGCCAGAAATTAATATGCTCTCATTTGGGGTAGGTGAGAGGTAAAGAAAGTTCCATCGTGATTTTCTTAGAATTTTCCATATTCTAAAAATTTTGATAAAAATATAATTCCCATACACATTTTTTTTTAAATGGAAAAAAAAATACACATTTTGTAAGTGAAAGTGATTCAAAAACTGCTGACAAATAATGTATTGTCATTTTAAAACAATGTTCAAAGTAAAGGCATATTATATTTGATTTTTCTTTCTTTATTTTTATGACATGCAATCATCTTAAGCTATTCTGTAACATAAAGAATTTTTATAATTTTTTAATATGGCATTCATAGTAGAATTATATTCATTCAGTACTTATTAATAATAATAATAATAATAATAATAATAATAATAACAGTAATCATATAGTATATAATAGTATAGTAAATAATTTGTAAAATGTTGTATTTAAAAATGTAAAAATTTAAATAGTTTTTGTTTATTTGAAAAATATTGAAATTATATTCTGATTTATTAAAATAAAATCTGCTTGGTATTGTTATTCCAACAAAAAATCTTTATCGTTAAAGGTGCCATAGAATGCATTGAAACAGTATTTTAAATTGTTCTCTGATATCTACATAGAAGGTATGTGGCATAGGTAAGGACAAAAATTCTCCAGAAACAGTTTTACATGTCCATTTACAACCCTAGGATTTCTCCCTAGAATGAAACGGTCTGTTATTGGCTTATTTGAAAGGGAGCCGTTATTAATATGCGGGGCACTGAAACTGCTTTCAAATGCACAATCGCTTTTTTGTTTCACTTTCACTTTCGAGATTCACGATCGCACATACTCTGTTTATACTATGGAGCGGCAGTACTTCCCACACATTTTACAAGATCAGATGCTTGTCAGTGGTGCTCAGGATCTGTAAATCATTCGCCATCATCCTCAGTCATCTCTCCTTACTCTGTTTATGTGGTAAGTGAAATCTTATATACTGCAATGTAACAGGCTACCGATAGCAAGGAGCTAACCATGTCCCTTTAGTGGCTCGCGTTATTTTATTAGAATGGGTTATTTGCTTTCCCTGTCTCTCTGAATACAGACACCAACCCATCCCTGCACTTCACAACCCCTGCACAGCCTGGAACATAACATTTATTTCCGTGATCTGCCATTTTCACTGTTGTCCTCGCTTGTTTCTTCACAATACGTGCAGAACTTCTGATGATTCGGCTGTGTAGGTTTGGCTGGCCTAGAACATGGGCGGGTATATGCAAATGTTGGGGGCATAACTATTAGTGATCCCGACTGTTAGGTCACAGTCGGTGTTATGTTCTGATTCGCCTATTTTTCAGTGGTCTTTTGCATTCACAAGATTTACATAAAGAGGAGAAAACAATGGTGTTTGAGGCTCACAGTATGTCATTTCCATGTACAGAACTCTTATTATTCAACTATGCCAAGGTAAATACAGTTTTCCATTCTATGGCACCTTTAAAACCTTTTGCTGTTTTTTTTCTTTTTTCTAATTTACTGTATGAAATGATTATTTGGTCTTTTTATGACATACAATCAGGCTACTCTGTCGCATAAATAAACACTTGGAATAGTAATATGATATTTATGGTAGAATTTTATTCATTCAATATGTAATAATAACAATAATACAATTTTATAATATATATATATATATATATATTATAAAATTGTATTATTGTTATTATTACATATTGAATGAATAAAATAATAATTGTTATTATTACATATTGAATGAATAAAATATATATATATATATATATATATATATATATATATATATATATATTAGGGGTGGCATGGTACATGTATTCGTACCGAACCGTCACGGTACGGACATCTCCGTTCGGTGCATGAGGCCTTACGACAAATACAGGCAATTCACCCCCAATCCAGAAGGGGGCGCCTGTAGTAATGCAATGCTGTTTGATAACCGCCAGCAAAAGAACAGCGAATGCCATGAATTGCGCACTTGAAAACAAAACCCACTAGACCAGAGGTTCCCAACCACCAGGTCACGACCCACTACCGGGCCGAGGAAGAATTCCTACCGGGTCGCAAGAAAGTTCTGGGAAAAATGTGTATAGATATGACGCTCTGTTATTTATTGTGCGTAAATTATTTTTCTAATTACTCTTTATTTTCGTTCTATGCGATTGATATCGAGTAGCAATTTGACGATGGTTAAATTAGTAAATAAAAGATTGCTCTGATCTGTCATAGGGCTTAAACGGATCGCAGTTGATCCGTGATATACGGACCAGGTCCAGACCCCACCGTTCGGCATGTGATTCGCAGATTAATTTGCCAATTTACACTTTCAATCTATTTAAAACCACAAGAAGAAACGAAACAGAACTCAATTCGTTACTTGCGCACTGCACACACCCGAAGCGCGCACAAGAGACGTGTTTCAGACAGTGCGGCATACCGAATTGATTCCTCTTTCATGTATTCATGTAGTTTATACAGCAGAAGGCGAGCCAATGGATATCAGACAAGCAACGTGCAAACTTTGCGCAATAGTTATGCCTTAACGTCTTAAGCCCAATTTATACTTCTGTGTTGGACCTACGCCGTAGCCTCTACGCCGTAAGCTGTGCGTCGGTTTTAATTTATACTTCTGCGTCGACGTGTAGTACACATGTGGCCCGCTAGTCCGCAGTGTCCACGGGCATGTTGCTGGTGTAACCCGCAGTATCATGAACAAAGCCGAAGAAGAAGTGGCTCGTCGGAGAAGCCGTGACAGCGGCATTTAAACATCAAATCGTTGCGTTAAATCGTTATTTAAAACTACAAAAAGGGGACAACAACGGAGCAGGAGAAGATGGCATTCTTTCAATCTCCACAAGGACGCGTACCACGGCAGATCAACATTGTTTGTTGCGGACAACTACTGATGTAATGCTATAGTATAATAAATGATAAGACACTTGTTCTTTGCTTTGTTTTATTTTAAATAAGAAGGTGTAACATTAAACTATATTACAGTGCTCATAAACGCACACAAGTGCATACAGAGGGAGGGGTTCTAGCAGACCAATCACAGCGCTTGTGGTCCGCGTAGAATTGATGCGCTGTTAGTTTTTTGGCGAGGTGTGCGTCAGGTACGGCATAGGTTACGGCGCAGGCCTGTGCGTCTCTGCGTAGGCTACGGCGTAGGTCTGACGCAGAAGTATAAACTGGGCTTTAACTTCAGTCATACAGAAAGTGAAAGTAAAAAAACTGACGGAGTTTTCTAACTCTGCATTAACAGCGCATATTATCTCAGAGACAAGAGACGAATCTACTTCAACATGTGCTGATAAAAGTATAAATGAATAGAGCTTTTTTAAAGACCCTATCCACAACAACACTGATAATAATGATATTTCCCCCCATTTTAAATTCTTATTATCCAATGAAAGGTTAGATTTTTGTGAATTTTTTTAATAAAAGATCAAAAGATCAATTAAGATTAACAACTGAAATGTTCCCAGATCCAGAAACGTAGCAAGGAGTCAAGGACATCCGTAAAATAGACCATGTGACATCAGTGGTTCAACTGCAATTTTACAAAGCTACGAGAATACTTTTTGTGCGCAAATAAAACAAAAATAAGGACTTCTCCTCCTCATCCCTTCTGCTGCGGTGTGCCGCCATTGTGGAGAGCATCATAACGCATCCGCATGCTCTCCTCCGCATGTAAACAACACATGCGCATGGCGCTGCATTTTTATCTGCCTAGCATATTTAGTCCAACCAAAAAATATTTTTGTTCTATTTTAAGTCATTGTCATTTATTCTTCAGATTTATCATTTGAATATGCATCACCTGTAACATGACAAAGTCTAGACTGCAACTGCAGTATACATTCAATTTGTGTTGCAGTATACATCACAAACACAATGCAACAAATCAAAAATACACCTACTGCAATGATTGACAGCATCTATACTGCATCGAAACTGTCTTGGTATGACGCATCAAAACTGGAGCGTCACGTCGCCACCTGCAGTGCAGACCCATCTTGACACAGCTGTTAGCTGAGAGAAAAACACACTGTACAACACTTCACTGCATTTACACAAACACGCTGCGAGCAAACACCTTTGATATACAAATTAAAGAGCCCAGGCATGCTTTACATGAACACATACTGAAAACCACGCTGAGAAACCTAAACACCATGTGCTCACGTCAAGGGACCAAAACTGAAAACAAAAGCAGGTCTCTGCATCTGAGATGGCCTCTGCTCATCCTGATGCGCAGAAGACTGCTGGATTCATGCGATGCAGAAATAACAAATAAGACCTCTTTACACCTGGCATTTAACATGCATTTCATGTCTGGATATTTTCAGCTGGATTGCCTTTATACCATCATTCCAATGCATCTCTAGTGTGGTCAGACAGAAAATGCCAGGTGTAAATTACACACTCGTGGATGAGGAATAAGCTGGTAAAATGCATGATGTAAATACAGTGTCTGGATGGGTCTGACACTGCTAAAATTATGACTACTACAGTGTTTTTATTCTACTTCTTTCAATAAATTGGTTCAAAAGTGCTTTCAAACTACATTTCAGTAAGTTTAACAATGTTAGGTAGCTCAAATTCTATAGTGTTGTCACTGCATGCAGCAACAAACATACAGCACGTACAATGTAGTCCAATTTAGGAAAAAAAGATTCCTGTGAACTGGTTCTTTGAATGAATGAATCAAAAGCAAACTGAAAAGTTATTGGTCTGAATTGTCTGGATCATTTGCACGCAACAACAAACCTATAGCATGGCCAACATAGTCCAATTTGGGACCAAATGACTCATGTGAGCCATTTTGAAGAAATAATAATAATAACAATAATAATAATACCTTACATTTATATAGCGCTTTTCTAGGCACTCAAAGCACTTTTCATTGTGAGGGGAGGGGTCTCCTCATCCACCACCAGTGTGCAGCATCCACCTGGATGATGCGATGGCAGCCACAGTGCGCCAGAACGCCCACCACACACCAGCTTACTGGTGGAGAGGAGACAGAGTGATGAAGCCAATCAGCAGATATGGGGATTGTTAGGAGGCCATGATGGTCAGAGGCCAATGGGTGAATTTGGCCAGGATGCCGAGGTCACACCTCTACTCTTTTCGAAAGACATCTTGGGATTTTTAATGACCACAGAGAGTCAGGACCTCGGTTTAACATCTCATCCGAAGGACGGTGCTTTTTACAGTATAGTGTCCCCATCACTATACTGGGGCATTAGGACCCACACAGACCACAGGGTGAGCACCCCCTGCTGGTCTCACTAACACCTCTTCCAGCTGCAACCTAGTTTTCCCAGGAGGTCTCCCATCCAGGTACTGACCAGGCTCAACCCTGCTTAGCTTCAGTGGGTAACCAGTCTTGGGCTACAGGGTGACATGACTGCAAATAACGTAGTATTGTGCTACAGCGCACATTCTATCAGTTGCAGTTCTGGGGCCTCCGATCTCAATATACTGTGGGCTACAACGCGACATACATTCACATCAGTGTTAACTCAGTGGTAGCGTTACTCTCACAGGACACTGCACTTATTCGCAATCAAAAAAGTACATTATTTGCATGTGCTTTAATGCTTTGCTGGTTAAATGTTTCATTTACGCGCTGGTCTGGCGTGCGGTTTTTCCTGAGCGCCTACACCCGAAGCGCGCGCACTAAAAACCTGTCAAAGAGCGCCTGATTACTAGACTAAGTTAATTTTCACGCTAATATACAAGGTTTACATGCACACTCAGTTGATTATGTCTAAAATGTATCAGACCCGGGAAGTAACTCGTTGTAGTCCCTTACCAGCCGTTTTTGTAGGCATTAAACTGACAGAATTTTAAAAGACTATATCTCCGTTTGCACTGAACTTTCAGCGCTGCAACTTTGCAGATATTGTTTATGCTCAAACAGCAAAATTACACACTAACTAACGTTAAAAAAAAATAAAAAATCATTTGCAATCAACCACCCCTTTAAGGTCCAATTCTCGCTATTAAAAACTTTGAAAAAAGTCATTAACTTTGACTTTTGCCTAAATTTTTGCCTCAATTAATTTGCTGCTCATTAAATGGTTGGTAAGGTAGCTGTTAAATTTAGGTTTTGGGATTAAGGATGTAGAATATGGGCATGCAGAATATGTGCTTTCTAAGAACTAATAAACAGCCAATATGTTAAAGGGCTAGTTCACCTAAAAATGAAAATTTGATGTTTATCTGCTTACCCCCAGGGCATCCAAGATGTAGATGACTTTGTTTCTTTAGTAGAACACAAATTAAGATTTTTAACTCAAACGGTTGCAGTCTGTCAGTCATATAATGGCAGTCAATGGGACCCACAGCTTTCAGAGTAAAAAAAAACATACACAGACAAAACCAAATTAAATCGTTCACAACAGCCGGCACGTGACGGTGTAAACAATGAGTGATGTATACGCGCGACAGGTCACGCGCCGGCTGTTGTGAACATGCTCAGGAGAGTTGGACATTGTGGTGGATCAGAGGCAAAAAATTATATAAATACTGTTCAGTTTCTTGCACAGACCGATCGTTTCGTGTCTTAAGACCTCAATGTATCGTCACAAGCCACAGTGTTTAATTTGGTTTTGTCTGTGTATGTTTTTTTTTGACTCTCAAAGCCGTGGGTCCCATTGACTGCCATTATATGAGTGAACGACTTAAATTGTTTGAGTTGAAAATCTTCGTTTGTGTTCTACTGAAGAAACAAAGTCACCTACATCTTGGATGCCCTGGGGTAAGCAGATAAACATCAAATTTTCATTTTTGGGTGAACTATCCCTTTAATAATAGGCATGCTAAAAAGCAACTTAATAGTGAGAATTGGTCCCATATACTAAAGTGTTACCAAAAATAAAAAAAATTAAAAATGGATATTACAATTTGTGTGTAAAAAAACACACAAATATGATACTTTATATTGATTAATATGTTGTTAGGACGGTCACACTTTATTTAAAGGTCGAATTCTCGCTATTAACAAACCATTAACTATGACTTTTGCCTCAAATTCCTAATTTGCTGTTTATTAAAAGTTAGTAAGGTAGTTGTTAAGTTTAGGTGTTGGGTAGGATTAGGGATGTAGAATATGGTCATGCACAATATGTGCTATAAGTAGTAATAAACAGCCAATATGTTAACAACAGGCATGCTAATACGCATCTGGTTAATAATAAGAATTGGTCCCAATGCTAAAGTGCTACCGCTAGGATTAATTATCCTAAAAAGGCCTATAAAAATTCACCCAAAACTTATTGTATACAGTATTTCACACACCACACAGCTGTTGTGAATATTCACACTGGGGCCTTCAAAAGTGGCTGAGTCCAAAAAATAAGCATTCAGTGATGCATAACACAGGCGTCATGGGGCTGTACTGTTGAATTACAGGCGACACTGTAATGTTACAGTCAATATTTTGAGCAGGAGCTGTTTCACACCCACCACCCACATGGCCATGTTTGTCCTCTGAGTGCACAGCTCTCAAAGGTATTGGGTGAATGTGTTTTACACAAAAACACACAACCACCCAAAGATGAGGAACTGTCATATGCAAAGCAAACAAAGGATCTCATCTCAGTCCCGATGCTGCAGACGCCAAGAGTGTGTACCAGTGTGAATCAGTTATGCTGACAGACATGCTTCACTACTAATGATTGAGCTACATCAGTAAATAAATAAAGCAGCACATCACAGACAAAACAAACCAGTCAGTTAATGGAAACCATGAGGTATAAAAACACTAAATTATTAAATAGGCCAAACAATGTGCACAGATAATAATAAAAAAAAAAAAATATATATACAACAATAAATGAAATAAAGTGGGATGTCTAACAAATGCCTGACCTTAATAAATTAAATGTTATTTGATTTAACATTATTTCAGCCTATTCAAATTATTATATCCCAAAATTATGACTCTTTGGAACTTGTATTGATTATTCTACACTGATTTTATCAGTAATTATTATTTTTTTGTATAGAGCATTGATTCATGCAAAGTAACAAATGTCATACATAAAATGTATTAATATTATCATGAACTATGCAGGTCCAAAAATATGCAAAATGATCCTCAAGATCAGTGAGTTTTGGGTTGCGACCCAAACAGATGTGACATGAAAGTACAATTTCAAATAATGCATTTTCAAAATGACAAATGAGAAAAGAATGATGCACTGAAAACAATGCATGCAATACAATTCAAATTAAATCATGCAAATTATAAAACCTTGATACATAGTAAAATTATAACTTTGCAGTTTTGATATAAATCAAAAATGCTGTCGTCATCATCATGTGAACCAGCACACGGTCTGCAACTGTGTGTGCATGCCTTTTCATCTTTGAAAATGCATCAGAGCATTTGCTGCTGTCTGCATCTCTGTGTGTGATATAATTCTTGGTTTTAAATTGTTAAGTGTTATGCTTTCGGGGAAAAAGGGACATGTCTGATTTCGCTATGACTGATGACTGTGGCCTACTTATCAATCTGCAGATTTTCATATTGATAAAGACGGGTACGAGGTCAGAGCAGCTCTTGATCATGTTAAGAAATGAAACTTTGAGTCTCAGTTTGGGTTTCAGTGAAGTTTCAAACCGTTTCTTCAAAAGCTAAATGGAAAACAAACGAGGGCATGTAAACAGAGCCTAACAGTCAGGTTATGCAAGCAAAAATCTCATTCATTTTCTCCACAGAGAATAGTGTCTTTTTAGGGTTTTTAATGCAATTGTTTTTCTTCATATAAGTTAGCAAGTTGTGAATCATCTCAGAGCTAGTTGGTTTGCGTCAATATTTTTTAAAATCTCTATGAAGAAAATAAATAAGAAAAATACTGGCAGATCCAAGGTGCTATCAATATTTCACTTTATAAAAATGCAAGCAAAAACACAATATACAACCACCATATATCTTATGCAACTGGACATTGGTTTCAGTTTAAATCCATGCAGCCTGTTTTTATACCAAATACTGTGTTGCTGATCTGATTCGGTTGTTGGCTTTTTAAAGAGTTGAAACGACTTGGGATGTAGTTGTGTGAGCATCTGCATGTGCATGTGCATAAGGTCACCGTGAAGCTCTAACACGCTCCAGATGGGAGGATGCGGTTTTCTAGAATTAGAAATATTTTTCCACAGCACTGGCTGCAATCGTTGTACAGCAAATAATACTAAAAAAACAAGACACGAAAATAATTGCAAAATCTGAAATATAACTTTGATACAGCATGTTTTCTTTCTTGCTTGATCACACACCAACAAGCCACATCAGAAGACGTCAACATACAACACAAACGCAAGTCTCTAAAGTTTCATCCAATTCACAAATCCACACTTCATGAGCTCAAATACATTGCACACCGCTGGATTTCCTGGTGTCCATCCTCATCTTTTCATTTTAAGGTTTCTAAGCACTCACCAAACTTGTTCAGACTACATCGGCAATTAAAGGTCTGTGGTCTCCACCCCTAGAAGCCCTGTTTAATGAACATCATTTGAGGCCAACACCACATGTTTCTCAAGCCTTCCAAAAAACATCACATACTTGTAAGAAAGCAAGGAACCATACAGCTTACAGTGCTTGATTCTGATTGGTCACTCGTGGCTTTCTGCAGTCATATATGTTTGCATAATGACACTAAACTGTATATTGCTATACATACATATGTTAGCACTTTGTTTCTGGTCTAGCTAGTCATTTTTAACTTGATAATAATACAGCACTTCTGTGAAATCTGACAGCAGATAATCATACTAATTTATCTGCTGTGCACAGGCTGGTTTTAAAGTTAGGACTTCCCTGAAACAAAGTTTCTCACGCAAAGAAATTATCAGCCAGCCAGCAGCTTCCTCTCTTAGCATAGCTGCCCTCACTGTTGCTATTGTAGTGAACATACCAAACATAGAGTGCACAGTTACAGAATCAAGGCATGGACTAGTGTGCACTCTATAACGCAGCCTCCACACTCAGACACCAGTGCTCACATTAAGCACAGACATACGCAAGATGCATGCAGCGAAATAATGATGCATGCACAGCAAAAGTCTACAAGTTTCTCTCTTTAAGATGATTAAACTAATAAAATGTCCAAAAAAAGAACCGATGAATGCATTGCTAATTTGAAACTAAAACATGTGTGCATGCTTCTGACATTTATTGGAGCGTATACACTTTAAGTGTTTGAACTTTCTTGGCCTACGTTGCCTTTTCCTTATATAGACATTCAGAGCAAGTCCTTGCATCTCTGCCAAGATTCCTCAGCAGCCAATCAGAGCCTTGATACGGCCGTGCCGTGACCCCTAAAGTGAGCAGACGTCATTTGCTGCCTGAATGAACTAGCAAAAACTAGCAATTAGGCTATCATGCTGTGTAACCAGGATAAATAGAGCAAGGCGGAGGGAAAGGCAGACAAAACCGTAATTGTGTCCTTATTAGTTTCATTACACATAATAGTATCAATCAGATCCTGTTTCAAATTGGCTGTTTGTCTTAAATGTGGGCGGATTAATTAGGCTAAATGAGAGTTAATGTGAAAATATCACATAGCAGAATGCAAGATCTGTTTTAAACTGGCTAAATATTGTATTAAAAGTTGTTATTTGCTGAAAATCCTGCCCTCTGCCATAGCTCACATTTGTATTCACGTATATTCAAATTTAAGGCCTCATGACCCTTCTCACCATTTTTGCTATCAAACCCAATTGGTTCTCACATGCCAGTGACATGAAACCTGGTGCAACACATCTTGAAGTACCATATTTGCATACGTGAATTTTTTATTAACTAAAACACAGCAAAGCTTTCAAAACTTATTTACAGTCGCATTTATTTAAAAATAACGCTTCAAGACAACAGTTAGAAATGCAACTCTTGTGTGATTTGTCATTGCAGAAAAACTTTGTGCAACATCTTGAAGTGACATATTTGATATGCGAATGAAGTCATTCATATTTGCATATATTTAGGTATAACGCTACAAAACAAGTCACACAAAAAGGCTACTGGTTCTTGCATGACTTGTCTTCGACAACAAACATAATGCAATATACTGACATATTTGAATATACGTGAATGAAATTCACAGTTTACGTTTTGATATATTTAATTATAATGCTTCAAGACAAGTCACGTCAGATATGATGTCAACAATTTCGAATGCAACTGGTTCTTGCATGACTTTGTCGTTGACATCAAACTCTGTGCGATACATCTCGTCATAATATATTTTTGAATGAAATTTACATTTTTTATTAACTTAACCATGATGTAGCTCTTCAATCTTATTTATATTTGCATAATTAAATATACCATAATGCTTCAAGACAAGTTACACCAGATTTCATGCCAAAATTTTAAAATGCAGTTGGTTCTTTTGTGATTTTTCATTAACATTAAACTTCTAAACACAGCATAGCTCTTAATTTGCATTTACATTAAAAATATAGCCTAATGCTTCAAAACAATTCACGCCAAATTACAAATGCAACTGGTTCTAGCACGACTTGTAATTGACAACAAACTTCTTGCAACACACTGACATGCCATATTTTAATGTAACTCTTGAATTTCATTTTATGTTTGCATACACTGTAAAAAATCCAAATAACAATGTTGGAAGGGCAAAAATATTTAAGTTGAACTAATTTTATTGCTTGGGCTTAGTTGAAAAGACATATTATATTAAGTCTGCACAAATATATATTACAAACATTAAATGAATGGTTATTTTCAAATCCAGTCAACATTCAGAATGCAAAATGTTGACTAAACTAATAAAAACAAATCCAGCCAACACTGAGATCATTCTGCACATGTACGCGCCTGAGTGACTTCACAGGAGAAAATTCTTTTCAAGTTCATGCGTCAGGTAAGTTGCACTAAATAAATGTTATTTTTTTAGACTAAATTTAACGAGAAAATCATGCAACATATTTGTTTTTTTTGAGAGGACATTTAGAAAGTGTTTTACGAGTTGTATATCCGAAGAAAAGTGGATATAAGACAGTGAAGGGAATGTGGTCTTTCACCTTGTTTAATCCATAAAACACTTAATATCAAAAGCTGTGTTACTATAATGAATTTTAGTTAATGTTGTATGATATTTTTTTGTGTTTCTGTAACGTCAAAAGATAATGAAGAGATTGCGCAATCTTTCTCCATTATGCTTAATAAGACTAACGTTAACCGAAATCTGCGAAACTTGTAACTTAAATGTAAACCACAGTAATGCACTCATTTGAAGTTAACACGGGTGTGTTGAATGGGTTTTTGCTTGAGTAAACTTTTGCAATTGTCCCGTGAAGCAAAAAGACGACACCAAACGTGACCAACAACAAGCCACGGTGAAATGTCGCTCTCTTCAAACTGGGCGAATTAATGTTACACAGTGTTTCTAGTCTCGTGAACGAGCTTCGGGAAAAGAAGTTCGTTGTTTCGAACGAAAATGAACAACCGAATCGTTTCACACGCACGTTCAAAGCATCTCAGTTAGTTCCCTAGGTAGTGATTCACTAGATCCTGCACAGGGAAAGACTGTGGCTTAGTAAACACTGGGACAACTGATCAATCAATTTGTAAAACGTCACCACTGGTATTTATCAACAACAGGCAGGACCGTTATATTTTGATATTATTTTTATGCTATTTGAGGTAGCCCTATAATATGAAATGTACATGTTCTATGACAAATCCAGTCAGCATCAATGCTCCCTGTTGTACAATGGAGTTGTGCCAAAAAAAAGTTGCAAATTCTGTTTCATCACACATTTAAT
The DNA here is from genome assembly GCA_036784905.1 of Acrossocheilus fasciatus. Taxonomy (NCBI): domain Eukaryota; kingdom Metazoa; phylum Chordata; class Actinopteri; order Cypriniformes; family Cyprinidae; genus Acrossocheilus; species Acrossocheilus fasciatus. Next base: position 39,146,085 of record CM071942.1, on the reverse strand, counting down.
TAACTGATATTGATACACTGTAAATGATTTAAAAGGCATCATTTCATTTTTTTTTTAACTTAAAATGTAATTTTCTTTCTCCATCAGAGTGTGGCCAAAGGTTTTATTGGTGCTTTATCATGTTGCAAGATTTCAGATGCAAGTTGCAAACCCAGTCAGTTCTTCCAAGGCACCAAACGCTGGCACGTGACCAGACCGCTCCACTGCAACTACATACTGTGTGTACTTTCAAGACTAGGAGTTTATTGTTTTCTTTCCAGGTAATGTGTGTAAATATTTGGAGTTTTTACTACAATTTTAATGTGCTTTACTGTTCTCAGTGGCATCTATGCTAATATTAGTCTGTTTCATTCTTATTCCGCGGTGAATGTAGCCACCCAGATCCAGTCCGTATCCAGATCAGATGGTGGATCAGCACCTAGAGACAACCTCGATAGCCCTGAATGTCAGCGGAGACCATGTCAGCTAGATGAGCCCCAGAGACAGATCCCCTCCAAAGACCTCGTTGGCCATCGGGACAAGACCACGCGAAGCAGACAAGTCCTCTGCTCAATCTGACCTGTGTTGCAGCCTAGAATTAAACCACGCCATGCTGGTTTCATATGGCCAGAAGAGAACTGCCCCCCAATTGTGCCTGGTTGCTCCCAAGGTTTTCTACTCAATTTCTGTTACCGATGGAGTTTTGGGTCCCTGCCGCTGTCGCCTTTGGCTTGCTTATTTGAGGACACTTGGCTGATTGCACAGACATTATTGGAAGAGAGCCGAATCACCAATGAACTGACTTTACCTGGAAAAATGACTTGTTAATGTCCTCTTGCATTATTGACGAACTATTTTCCTGTTTAACACTGTAAAGCTGCTTTGACACAATCAGTATTGTATAAAGTACTATGTAAATAAAGGTGACTTGATTTGATTTTATGTACTATAACACCTGGTTCATTTTTTTTTTCCTCTGCCTCATCTTAAAGATGTAATTGTGAACAGTAATAATATTTGTAAATGTTTGTTTGCTAACATTTTGTTTAGTTTTTTCTTAGTTCATTAACAAAGTTTAAACTGAATTTCGCAGTTGTATTACAGATGTAATGTTTGTCAGCTGGAGCTTTACAGGGATAGTTCACCCAAAAATGAAAATTAGCTGTTAATTTAATGAACGTCAGGCCAACCAAGATGTAGGTGACTTTTTTCTTCATTCCTGTAAGTTTAGTTTGTATGAAAAATGTTACAAATGGAGATTATTAAATAAAGGCTATTATGTGTTGTAAAGTGTGTGTTTTTAGTGATTGATAAACACCAGTTAATCATTTTTAATAATTTTGTTAAACTATAAAAATATGTTTATGTAGTTCCCCAGCAATTTCTTATGATGCCCAAATAATAAATCTTAGTTGAGGTAACATATAAAACTTTTAATTGACATAACTTTCTGTAGTCTTCTAAATGTGTGACCAATTAAAACATTTTAGCTGAATGGACTATAAGACTAGTTCAGTAAAGGTTGAACCAACTAAAAAAAAATAATTCAGATAACAGAAAGTCAGAAATTGACAGAACAAAAATTTCTGTGGAACTATTTACTAAATTATAATTAGTTGAAACCGCTTGAAATTTTTTACAGTGTAAAGGCTAATATATATGACTTAAAGACAAGACACAGCAGATTCCATACACAAATTTACAAATGCAATTGAATGATTTGTCATTGAAGTCAAACTTCATGCAACACATCCTGATGTGCCATATATTTATGTAAATGATGACAAAATTTTCCAAATTTCCATTAGATTTTTTTTTGCCAAGTTTTAAATAGCTCCTTCAAAAAAATAAATCTAAAATAAAAGATCCGACCAATATAGCAAGCTATTATAAGCCAACAAATAAGAACTACAAATACAATTATCAAATCGGGCCAAAACAACAGTAGTAGTCACTCCTGAATGATGCATGAAGATCTCGAAAGTTCGCCTTACCTTGGGTGGGTCATAGAGCTCCAGCTGGTACTTCTCACTAGCGGTGTGCTCGTTGATCCTCCTGACCTGCAGGCGGCAGCGCAGCCAATGCGGGGGCATGTCTGAGATAGTGTCATCCACCTCCAGGTACCGCAGCTGCCCCTCTTTACAAACACTTGCTGTCTCTTGCCGGCGTCTCACAGTTCGCAACAGATTCCATCGTTCCCACCGCGCACCCTTCTGCGAGGTGTGATGGGCGGCTACCTGCACAGTCAGAGGTGGGCTTTGAGAGGTGCATTCAACAGTTGCCGAGGGTACGCTCCCCTTGATCGAATCATCCCTTGGGCAACCACCTGAAGGTTCATCAGTTTGGGGGGATTTCTTAAAGAATCGGCATACGCTTTCTCGAAATCCCCTGACGGAAAAGTTGGTTACGTCACTACGGGAAGGGAAGGAAAACAAAGGTGGCGAGTATCGTTCAGATCCAGTCCTCTGCTCCAGGTGTTCGTCTTCCTGGCTATGATGCCGCGTTCTGTGTGTAGTGTCTGCAGGAGAGCATCGCAGCAACTGCTCCTGTTCCCTAAGGATGCCGGCGGCATCTGGTTTGGGAGCCAACACGGCAACTAGTGGAGTCACTCCCGGCCGCACAGTCTCCCGGTAATCCAGCACCCCTGAGAAGGAAGTGATGCGTAAGCGGCCAGTCATGGGCAGCAAGGGAGGAGGCGGTGGTGGCCGCAGGGCAGGTTCTGCATCTTTAGCCACCTCACAGCTGAAGTGGTGCTGGAAGAGGGCGCTGAACTGCTTCGAGAAACTTTCCGGTGGGACCACATCCTGCACCGGCCGCTCTCTGACGAAGCGCCGGTAATGCTGGGCAAGTTCTCGGGCCGTGGTGCTGGCATGCAACTCGCAGAACTCCCTCCATCCACAAGGAGGTGCTACGGACGGTGCAGTGCTCGTGGTCTGCTGGACAGTGTTACCATTCATTGCAGTAACCAGCACAGCAGGGAATCACTGTGAACAACAGATGAACAATATCAAAAACTGCACCAATAAGCAATAAATTAAGAGATGGTGCTATATTGCGGCTAGGGTTGTAAAGGGGCAGAATATTTCCAGTACATTTCTGGGAACTTTTCAGAAAGTTTGGAAACTTTCTGGAAATTTAGATGAAATTTTCTGCCCTGTTGCAACCCTAATTGCATCAACTAAAGTATATTGAGTATGGCTGCGTTCACAATATAGCACTGCCTCAAGCTGCTTACTGATAAAATTATGAAGTTCACACTTCATTTAAGCCTTATTTTGAAGCTAATGCAGTATGTTCAAGAAAAGGTTAACATGTGGACAATATGGGTGCTCCATATTAATATAGAAAGTAATTTGGAGTAACAAAACCATACATTATTCATTTTCATAATCTAAGCTTTACATGCAAACTAATAATAATATGTTTATAATTGGATTGACGGCTAAATTGGATTGAAAAGTCTTCATGTAAACACCACAATAAATTCAACTGAGCTTGATTCAACTGAAATTACAAACAAGTTGAGGGGCGTCAAAGAACTTGTGGCCAAATTTACCAACACAGACCCTCTTTTAAGATTAAAAAACTACTGTCAGGATTTACTAAACATGCAGTGAGAAATTAGCACTTAAAAGCATGGACACAGTCATTTCTATGGCTGCCTTTATTGCATTTGCTTTTGTAGGAGTTTCCCTTCCAGAAAAAAAAAAAATGATGGGAGGAGAGCATTTAAATGAATCGCACAATATCATTTACTAAAGTTTGCGGTAGTCAATTTACTGGAATTTGCACCATTATTTACCACCCCCCAAGAAGTATGTCTTAGTGATTTGAGCCTGTGTTGTTAGTAGATTAAATGTACCTTACCATCATCGGCTGTGCTTTTCTTAATTTTGTGCATTGTCAGTAAATCACTTGCAGAACATTCTGATCCCATCGGCGCTTTTCTGGGATTGCGCTCTCATGCTAATTTTCCCTTTTGAGTAAATTCAGCCCTTAATCTGTCTAACTGGAAAATTTTAGCCTTACAAATCTTTGAATCCGAGCACTTTCCCAATTGGCTTTGAAAAAGTTGTGTTCATATATAGTGCCATGATATATGTTCATGCGCATCTTACAAATGTGTGCATATTTATTAATGTTCACAGTAACTCTGGTGAAGTTTTCTCGTGCTAACTTTCTTCGCTTCTAAATGTAGGGACTGGAATTTTGTTCAGAACGGAGAGTTTTAATCAAAATGTCATCTCTCTATCTTCTGGAGAAACTACAGACTCCTCTCTTGTGACATGTGGAACTTCTCCAATCAACCAATAAACGAAAGCCCCACCCTACAAATTATTCAATAATCCTTTCTCATATACATCACAAAAACAAAAGAAAAGATCTGTTGTTACTATTGTATTGACCAATCAGCATCCTAATCCTCTTTTTAGTTCTGTATTTGAAGAATACAGAAAGAATACAGATTCTTCATCAGAGAGATTGGTTTTCATATACCATGTAAAGTTTTGATATTCTAGCATTCGTGAACAATTCATCCCTTTGTTTACGCTGCACATCTACTGACGTAGGAATCTGTACCGAAACTGTTCAATGAATCCAACTTTCTATGAACGCTAACAAAGCGTATCAGTTTAGCTCATCACCACATCGCTGACGGCACCTCTTGAACTCAGCTTGTACGATACAGATTCTTCACTTTTACTCACTCACTCATTCAGCTCTCCAGTACAGGAAGAGAGTGACTAATATCACTCAGGGTGCTTTATAACACACCACAGGTCAGAGGCAGAAATATCTGTGAGGACATCTTTGATGTGAAGAGGAAGACTGAGGAAGTTGAAAATATCAAAGGCATCTGATACGAGTCACCAACGGGCCCGCGGTTCTCGATGCGGAATCAGCTTGTGAACTTGCGCAGTCCCTCCACACGTGGTGCAAACCACCTTCGGAATCAGATCACAGTCGCCATTTGCAGCCAGGGGAAATTTTCGTTTGAGGCTGAAAAAATCTGCACACGGGTGCCGCGCTGCACCAGACACGTTGCGACACAACTGGAACCAATCTCCCCATTCTCGTTCCCCACATCCTCATTTACCAGCGTGCGGCCCTCTCGGACGCCTGTGAACGTTTAACTCTGCGTGAGAAGTAAATGTGTTCTTAAAGTTCCGTTGGAAGCCCTGAAGCATGACAAAATGAAGGTTTAGTACATGAAGAAAGCAATAGATCAGAAAAACCACAACACTCACATAGTCAAAGAGAAAAAAAAAAAGAGAGGAGGGGACCATTCTATAGACGGCACCACGCGCTGTTTGCTGTCTTATTGGGTGACAGGAAGCATTAACCTACACAGGGAGAGGAACACCCATCACACATATAGCTGTTTTCTTTGGTGTGCAAAGCTAACCTCTTTTTGACAAGACGACCAAAACTGTTCGCAAACATCTTTAAGATGTGTTGCTGGTGCGGTGGTTTGTGCACAAAGCTTCCTTGCTTAAAGGAATGGTTTGCTCAAAAACGCAAATTCTGGCATCATGACCAACGTATCACAGCGTGAATCACAGTACGATTCATTTTACAACAGTACATATCACAACAGTCATTTTTGACCCCGGACCACAAAACCAGTCATAAGTGTCAATTTCTGGTTTTCAATCTGAAACCTGAATAAATACGTTTTCCATTGATGTATGGTTTGTTAGGATCAGACCATATTTGGTCGAGATACAACTATTTGAAAATCTGGAATCTGAGGGTGCAAAAAAAATCTAAATATTGAGAAAATCACCTTTAAAGTTGTCCAAATGAAGTTCTTAGCAATGCATATTGCTAATCAAAAATGAAGTTTTGATATAATTACCGTAAGAAATGTACAAAATATCTTCGTGGAACATGATCTTTACTTAATATTCTAATGATTTTTGGCATAAAAGAAAAATTGATAATTTCAACCCATACAATGTATTTTTGGCTATTGCTACAAATATACCCCAGCGACTTAAGACTGGTTTTGTGGTCCAGGGACACATTTTTGATGGAAATCAAACCTAAATGGTTTTACATATTAAATGAACATGCCATAGAGCCAATTTTTTGGTAATGCATCCGTGTAAATTTTTTAACAAATGAAAATGACAGGTTATTTTCTGCTTTAATTTTTGAACTTTAAGTACACAAACCAAAAGAAAAGATTACTCAGAGCAATTCACACAAAATGCAATTTTGCATTTAAAATGCAAGATGCAGGACAGTGTAATGGAAGATTTATATATCCTATTGTCATTGCAAAGTCATTTTTCTATCATTTCTGCTTGAGGCATGAAATCAAAATGAAATATATTTTTTTGTGGAAAAAACTGTTTTCTTAGGAAGATTTCGGCATCATTTATATTCCCTCTTGTCATTGCAAACCCGGTGTTCTTTCACCAAATACATATTCAACTTTTGTGTTCCACAAGTCATGCAATAATGTTCTATTTCATCAACCAGCAAGATTTTCTTGGTCAGCCAGCACCTAACCAGCCTGGACAGTCATAAGCTGATGTTTTCAGCAGAATGCATGACATGCGTGGTGTTTACAGCACGGGCCGTCCCGTGGAGCGCGTGCTCTCGCCTCGCGCACTCGTGCTGTTGTTCAGCGCACATGCCGTGTGACGCGGTACCGCCCCCTGCGCTGGCCCCCGGGTGTTCGTTCTATCAGTGATCATCCGGCCCACTAATGACTCAGCAACCTCCAAACAGACTACCATCACTTCCTCTCTGGCCGTCTCTTTTTCCCTTCCTCATCCTTCACGTGCATGCATGTTAAATTCCCGCTCTTGCAATAGCGCCCATCATTCTGCTTTCTTTTCATCCTCACTGCGCTATTGCACCAATCTTTAAACCTCCACTCACGCAGCCACTTCATTGTTCTCATACTTTAAACCCATTTCCTGTTTCACGCCATTAGCTTATTATTTTCACTCACTAATCTTTTCCTCTCTCCATATGCTTTTCACTTTGGTAGCCTTTACCATCCTGGTAATGCTCTTTCTGGGCTTAAATTTATGTCTAAAATATTATTACAATTATTTTACAACAGCGTAATCCATAATATAGTAATTTTTAGAAAAATTAACACCAAATTGTTTTATATATTAAATAATCATGTGGTAATATTTTCTGTATTTTTCAAATTAAAATTAAAAGTTCATTTCGGCAATTTTGGGAAAAAAAATGTATGTGTTTTTTAAAAGTTGATGTTTTAACATTTTTTTAGAATGCTGTATCATGTGAAAGACACTACAAACGGTGCAAGAAGTGAGTGCAACCAACGAGTGTAGCGTATGTTTACATAGAAAACAATGGAAAAGCAGTGCAGTGGAATGTAAAAATGTGTTCTGTATGAACGGTCACTAAGTCTGGCATCAATACAAATGCATTTTCATGTTATACAAAATATGATTTAAAAACAGCATTAAATGCATTTCAAATAACTAATAGGCTATATACAATTCTCTAACACTTGATTGTGAGTCATCACTGTGATTGGCTGCTTTGCTTGTTTGCCACACCATTGTTATATGGTTGCTAAGGTGTCCTGATTGTTTTTAGTTATTGCTACTGTATGTAGTTGTTAGGCTGCTGATAGGTTGTTAAATCTAATAATGCAATAACTATCACTTTTTATATCACCTAAAAGTATCTGCTAGTATGTTATATAAACAATTATAAACACATATACATACATACATACATACATACATACATACATGTAAACGTTTCAGAAAAAAGGTAAGCATAGGGATTATTAAAGTAGTTTGATTTTATGAAAAGTCATGAATTAAACAAATATTTGTAACTGTACTCTTATAATGTTAAAATAAACCAAAGTTTAACACTGTTTCATAAAATTGCACTTGTTTTGAAATTTCTGATGAAAATCAATTTTGAATCACTAAATGAAAATGATTACACATTATTTTTTTTCTATTTTTCTAATCTTCCTCTTTTTTAAAATAAAAAAAAAAAAAAGTCATTTTTTCATCCTCATGCCAAAAAAAAAAAAAATCAATATCAAACTTAAATCTGAGCTAATATGTCTGTGTATGTTTAACAGATATTACGGACAAAAGGAACCACTACATATCCACTGCTCTATTAACATTAACTGTCTAAAACACACACACACACACACACACACACACACACACACACACACACACACACACACACACACACACACACACACACACACACACACATTTGTATTTCTATACTTGTGAGGACTTTCATAGACTTCTATTGTTTTTATACTGACCTAACAATATTTTCTATTGCCCTACACCAACCCTACCCCTAAACCTACCCCTTACAGAAAACTTTTTGCATTTTTACATTTTGAGATAAACTTCATTCAGTATTTTTAATAATTTATTTCCCTTGTGAGGACCGGCCAAATGTCCTCACAAAGTCAAAAATGTTACAAAAATGTTTTACTATCCTTGTGGGGACATCTGGTCCTCACTCTGTGGGTCTTACAAGAGCACACACACACACACACACCGTTTAGAATCATTATTCAAGCTAAACACTTCTTCAGCTTAGTGCACTGGTGTAATTTCCGTGCTTTGTATTCCAATTCGACTTTAAGTCCATTACATTTGCAACCTCTAATTCCTCGGCTGGGTTCTTTAGAAGCTCGACGCACACAGCGAGTTTCCTGTACTGTAGGGTCGTGATAATAAAAGCAGTGCCCAGATGATACCAAGTCTCATAAACTGATTTCATAAACGTAATTTTGCTGAATCAGAGAAAATGCAAACCTCATGTCTGCTTCCTCCTTATGACTCAACGAGAGCGTGCAAACAACACGGAACGAACACTTCGAACAAGCATGAGAACTTTATAACGAGACACAAAAATAAAGAGTGCGGGAAGCAGACAGGCAGTGGGCTTATTCACAGAGACAGGAAACCCTGCCCTGCCTTAGTGACCACTTTCTTATACACACACACACACACACACATGCAGATATGAACTTTGACTTCAAGGTTTTAGGCGTGACAGGTCTGGTAGTTAAAGCAAAACTTAAATAAGTCGTTGAGGTGGGGTCAATATTCCAGGATGAAATCACTGAAGGACAAGACAATTGGGCTTCCAGTACTTTTGTGCAATTAAAAAAAAAAAAAAAAAAAAAAAAAAAAAAAAAAAAAAATCGCACTAAATCATTTACACAACTAATAACACCTTTTCATTTGTATGTAATGACACATATTCCTTCCTAATCTCACATCAGAGAAATTCATGTTTGAAGTTGCACCATTTGTTTTGGAAGAGCGCGTGCAGCTAAATGAAAACTAACGAATGAAAGAGCGCGACACATTTTTCTAAGTTACCTACATTTAAGTGAGATGCTGAAAAACAGCGAGGCAAAGATGCGCAAACAAGACGAGTGTTAAAGGTCTACCTTGTCCTTGGCCAGACCAACAAACCTGACTGACTGTTAAATGGATCACTAGGGACTGAAAGACAGAGTTAAAGAAGCTGTATGTAATTTTTTGACTGTAGTAAAGCATAAAAATATCATAATATATTTGCAGATATTTAGGAAATATGCTAAGTTCATATACTTGTTTCTCCGAATAACAATGTCAGTTATTCTACTTTGAAATGTGTATTCCGTGTCGGAATGTCTGTTTTTGTTTTGGTCTGTGAGATTCCGCCTACTGCCAATGTACCCAGCAGGATTTTAGGACACCCTGGGTTGGCCAGTTGGCAGAAAACACATCATATTACAGCCGTGGAAGTCAATAAATGTCTATTAGGTCAGGGTCAGAGGGTCAGAGATTACAGGTTTTACCCAACCTAATCAAATCATCAACTTACAGTGTAAAGCTTGTCAGCTTCCATTGTCAGTTATGATCATTCCTGTTGCACATCATCAAGTCTGAGGAGGAGGGAGTGGAAGAAAAACTCTCTCCAATAGTTTGAATCTAGACTGCTGAACTCATTTCAAACGCTGGCGGTCAATGTTATATACTGTAGCTTTAAGCTTATGTTCAATGATTTTAAATAAAACAAACAATACATTAATTTAAAAGACACACTTTTTATATGCCTTCTATAATTTACTTTTCTTTGCCACAATAAAGTCTGGGATTAAAATAAAAACTGGGATTTTTCACATCACAATATTGATATATGTAATTAATTATGATAAATTTGATTAATTCATCAGCATACCATGCAAGCAATTTAATTATTTATTTATTTTTTTTAAATTAAAGAAGTCAACATGGGAGGAATGGTTTGCAAACAGCCAGAGCAGCAGGATATGAAAAAGAAGGGGCTCTTGGGATTGTTTCCCCTTTGCCTCCATTGCGTGTGCGTTCACGTCACATTTCCGGTGACCTAACTGGCCAAACTGTCCAGACATTGTTTATGCCCACCATTTCACCAGCATGCATTCTCACACACATTATGCTTAGAAACATAGAAAAGATGAATTATTATTATTATTATTCATTTTTGTCAGGGTAGTTAAATATAAACAAGCATTTTAAAATTTTTAATAAGATACAAGAGACTTTTGCCCGTGCAGAAATCACAGTCACAATGCTAGGGTGTTTGTAGGTGGTTGTTTTCTGGCCCAAATCAAAACAGCCCAAAAATCTCTATGATATTCTGGGGCCAGATTCACAAAACACCCTCTATATTAGCTTGTTTTCTAACTTTAGAATGAAGCATATTTTGCATAAAAAAAAAAATAATAAAAAAAAACTTTTAAGAACCTTTTTAGCTTTTTTTGTTCGGTTGTTCTAAAGACAAAATTTAAAGAATTTTAATTCCTGAAAAGAAAAAAAAAAAAAACACACAAAAATCACCATACAGTATCCCATTAAGATAACTTCCAACTTGTCTCGCAAAAAAACAAAAACAAAACAGCAACTCCCACAAAGCCAATATGCATGTTTATTATGATTACTAGAGGCAGTGCAAAAATGTGATTTTTAAGTGTTTTTCATCAAGTTTTTTCAGAATCTTCTGCAAAAATGGCCATCAATCAGATGACATCAATGCCTGTCATTTTCTTCTTAATTAAAAAAAAGATGTTTTTAACAAAATATTTGTAAACTTATTCAAGAATTTTCCAAAAAAAATGCACTTGAATCATTCTCACGATTTCTAATTAGAATTTATTTCAAGAAATACGTTAATCTCTGGTCATTTTGACCCAGGGAGGATTGGAATAAAAATACCAATTTCTCATTATACTATAATATTACCAAATATTCAATCTTTTCATCTCACTGGTCTGAGATTATTTTCATAAAGCCGGCCCCTGGTTCATAAATGATAAAATATGGCTTCCATGCAGGTTCATCATCCACCATGTAAAAGTCGTAATTCTGATTTTGTAGAACTGATTTGTGGTCCGTAGCACAAACTACCATAAACACACTCCTAACTCTAAATGTGAGCAACAGCATTAGTGATGCTTGCTTTAGCACAGAGCACTTATTATACGCACTTAGTGGGAGACATTCCAAAGTGTGCCTTCAAATGAGCAAAAACACATTACAACACCTCAGTGGCACTCAACGATGTCTGTGAATCTGCTAGACAAACGTTCAGCGTCTCCAAACACACAATGACAGCATTCTTGACTCGACTGCAAACATGATACAAAGCTACCTTGTAATTTTCTCTCCTGCTGGCACAAGCCCATTCAATAGCAGTTCTTTCTCTCCCTGACACCAGTATGCACAAAAAAACCAAACAAGAGGGCAGAAAACGTGCATAAACTGAGGCTTTTGCGCCCTTTTATGAGACTGCACAGCCTGAGGAGGTTGATCAAAAGGAAGTGCATGTACACAAATGCGTGCACACACACACACACACACACACACACACAAAAGAAAAGCGCTACTCTGAGCATTTAAGGCTCCTTCGACCATATCACAGAGTCACATCGCGACACACTGTTCCCCTATGGGTGGGAGTCGAGGGGCCAGAGAGTGTGGGAACGAGGGGATTCTTACAGCCTGAGATGAACACATGATGCAACGGAATCCCCTATTCTATATGTGAACATGTGGCATCAGCACTTCTCTGTACTCGGCTGTACATTCGAGAGATCTAAGAAGGTTAAGGCCATATACACCCAACGTCCAGAGACACAAAACACTGAAACTGTACTGATGCATGTTATAAATATCACACAGGGTTCAAATTTAACACTTGCCAAAGTCCAAATGAGTATATCATTTTAAATAACAACCATTAGAAAATACACCAGTGCGTGTTTTTTTTGTTTATCTGCTGCTTGACACACAAAAAAAGGTCTTTTTTTAAGGAAGCTAAATGGCTCTTTTGTTAAAAGGACACTAATATATGCAAAATACAGTTTTGTGGGCTGTTACTAATATTTTCTGCAATTTACAGGCCAGGTGTGGTAAAACGTTAACTGATCACGCCAATAGAATGAAAAAAAAAATAAAAATAAATAAAAATTGTTAAAGTACAAAATAATCAACTAATTAAACACATATTTAAATTTTGCATCAGAATTAGTTCTCGACTGCACTTTCTCGGCCTATTTTACACAACTTCCGGTAGCAGTAACAAGATTTGTTTTCAGGTTTACAAGGTACAACTAATCAATGTATTTGCCAAAGTCTGTTTTGTTTTGATTATTGTGGTATAATCTAATCTATTAATATCTCAGAAGATGAACCTGCCTCTAAACAAAATGTGGTGGGTCACTTTATACACACTTCCTGTATAAGTAGGTGTTTGCAGAATAAGCTGCGATATGTACCAGACTTATGCCGTTTAGTCAAAGGTAAAGATTTGGTTATGTGATTTTTATTTGTCTATTTAGACATGGATTATCTGGTCATGAGCGATAAATACTATTCATATGATATTATTTGCATTGTTTTCTTGACTGTACAGTTAATAGAAGTGATAGTTCGAACTGAACTTGTTAATATATAATGAACATTCAACACACACACACACACACATATATATATATATATATATATATATATATATATATATATATATATATATATATATATATATATATATATACACATACACACAAATATATACACACACACATATATATATATACATACATACACACAAATATATACACACACACACACACACACACACACACACACTGTGTAACAAATTATTTGCTAATTTATTACATAGCAACATTTCACGACTGCAAGAACATTCATGTATCCTAATGTCTGTTTACAAAAAGAAGTCAAATTTACACTCTCAGGTCAAACGACATAAACTAAGAAGAGTTTACACACAGTAGATGCTACATAACTACTTCTCAATTTACGATTTGTATTCCAGCTGTGAAGCCATAACATCTGCCTGAAATAAACATCACAAACTGATCCAGAGGCCCAGATGATGAAATCATATCTGGTGTGAACTCATTTGCATACACATGTTCACGAGCCCATTTCACATGTGCATGCAATTGAGTGTATCTCATATTAATAATAATAATAATAATGATGATAATACATCATAAACTGAAATAAAAGCAGTAGCCTGATACAGACAATGAAAGGCACATTTGACTAATTTATTTGCATAAACGTGCACGAGCCCATTTAATGTATACGCAAATAAGCTTGTCATATTATTATTTAAAAATACCATAAACTTGAGTAAAAGCAGCGTTTCCAGTCGCCTAAAAAGCACATCTGCATAAAGCCATGCATACACATGTTCGCGAGTCTATTTTGCATGAGTATGTAAATGAGCTCGCTTTACATTATTATAAATAATAATAAAGTATATGGTGTGCAACAACAACAACAAAAAAACGTAATCACCAGCCTTAAATTGATCCCATTAAAAAACGTCTAAGCGGGCGGGAACGCATGAGCACGTGCAGTTTATTTATTTTTTTAATTATTAAAATAATTTTGCCATGCTTTCTTCAATCGCCCATTCGAAATGACGCAAATTCTAAGAAACCGTACGTAATTCACGTATCTTTCGGACCGAGCCAGACGCGCGCTGCGAAACTGCGTGATCCCTTTAAACTTTCTTCTGCCCCTCGCGTGCTATTCAAGTTCATTATAACTTTGCGAGGGAAGGCAGCAGCGCATAACCTCAACACTCAATATATGAGTTAAACAAAACTATGAATGCACAAGCCCAAATTTCATAATAATTAGTGCGGTGTCATAACTGCCGGAGAGCAGAGACAGGAGACCCCCTGTTCTCGACTCAAACTCTCACGTTCTGTGTTATCTGCGCTCACCAAGAAACTTCTGGCCATAAAGAGTCGGGATTATATGTCGCTCACAGTTAACCTTTTGCTGAATCCCGTTAAACACATTTACATGCTGCCAGAGAGAGCCGTGATAAATATTAAACATGACTTGCCTGCCAGCCGTGATGTCCGTTACCCTCTCTGTCATGTTGGATGCGCGCAACAACAGCCCTGCGTAAACTTTCAGGAAGGAAAAAAAACTCAAACTTTCCATGGACACAGCGACAACAAGCGACGAAAAATCCTTGATGTGGCGAGACATCCGAGCTTCCGGCAAAATAAAAGCCCCATTTCGTGTGAGAATCCAGTCAAGTAGTGTCTGTAACCTTGTTAATTATTATTATCTCTATATATGATATAGATATTAAAAAAAAAAAAAAAAAACAAGAAAATTGTGCAATATATATATATATATATATATATATATATATATATATATATATATGTGTGTGTGTGTGTGTGTGTGTGTGTGTGTGTGTGTGTGTGGGTGTAATATAGCGTTTTTGCCGTTCACTTAAATGTGAAAAGTCCGCCAATTACCATTAGGTCATACAAATTGCACGCATAATATTTGTAAATTATAAACAATAAATGTTTACAATAGTTGGAAGTATAGTATTAAACATCAACGGATGCTACTTTAACTATTTGCCATATCTCAATTTAATGTAGCGCTTTGAGACTTTTATTTTAAAAACAGCTTCGAGTTCAGTACTTACTTTGTGGCTTCACGTGATAGATTTTGTAGTTTCCGTCGTTAAATGTGTGATGTCCATTAAAAGCGTGTTACTAGCTGTGAGATAGTATGAAATTAGATCTTCAGAAAAATCTTCAGCGTAGAATAAAATTTCTCCACAGTAGTACAATCCACTCAAAACTTAATGTTTACTTTCATGTCCTTGAAAAAGATCATGATGAGCATAATGTGAAAGTGTACGTTTCATGATTTATTTTTTTATTATGCACATCACAACATGTTAAAGAAATCTGACTACAGTAAGTTTCTCCATACGTGGAGATTTCTAACTAATGCAATGACACAGGATCTGTGAATGAAACCTTCAACACACAGTAATGCTGAGCCATCTTGTGGTGAGATTGTGGGTCTTCACATTTTTATAAAAAAAACGTTATACATATTTTATGAGGACGTTCATCTTTATTTGACTCATTTGAAAACATTAAGTACATTCTTGTTTCCTTCAAATTTAATATTATATACAAATGTAATTTTCAATGTCTGTTTTGACCAAACATTCAGATCTGGTTATTGCAATACAACCTTTTCAGCAACAAGTTAACTTTATTGCAGTTGTTGTCTTTTTACTGTCAGTACCTGGTTAATACACGTTCATCTCTTATTTGCTGGTGTTTTCCTATTTGCATTGTGGAATCTAACACAGTGTTTTAGATGAAATCTGAAGGCACTGCGGTTGGCCAGCCACGTCTCCCATTTAGAGTCACTATAGGTTAAATCTCCCCAAATATGATTATATGATTGCACACAATTTGTACCATTAAAATGCATTTACAAAAGCCATTAATAAGCTGTCTGTATATATTCTTTAACATATTAAATGTTGGTCACAGTATGATGACTATAATTGGTCAGTTTTAAAAGGCAAGGCATGCTTACTGGCAAGAATGATAATATATGATTAAGCAAAGCAAAGCTTAACCTAAAATTGAATAACTGTGTATTAGATCTGCTTAGAAAAAAGATCCATCAATGTAAGTTTACATGTTAGCTGGCTAGTTAGACAAGTCCATTGTCTGAGACACTATTACAGTTAGAAATCATTTTGGCAATTATGTTTTTGGCAGGTTGGATTGTAGATCTCCTAAAATACAGCATAAAATTCACCGCCAAAAATCTTGGGATACATCTTACTTTTTGTGCTGTTAGGCAATATTTTGTTTTGCTACTTTATATTGTAAAATGATTACAAATTGCCATAGACCAGCTTTGGCACTGTAATACTTAACATTCAAGTGTCTGTGAATCTGAAAACACGGAACTAGTGCCGCTTTTCTTTTTATCAAGACAAATATTGTGAAAGAGGAAATTCATGTTTTGCAAGTAAGACCTCAATAAAACAAACAAAAAAATAAAATAAAAATACAAATGAGAAGGAAATGTCAAGTCACTTCAACATGAGGTTCTAGGAAAATCCCAAAATGAATCTAAGTGTGAGATTTTATAGGAACAGTTTAAACAAAAAAATAAAAAAAGGAAGAAGAAAACAGCATCATCATTTACTCATTCTCATGTCGTTCCAAACACGTATCACTTTCTTGCTTCCAGGAACACAAAAGAAATTTAGCTGAACATCCAGAATGCTCTTTTTTTTTTTTTTTTACAATGGGGACTGGGACTGTCAAGCTCCAAAAATAACTTAAAGCACCATAAATGTAGTCCATACAACCTATGCACCAAATCTAAGTATTCTGAAGTCATAAATCTTTGTGTGCCAAATTTTAAATGATTATTTTTCACTTAGAATCTCTAAAATTTTGCATCAAGGTGCATCAAGACACATCATGCAAGTTTTAATGTCAACGAGATTAACATCAAACCTTGAGAAACATGCAAACACACAAATGCTAGGCTTTCCTTTTCGTCACTTAGACTAGCTTTATGATACTTTCATGGTGCTTTTCTGTCATTTTTTAACCTGGACAGACCCAGTGTCCATTTATTTTTTTCAAAATGGAACAGAGCACTGTAGACTTTGCTAAATATATTTAATTCAACAATGCAACACTGTAATTACTGAGATTATTGAAGTTTTAATGCAAATTTTTATTTTTGCTAATAAGTTTCATAAAGACTGAGTCATTAGATTTGTTTTTCAAACCTTCCTTGTCGCACAAACTGCTAGGTACAGGAATGTTAAAATGATTTTAACAGCATCTCAATTAAGTAGTTTTAAAATTCATTTTTGTGCATTACTTTAAACTGTGTTCTAATGAATCAATTCAAAACTGATTTAATGATTCGTTTAGGTTCACCTACAACAAAGTTCAAGGAAATGCAATGTTCTTCGTTGTATTAAAGGAATGGTTAATCTAAACATTAAACATTTGCTTAAAAATTACTCACCCTCAGTCCATCCAAGATGTAAATGTTTGTTCGTGCAAACAGATTTGGAAAAATGTAGCATTCCATCACTTGCTCATCAATGGAACCTCTGCAGTGAATGGGTGCCGTCAGAATGAGAGTCCAAACAGCTGATAAAACATCACAATAATCAACAAGTAAAATTCATCTTGTCTGAATCAGGTGAGAAATATGCACAGATTAAGCACCATTTAGCGAAAACAATGCATTGGTGGCTTTTGATGCGAGAGGGCAACAGGGGAGCATTATTATGGATTATGGCAAATAATCCACTAAGTTGTTAGTGTGGATTATTGTGATGTTTTATCAGATGTTTGGACTCTCATTCTGACGGCACTGCAGAGGATCCATTGGTGAGCAAGTGATGTATTGCTACATTTCTCCAAATCTGTTCCCATGAAGAAACAAGCTCATCTACATCTTAGATGGACTGAGGGCGAGTACATTTTCAGCATACTTTCATACTTTCACACTTTCGAAAAAAAAAAAATATGTAGGTAAATACTGCTGTTTACTTCGTCCTAGATTTACTGTACTTTCCTGTATTTAAAAACCTTTTAAACTAGATTTTCCAGAGAGGTTTGGAAAGACATGAGGGTGAGTTAATGACAGAATGTTCCTTTAAAAACCAGCTTGGTCTTGTTTAACGAAATAAAAAAATCAGTAACAGTGGACGAGTGATTATCTTTCTAATGCTCTCTTTGTTTTTAGATGAATTTGACCGATTATGTCTTTAACCCGAGATTGCACTAAGCATGTCTTGTGTGCGGATGTATATTTCGAGTCTCTTGTGGATTTCATTCACTGGCTCTGCAGCCATTCTATTCTCAGTTCAGCCACCTCTTTGCCGTACCAGTCGTGTAGTTTGGAGAAGCAGCCTGTGCCGGGTGAAACAGGGCTCTCGAGTGACCCGCCGTTGGTCTTCCTCCGCGGAGGTACCGGAGGTGGTTTGACTACATCCCCCCTCCCGCTACAGTCCCCTTCCCAGACACAGCCCTCGCTGACACCGTTTGGCACACTGGTAGGTTTACTCCAAGACACCCCATTTTCTCTGCTAGACACCCCTTCCTGCGAAGGCCCCGTAATGGCGGCGTTCTGTAGCGAAAAGGTTGCGGGTTGGAAGCTTGCTGCTCCTTGCACTTGTGGCTGGTTCTTCTTCGGCTTGCTTTTGGCTTGTGCAGATCTGGCTTCTTCTTGTACCTCCTCCAGCTGCCTCTCCAGCTCCTTCACGACCAGCCGCATGTAGTCAAAACTCGCTCGTGACAGAGCCTTGACCCACGATTCCATAGCGGCCTGGTTCTCCGCGGCCATCTTGTAGGCCTTCGCTTTGACACATTCGAATTTAATGGCGAAGGCGAACTCTTCGGATTCAGACTCGCAGAGCTCCACCGTACAGCCTTCCAGGACGATGACGCCAATCGGCTCTCGGCTTTCTCTCTCCTCGAAGTAGAACAGCATGTTGCCTTTCAGAATAAACCAGCGGCGGTGGTACGCCGTGTTACGTTCCCCTTTCTTAAAGAGGAAGCCTGTCTTGTCTGGAGGAGAGTTGCATGTGGCATAATGCGCCACACTCCTCTCGTTCAACTTCATAATGGTCTCTGAAACAGAAATCAAATACATTTAGAGCAAATATTAGAGATATACTGATAATATTTATCTCAAGAAGGTTTAGTAATATTAGTTTAACCCAAATCTTATTGGGTCTACAAATAAATCTAAAGGAAAAGCTCCTCTATATGTAATCATAATTATTATGTATAAAGAGTTGAAACTGTGAGTTCCATGAATCAATACAAAACTGATTCAACAATACATTTAGGTCAACACTTAACAGTGTTAAAGGAAATGCAATGCAATAGTAGAAATATATGTAGGTAAAACAAAATTAAAAACAAGGCTTTGATTGTTTTTTTGAACTTCCTACAACATCTTGAATCTATTTGCCTACAAAGTTTATTACCATTTATTTGATCAATAATAATAATAATAATAATGAAATTTTACTAAAATTTAAAGTATCTGTTTTCAATTTGAATACATTTTAAAATGTAATTTATTCCTGTGATGGCAAAGTTGAATTTCCAGCAGCCACAGAGTGTTGTGGAGATGATGTATTTTTGTTGGCCAACCTAGAAGTTACCATTTCTCTGGTTCCCTTGACAAAAACCCAACAGAATTTTTTAAGCCTAAATACTTATATCAGAACATCAAAACATACAAATTTTCATGAACTTGTGTTAACCACAGACCTATTTCAGGCATTTAACCCAAAAAAGAGAAAAAAGACTTCCGAGTTTCGGCCTACAAAAATATATCATCCCTTGAGCACTCTATTACTCCAGTCTTCAGTGTCACATGATCCTTCAGAAATCATTCTAAAATGCTGACTTGCCGCTCAAGAAACAAATCAAGAGCACTTTTTATTGTCATCAAATAATTTCAGATAATTATTTTAGGATGCTTTGAAGAATAAAAACATTCAAAAGCATTTATTTGAAACAGAAATCTTTAGTAACATTATAAATATGTGATCAATTTAACACATACTTTCTAAATAAAAGTATTAATTTCTTCCAAAAAAAATAAAAATCTTACCAACCCCAAACTTTGAAACCGTAGTGTAGATGTAAATTCACCTTTCTTTCAAAGCTTTTCTGTGAACCCTTCACGTGTGGCCTGCTTCCAACAGTCAATCAAAACACCAGCACTTGCCAAACATCTCCATCCCATTTCTGATCTAAAAAAAAAAAAGAGCCACACACAGAGTGAAGTCAATGACTGAGGTGTCATATATATATATATCGGAACATCCTACTTCACACATCTGACCTGGTTTAAAACACACAAATTCCTCTTTCTTAAAACAAGTGGCATAAATAAAAGTCTGTGGAAGTGACTAAACTATACATGAATCAGGCATAGCGTCAAAACCATGTGACAGATATTTTACAAAAAAGTAAAAATAAAACAAATCTTTATTATTAGTGTATGTCAAATAATAGCTATGCATATCTGTACATTTTCTTTGCACTGGAAGCACCCGTCAGCAAGACAAATTCCTTGTGTGTGTGTGTGTGTGTGTGTGTGTGTGTGTGTGTGTAAACACACTTAGCAGTAAAGCCCTTTCTGATTCTAATAAAACATAATATTCATATACAATATATTAATGACTTTTTCCAAGTCTAAAAGCACTGAAACTCTTATTTGAAAATTCCCTGATATTCCCATGGCTGTGAAAAGCATGAAAATATACTATGGTACTGCCATCTGATGCTATCACTTTACCATGGTATGTACTCCAGTAAGGAATATTCTTGCATCTAAATGTCATGATACAGCAGCATATCAAAGAACCACAGTATTAGCCTTTCATATCTGATCACTGCAGGGTTTTTTTTTTTAATCTTTTATTTGCATGTTTAAAAAAGGAACCAATAAGCACCACGGTAGTATCATGTTTCATATATGTTTTGTGGTATTAAAAATTGTGTTCTTGGAAACAGTTTCAAGATTTTGTAAACACCATCATGATATACGTCAAAATACCATGGTATTACCATCTGATACTGTTCCATGGTACTATCACGGTAAAAACACAGTTTTAGTGACCCAACCATCCAATAAAGTCTACTGCAAAGGTTTTAATGGTCCAGACAGCAGTTTTATACCACCGTAACTTCCGTTAAAAATAAACATTTAAAAACATATATACACTGCGAGCATCAGAATGCTGCAGATGTATGCAGTCAGATCTGTAGCACATAAATATGGTTTAACAACGTACAAGGTGTTAAATGCTAATTCAACATTATCAAACACATGTATACCCGTAAAGTAAGAAAATCATGCATAATAAGCACAACGTGTAGAGAAAAGTCAACGTGTCTTAATAATACAGTCTTTGTCATTCTCGACTCGCAGCTCGAGCAGTTTGCTTGATATTAAACCATCAAATTCAGCCTCGTTTCTAGCGTAGAACTGCTAAAGCCGTGTTACAAAGATACAGAAACTCATAAAGAGAAAGGTTTAAGAGATCTAGTACGTCGTCTCGAGATTATATCGATGTTTAACCTGCCTTTTGAGCGTGTTATTGGACGCCAGCACAGTTTTCCTCTCTTCATTCTTCCTTTCCTGGCTGACGGTCACGTGACGCTGCAGGAATCTCTCTAGTAACAGCAGAGCTGCGCGCGCGCTCATGTGTGCACGAACTCATACAATGGGTTATTATAAACATTACAATGAGTCTCACGCTCTTCTCACATATTGAAACTTAAGTTTAAGAGTGGATACGTGATTATATGTGTCCATTTAGATTATATGAATTACGTTTGGTCATAACTGACAAAAATACTAGCCCTGCTGAAAAAACCATTAGAACCCTGCCCAAAACACCATAGAAAATGCATTGGTTTTAATGGAAACTATAATGGTGTCTACTGGTATGTGATGGATTCTAGTGGTGGGATGTTAAATCCTATTGGAAAAATGCCCAAAACACACTACAAAAAGAAATTTTGTAATGGTTTTACTGGAAAAAGCTAATGGTTTATAATGGTATTATAATGGAAACTATTAGAATTTCTGTGATGGCTTGGGCTTCTATTGTTTTTTTTTTGACAGGGAAGGTACGGTGATGGTATCACATGGTAATACTAGTAAATATATTTTATGGTACTCCAAGGATACCATGGTGTAAATGTAAAACCATGATATGACAAGTTTTTATCAGTAGTTTTATAACAGGCTACTGTGCTTTGAAATACAGCCTGCCATTTACAACAATACTGTATTTCACAATACCATGACTGTACCATTGTCCTACATGTTTAAAGAACCATGACCATGGTTTTAAGACCACGAGAAGTTTTTCATTACTTTTAGAGCCCAACACAAATTAATACATCATCTATTCCTTTGTACCTCAGTGACTGAGTCCACAGCCAAACCAAAGTCAAACATTCAATAGATTTGTGGTAGAAAAAAAAAAAAAAAAATATATATATATATATATATATAGGATTAATTGATATAGATAGATACTATAATATATACATTACTCATATGTAGAAATATACAATTATATTCAGAATGAGTACAATACAATAACACAGGAAATACAGCTAAATCGGTATTTATTATGGAAAATAAGAAAGAAGATGAAAGAAAACAAGTCTTCCTTAGTCCCCAATATATTACTATACATACAGTATCTACTCTGCTTATGTAATGTACATGAAGGACACATACAGAGAGTAAAAAGGTTTGTTTGAATGAAAGACAGTTATTGAATACTAAATGATAAAAGAAGGTACATTTATTTCACTTGAAACAAAACCACACTCACAGTATCACGCATTCGCACGGACATGCACTCTTGGTCTCTAAATATGTAGTGAAAAGCAAACTCTGATCAGTAATAACAGAAATTGCCTCAGGCTCACTTCAGCAAAGGCTTCTGGGAGATTGAGTTTTAGTGGTTGCCCTTCTCCTAAGCTTTCCTACCACCAACATTCAATCGAAATCCCAGTGCTATAGGAGGACTCTTCAAAACGTCCTGCATAGCCAAACCTTTCAGCAGCCAAACAATAAAACTTCTCCTGTACATTTGAAGACAATTTCTGAAATACAGTAAACACAAACTACAGAAAAGGAATGTAGAAACTAGTACACACTGATGAAAACAGATGGAAATATAAGATCTTGGTTACATCGTAGTGCACCAAATGTTTTTTTTGTTTTGTTTTTTTTTTCACAAACTTTTGCTAAAAACATTAAATGACATTAATAAAACATTAAAGTGGATTAAAAGAAAGAAAGAAAAATGTGCTTTGAATAATTTTAAACTTGCATACATATCCCCCCATAATCATGTGCCTTCTACAGAGATCGAAGTTAAAATGGATCTCTACAATATTAATATTTTTTGGTCCTGTATGTCCTCAGCCAGACTTAGTTCATTTAGATACAACAACAATACAATTGTAGAACTGAATGCCAATAACAAGGAAGTATAGTGTTTTCCTTTGCAACTGAGTCGAAATTCAGTTGGGTTGCCTGTGGTGGTGAAATATTGCTGGTTTTTGCTGGATTTTAAAGGAATAGTTCACCCAAAAATGAAAATTTGCTGAAAATGTACTCATTTTCAGACCATCCGAGATGTAGATGAGTTTGTTTCTTCATAAAAACAGATTTAGGTAAATTTAGCATTCACTCTCTCACCAATGGAACCTCTGCAGTGAATGGGTGCCGTCAGAATGAGAGTCCAAATGGCTGATAAAAACCATCACAAGCAATCCACAAGTAATCCACACGACTCCAGTCTATCAATTAACATGTTCTGAAGCAGAAAGATGCATTTTTGTAAAAAACAAATCCATCATTAAGGTGTTTTTTTAACTTAAATTGATGCTTCAGGATAAAATATGACTCCTCTATTCATAATATTGCTTGAACTATCCCTTTAAAGCCAACATGAAATGGCATTAACAAGACATTTTACTTCTATAATTGGACATCTGCACGTGGTGGCTGAAGGTCAAATTCACCCCAAGAACATCTTGACGTATCCCAATGGAAATTCTTCTTGTTTTTTAACATTACCAAGAAACAAGTTATTGCATTTTGATGAAACACTACAATAACGAACACTGTCTTTTTTGGAAACCTGCACGGATGAATCATGGTCCACTGGTCTGTTATGATTTCATGTTGATTTTAAAGTGGCCTGTTAGAAGTTGGGGGAAGAAACAGTGCATTCAATTGCACGTCAGTCCATTGTTGGCTCTATAACCCTCTCCCTTCTCCTCCGAAAGGGTTTTTAATCTAACTATAACAGTAGTTCTGCTAGATCCAGGCAGAGCAAATCTCTGACCCGGCTATATCCAAAGAACCTGTAAAAACATTCATATTTAGAGAGCAAAACAACACTTAATATCATAAGACACAGTAACTCCAGTGTGGGGGTAAATAAGGAACAAAAATAGACAAAAACAAAATAAAAACCAAAGACAGCAGTGCTTAACGATACACAACCACAGTTTTGACAAACACAACATTCGTCCAGTTGGTTCTCTCCGCCTAGAATATACAGTAGGCTCAAGAGTCACTGTTGGAAAATGACAAACAGAAATAACATGTATGATAAAGAAAAAAGGGAAAGAACAACGAAAAGTCTAAAAAAAAAAATCTCAAGTGTCTATGGATTGGAAAAAAAAAAGCTCTTTGAGTCCCAATGGAGATGAATATGTGAGTGGATAAATGAATGAATGCCTTTTGTGAAATCTCATCATCTCTAGATCTCTCCTCCATTGGATTTCTACTGCTCTAATGACGCTACATTGTGGCTATAATGTTCCTGCTCTACTTCAGCGACTGGCGAGCCGCCAGAAGACTTGTATAACAGTTTTCCTCCAGGTTATTTCAGTAGAGCAGGTGTCGGTCATGAGTGGGGCGCAAAAGTTCGCAGGGACTGATACAATCTGTGAAAAGTGGGTCGGTCCGCGATGTCACGATTCCAGCAAAGCATCATCAGCTCGAACAGAGAGGATGGACAGAGTGGTGGGGCGGAGAGAAAGATCTAAGGAGAAAGAGAGAGAAAAATACGTAGAAGTCTTTTACATAAAACATCCATGTAAATAATGTAACAATTGAGGTAATGGTTTGCATCCTGTGACTGTGCATTCATTCAGTCTCATCATAGTTTACCAGAAAAAATGAACCACTTTACTTTGGACCTCACTTCAGTTCAATTCACATTAATTTAGATTAAATTCACTTTTCACTTAATTTCACTTTTCCTTTTTAAGACCAAATAAAATTAATACCATATGTCCATGTAGAACAAACCCATTTAATTCCAAAATAAATAATGTATTTTTACTTAATAATAATAAAAATGATGCGGCCCAGAGAGAAGCTTCAAGAGTTTACATGCAGATTAAGGGCCAGTTTTACTAAACAGGGCAAATTAGCGCAAGAGCGCAATTCCAAAATAGCGCCGATGGGAGTGGAAATTTCTGTGGGTGATTTACCAACAATGTGCAAATTAAAGAACACAGACGCAACATGTCATTTACATATCGACCAACGCAATATACCAAGCGCAGTGCAAATTAGCATTGTCGCAAATAAAGAATAAAGAAATAAACAAGCCACAGTGTGTTGAAAAGAACCGGAGGCCAAAAAATGAAGGTTTGCTAGAAGTTTCGATAGACCTGGTATTGCGTGACTCCTAGTTGAGGGTTCAAAGTCATCTTTTATTTCCTGAAGCAAATTAAAAATGTCATGGCTTGGCGAATGATATGTTCGGATAACGTGTCCTTCTGGCATTCAAAATAAATTAATACGTGTGGAAAAAATCCTCTCCCTTCTACCATGCGCTCTCTGTTCTCTGCGGTGCCTTATTCTAGAAACAAATTGCAGCCCCTTCAAGAGCAAAATAGTTTTTGGACGTTAAATAATGGCGCAAATGCCAGTAATTTGATGAGCACAAACGTTAGTAAAACACATTGCGTGATTAATTTTAATACTCTCCTACCATAACGTTTGCATTTGAAAGGGAAACTCCTAGAAATGCATATTCAATAAGGTCATGCGCAAAAAATAATGGTGTCCACGCCTTTTCAGCGCCAATTCCTCACTGCGTATCTTTAGCAAAACCTGACAGTACAATTTTAATGCCAAAAGATGGTTTAGTAAAACTGGCCCTTAGTTTATTCTGTAAATAAACTCCTAATTTGCTGCTTATTAATAGGTAGTAAAGTAGTTGTTAAGTTTAGATATTGGGTAGGAGTAGAGATGTAGAATATAGGGTTAGAATATGTGCTTTGTAAGCACTAATAAACAGCTAATATGTTAATAACAGGCATGCTAATAAGCAACTAGTTAATAGTGAGAATTGGTCCCCATACTAAAGTGTTACCAAGATTTTATGCATAATGTGGGACTTTTAATTGTCAACTGTACCAAAATACACTGGGACTCTTATTTCGAAATGTCTATGCTTTACTTTCAGCTGCTCATCACATTTATTTATTTAAATCAACCTTTCGAAGTTTAATAATCACATTAGGCGATACTGCAATTCTATTTTTATTCTGTCCACAAAATAAAGACCTTTTAAAATGATAATTAAGACATTTATTATACCATTTAAGATATTCAATACTTTTTATGACCTTAAATTTGATCAAACTGAATTTAAAGCTTTTAAGACCCACAGCAACCCCACATATTTCACTTTAGAATGATGCTGCAAACGGATTCACTCCAATGCAATTCGATTAACTTCAGTCGAGTTGCTTCAGCTCACCTTAACTTCAGATTAATTTACTTTATCAAAGGATTAACTTCACCAGATGAAAAGTATAATTCACTCACTTCCAATCAAAACCAAAACCAAAATCAAAGTAAAGCTGTACCTGTCTCCCCTGGTTTCTGAAGAATTCGCCGGTGTTCTCGATGACCTGTTCATCAGACAGCAAGCTGTAGGGCTGCTCCTTACACAAAGTGAAGATCTCCCACAGAGTTACTCCAAATGCCCACACATCACTAGCTGTTGTGAACTTCCCCTAAAAACACACACACACACACGTAACACATAATGCACTGATACAAAGGAAGAAAGCCACTGTAGACAGATGTCTCCACCTAACAGTGAAATGTATTTTTTTCTTCTGCTCACCAAGGCTCCATTTAATTGATTAAAAATACAGTAATTTTGTGAAATATTATTACAATTTAAAATAACTGCTTTCTATTTGAATATATTTTAAAAGTAATTTATTCCTGTGACGCAAAGCTGAATTTTGAGCATCAGTATTACAGTCTACAGCAGGGCTGCCCAACCCTGTTCCTGGAGATCTACCTTCCTGCAGAGTTCAGTTCCACCCCTGATCAAACACACCTGCCTTTAATTATCAAGTGCTCCTTCAGATCCTAATTAGTTGGTTCAGTTGTGTTTGATCAGGGGTGGAGCTGAACTCTGCAGGAAGGTAAATCTCCAGGAACAGGGTTGGGCACCCCTGGTCTACAGTGTCACATGATCCTTCAGAAATCATTCTAATATGCTGATCTGCTGCTCAAGAAACATTTATTATCATTAATCAAGATTGAAAACAGTTGTGCGGCTTATTATTTTTGTGGAAACTGAGATACATTTCTTACACATGAATCTTTGATGAAAAGAAAGTTCAAAAGAACAGCATTTCCAGCCTCTTTTTCCCTCACCAGTAAGATGCTCTCCCAGGCCATCCAGCGTATAGGCAGTACAGCGCGCCCCTGTATACGATAGTAATCACTACTGTACAGGTTTCTGCTCATGCCGAAATCAGAGATCTTTATGGTGAGATGACGGTCCAGGAGGCAGTTCCGTGTGGCCAGATCACGATGCACAAAATTCAGAGAAGCCAAGTACTTCATCCCAGAAGAGATCTGCACCGACATGTGCAACAGGTCAGAAATGCTGCAGAGACAGAGATAAAAGAGTCCGAGTTCATGAAAATAAAACAGCAAAGGCACACAAAACATGACCTGGCTTCAAACCAGTATCAAATTCAACCAGCATCACGTCTGAATGCATGAAAGCACAAACGAGACTTGAAAGCTATAACGGAGATGGAAATTTTGGTAACACTTTACTTAAAGCCTTTATATATAATGTATTATAAAAGTAGTTTTAATGCATTAATTATGCCTTATGTACATTATAATGCATTGTACGATCTTATGAATAATTGCAACCACAGTTCAATCATGACAACTCTCGGAAGATTTTAGCATGGTGATGGATATGTTAATGTATTTGGTCTTGGCGGAAGATCTGCTAAGGATATGTTATGTATTTGGTCTTGGAAGATCTGCTAAGCTGCTGCTGAATTTCTGCTACTGTTGGTTATTGCTGTAGTTGTAGATTATTAGTTGTAGTTGACGCTGCTGCTGCTGCTGCTGCAAGCAAGTACAGGAACTTGCTACTGCCAATGTATATGGCGATATGGTGCCTTGAGTATTTAAGACATACTGCTGCTGCACAAATAGCATATAAAATAACCCGTAGCAGATGTATACAGGTGGAGCTGGGGAAGGTGGAGGGTTTCAGAGAAACTCTGAAAGAGTGCTGCAGGAATCTCAAGTGAATGCTAGACAGCCATATAAATGCAAGGCAGCAAGCTCATTGGCTGCATATACAGCATGAACCAAACAGCTTGTGCCAAGTCATTTAACTCTCTGAATATCATCAGTTACGTTAACAACCCGTCAGCGATCTAGAGTTTCATGACTGAACTATATATTTATAATACATTATAATACTTAAATATTCATTGTTCCACCTTTAAAACATGTAATGCATTAAAACACATGAAAAACAAACGTACAAATATTATAATGCATTTTAAATTTGATAATGCATTTAAAATGCATTGCAATGTACATTATGAATATCTTTATCATGCATTATACATAAAGGCTTTAAGTAAAGTGTTAATGAAATTTTCAGCAAATAACAATTTAAGTTTGATCTTTTTCTCATATAAAACTAAATTTTTCAGCGCAAAAGTCATATGAACAACGTTTATGATACTTTTTGTCTTTTAAACATTCAATTTCATAGTATGGAAAAAGAAAACAGCACAGATATTCATTTACAAGTCTTCTGTGTAAAATAAGTGTTTTTATTACCAAAACTATTAAAGATTGTTTTTGTTAAATGAAATAAAGCTGAAATACATAATTAAAAATAAAATAAATAAATATTACATGAAAACATAAAAAAAAAAAAACATGAAAAGAAAAAAAAAAGAAAAAAGGAATATCAGAAATGTTGCCTTGGCATTAAACGTAAAAAAGTACTAAGTGATAAAATTGCTAAATAAAAATAAATTAAAGCTAAATAGAAATATAAAAAAACCTAAAATGACAAAAGTACATGAATAAACTACCAAAACTAAATTAAAATTATAAAAAATAAAAACAAATGCAAAATATTAATAAATACTATAATAGTATATAAATAATATTAACATAGAAAGGAAGAAAGAAAATCATACAGGTTTAAAGTGCCCCATTAAGGATTTTTGAAAATGACCTTTCATGCAGTGTGTAACACAGCTTTAAGTGAATGAAAACATCCTGCAAAGTTTTAAATCTGAAAGTGCACCGTGGATAAAGATATTAGCTGCGTCCCAAATGACACACTATACACTATGCACTTATACACTATGTACTTATGCACTATGCACTCAACCATGTAGAGTATGAATTATATAAGGTTATTTTCTCATTAATAATCGGAGTCTGATAGCCCCACCCCCTTCGCGACGTAATTACAGCTGCGACAGTTGAGTGCATGAAGTGTTCAACATTCCACACTTCATTTTTTCGGTTATTTAAGTGCACCATCCGGGTATTTAAAGTGCACTTTTTCTTTTTGGAATTTTCAGTGTGAACGCACTACTCGCACTATTTATACTACAAAACGTCATAAATAGTGCATAAGTATGCGATTTGGGATGCAGCTACTGTCTCTCCAAAGAAAGAGTCGACTTTGAATCATTGAAACGAGTCGTTTTTAAAACGAATCCCAGGCCTTTTCGCATTAGTCTGAATGAAAATGCAAATTCATTCTTTGCCACTAAGTGCAGCTTTTGGAGTGGTAAAAATAGCAGTTTCCCGGTAATTGTACACAAGCAGCACTGGGCTCACAAACGCTGCTTTATCAGGGATTACAGGCATGATGAAATGAAAATGAGACCAATCGACCAATCACCACAGATTAGCGTCACGCAAAGGAGGAGTTTAGAAAAATGAATCTTTGAGCGAATCGTTTGGGAGTCGTTGAGCAAGTAAGGTAAAAATAAATGCTTATTATAAGACAATGAAAGTGTTTTTTGACCTTGCATGCATATCAACCTGTTGTTGGGGACTCCCAAAACCAAGATATGAACCTTTCATTACCCATAATAGGGGCACTTTAAAATGGCATGAGGGTGAGTAAAATTGTGCGCCATTTCGTGTTTAGCAATTGATTGTTAAAAAAAAAAAACTTCTTTAAAAATGTAGTTTTATTTTTTTTAAATTCAGGTTTTCAAAAAAAGAACACACTGAAATGATTTCCACGTTATTATTACGACTTGAAGACTTGGCTTCATTTTAACCCTGTAATCTGAAACATTTCCATCATAAATTGAGAGCTGACTTGAAACTGGAAGGTTAAGTTGAAGAATTCGAAGGTTAAGAACGTTAATCTCGACTCTGACTTGTAGAAAACCGATATTGACCCCTGTCTGGAGATGAAAGACTGTACATGTCAGACTTCTTCATAATGATGGACACACCTGACAGACGGAATGTTGTTGGCATGTGTGAGTGTGCTCTCTATCTCTCTCTGGGACAGGAAC
Source organism: Acrossocheilus fasciatus (assembly GCA_036784905.1). NCBI lineage: Eukaryota > Metazoa > Chordata > Actinopteri > Cypriniformes > Cyprinidae > Acrossocheilus > Acrossocheilus fasciatus. The sequence continues at coordinate 39,115,289 of CM071942.1, read as the reverse complement.
ATGTTGAGGTCTCCGTTCTCCATGTACTCCGTCACCATGCAGAGTGGGTCAGAGCTCACGCACACGCACAGCAGCTGAATGATGTTTGGGTTATTCAGACGCGACATGATCTTTATCTCCTTCAGGAAGTCATTTCTACACAGACACAAAAGTCAGAAAGGTTATCATGAGAAAGGTTACAGGTCAACACCCATCAGTAGATTTTGATTGACAACAATAAATGAGAAATAAATTCCAGCTGTAAACAGATTAACACTTTGTGATAATTTTACACATTTTATGAAGAATTAGGAGTCTATTAGGAGTCAATATATAACAAAAATTATTTAATATATTAGAAAAATATTTGAAAAAATGAAAAATGGAAAAAAATGAGTTATAAAGCAAAAATAATTTATATATATATATATATATATATATATATATATATATATATATATATATATATATATATATGGGTCATTGACTTAGAAGGATTTTCAACAGGCAAATTTTAAAATACAAAAAAATAATATCTTTTGTAGTTGTTCAAACATTAAGAAGGTTGTGTACACATAAATTCATATTAAAATTGTTGTGTTTTTCATCTAGATGAATCAGCCATAGCCTTAAATGTCATGTGGTGCGACCATGATTTATATTAAAATTAATTAATTTCCTTAACATGCTTAACATTTTTTTAGATGTTCTCAGTAATTGAAGTGTTTAGAAACAAATTATTTGCATTTCTTTTGAGTTTTTGTACATAACGATCTCATATTTTTGTTCTATAATTTCAGAGTTGCCTTAATTGTAGTATATATAATATATCTGCAGTGGTCGCACCACATGATATTTGGTCACACCACATGATATTTTCAAATTCAGTCAAAATTTACAAGCACAGAGTTAGCCACCTAAACAAAACAAGCAAGCTTCCCATGAAAGGTCACTATGAAATTTATAATAAAAATAAATGTTTGTAGAAATAACTTAATATTCATTGTTTTTTTGAGGTCATACCACATGATATCCAAACGTGATCACTACATACCAGCCATTAAAAAGGTTATTTTTTTCCAAATTTGAAAGAGAGTTACAAACCTGCTTGATGCTTCTAAGGGTCCTTGGCAAATTGTTATATGATGCAGCGTCCTATCTTTGAATGGATTTCAACATAAAAGTACCAAAATGGTAGTTTCTTGATGGTCGAACCACATGATATTTCATAAAATGGAGATTATCGGACAAAGTTTGTTTGAATATTATGATGGAAATATAAATACAAATGCTTTGCAATTTTATACAGGATTACAAAACACTTTGGAAAACATGCCAAATGGTGCAGAAAATTTAACTTAAATTTAGGGTAATTTCAAAGATGTTTCCAAAACAACAATTATGGCCGGACGGTCGCACCACATGATGTTTTGACACTTTGAATAACAGAAAAATTACAAATAACTAATGTTTTTTGAAAAATCATCTTTTTTTATGCATTTGAACCAATTTTTAACTGAAAAAATGCAATCGGACAGAAAATTTAGGCGTCACGTCATTGACCCATGTATATAACACTGCATTTCATTTGCCTATTGTTTGTCTTAATCCATGAGCCAATCCATCTTATTCCGACCAAATAAAACACATCACAATTACATAACCATTTCCGAACTTTTTAGCAAGAGCTTCCCAGAAGCCTCACTCTATGATGCAACTTTCCAATCAATTGTTTTTTTGTGTGTGTTTCTTCCCCTCAAACCTGGCATTGCTGGTGGCATCCGCTCTGAGTTGCTTAACTGCTACTAGCACCGGCCTGCCGTCCTGCTCTGGTAACGGTGCACCCTCTCCCAGAAACTCAGCCAAACCCTCAGCCTCACACAAATGGACCTGGAAACCGCAACAGCAGTATGAAAATGGGCGGGCCAACATACTTAAACAGAGTGAGAACGGAAACACTCGCATGAGCTTCACTAATAACCAAAATACCACAACGTCCTATGGTATTAGCATGTTATTTTTTTGTGTCTTATTTGGCATACAATATGAATACCATACTATGTAAATATTTTAATCCCTGTACCACCGTATACACTAGTTTGGGGTATGCAGGAAAGAAATGAATACTTTTATTTAACATTGATGCATTAAATTGATTGACAGTGACAGTAAAGGCATTTATAATGTTGCAAAATATTTATATTTATATGTTTTTATACCAAACTTTCTATTCATCAAAGAATACTGAAGAAAAAAAAAATCATGATTTCCACAAAAATATTCAACACTGATTCAACCTTAATAATAATTAGATGTTTCTTGAGCTTATCAGAATTCAGATTATCAGAATGATTTCTGAAGAATCATGTGACACTGAAGACTGGAATAATGATGCTTAAAATTCAGCTTATTTTAGCTATATTTAAAAAAAAAAAAAATGTTAAAATAGAAAAGTTATTTTAAATTGTGATAATATTTCACAAAATTATTGGTTTTTGGTATTTTTTATTAAATAAATTCAGCCTGGGTGAGCATAAGAAACTCTTACGAAACCAAAACTTTTGTATATCATATAGTACTGTATGTCACAGTACTATGGTATTACTATCTGGCACAGTGGCGTCACCATAGTAACATAATAATCAGGGTCAACTGAGATAAAAAAAGTATTAGTAATACTATTGCATAAAATCCTTGGCTCTCACTCTAGATTTCCAGTGTGTTCCTTAATAAAGCCATACATAACAATCATGTGTGGTCACTAATAACAGGGTTTTCTGGGAAACACTGTAATTTCACCGAACAAATATCGGGCATTGCAGCACTGTTTGTATAAAACAATGTAAACAGTGCGTGAAAACATCCCAACTAACTCTGAACAAAAGACGATTCAAGTGTGTCCAGAAGTGAGCCAACAGAACAACAGCAGCGGTAATAAAACCTCCCGTTCTGCTTCATCGAGACTCACCTCACCAAACTGGCCTTCTCCCAGTTTCTCTCTGAACAGCAGTCTCTCTCGTGGGAACTCGGCCACCGAGATGTCCTTCCGCGTCAGGGAATCTACGGTGAGGGCTGGAACAGCGTACATGTTGCTGCCAGTGACGCCCTGCAGGCTGATGATGTCGGTTTCAGCATAGTGTGGCACGCTGCTCTGAAAACACTGGTGTGGGGTGCACAGGGTCACGTCAGGTTCGGCGTATCCTCCGCTACAGGCTACAGAGACAAAGAGAGTCAGTAGGAATGACCAATTGTAATTTACATTACAAGTTACTTCGTGTACATTCTTTCCCCATGCATTCCGTTTTCTTTTCCCATTCATTTCATGCATTTCTTTATTTGTCAAACTATTTATTTTCTGTATTGTCTATTGAAGGGATAGTTCATCCAAAAATGAAAATTCTGTCATCATCTATTCACCCTCATGTTGCTCCAAACCTGTATGAGTTTTGTTTTTTCTGTGGAATCCAAAAAAAAGGCATTTTGAAGACTGTTGTTAAACAAACTGGTTGGGGTTCCACTGACTTTGATAGCATTTCCATTTCCATACTTCCATATTCAATGGAAGTCAATAGGAGCCACAATTGTTAGGTTACATCATCTTTTGTGTTCCACAAAAATATTATGAAGTCAAAAGGACTCCAAAAGGGTTTGGTTAACAACAATCCTAAAATATTTTTTCATTGACTTCCATAGTATTTTTTTATTTTTTATTCCAAAAAAAATACTATGGAAATTAATTAACCCTTCGCTGGAAGTTTGATGGACAGGTGATCTGACCAATCATAATGCCAAATCAGCCATTTTGTCCAACAAACAAACCAGACAGAAGAGTAGATTAATGTTGATGGGCTAGAACGTGAAAAATGGTGTTTATTACGTGCTATAACTAGTAAAGAAGAAGAGATCAGTTCACATGCCGCTTGAATCTGAGGCGCTACAGCGATGTGTCACAACACAACTAAGGAAATTGGGACAAAAAATAATTTGGTTACCGACAATCTTATAAAAATCTTCTTTTGTGTTTCACAGGAAAAAGAGAAACATACCAGTTTGGAACGACATGAGGGTGAGTAAATGTTGACCGAATTTTCATTTTCGAGTGGATTATCCCTTTAAGTCAGGGGTGCCCAACCCTGTTCCTGGAGATCTACCTCCCTGCAGAGTTCAGTTCCAACCCTGATCAAACACACCTGTCTTTAATTATCAAGTGCTCCTTCAGATCCTAGTTGGTTCAGTTGTGTTTGATCAGGGGTGGAGCTGAACTCTGCAGGAAGGTAGATCTCCAGGAACAGGGTTGGGCACCCCTGCTTTAAGTAATATATATGCTTCTGCAAAATTTGAAATGTTGACAATCATGTCACTAAAGCTTTGTTGATGAAGACTGAGAGAAAGAGGAAGAAAGAGAGACAGAAAAAGCAGAAGATGACAACAGAGGAACAAGCCAACTTCATTTTATTTCAACCAAAACCCTGAGGTGTCTGGGTGCAAGAAACCGCAGAGTGTCAAAAATTACCAAAAGAAAATCTACCAGCAGCTCTTACCCTGGCAAAGTCCTTCAGTCTGGTAACAAGGTCAGGTGGAGTTCATAGACTGCAAGCAAAAGATAAAGAAAGCAAGACTAGAGGAGGAAGAAAGGAAAAAGTGCACTGGCAGGCAGCATGCAAACTGTTGAGGAAACAAATGTCAATGAAATCAAGTTCAACAGGATGAAAAATAGAACTCAGAGAGAATATTTCTTAAAAGATAGTACAAGAGGTTAGTTTCAGAAAGGACATCATGTTCAGATATTCAGTAATGTACTGAAAGTCTTCACAGTAGCTCTGGTCCAGAACCTAGTAGGCTACCTAGGCAACATTGTAAGGATTTATGGTTGACATGAAGAAGGTTCCACTTGGCAGTAAAATGAAACATTATTTTTGGCCACATTCTAAGGCAGCTTAGAAATTTATCTTATAATCATAGTCACTCCCAGACTGATGGAAATGAGTCAGTTTCAGGTACATGTGCTTACACTAAAGTTCAGTTTGGAATCGGAAAAAAATATTTTAGGGAAATTAATATTCTGCAAGGAGGTAATAAATTAATCAAAAGAAACAGCAAAGACATTTATAATGTTACAAATAAATAAATACTGTTCTTTTGAACTTCCTATTCATCAAAAATTCCTGAATTTTTCCACAAAAATATTAAGGCAGTATTAAGGCAAAAACTGTACTTTTGATCAAATAAATGCAGCCTTGGTGAACATACAAAAAGTTTTTTTTAAATCTTAAAAAAAAAACCCTCTATATATATGTTTGTATATATATTTGATTAAATGAACGAAAAATACGCTGTTTTAATACTTACAGTATATGCAACGTCGTAAAGGTATAGTTCACCCCAAAATGAAAGTTCTGTAATCATTTATTCACCCTCATGTTGTTTCAAACCTGCATAATTTTTCTTTTGTTGAACATAAAACAAGATAATTTGAAGAATGTTGCAGTTGCTGGTTACCATTAACTTCCATAGTATTTTTATTCCATACTATGGGTTCAATGGATACCGGCAACTGTTTGGTTGCCAACATTTATCAAAATATCTTCTTTTCCATTCAACAGAAGAAAGAAACTCCTACAGGTTTGGAGCAACTAGTAAATGACAGAATTATACATTTTAGGTGAACTACACCTTTAAGGCAATAGTTTTAAATTGTGGAATTTTTTTATTCTGGCTACATAATTTATAACTATTCTTAAAAAAAATAGTGAGGCAGCTCACCAGGCTTTGAGACAAAGCTAGTGTGTTTGTGTATAATAGATGGTACCAGAAGCTTCTGCACTCTGCGACAGCTCGGGAAGTTTGTTCCTGAGCGCAGCGGGATCCTGATACTGGGGGTCCAGCAGGAAGATCCTCTCATAGGGTGGGTCGAGGGAGACGCGCGGGGGCACCGGGGGAGTCTGCAGAATTATAGTGTCACTGCTAGAGGACAAACGCACTGTCACCTCCTCCTCCAAAATACGCCTCGGAGCCTGAGACAGAGAGAGAGAGAGAGACTATTTATACTTGCTGTGCTTTCCAGAAAATAAGTCGCCCTGGGTTTCAGAAAAGAAACCCACAAATCTTTTGTATCTATCAATAAACCACATTTTATTATCACATTGAGAAATAATGTTAAATACCTGTAAAGAAAACAAAACACTAGTTTATAAATGCTGCGAACATTTTAGATCCCTCTCTCCACAAAAATTTCTTTAAATTAAACAATATACTTTATAGTGGTATTCATTATTAAAAACATTTATATAAACACCAAGCATAAACAAATTTATTTAAAGCAAAACAAATAAACTTTGGCTTATATACTGTACATCCATTTGTGTGCTTTGTGCATGTTTTGCATGCTTAACAATAACTGCATTATATAAGTATAAATAAAGTGTTACCGATTCGTACAAAACAGTTTGTTGTCCAAAGCTGCAAACTGGTATGTCTTATCATATTAAATTGCCATAATCATAAACACTCATTTGCAATGCAAATAGCTTTAATGTATACTGCACTTTGTTATTCTTCTAGTTATTTGCCTATAGCAGCTAATGAAACTTTTATACTTTATGCTACTCAAGCATTTCATGTACTGTTGAGGAGCGTAATAACCTGTTTCATTAATACAAACATTACAGTACAGACACACTCACCTTCTCCAGGACTTTGCACACATATTGGCACCACAGAATCAGGAAGATGATCACCACTAGCAGAAGAATAATAGTCACCAGACAGCCAATCAGAATCGATGTACTGCCCTCTTCAGGAGGGCCTGGTTTTGATGGTTTTGCTGTCGTCTGGTCCTCTGTCAAACACAGATGGGTTATTAAAGTTCACTCAAAGTGTGTAACACATGTTAGTACACTAGTCAGGCATTTTCAGTTAAAGCCAACAGGAAATGGTGTTCACAACCCATTTTACTTCCATAATGTGACACATTTCCTTCATTTGTATTCATCGGAAACTGACTGGATCAGGAAAAGCAGTCTCTATAGGATTTTGGTTAGACAAACATTTAATTTTCTTTGAAATAGCATGAATCAAGAAAGTATGCAGTATGAAATGACTTCATGTTGATTGTAAAAATGCTGGGTTTTCTCAGCACAGTGACTCTTTACCTGTTTTTTGTGTAGTTTGCTGTACTTTGCTGTTAACCTCATATGAAGGAGGGGTCAACAATGGGGACCTCTGGGTAGGAAGCACATTAGTTGCTGCAATGGAAAATAATTCAAACAGGAAATTACTACACCTTAAATTACACCCACTTAAAAATGCATTTATGATTTTAAGTAATTATTCGGGGTCTAGTTTTACTTAAAGATTACAAGAAACATATGCATTTCCAAATGCACAAAAGAAATTGATACTATTATTCAGTAAGGATGCATTAAACTTTTTTATTGTTACAAAAAAATCTATTTCACATGAATCTTGTTAGAAAATTTCTATTTATCAATGAATAACAGCACAACTGTTTTCAACATTTATTACAGTAAGAAATGTTTCTTGAGCAGCAAATCAGCATATTAGAATGATTTCTGAAGGATCATGTGACACTGAAGACTGGAGTAAAATTCAGCTTTGCATCACAGGAATTAATTACATTTAAAATACATTCAAAAAGAAAACACTTATTTTTTACAGTATTTTTGATCAAATAATCCAGCTTTGGTGAGTTATTTTTATTTCATACCAGACTGAAATGAGATCTCGCTGAACATCATCCAAGTGTCAGCAAAGTAGAAGCGGCAGCGCAGTGCGGTAGCCGATCTGTGCTTTAACGGGACCGTCACATAACGAGCGCTTGGGTTCCGGTCATCTAGAACGGTGTGAAACTCCACTGGTTCTGCTTCCCACTCAGAAATGAGGTGCAGCTTAAACACACAGGACACGGATGCGAAGATCTTCACACCCCGAGAGAACATGTTATTACTGTGAACCTAAAAAGAGAATAAATAACACTTGAAGGCTCACATTTGAAGCTTTTTGTGTGTTCAGTATAAATCAAACTCCATCATACAACCACAACTAGTCAACATGGATGACATTTATAACTCATTTTTCTTTTATAAAGCAATATATTTCCAAGCGAAGCAGGGTGTTCAATTGGAAAAAAAAAACAAAACAAGGAGGAATTGTATTCATTGGGAATTGACTGGATTGAATTGTGAAAAGTGGAAATTATATACAGCAGTTGAGCAAGGATACATTAAATTGATCAAAAGTCACAGTAAAGACATTTATAATGCTACAAAAGAGTATTTTTTAGAACTTTCTGTTCACCAAGGAATCCTGAAAAAATCTATAACATACAAAAAATTCAAAATAAAAATAAAATAGGTAAAATATTTATATATTTTTTTTTACTATTTTACTCACCCCAAACTTTTAAACGAGTGCATACAATTAAATTGTAAATAAATAATATCAAATCTGATTTCATGCTGCCTTATAAATAAAAATAAGTAGATAAAAAGCAACTAAAAGAAAGTGGCTCGACTTTAATAAACATGTTATTTTCTAATATAAAATCATTACTTTGAGATTAAGCACCTAAACCACCCAATCCACAGACACTGGCATGATTATATACAGACAATAAGCACCGTAATTATGGCAAGCAGCCCTGCTCCGACATGTAATTATGTGTTATTATGTGTGAAATATGGTGTATAATTAGTGCTACATTAAAACTGTCAGTCAACAAACACTTCAAAGCACATCAAGTTCAAATTACAGATACTACAGATGTAAACCAGAACACATACTTTCAAGGGACAGTAAAGGGACGCTTTGGGTTCAGTACAAGTTGAGTTCTATTAACAGCATTAGTGGCTGAATGTCAATTACCACAGAAAATAATTATGGTCATAAAACAATTACATTATCCCTCAGTTTACAAAATTAATTTAGAATAGGGCATTTACAATGTGGACCAGAAATAAATAAACATCAAAATACACACAGTTGTAATTTCAAGTGAATCACCACAATATTTAAATATTATAGGGGTGAGTATATATACTATTGTTAGAAAGTTTTGGGGTGAGTACATATAAATATGTATACATATATATATATATATATATATATATATATATATATACATACACACACACACACACACACACACACACACACACACACACACACACACACATTTATTTATTTTTAAATAGAAATTAACATTTTTATTCAGCAAGGATGCATTAAATTGAAAATTACATTAAAGTGAAAGTAATGACATTTCTAATGTTTTAAAATTTTATATAGTCACATAAATGCTGCTATTTTGAACTTTCCATTCATCAAAAAATCCTAAAAAATTTCCTTTTCAGTAATGATAATAACAGTAAATGTTTCTTGAGCAGTAAATCAGCATATTAGAATGATTTCTGAAGGATCATGACACTGAAGACTGGAGTAATGATGCTGAAAATTCAGCTTTGATCACAGAAATAAATTCTGTTTTAGAATATATTCAAATAGAAAACAGTTATTTTGGGTTGTGATAATATTTCACAATATTACTGCTCCCTATCAAAAGAACAAGCTTTGCATTCTGTTTTCAAACCCTGTTCCTGTTTACTTCCATCACTGCTTCACTCTCACCTTCATAGAGGTGAAGTTTCGTTGTCTGTCAAACTGGAACTCCATCTCCACATATCCAGGGCCCAAGCTGTCGTTCCTCCAGCCCACGTAGTCATATCCGGGCCACAACCGGTCCAGTCTTCTCTGTACAAAGTCATCCTGACCAATCACACCATCCGTCAGCTGACCCAGACCCCCAGACAGCTTCCTGTGGGAGCAGAGAGAGACAGGAAGCACTTAGCTTTGGGCGAGGAGTGATTAGCATTCATTGTTGAACTTAAATACAATCTTGATTGTTCTGCCACAGAATGACCCTGAAAAGTCCACAATTCCAAAGTTGACTCACATCAGCAAGTCAGGGAAAAAAAGAGGACAAAGTATCAATGCAAAGTAAAAGACAACCAGCAAACTATGTATAAAGGGATATCTACCCAAGAATTTAGTCAGCATTTACTCTTATCATTCCAAACAAGTATGACTTTCTTTTTTTTTTTTAATCATTCAGGATTGGAACATTATATTTTTAATTATAATTATTTAATTGGGATTGACTGATATTAGATATTTCAGTTTAGACAAAAAAGTTTACACTCAATAATATTTTAAATATTTTTGAAAGAAGTCTCTTATGCTTACCAAGGCTGCATTTATTTAATCTAAAATACAGTAAAAACAGTCATATTGTGAAATATTATTACAATTCAAAATAACATTTTTCTATTTTAATATATTTTAAAAATGTAATTTATTCCTGAGATGCAAATCTGAATTTACAGCATCACTAATCCAGTCACATGATCTTTCAGAAATCATTCTAATATGCTGATTTGATGCTCAAGAAACATTTATTATTATTATTATTATTATTATTATTATTATTATCATCATCATCAATAGTTGTGAAGCTTAATGCTTTTGTGAAAATCATGATACATTTTTTGTCAGGATACTTTGATGAATTTGAAAACAAAAAAATCAATTTTGCAACACCATAAAAGTCTTTACTGTAATTTTAGATCAATTTAAATACATTCTAACTGAATAAAAGAATTACTTTCTTTTAAAAATGCTTTCTTTTTACTTTTTTTTAACTATAAACTTTTGAATGGTTGTGTACTTATTTCTGTTATTTTTGTACTTAAGATGACCTTTTCCGTCATCTAAAACACTTAAAATTAACCTTTAAAAACACTAAAAGTTAAACAACGTTAAATGTGATCTTTAGCATATCTTAAAATCAATATTCATTTTTTATTCTAAATATGATAATTTTGTGATGCTTAAATGTAAAGCAGTCATTTAAAAATAGTTTTTCATGTTTTATTTGCAATTTAATTAGACAAAATAAAACTAAATTTGCAGAATACTTTATTTTTTGGTGTCACAATACAGGGTAATTACCTTGTTAAGTACTTAGTAGTAGCCATTGGACTTACATGGGGAAAAAATGTACTTACCATGTAACTAAGTTATGGAACAGCCTGTAATTACGGGTTGTAATTATCTAGATGTAATAGGCAGCTACTGTTACACATATGTAATGGGCTGAGTCTGTTACACAGCTACTTGTACACTTAAGTACAATCTTAATACACTCTATTTTAAGTAGCTTATGTATGCCTGTGTAATATTCTGCAATTGTAATGTAATTAGAAATGTATTACATGTATTTAAGCTGTGTACTGGTGGGTTAAATCAAACTAAGGTGCAGCTGAATAACGTGTACAGTATAGATACACATGAAGTACACTAAAGTACAATCTTGATACACTTTATTTAGTAGCTTTTGTCTGTGTACTTACATTTATAATTACGTCGTATAAAGTCTGCAACACATATGTAACAATCTTTTGCTTACATAAGTAGCTGTGTAACAGACTCGGTCTGTTACATATGTGTAACAGTAGCTGCCTATTACATCTACATAATTACAAACTGTAATTACAGGCTGTTCCATAACTTAGTTACATGGTAAGTACATTTTGTTTCATGTAAGTACAACGGCTACTACTAAGTACTTAACTAGGTACCCAAAATTTCAATATCAGTTCACGGTAAATTTGTTTTAAATTATTATTATTATTTTTAAGTATTTTGCCACTGCAGGTATCCACAGGAGCAAATTTTGTACATTTAAACTTATGTGGATGCATTTATAATTTAGAACAAATTCGGCAATTTTAGTATATAAAGGTTGAAACTAAAAATATTTTCAATATATTAAATATATTATAAATATATTTCATTGAGATTCACTGTTTACAACATATTTAGCACTTATTTTTTTCTGTTTGTAAAACCAATACCGGATAGAATTTAATATCTGGGCATCCCCAAAAGCTAAGCATATTCTTTGACTCGTTCTGCATTAAATTAGACCCTCACCTGCGTTCCAGGGCCCCGTCGTACATGGAGTCGTTGAGAGGTGTAATGGGATAGCCAGGAGCCATCATGGTCTGGCCCTCTGGAGAGCTGTATGCCGTCAGGCCATCTGCACAGCAGGTAAAAGAGAAAACAGAGAGATCCTAAACTTTACTATTGCATTAGCTCTAGAATGTAATTACTCATTTCTCTTGGCTCACGTTTAAGGTACTGGAGTAATTGAGGTCAAACGAAACTAAACAGCAAATCAGACACTAGGGGGCAAATCTACACTGACCATAGCTGCTCAGATGTGAGACGCCAAAACGATCTGCTTCGGTCTGTAGCCCATATACAAGTGTGAAACTGAGGCTCTGTTAACACCCGATAATAAAGGCTTAGTTCAGCCAAAAATGAAAATTCTGTCATTAATTACTCACCCTCATGTCGTTCCAAACCTGGAAGACCTCAGTTCATCTTCGGGACACAAATTAAGATATTTTTAATGAAATCTGAGAGCTCTCTGTCCCTCTCTGTCCCTGTCCATGGTCACATAGTCCATGTGACAGCAGTGGTTGAGTCGCAATTTTACAAAGCTACGAAAATACTTTTTGTGTGCAAAGAAAACAATAATATAATTTATTCAACAATTCTTGTCTCGAAGTTACCGCCTTCTGCCATTTTAGAGAGTACCGCAGAACGTAATCAACGTAATGAGCGTAAAATTTTGTAAAATTGCAACTGAACCTCTGCTGTCACATGGACTATTTTACCGATGTCCTTGCTACGTTTCTGTGCGTTGGTTGTGGTAGTATCCATGGTGTCTATGGAGGGTCAGAGAGCTCTCGGAATGCATCAGAAATAGCTTAATTTGTGTTTCGAAGATGAACAAAGGTCTTCTGGGTTTGGAACGACATGAGGGTGAGTAATTAATGACAGAATTTAAATTTTGGGGTGAACTAACCCTTTTAAAATGCGTTTTGGTTGATCGGATCACAAGCAGACAAGGAGACACATTCCCATTTACACCTGCTGTTTTAATTGGTCTCCTCTGTCCACTTTTGATCACTTCAGTCCTCATTTCTTAGAGGCGAGTATGAGCGGGTATATGTATGAGCTTTTTCAAAATTTTTCAATCTAATATTTTGAAATAAGCTTGTGCAAATTACTTTAAAAATTAAACGCAAAAGGAGACAACTAATAAAACCATATGGAGAGGAGAAAGCTTCTGTTCTGATAGCCACAAAACTGCGCTGAACACAGAGGGTTTGTGTTAGAATCAGAACTGGTAAGAGAACATTGTGCTTTTTCCTTTTTTTGCCTTCAAACCAAACTTACGATTTCAGCCGGCAATGTTTAAATCCCTTTGGCTAGTGCGCTTCAACAGCACTTCCTGTAATGTTTAAGAATTAGGTCAGAAGGCAGAGAGGGGCATTTTTAGTAGCTGTATGAAATCATTCAACCATATGAACATCTACACTAAGAAAGCAATCCATTAAAATGCATTTTCGACTACCTCTGGAAGTGTTTGTAGTTTTTTTACAGGATTATCTTAGTATCATCGGGCTAATATTATAGTTTTTATTATGATTTAAAATTTTTTATTTTAAGTTTTTATTTTTTATATATTTGCTGTTTTCATTTTAATTTTTTTTTTTTTTTGCAATTTTGTGTATTTTTATTATTTTTTAGTGTTTATATAGTTAAATTTTTATGTCAGTTTTAGTTTTACTTATTTTAGTAAATCGAGATAAACTAAAGGAAAATGAGCAATGTTTGCAACTAGCTAAAATAAAATACTTTATATTTTCAGTTAAAGTTTATTTTATTTCAAGTAACAAAAATTGTTTTATGATTTTAGTTGAAGTTGTTTGTCTGAATTTATAAATGTTTCCATTCTGCAGCTTAAAAGAAGGATCAGATTAATACAATTTATTTATTTTATTTTGCATAATATTAAAGGGGTGGTTGACTGTTTTTTTTTCTAGGCTTGATTGTGTTTATGAAGTGCAGTCTAACATGTGTTCCTGCTTCGTTTTTAAAAAAAAAACATTATTTTTCACATAATTTACCTTTATTCTACACTGCTCTGTCCCTTCTCTGACACTCCGATGACTTCCGGGTTTTATGAAGCCCCTCCCTCAGAAATACACGATGGACTCAGATTGGTTAGCTGGCCCAGTGTGTTGTGATTGGCTAAACCGCCTCTAGTGTGCATCTAAACGTCCCGCCCCTCACCTCAGCGGCATGTGCTCCGGTTGTATTGTAAACAATGACGTCATCTATATTGCTTATCAATTTGAGCCCGATTGAGACGCAGAGGATATTAGTGAAGAGGATCGCGCAGAACCTGTGCAAGCACAGCTCTTAATGGTATGTTTGTTTGTTGTTGTCTCATGCTTTTAGATATGCTGTTATTTGTAAATGCTACTGCTTCTGTTAGCTTCTAATATAAGGTTTTATCCTGATTAAAGCTTTAATACAGCACGGCAACCGAACGCACGTCAATGTATAACGCTTCTCACTGCTATGTGAAAATAAGTGTATAAATGGAACAGTTCATTGTTGGAACTGCTGGTGATCTGAATGAGAGAGAGAGAGAGAGAGAGATTTGTGTGGGGAGCAGGAACATGATTAAGAACTGCTTCTTTAGAACACTGATTTTGAATCTTGTGAATCCATTAGAATCATTAGAAGACAGAATTGCGATTCATATACGAATAGATTTTTACGTGCACCCCTAGTTTCTCTTCCTCTTCTCTAAAGCAGTGCAGCATGGCCTCACCCCTTTGCTGCATGTTCCCGGGGGCGGGGTTTATCTGGGTTTCTGACGTCACAAACCCGGGAAGTAACTTGTTGTAGTCACTATGAGCCATTTTTGTAGGCATTAAACTGCCATAATTTTAAATGACGATATCTCAGTTTGCATTGACCTTTCAGCTTTGTAACTTTGTAGATATTGTTTATGCTCAAACAGCAACATTACACACTAACTAACGTCAAAAAAGTGAAATCAACCACACCTTTAATTATGTAATTCTTATGACTTACCCTGCCAGGCGCATCCGAACAGCTCTACTCTCATACACACAGTGTGTACGGCATCGGTGACGGGAATCAAACGTAAGAATCGAGTGATGATGGGAGGATGGAGGTCTCTCACCACAGAGTCGTAGGTGTTTATATTGCCCATTATAGTCTGCAGAAAACATTAGTTAAACAGAATGACACACGATCATGAACATAGTTACTGCAGGATAAGCATTCAATGGTCACCACATAATAAAAACAGTATGGACGATCATAAGTGAAAATACTGCACAATGAGACAATCATAGAAAACAGAAACCATGCAAAACAATTTCTTTTTAAGAAAAAAATTTATTCTGCAAGGATGTTTTTTTCCCAAAAAAATATTACGCTGCACAACTCTTTTCAAAACTGATAATAAACAGTGGTCGAATTGTAAAAAAAGGGGGGATGGTGTGATCAATTTTTATTGGGGGGGGGGGGGGGGGTGTACACTGCAGCTAATTTTGCACAAGGATTACAAAATTTGCCTAAAAAGACTTTTATTTAATGAAAAATTAGCCTTATTAAACAAACTATTATTTATAAGCTTTTTTATATTTATTTATTCTTTATTTATAAGCTCCTTCTGGGGCTTTTGGTCAATACTCCCATTTAAACAATATTTTCCTGAATGTGTTTTTGTGCTGGGACTGTCATGGATAAATAAATATGACAATAAAACCGCCAGTAGGTGGCAGCAAGTTTTAATAAATTTACTGAATCATTCAAATCTAACGATTTGTTCAAAACGGCTCATTCAATTAGAAATGAAACAAGTGAATGGACCATTGAATCACTGGCTCACTTGAGTCGTTCAAAAACAGATTCATTCAAGGAATAAAACACCATGTTTCTCTTCACTGTTGTATAAAATTATTAGTTATGCTCGCGCACATGTGCTGATATTCAGAAAAGTACATTATTTCTGCAATGAATATAAAAACATAAAAACTTACATGGGTATTTTTCCTTTCATTGCTTGAATTATATGGGCATTGTAACTGCATTCTGACGGGCTTCATCACGCAATGAATGCTTTTGGAAAGATGTTTTTTTGTTTTTGCAAAGTCGGTGCAATACTTGATAATGTCAGCTCTCCTATATTGTCTTACAGACCCTAACACACATTTAGCACAATAACAATATGTCAGGGGAATGCCTCTAAATTCTAATCAAGGAAAAATCATAAAATTGTCTTCACTTTAAAGAACTTCAAAAGTTGCGCTTGAACCATTTTGCGTGAAAAATTTAAAAACGTCCCAACATTTCTGGAATTCGGGTTGTACTGAAGGGATGCTTTTTGTCATTTTTTTCCACCAGGGGGATAACATCCCCCTGCATCCTCCCTCAATTCGAGCCCTGATAATAAGACACTTGAGCAGCAAACCAGTAAAATGTTAAGTGTCAATCAACCATCGTGGGAGGGGTCCACATACAGGCATCTGAGAACGCTTGATTTGAAAAAGGGGTTATGATTTATCTGGATTTTAAAAAACACTGTGTGGATTTTTATCATTGTAGGGTGGTTGTGTACACACACTGCCAACACACATTTCAGTTCAAACAACATGTAAAAGTGAATTTTGCATCCGATGACCCCTTTAAATATTGAACATTTAGTAAATACTCTCTTGTGCATTTAGCTACCTCACTACCAAAGCGGTTTCTCCAGGAGATCCAGTGGTGTCCATCGCGACTGTACTCAAGACGGTATTTGCGTGCAAACTCATTGCCAGAGTTGCGTGCGTAGCGACCCTGTGTAGCGACCACAGTGAGGAAGATGAGCTGACGAAGGTCAAGCTGAAGATACTGAACATCTGAGGGCTGCAGTTGACCAGCAGGACACCAGGCGCCGTCCCCCTCCTCACGGTTTAACCTTATGCCACAACAGACAGATGCTCATTTCTCATTTTTATTTAGTTTAACTTGAAGTACTAAAATAACTAAATAAACTCAAAATAATTAAAAATTAAATAAAACAAAACTACTAAAACTTTATAGAAAATTAAAGCAGGAACAGAAAATGTAAATGTTATTTTTTTGTATTAATTTTTTTTTCTTATTTTTATATTTATTATTTTTGTTTAGTTTAACTTAAAGTACTAAAATAACTAAAACAAAACTTCTATAACTTTAACAAAGTGTAAACAGAAAATTTAAAAAAATTTAAAATATTAACAAAAACTATAATAATATGCCAAAATAGAAAAGAATTATTTTAAATTATAAAAATATTTTACAATGTTATTATTTTTTTAACTTTATTTTTGATTAAATAAATGAATCCATGGTGAAAATAATAGAGAAAGGTTTAAAAATCATGTAAAAACCAATTACTTTTGAATGGTATATATAATTTATTTTATTTTTTATTTTTTAAATTAACTTCCTGTAAAACAATGTGAATTTATTTTATTTAAGCTACTAAATTTTCTTGTAACATTTTTTATTTTTCTTTAAATTAATTTGAAGTAATAAAACAACTAAAACTAAAAATAATAAATGAAATTTACTTAAAATGAAATGATATGATATATATATATATTTGTGTGTATGAACTAACACAAACTATTAAAACTAGCTAAAATTAAAGCTGGAACAGAAAAAAATGCAATCTAACTCAAAATATTAACAAAAACGTTAATAGTATATCATATGATACCAAAATAACGCTGATGTTACCTTGCATACTGAGGGCCTGTGGTTTCGTACCACTGGCTGGAGGCAGTGATGTCATCGTTTTTGATCCTCCCGTCCTCCATTCCAAGAGGATAACGACAGTGAGCTGAGGAGGTCAAAGAAGGACACGGAGAGAAAGTGAATGTTTTTGGAGCTGTTTGTATGGATGCATATGTTTGTGTTGGACTGCATGTACTCTACCATTACCTGGGTCTATCTGGCCTTTGATGTTTGTTAGTGAGATGGTCAGCAGCAGATAAAGCAGCATAGTGAGACCTCGGAGTCTGCCGACAGACCAGACTACAGACTACATCTCTGAGGAACAGAAAGAAACAACATTTCCAGCCAAAATAAACAGAACAATATCAGAGCCTATATTGTAGACCAAAACAAGGTTCAGATTCAGAACAAGATCAATCTAAAACTGTGAAATAGAGAAAATAGTGAATTAATTTCCATATTAATGTCAAAACACCCAAGCAAGTCCTCTTTTTATATTGTCAATAAAAATTAAACACACACTGCAAACATTAAACAAAAAACTCAAGACTCATATTTTTGGGATATACACTACTATTCAAAAGTTTGGGGAATTTCTTTTGAGAAATGAATCATTTTATTCAGCATGTATGAATGCATGTTAAAAGTGACAGTAAAGACACATAATGTTACAAAAGATTTCTATTTAAAAACAATACATCAAAGAAACCACACATAAAAACTTTTTAAAATTATAATAATAATGTTTTCTGAGCATATTAGAATGATTTCTGAAGGATCATGTGACACTGAAGACTGCAGTAATGATGCTGAAAATTCAGCTTTGCATCACAAGAATAAATTACATTTTAAAATATATTCAAATGGAATCTTAAATTGTAATAATATTTCACAAATTTACAGTTTTACTGTATTTTTAATCAAATAAATGCAGTTTTGGTGAGAATGAGAGTCTTCTTTCAAAAACATTTAAAAATATTCCCAAGCCCAAATGTTTGAATGGTCCTGTATAAAAAAATAATAAAATAATAATAATATATATATATATATATATTATTATTTTATTTATTTATTTTTCTGTGCATTTTAAGTGTGCTTGTGTTTTATTTCTGCCGTTGAAGAAAACATCTTTAAACTCTGAAGGGAGCCGACTGTAAATGCACGACAAATCGGCACCCTGATGCTTTCCTGCGCGGCGCAGCTGCAGAATCCTCTGGGTTTTCTGAGTCCTGTGGGAACCCACAGGTCATATTAGCATCACTGCTATGCTAACTATGCAAACTATGCCAGAGCAGATGTGGCCGGGAATCACGGAGAATTCTGCCTCATTCAGGGTGGGATTCTCATTAGCGACGAATAAAAGAGGTCTTTCTTAAAACACACAGTATCATTGAGACTATAATTGTAAAAAGTACCATGCCGTTATTTGCATGTGGGACTGCACATAAACCTTTACGTGAACAATGTTTTATTGCCAGCAATTACTCATGCATGCCTTATTATTGTGCATTTTATAAATAAAAGTTGGTTTGCTGAACATAAACTCTGTGACATGATTATCTAATAAAATGTTTTTTTTTTTTAAACCACCAGACTCTCTCTCTTACTCACAAACAAGCTATAAAATAGCCATATTATTCTGAGGTTTCCATCCAAAACTTTAGAAATCACTTTCCACATCTCC
The DNA here is from genome assembly GCA_036784905.1 of Acrossocheilus fasciatus. Classification (NCBI taxonomy): domain Eukaryota; kingdom Metazoa; phylum Chordata; class Actinopteri; order Cypriniformes; family Cyprinidae; genus Acrossocheilus; species Acrossocheilus fasciatus. The sequence continues at coordinate 39,095,890 of CM071942.1, read as the reverse complement.
TGCTCCTCATCATTAATGGTAAAGAACAAACATCACTATTATTGCTCATATTTATGCTTAGAGATTGAGAAAAGACCTCTAACCCTATTATTAGCAGTATTAAATTAACATAACTTGTGACAGAGATGAATAAGTCCTCAAATCATGTGGCTTGTTGAGGAGAGGGATTTTTCTCTTTTCATTCATTCACATCTAAGCATGTGGATGTGTGCTGAAGTGAGTGATTTGAGGCATATTCTACAGAGCAAAATTTCATAGACATTTCACGCCAGAAGTAGGGCTGCGTGATTATTCAAAATAAACCGCTATATCGCTATACATGATTTAATGCAATTATTAAATTGGATGGCCTATAACGTGCATTTGGGAGCATGCAACAACCATCTTCCCTTTTGACAAATTAAAAATTTAAAAAATGAATAGTATTGTAATTTTTAAATTTGCACTGTATTAAATTCTTCAATTCTTATTATTATTCTATCATTCTTCAGCAACACTTTAGTATAGGGACCAATTCTCACTATTAACTAGTTGCTTATTAGCATGCCTATTATTAAGATATTAGCTGTTTATTAGTACTTAGCGCATATTGCACAAGACCATATTCTACATTCCTCATCCTACCCAACACCTAAACTTAACAACTACCTTACTAACTATTAATAAGCAGCAAATTAGAAGTTTGAGGCAAAAGTCTTAGTTAATGGTTTGCGAAAATTCGACCTTTAAATAAATTTTGACCCATTCTTCTTAAATGCTCAGTTGTTGTTGTTGTTTTTTTTATATTGAAACAGAATCGTAGTTTCATATTTTTATTTGGTAGTAGTAGTAGTAGTAGTAGTATTCATAACACTAGTACTGATTGATAATAATAATAATAATAATAATAATAATTAGTATTGGGCTATTACAACAACAATTATTACTGTTGTTGCTGTTGTCCCAATTACTATTATTTGAACAACAACAACAACAATCATAATTATTATCAATTGTTGTTTTTATTAAATATCATTTGTCAATTTTATTTAGTTGCATTAGTTAATGTTATTGGTAACACTTTATTTTAGGGTCTCTTAAATAGTTGCTAATTAGCATGCATATTACTAAAATATTAGCCATTTATTAGTAGTAAATAAGCACATATCAATGCCGTATTCTACATGACCATATTCTACATCCCTAATCCTATCCAACACCTAAACTTAACAACTACCTTACTAACTATTAATAAGCAGCAAATTAGGAATTTATTGAGGGAAAAGTTGTAGTTAATAGTTAATAAGTGTTCCCTATTATAAAGTGTTACCATGTTATTATTTACTGTTATTATTACCAACGATAGTTGTTGTTATTGTTGTAGTAATAATAAAGTATTAGGCTCGAGAAGGGCATTATGGCAGGATGCACGATTTCCGTGGCCCTGTTCATAGCGGCTATGAATCTGTTGCTAAAGGCAGGAGGAACGCAGTGCAGAGGCCCGAAAGCAGACGACGGCACGAGACACCCCGCTTGTCGAGCTTTCATGGACGACGTGACTGTAATGACTCCATCTATCCAGGGGACACAGTGGATCTTGAGCGAACTGGAAAAGATGGCAACATGGTCACGTCTGCAGTTTAAACCGGAAAAGTCAAGGAGCCTCAGTATCTTGAAAGGGAAGCTAACAGGAAACATCTTCAACATCCAAGGCTCTAAGATTCCAACAATCCAAGATCAAGGGATCCGATGCCTTGGAAAGCAGTACGATAGCTCCCTAAAGGACAGTGGCAATCTCACTAATACCAAGGCCCAGTTGAATACCTGGCTTAAGGCAATCGAGCACAGCCAACTACTCGGGAGGTTTAAAGTCTGGTGTTTTCAGTATGGCATCATACCCCGGCTGCAATGGCCCTTCCTACTTTACGACTTTCCCGTGTCTCAGGTGGAAGGAATGGAAAGACTGTGCAGTAAGTTCTTGCGGAAATGGCTGGGAGTTCCCCCATCATTTAGCGCAATTAACCTGTACAGCAAGACCTCCAAGCTTCCCTTGCCAGTTTCATCTGTGGTTGAGGAGTTTAAAGCCGCCAAGGCAAGGGCAGTCAGTACACTCCTCTCATCTGAGGACAGGAAGGTAAGACACGCAAGCAAGACCATCAAATGCGGTAGAAAGTGGAAGCCCCAGCAAGCCGTGATGGAAGCAGAATTCCACTGGAAACACCAGGAAATCGTGGGCGTGATATGCCAGGGACGCCTGGGCCTTGGACATTACAGTGAGAAGAGGTGGAGCAGGGCTGATGCTAGAGCCAGAAGAGGTCTCGTGGTGCAAAGAGTCCGTGAGGCAGCAGAGGAGGAGCGTCAGGTGAAAGCGATCGGGCTTGCCTCTCAGGGTCGATGGACGCAGTGGGACCAGGTACAGGAGCGACCGCTGTCCTGGAAGGAACTGTGGCAGATTGACCAAGGGAGGTTGAGCTTTCTCCTGCGCTCGGTGACTGACCTGTTGCCAACACCAAGAAACATAAAGATCTGGGGCGGAGAGGAAGATCCATCATGCAACCAATGTGGAGCAGTCTCCTGTACACTGAACCATATTTTGACTGGTTGTCCAAAGGCATTGGCAGAAGGGCGGTACAGATGGAGGCATGATAAGGTCCTCACGGAGATCGCCAAATGGGTGGAACAGCAGCGAGTAAGAGCCAATAACAAGCAGGCCCATCTCCCCAAAGCCATAACCTTTGTAAGGGAAGGAGACAAAGCTCATAAGACCGGCATGGTGGTCAAGAATCCACCCTCTTCCTTGCAACGAGCCTCCGACTGGGAGTTGAGTGTGGACCTGAAGAGGAAGCTGGTCTTCCCACAGGACGTGGCAGTGACCTCCCTTCGACCAGATATGGTCTTGCTATCCAGGAGCACAAAAACCATCATAGTTGCCGAGCTCACGGTGCCCTGGGAAGAAAGGCTAGCCACGTCCCACCAACTGAAAAAAGCTAAGTACCAGGACCTGGTCGACGAAGCTGTTGTAAAAGGGTGGCACGCAACCAGCTACCCTATTGAAGTCGGCTGCCGCGGGTTCCCAGCAAAATCAGTGCGCTATTTCCTCCAGAGGGTGGGCCTGGAGCCGAAACAGCTGAAAAAAGCCACCAGGGACATAGCCGCAGCAGCCGAGTCCAGCTCAAGATGGCTGTGGCTGAAGAGAGCCCACAGTTGGAACCCTTCTGCAGGTGAAGGCTAGTTATAGTCTTCGCTGCCCCACTCAGGCGAGGTGTTCAGGTTAAGGGGCGAAACATCTGAGACCCTGAGATCCCTGCTGACGATGCAGAAGGTTTTCAACAATGTGGATGCTCCAAGGAATACCATCTCGGAAGAAGATCTGCATCACTTTAGTTCCTACAGTTGCAGCTTGTGGCAAAGCATCTTTGATGTTTACTTCACCTTATTATACTGCTACTAAGCAAAAATGATAAGCTATTGTTTAACAATTTTACTTTAAAATAAAGAAAAATGTAATAATAATAATAAATGTTGTTGTTGTTTTATAGTCATTTTAATTTATAAATCACACAATTTTTTGCCAAATTGTGCAACCCAAACAAACAAGCACAGCAAACCCGAAGCTTAAAAACACACACAATCTAAATCACTATCGCAATATTTATCAGAAACTATTTTTCCCAAGGTGGAATGACTTTGAAACCAACTGAATACAAACATGCTAAACACCACAGCAGCATCCTAAAAAGCATCCTAGCACTGACGGTTCCTGCTCTGGGTGTTCGAGGTGATTTCTAGGATGTTCCTGGTGGCTGTTAGGGTGTTCTGTGATGGATCATTTTTATGTTCCTAGAAGACATTTTCTTACCAAACACAGACAAGAAACAACATATGACAAATCATTGTTCTGCCGGCCAAAGCTTCAGTCAAAAGCCTGAGCCAAACTTCACTGCTCTCCTCCAGAGCCGAGGGCCGCGGGGCCCTTCTGATAGAAGTGCGTATCAGCAGCGCTGGAAAGACTGAGATAAATGTTAGTGTTGTTGTTAGGACAGACATGTTTGAGAGTGTGTTGAGTGCAGTGCGATTACTGTGGAGGGTCTCTCTCGCTCCCCAAACCTCAGACCGCAGGAATGTGTCTGATTTCATGAGTGCATCACGCCCCAACCATTACCCCAGAGACAATTACACACAAACCATCAGCAGCCATTACTTACAACCATCACAAGTTCAGCGAGTTTGGCCGTTATGAAACAACATCACAGACAAGCGATCATGGCTGATTATATCGATTATTTGTGCTACAGACATGAATGATACTTCATTCCGCTTGCGTTGTAACTTATCTGAGCGGTCAAACTCCTCGAGTTATATCTTGAGATCAGAATATCACAGAGACTTGAGGATGAACTTTTTGGTAACACTTTAGTTTAGGGACCTGTTCTTACTATTAACTAGCTGCTTATTGGCTGTTTGTTAGAACTTAAAGCACATATTAATGTCTTATTCTGCATGACCATATTTTAGATTTCTTAAACCTACCCAATAACTAAACTTAACAAATATCTTACTATCTATTAATAAGCAGCAAATTAGGAGTTTATTGTGGCAAACGTCATGGTTAATAGTTAGTTATTACTGCGAATTGGTCCCCAAACTAAAGTGTGACTGACTTTCTTTCTTTTCTTTTTTATTTTTTTTTACTTAATCCAAAAAAAAAAAAATCGGTAACACTTTCTTTTAGGGTATCTTAACTAGTTGCTTATTAGCATGCATGTTACTAGAATATTGGCCATTTATTACTAGTAATTAAGCACATATTAATGCCTTATTCTACATGACCTTATTCTACATCCCTAATCCTACCCAATACCTAAACTTAACAACTACCTTACTAACTATTAATAAGCAGCAAATTAGGAATTTATTGAGGGAAAAGTCGTAGTTGATAGTGAATAAGTGTTCCCTATTCTAAAGTGTTACCAAAAAATCACCTAAAATTACTGCAAAAGAGCAGTAATTTAAATAATATAATGTATTAAATATGGCTTAAAATGTGTCTATATTACATGACATAGACTACCATTCAAAAGATTGGTGTCAGTATACTTTTATTCAGCAAGGATGCATTAAATTTACCAAAGATTACAGTAATGACATTTATAATGTAACAAAGGTTTCTATTTCAGCTTTCAAATAAAGGCCTTCTATTTTTCAAAGAAGTATAAAAAATTATATAAAAACTTATTACTTAAAAACTTATACATTGACAATAACCATAAATGTTTCTTGAGCATCAAATCGGTATATTAGAATGATTTGAAGGATCATTTGACACTGAAGAGACTGGTGTAATGGCTGCTGAAAATTCAGCTTTGCATCACAGGAATAAATTACATTTTAAAATATGCTGCAATGGAAAACACTTATTTGAAATTATAATAATATTGCACAATTTTATTGTTTTTACTGTGTCAAACAAATGTAGTCTTGATGAGCTTAAGAGACTTCTTTCAAAAACATTTGAAAAATCTTACATTCCTCTAAACGTTTGAGCGGTAGTGTATTATCAGAAACAGTTTCTGATCATTACATATAAACACGACCATGACTTGCTTGGCTCGCGTGTTTATCATACAGCGTGTTTTCAGTGTGTTGATGAGAATACCCCATGAGCCATTACATAATACACTTGTTACGGTGAACAAAAACACATGCATGCACACAGTCAAACAGACAAATGAAACATTTGCAAAGAAAATTGCGTGATACTTTACAGCTATTGCATGAAAGGGGGCTGCAGATATAACGTGCGTCCTAAAGGAAGAGGAGGATGGAGGTTGCAGATGGTTTATGTAATGTTTGGCTCAAGTAAAGGCCTGTCCAGTGCCGGGATTCCAGCCTTCTTGCTCATCTTTCTAAGGGGCCTCATGTGACTGACTGGGAAACACAGCAAAGCAACAAAACACTAACAGCGCTAACAGACTTTTTGCTAACAGGGAGTATCTTAAAAAAACATGCAATACAATCCATTTTCTTTAAATTCACAATAAATTAAAGAAGTATGACAAAACTACCATGATGCATAAATACCATACAATTTACAGAATTTATTATTGAGTTACTACTATACTAAAACATCAATAGTCAATACCAATATCAGTGAAATTTCACAATTCTCCAAGCCAATTTTAATACTACATCAAACATTGATATACTACTAAATGCATCCATTAATTTATTGAGGTTTAATAATATTATTAGTAAATTGACTCTTTGCCCTTTGCGTGATTGTACTGTTAAACGGTAGGAGGTGCTATTACACATCTTCTGAAAGAGTACACACTCTTCGAATCAAAACACAGTGAAGAAGCAGCAGAATTCACACACATGCCAACTGTCACCTCTCTCTCTTGATTATTAAATTAAATAAATGCTATAATTCATTCAAATAAATGTGATCTTACCGCACTACTTCAATTCTGTGTCTGATTTATTGCAGGCAGCTCTAACAAAATTGTGCTCCAAACACCACTGACAATGGTATAGGCGAGATAATGCATGGCTAGCTGTGCATTAAACAATTTTAATGCAGGATGTGGAGGTGAAGAACCACCCAGAGCGTTCTTTACAGGCTTTGTGAAAACCAAAATGCAGCAAACAATACGACATGCTGCTCTGTTTACATTGATGAACTACTTAAGCATGAGCTTTAATATGATATTTACACCGTGTCCTAACTACACACGATGCGACAAGATTCCTGCGACTAGCAATTTGGCTGTCGACACTAGACGCAAAACCGCAACACGACAGAATCAATCAAATATCACAGCAAATCAGAAACGCGTGTGGGCGGGGCTCTCTCTAGAAGCTTTCTGCATGCTTTCTGCATTCGCAACGATAAGCACATAATCACCTGAGATTATCTACTGTCATATAGTTTGTGTGTTGTTGTTCCAGCCACGATGTCGCGGAAATAGAAACTATGGATGTAACGATTACCGGTTTGACGATAAATCATGATAAAATTCCCCACGGTTAGTATTAGTTTCATTTTTTAATTATCATTAAAACCGTGTTCGATTACCGTGATTCGAACAACTCACGATAAATAAATACTGTCCAGCATAAAGCAGAGTTTTAAGTAACAGTCTCACGTGCGCACAGCAGCAGAGTAACTTAGGCTTAGTTCACACTGCAGGTCTTAATGCTCAGATCGGATTTTTTGCGCTGTTGTTCACATTGTCATTTAAATGCGACTGCCATCAGTCTCATGTATGAACCGTATACGGCCCTGAAGTGACCCGCGTGCGCAGAAGAAGACGTGACGTCAGACGCAGCACAGTTTGCGAAAATAAAAATGGATGCTGCTCGTGTTAGCGTGTGTTTAGCAATTTTTAAGTTGATGTGCAATCGGAGCCTAAATAACGAAGTGATAAGAAGAAGAATCATTTTGACTTAACCCTTTTCTATATTTAAAGGCTGAAATGTGAGGTTTACCTTTATATGAAACTTTTTCAAAGCTTTATTTGAACATTTGCATTAGATATTTGAACGTGCTATTAAACCGTTGTCAGTCAAGTTGTCCTTTAAAATCCGACATCATTGGTAATGTTATTGTTTTAGTGATTATGCAAACAAAAAGTCATTTTATTTGTTGTTTGCTGATTTTTAAATATAAAATTTGGTGAAGGGATTTATGTGTCTGTACTTTTTGAACATCTCCAGCACATTTTAACAATACCATGATAATACTGATAACCGTGATCATTTTGGTCACTATAATCGTGATAAGAAATTTTCATACCATTACATTCCTAATAGAAACCATTTCTAAAATTTTGCGTGTCGCCATCGCGGCTAGTTAGGACAAAAACTCCAGAAACATGGAAAAGGTACCTTTTATCATGTGTCGTGGCGCGTGTAGTTAGGACACGGCGTTAGGCTTAAGCCGACTTTGAAAAAACTGTATTATTTTTCAAAGCTGTAAATAAAACATTATCGATTGCATTATTAGAGTACATTTTACAGTAAAATAGTATAGCCATTCTACTTCAAAATTTCAAAGCAGTGTGTTACTTGCCATTTCTTTCAACATTTGTGAAATTTACTAACAATTTCTGAGAGAAAATAGTTTCAAAGTAAATTCTACACCAATTTTTATTTCAGTGTATATATAGTAAATCATACTACACTGACAAAATGAAAAATTGCTAATATATTTCACAAATTACAAAAGAAATCAGTAAGTGAAATAAATATGAAATCTAGAAGTAAAAAGATGGAAATAGTATTTTCTTGTAAAACAAGCTCCAATAGTCTTTGATATATTTACAACTTTTAAGCCTAATTTTTTTACAGTGCATTATGTTGCGCTTACGCTGTATCTTTACTGAAAAGGATGTTGTATTTACAAAGTGCTACAAACAACGAACAGCCTGTTTCATGAAGAAAGTCACATCGCATAACCTACCCAAATTCCAGACTCTAACAACCAGCACGTACATGCATGCATGCATACTGACAAAACATGCAAACCTCTGCAAGCATGCAGGAACGTGTTTGCCCTACTGAGCTAGAATTATAGGACAGAGAGAAATGTAAATCCATTCTGTTCACTCTCATCTGCACAACATGTTTCGCACACAAATGCATGCATCACACTCACATTCCTGCATCCTGGTGTTAAGGAACTGTAGTACAGTTCACTTAATGGCCTCTGCCGAGTCTTATTGCCAAACATCTCAAATTATGCAACACAATAAACAATGTGCAGAGCAAAACCAAGAGAGAGTCGCTGGCAGCTCACCAGAGAGATAGAGCGAGAGACTACACAAAACCACAGCCAGAACCGACATTAATATTGTAAATAACCTCATTCAACAGCCAGTTAGTCAGGTTAGATAGACCTCAAGTGTACTTCAAATACACCACACAGGGGGAATAAAACAGGATAGTAAAAACTGAGAAGTCTCAATGTATCCAAAACCAAATGCTTTGTTGCCTCAAGGACAAACTTACTGTGGCCACAACTCCAGTTGAAGAAAACTTAAAGCCTTTAATCTATTCAAGGGTTCATGCTGAGATTTCTTTATTTTTTGAATATAGACTGTATAGTCTCCGGTTTATATGTTTCTGAATGTATGAACTGTATAATATGAATGCAATGTAAGTTGTTTTGGATAAAACTGTCTGTCAAATGCATAAAATAAAAATAAAAATCAGTCTGTAAAGTAAATACAAGTCTGCAATTAAAAGTCAGAAATCTCAATTTGTTTGAATAAAATTGTCTAAAAAATAAATAAATGCAAGAATTGCATTGATGTTCTTTTGGTATATGAAAGTAATTTACTATAATAGCAAAGAATCAGCAGCACGGTTTCTCACATATAGGCTAAATGTGAAAGAGTGAAGTGACCCACTTTTTAAAAACAGGACTAGTGTTTTTCCATTGTATCACTACTACTATTGCTGCTTGTAAATGAGTAACTTAGATTAGCTAGTGTGCTATGTACAGTACCGTTCAAAAGTTAACATTTCACCATTTATTTGATCAAATAAATACAGTAATAAAAAAATATTATCACAATTTAAAATAACTGTTTTCTATTTGAATATATGTCAAAATGCAGTTTCTTCTCGTGATATCAAAGCTCCAGTCAGTGTCACATGATCCTTCAGAAATCATTTTAATATGCTGATTTTGCTGCTCAAGAAACATTTCTTATTATGAGCAGCAATATCAATGTTGCTTAATATTTTTGTGTAAACTGTAGTACAATTTTTCTTTTAGTAACAGTATTTATTTGTAATGGAACTTTACTGTCAGTTTACACCAACTGAATAAAAGTATTTCTTTTATATTCTTACTGACCCCAGAAAACCTGAAATTAAAAAAAAGAAGAAAGAACAGGGATGTTCAAACCTACAAATTTTCAAAACAATATTAACAGCATCATATGTACTTATTTCTGTGAAATCACTTGGGTCAGAACTAAATTGTAAATAATGAGTTTTACTTGCATTCTCTGTACTGTATTTTATGCTGGCCATTAGTGTATAAGGCTTCACTGTAATTCATCATCTGTGATACTTACAGTAAATATCACTCAGCCTCTTTCTTTAAATTCATATTGCCTCTGTAACAAACACATCATCTCTTTCATCCCCATTATGACATAACCCGAAAACATTTCTTCATTGACCTCAAAATGGCTTCAGCAATCGGACTGTTGCCGATTCTGACAAGCGTTACACTCTGCAGTAACTTTCAGAGATAAACGCTGAACAGAGAGCCTGATAATCAGACACAGACAGAAACGAGAGCTGTGAGCATGAGAAAATTTATGAGAATTTACGCTCAAGGCATTTTTCATTTGTTAGGCAACATCTGACCTCTGCTCTGGCATACAACACTTTCTTGCATCACAGGAGAAAGAAAAACAGCACACTTAATAAAAAGCACAGAGGAAATCGCTGTTATAACCAGCTTTACGAAGATTAAACTCACAGATGCCTCAGATTCTCAGCCACGAATGCTTTATGACTGATTAAATATCACTACCCTGTCATCTCATATGAAACAGGTGAATTTGACGAATTTCAAAGATCCTTCGCTTTTCAAAGCAGCAATACTATCAATCTATTACCAATTCCTAATAATTCAAGGAGATTTTGCAGCTTTTGTCTTTGGTGAATGCTTCTAATACACTCCATTTAAAGTTCACCCTAAATATAACTTGCTGAAAATGTACTCATCCCCAGGCCATCCAAGTTGTAGGTGCGGTTGTTTCGTCATCTTAACAGATATGGAGATACTTAGCATTATCACATGCTCAACAGTGGATCCTCTGCAGTGAATGGGTGCCGTCAGAATGAGAGTTCAAAGTGATGTAATGCAAAATTTCACCAAATCTGTTATATTGAATGGCTTGAGGGTGTGTAAATTTTCAGCAAATTTTCAAAAAACTTTCTTTAATTCTTAAGTATTTTTTTCTATAGAGGAGACGGGAGCTGAACAGCACTCTTAAGAGTAAGTTGTCACAATGGGAAAATGTGAAAAAAATAAATAAAACTATTTTAGGGTAATTTTCTGCAGTTTAAACAGTAAAGCAATTATAAAAGACAAAACAATGCATGAAGCATTAAACGTCATAAAAAAAGGAACAAATAAAACATGTAACCATTTTTTGAATAAAATAAATTGTATAAAATCACAACTTACATGTGAAAACAACAAATGGCCCATTTAAGAAAAAAAAAGTCTTGAGAACAGTTCAACCTTCCAGCTGAAATCTAACTTCATTCTTATGTAGTTGTCTTTTGCCTGAATCAGTCATCAGGTGGTCTGACTACTAAAATTAATTTCTCTACTTTCCATATTTTCATAATGTTTTGATAAAAAGCTATTTATTAGTATGCAAGGCGTAAGTTTGAATAACTCATTTCCACCCCATCAGTAAAATATCAAACTCAAACTCAATCTATCAGAAGTTAGGAATTATGAATCACGGACATGTCCGAAAGATTCGATTCTCAGTTCAATGAACTGAACTGAGAATCGACTCACAATGATCCGAATTAACATATTCGAAATAGACGGTTCTCCAATTTAATCAGTCGTTTGAGAAAGAGAACTGTTGACTGGATAAACGCTCAGTGTGACTCGCGAACGAATGGTTCAGACCGGTTAGTGAACCGACTCAGAAAATGATTCGTTGAACCGGACATCATTCGTGCAGAATTCATAATTTAAAACATTTAACTTTTTTTTTTTAGCGGTAATGAAGGTAACAGTAATCAGTTCTTGTAGGTAAAAGTAGGTTCGCACTGCGGCCTGATTTATAAAGCTGATGACAATGAGACAAATAAAATCACAAAGCAGCAACTTTAACAGACAGAACAAAACAAACTCTTCAAGACAATAAAGTGTAATAACAGCCACAAAACACTTAACCATTCAATCGATATATAACCCCATCAAAAAAGCACTATTTAAATAATATTGTCAGTGTAGCCTATTCAAACTTTTTCAAACAATTGCCTGTAAATGAAAGTTAATAAACCTGTGCTGATGTCTAACAAAAGCGTCCAAAGTTGACCAAACAAAGTTTGAAACATCTGTGAATCACCTCGAGTTCAACAGCAGCACACATCTGATCTGTCTGAACGCAAGAGTGTTTCTCAATCGCAACAAAGAGTTGAGAAAAATCAACAACTTCAGTTTGTCTTCAGAAACTTCACTATCCTTCGCTTCAAACTGATTAAATACCTGTTTTCGGGATCCTGACAATCGTTTATCCCACCGAAGTCACATCCGAAAGTCAACGCGCCATTACAGATGTCGAGGCATTGTGTTCAAGAGTTATGTTCTTCAACACTGTTACAATGCATCGGAAGATCTGCTGCAGGAGAAGAAGAAGAAAAAAAAACGCTCCAGTGTGATTTTTACATCACATCCCTCTTCCGGCCGCTTGAGAGCAATGGATGTAACGCCGATCAACTCGAGAAATAGCAACACTTAGAATAGAAATAGGCCTATATGAAAATATGAAATATATTATTTCATTTAAATTATTTATAAATAAATAAGATTTATTTAATAAATAAAATAAATACAATTTACAAAATACAATATTTTATTTAAACGCATTTTAAAATCTAAATATTATATATTTATTATATTATATTATATTATATTATATTATATTATATTATATTATATTATATTATATTATATTATATTATATTATAATTTATTATATTATGAATAAATTGACAAGCCAAAGATGTTCTTTTTAAAGATAGTAACATACATTTGTGGGATGAATTACGCTATATGAATATATATGTGTGTGTGTGTGTGTGTGTGTGTGTGTGTGTGTGTGTGTGTGTGTGTGTGTGTGTGTGTGTGTGTGTGGGTGTGTGTGTGTGTGTGTGTGTGTGGATTTTTGGCATTAAAGAAAAATCAATAATTTTGACCCATACAATGTATTGTTGGCTATTGCTACAAATATACCTGTGCTACTTATGACTGGTTTTGTGCTCCACGGTCACACACACACACACACACACACACCTCTATCAGTTGCATATTTATTCTCTAACTGCTAGCTTTTCTTGTAAAACTAACACTAGCTTTCTTTTTTCTATTCTATCTACTTGTTAAAAAAAAAACAAAAAACGAATGTTTAAACTGAGAAATTTTACAAGGTTATGCACAAAATGAGCTCATTTCAAATTTGATGCCTGCTACAGGTCTCAAAATAGTTGGGACGGGAGCATGTTTACCATGGTGTAGCATCTCCTCTTCTTTTCAAAACAGTTTGAAGATGTCCGGGCATCGAGGTTAAGAGTTTCTGGAGTTTGGTGTTGGTGCTGAAGAGTTTGTGGTTGTCGTTTTTCGTTGAATGATGCACCAAATGTTCTCTGTAGGTGAAAGATCTGGACTGCAGACTGGCCAGTTCAGCACCCAGACTCTTTTACTACGAAATCATGCTGTTGTAATAGCTGCAGTATGTGGTTTGCATTGTCTTGCTGAAATACACAAGGCCTTCCCTGAAATAGACATTGTCTGGAGGGGAGCATATGTTGCTTTAAAACCTTTATATACCTTTCAGCATTCATAGTGCCTTCCAAACATGCAAGCTGCGCATACCGTATGCACTTATGCACCCCCATACCATCAGAGATGCTGGCTTTTGAACTGAACACTGATAACACGCTGGAAGTTCTCCCTCCTCTTTAGCCCAGAGGACACGGCGTCCGTGATTTCCAACAAAAATGTCAAATTTGGACTCGTCTTTTCCACTTTGAAACAGTCCATTTTAAATGAGCCTTGGCCCACAGGACATGACGGCGCTTCTGGACCATGTTCACACATGGCTTCCTTTTTGCATGACAGAGCTTTAGTTGGCATCTGCAGGTGGCACAGCGGATTGTGTTTACCGGCAGTGGTTTCTGGAAGTATTCCTGGGCCCATTTAGTAATGTCAATGACAGAATCATGCCGATGAGTGATGCAGTGTCGTCTGAGGGCCCAAAGACCACGGGCATCCAACAAAGGTCTTCGGCCTTGACCCTTACACACAGAGATTTTTCCAGTTTCTCTTAATCTTTTGAGGATGTTATGCACTGTAGATGATATTTGCAAAGCCTTTGCAATTTGATGTTGAGGAACGTTGTTTTTAAAGTATTCCGCAATCTTTTTATGCACTCTTTCACAGATTGGAGAGCCTCTGCCCATCTTTACTTCTGAGAGACTCTGCCTCTCTAAGACATCCATTTTATCATGTTACAGACCTGATGTCAATTAACTTAGTTGCTGTTCTCCCAGCTGAATTTTTTTTTTTAATTTCTTGCTTTTTCTGCCCTTTGTTTCCCCCGTGCCAACTTTTTTGAGACCTGTAGCAGGCATCAAATTTGAACTGTTAGGTTACATATTTATTACATCTTTATGTAATGATATTAAAATTTCTCTGTTTAAACATTTGTTATGTTCTCTATGTCCTATTATGAATAAAGTATTGGCTCATATTGGCTGATTTGAAAGTCTATTAGTTTTCATTTCATTCAAATTTAAAAAACATCCCAACATTTCCGGAATTCGGGTTGTATATATATATATATATATATATATATATATATATATATATATATATATATATATATATATATATATATATCTGTATTGTATAGTGTGTGTGTGTGTGTGTGTGCATTACAGCGAACAAAACTGTACTGCTGAGTATAAATAGCCCAAAAATAGCCAAATTCTTTTATGGCATGCATAGATTTGCATGAACGCACATATTTTGTCTCGTATCCCTCCTCAGGTCAGCAATGTCAAATCATAATTTTACAAGGACTGTAGTGTATGCAACAACTGTTCAAACACTACTCCTTCAGTAACTAGTCCTCTGGTAACTTATAGTCAAATCTGCAGTAAAACAAGGTATATAGGGGAGAATGGAGTAAGTTTTGAGTCCAGTCTCCAACCACATAAATGCCTGATTTCTCAAACATTAAGTTTATTTATTTATTTTATTTTATTTTTTATTATAATTTTATAGTATTACTATTTATTATAAATACCTAAAAATCTTTTATTCCAGGCAGCTTCCGCTGTAGTTGCTCATGTCGTGCACCAGAGGGCAGCACAAACTCATGTTTCTGTCTCTCTGACAGCTGTTATGCCTCTTTGGGGCAGCAGCTGTTTCGGCACATTCCTGAAAAGACGTCTCCAGAATTTTTGCATTTAGTCAGGGGTGATGCAAGACCTAGCAGCCTGTGGAAGCACACAGGATTGCTTCGAAAGTCCCAACAAGACTCAAATGTCAAAAAGACAATTTATTATTATTATTATTAAAATATTAGTTTTTCATACATTAATGCAGTATTATTTAGGTTAGAACAACCTCATTTATCTTTTTTTTTTTTTTTTTAATTATTAATTTCCACTTAAAAACAGTTCTAATGGTTAAGTCAGATAACATGGAATATATGGAATATAAGTGTTGCATGTTTCATATTTAAAGGACAACAAATTCAGCTGGTCATTATGCCAAAAAAAAAGAAAAAAAAGAAAAAAAGAAAAAGAAGCAGCAAAACAACCAACCAACCAAACAAAACAGCATGATACAAGACAACATATGTTGTATGTATGCTTATGTTGTAAATTGAATTATAGTGAAAAAAAACTGAACATAAATTTCCAGACATTCATTGAGTTCGCACACACTTATAAAACACCAATTTAATTCAAACTTTAGGTTTGAAAATAACCTTATTTAATTTCTTTAATTTCATTTCCACTTAAATAACAGTTCTAATGGTTCAGTCAATTAATCAGATAGGGAATACATGGAATATATGTTTTAAATGTTTCAAATTTATATGATAAAGTCAGCTGGTCAAAATAAGAGAATGATACAAAACACAAAGTTTGTTGAATGCATATGCTGTAGACTGAATTAGTGCTCACACCCCCCAAAACAGAAATTTCCAGATATTCATTGAGCTGTCATGTTTTCACAGCGTGACCGGCAAAATCTATCACACTTAAAAACATCGAAACTGACAGGAAGTGCTTTGTCACTTTGGCATCCTGACCTCTTCATCCTCAAAGCAAACCGGTCTTGGCTGGATGACCATTACTGTAACATGTGAAAGTGATGAAGCATTTGGGAAAGGCCTCTCTTAAACAACGCTGGAGTGATGTAACATGATTTCCTCTCTTCTGCTGGCCAGCGTGAAGGAGAGAGAGGAAGTGAGCACTCGGGCAGAGCTGTGACAACACAGGAAATACTGAGAGTGAATAGTCTGGAAAACACATTGAGGGTTGCGCAGGGATTCTTCACTTTTCTGTAACATTTAAATTGATTCACTATATAAAATGATTTGTGAGTTTTTCTATGAAATGAAGGGCTTTTGCATTTGGAAAGGTGTTTTTTTTTAAAGTAAACCTTTGCATTGACACATAAATAGCACTTGTTATTATAAGCTAAACAGTAAAACAATTTTGGAACCCAAAACAATTTATGACCAAATTGATAATAAAAGTATTTGTTTGTTTGTTTATTTATTTGTTAGTTAGTAAGTAATTTATTTATTTATTTATTTTTACAATAATTTACAAATAAACTGTAGGCCTATTGTGGTTTCTTTTCTTTTTTTTAAATACTTGTTCTTTTTTATTTTACTTTCCTTTTATGCCCCTCATTGTTTTGATGTATAACTGTCAGTCCTGTGCGTCATGTTCCCGCCTCTTTTTTCCTTATTTGGTCATGTTCCTGTCCTTGTTAAGTGTGATTATCAGTTAATTCTCGTCCAGCTGTGTTTTAGTCATTAGCTGTAATTATCATGTGTATTTAGTTCCTGCCGGTTTAGGTAGATTTTGTCTGATCTACTCGTTATTCCCCGGTGTTTCGGTCTGTGTCAGCCTTGCCTTGCCTGGATTTATTAAAGACTGTTATTTGAGTTATCCTCGTCTCCTCGCTCCTCCCTGCTGTGTGCACCGTGACAGAAGACCAGACCCACAAAGTAAGCGACCCACCCCTTTTCACTGTTTTGTTTTTCGTTTTTAAGTGTTTTATTTTGTTCCTGTCTGTCCCACGGTATGGAAGTCGCCGCTCGCCATCCCACCATAGCCCATAGTCGGCGTGGGAGTTCGGCGGGATCGCTGCGAGTCCGTTGGCCGCGGCTCCCCAAGTCTGCCGCCGTCAGCGGGTCTCTTAATCCCGCCGCCATTCGTGGGAGATCGACGCCGCCGTCTTGTCGTACCCACAGGACCCACAGCACAGTACCAGTCGAGGGCAGGTGGCTCCTCTAGCCGTGGCCACAGAGGCCATTCCCAGCCGCCTGCCCCTCCTGTTGCGGTTGCTGAGGGCCCCTGACTCCTTGTTATGCCCAGAAGAAGCCTCCGCTTCCAAGCTAGCCCGGGAGGGCTTCCTGTGTTTAGCCCTGGAGGGCTATCCTGTCCTGTCTATTTAGCCCCGGAGGGCTCCTGATACCACCTAGCTACCCCATGGATTTTTTTTTTTTGGTGGGGAAGGGTTCCGGCTGTAGGGGTCGGGTCGAGGGGACCAAGGCCCCAAAGAAGGTCCTGCTATTGCCTCTGATCTGTCTATTCCGCTCTGGAGTTCCATGTCTGTCCTGAGGGGCCTCCAGAGTGCCCCGTCCCCGGTGGTACTGTTACGGTGCGGGACGTACCTTCCGGGAGGGGGGAGTCATGTCAGTTCTGTGTCATGTGTTCCCGCCTTTTGTTTGCTTATTTGGTCATGTTCCTGTCCTTAAGTGATTTATCAGTTAATTCTCGTCCTGCTGTGTTTTAGTCATTATCTGTAATTATCATGTGTATTTAGTTCCTGCCAGTTTAGCTAGGTTTTTTTTTTTTTTTTCTGGTCTACTTGTTATTCCCCGGTGTTCCTGTCAGTCAACCTTGTCTTGCCCTGCCTTGTTTGGATTCATTAAAGACTTATTTGAGTTATCCTCTTCTCCTCGCTCCTCCCTTCTGTGTGCACCATGACACCGTTTTAAAACGAATGTGCTAGAAACAAACTTGCATTGCCTTTCTTAATCTAAATGAGTTTTTCTCAGTCGCTTTGCATTTCTTGACTCCTTAATATTTCTAAGTATGCATTTCTCAAAACAACTCATACATACATCACCACACAATGAATTTCCTGGGAAACCCTGTAACTTAAATTTTTAGTTCATCTCAAAGTATTTGTCAATGAACAGTGCAATCAGAATGGTCAAAGTGCTTAGTCATGCTGTCAGTATAATGGTGCACTCTGTTGGTATTGCCTGATGTAAACTATGGCAACAGTTTGGATGAGTTACTGTACTCAAATGCAGAAGGCTGCGCTTCTGTATGCCATATCTTTTCAAATGTACAAATTTATACATTACTGTATGTGGGATATTGATTGAAAGACACTGTTTCAATGTTTGAATTTATTTTTCTCTTCAATTGCTAACAGGCATTGTTCAGTACTGAAACCACTTCATATACAGGTAGGTCTCAAAATAAGCTTATTTCGTCATAACACTGGCAACAATTCTCATTCAAAAAAACATTTAATTCATAACACACTGATTTAAAATCCTAAAAACAGGGAGCATTACATTAATTGACGAACTTATCTTTGAAGTTTGAAAGACTTGTATTTCCTTATGAATAACATCTTTTCATTTTACTAACTGTAAGAACTAAAAGCAGCATTTCCCCCCTATATCTTTACATAAAAAAACAAAAACCCATCAACATTTACAAAATGTGCATGTGAAAAAAAAAAAACACAAAAATGAATAAAGTTGAGAAAAAATATAATATAAATTAAATTCTGAAGCAATAATTACAAAAAAAAAACCCATCAGTCTAGTATAATGAGGTGCAGTATTAGAGTCCCAGCCGCTGCAGGAGTCTTTCTGTGTGGAGTTTGTATGTTCTCTCGGTGTTGACGTTGGTTTCCTCTGGGTTTCTATCACAATCCAGGGACATACAGGACAGGTGAACTGGAGACTGTAGTGAGTGTGAATATGAATGTGTGTGTGATGGACTGGACATCTGTCCAGGAGGTTTTCCTGCCTGTGACCCAGGAAAGGCTCCAGCCTCGTGACCCTGCATAGGACGAGCGCTAGGAAAAATGTATGGAAAAGATGGCTGGATGTTCAGTACTCTGAGGGTTGTACTCCTCCCTCTCTGTGTCACACTTTTTTCCCCACCAATGTGTCTTCCCTGATCCATGTTTCCAAACAAAATCATTCCAAAGCCATCCATTTATCCAAAGATAACCAAGAAAGAAAGAAGACTAAAAATAGGACATTTAGCTTGGCTTTCAGCTGAAATTGCATTTAGTTGTGTTTGAAATAATTATTATTCAATTTCATAAATATTCTGCTAAGATTTTATATTTCAATATAATTCCTGCAGAAATGAACAGTTTGCCATCGCTCTGATTTGAATGTGCTTTTATCAGTTTTGAAAGCAGTGTGTTAGCATCTGAAAAGTAGTGTTTGTGGATTTTGAAAATTGTAGTTATTGCATGCATTTTGTCTGAAAGCAATGAAAAATGACTCACAGTTTGGTCCACATAGACTTCTGTATCGCTGAATGTGTGAACAGTTTTGAAAATGTGGCTTCAGTATTGAACAATGCTTGTTAGCAACTGAAAAAAACTGTAATTGAGGATATGGTTGATCTCCCAATATTTAGCTTCACCCTTCAGCCATTGTAAGGCCATGATTGACAACATAGTCCACAACAGCGGCCCTTATTTCATCTGATATGTGCCTCTTCTGCCGCCTCCTCTGTTTTGCCTCTGTATCCTTCCACCATCTTTACTCCTCTTCTTCCTCTCGGCCGTTGACCCAACAGCAACATGATATTAGCAACTGAAAATAGGAAACCGCAGACAAATGTACCTAATCAGTTGCGTGAATGTACCAAAGCAATCGCAATTTGTTCAAATGAAGGAGAAACTGCTCTTATGATGTGCACAAGTGACTAGATGTTGTGGAGGTTGAACAAGTAGTTTTGAGAATTTCATTTCTGATCTGAGAAATGCACCAAAGCCACTGAGAGAAATCTTCTTTTTTTTAATTTGATTGATCAAGTGTCAATGGAAAACATTTTATCATGTCCATCTTTTTTAATTTGTATATTAATAGACCTGTCTACTGACAGTAAATGCATCTCCTTGATTTATTTTTAATGATCTAATAAGTCAAACACTCCACTGATTATCACAATAGAATAACTTTGTTCATAACTCTTTCTATAGTAGTTTATATGAACATATTTTACCGCCATGGCCCATATATAATGGAATGTTATGATTTTGTAAGAGCACTTTTGCAACAAAGGGGAGGAGATGCAGATAAAATTCCTTGTAGGTATGAGCAACAAAGTTTCTCTTGCTACAGTTCAATTCGCAACATTTACTGGTTAACTCCCTATCATTCATTGTTCTGAAGAAACAAATAAAACAAGATCACAATCGCTCTATATTTAGCCTGACATATTCACTCCGCTGCCAGACATCTGGAATTCATTGTTACAGTGATCTACAGCTTGTGTACTCTCTTCTAGGTACCAGTTTGTTTTTTAGGATCAAGACGAGATATGATAGGAATGGTTTTAGAGACTGTGTAAATGTGCAACAAGCTCAAGGTAAAGGTCTTTACTTTATATGAAAAACTATGTTTTCAGTGATTTTCTCACATGATCTGTTTCTACTGTTTTGACAACAGAAGGTTTAAGAAACATTTATGTGTAGATCAGGTTCTGGGTTATTCTACTTTTTTATTGTTAAACAGTCAAAAACTCTGTATATCATATTTACACAAAAAAGGACCCATTCTGAAATGTGAAAAGGACTGCTGATTTTTTTTTATAGATTGATGATCGATGATATTTAATTGTATGGATCTATTAATGATTTCATGCAGTTTAGACAGACAATAACTTTAATATATTTATTTGAAAATTTAAATGTATCATTTGAATTATGATATGTCTTGTTGGTAAAGACTATAATAATAATAATAATAATAACAATAACAATAATAATAAAAACAACAACAACAATAATAACAACAACAAAAATCATTATTATTATTATTAAAATAAGACAGAAAATATGAATAATATTACAAATAATTTAAGAAATAATATATTGAATTGTCAAAGTCAAAGTCAATGTGATGTAACATGTAGGGACCCATTGGAAATATTGTAACAACAAGACCATTATATCATACAGGAAATGACATCGCATAACATCACTATATAGTTTTTCTGTGGCATCCTCACTTTTGTAATTCACCTTTTTTTTCCATTTTTTTTTTTTGGGGTTCCATTTGAAGAGTATGACGAATACAAATCTTTTTAACTCATCAAAGTGATTACTATGACACTATTACTCGATGATCTTTGTTGTGTTGTTGTGTTAGAGTCCCATAGCAACAGTCCTGACAGATCCATGAGCTTTGGATCTGTTATCAGATGTACAATCTGTGATCGATGACAGTGTTATGGGTGTATGAGGTGAGGAGGTTTCCTCTTTGCCACCCACTCCTAGATGCCATTCCGTCTTTCTATAGCTGTCTCTTCAGCACACAGTCTCAGATTGGTATGGGTTCAGGCATGCCCATGCAAACACATTCACCCTTATGTAATTCCTGCTGGTTCAAACAAGCCCAGGGAAACATTCCGGCAGGATAGACATCTACCAAACCGGTTTATTCCTGCCCTGCCTCCAGATGATGGAGGACACTTTAACATGAGATGTTATGAGTGTATAATTAAAGAAGAAATCATTCTTCACAAGAGCAGACATGATAGTTCTGAATGAACCCAGAATATCCAAGCTGCCACCTATCAACCATCCCAGAACAGCCTAGCAACCACTTAGAGCATCTTAGCAACTATCCCAAAACACCCTGGCAACATAGCAGTGAATTCTGTGCATACAATCAAATCTAAGCTTGTGGATCTGTCTTATAACGCATCTCTTTTCATGTGTTTCTTTTTCGGTTTAAACGTCTTTCTTGTTCTCTCACATTCATAAAAAGATTCCAAACCTCTGCACTGTAAAAAAATTTAATAAAAAGTGAAAAAATGTGAAATTTATGGCAAGAACAAACAAACAAACAAAAGGTAGCTGTGGTTGCCAGAATTTTACTGTTTAAAAAAAATAAAAACTTTTTTCATGGATTTAACTTAAATTTTCAGTGTAAAATAATAATATATAGAAGGTGCACAGTGTCATTGCCACGCTTAAGCTACTGTGCTGGAGCAAGGAATGCAGAACACGCAGGGGAATAGTGATAAACAGACTTTAATCTTTGTACATATGGATACAGGACAGGCAGGAACACACGTAGCAAGGGGTTTGACGAACTATACCGGAACCAAGAACAAGGGACACACAGGACTTAAATAATAATCAAACTAAACAAGATGACTAAACACAGCTGGACTTAAATGAACCAATAATGAACTAATAAGGACAGGAACTACCAAATAAGGAAATAACAGGAACACACATGTGACAGTCATTCACACAAATACTAAACATCATCATGATAACATTTACATTTAACCATTTAGCAGATGCTTTTAACCAAAGTGACTTACAAATGAGGAAAGTAGAAGCAATCAAACCAACAATATGTAAGTGCTGTGACAAGTCCTGGATAGTCTAACACAGCACACGTAGCAAAGTTTTTTTTTTGTTTTTTTTTAAATAAATAAGAAAGAAAAGAAATAGAATAGAGCGAGCTGGGGCCTGTTTCAGAAAGGAGGTTAAAAGAAAACTGAGTATGTTAACCCTGAAATGAGGGAAATTCTGCTGTGAAACCCCAGAAAGCAGGGTAAGTCAAGCCCGTTTCTGAAAGAGAGGTAACTTATACTCCGAGTCAGTTACAGTGTTAACTTACTCTGTGAACCTAACCTAGGGTGTATTCCAGAAAGCATGGTTAACTTACCGTCAGATAAACCCTGAACTGTCGGTTGATTAACCCCAAACCTTGCTTACTCGAGGTATGTGGTTCCAAAATCGCTTCCAGGAGTAAGTTCGTTCAACTCCGAGTATGTTCCTGGTTAAGACTCAAGACATTCTCAACAGAGCGACGAATCGACGAGTCACTGTGGAAACGGACGCTAAGAAGCGCGCCATACTGCTTCTTTCTTCTTCTTCTGTTCAAAGGTCATGTAGGCCTTATGCTTAGTGCATATCGCCACCAAATTGATGGTTTTGCAATCATTTTTATTTTTTGTTTCCGTTTAATCTTTAACCCTTGAGAATAAGAGTTATATTGTTTGTTTGATGCTAATTATATATTAAGTCATATCAGATAGGCTATCTATTTTTATCATAGAAATACATTATAGAAAATGCAGATCCATGTGTGAGATGATAATAAATGTATAAATATATATATATATATATATATATATATATATATATATATATATATATATATATATATATATATATATATATATATATATATATAAATAACAAGTAGGCTATGTATATAACTGTATTGTAATAATATATAATATTGTGCGCTATCTGTCACGCCCACTGAAGGCTCGTCATACATGCTCTGATAGCGCTGAAGTGAACTAACCCTGGAACATAACCTGCTCCGGAGCAGGCTATCTTCAGAGAGCAAGTTGCTATGGTTACTTACATACGCTGGAAGTAACCCCGATTTTTGGAACCAAAAGCTGAGGTTATCCGCTCACTTATCCTCAAACATACCCGGGTATGTCACATAACCTGCTTTTGGGAATACACCCCTGGTCGGGAGCAGGTCTTCTTCGGTAAACCCCGAGTTTCTTTCCTTCTCTTCCCCCTTTTTATAGTGTTAGGGAAGTTTAAATGCCTTATTCATTCATTCATGCTGCAAAATTGCTTTTCTTACTGAGTACTTTTGTCTTATTTCAAGTACAAATATCTAAAAATTCTTAACACTTATTTTATATATGAAAAATGGTCTATATTTAGTCTTGTTCATGGGGGATTTTCCCTTTAAGTGCATATTGCATAAAACAAGTAAAATTGTCCGCCATAGGCTAAGAAAAATAATCTTAATGCAAATGGAAAGAAGAACATTTTAAATTTCTTACCCCATTGGAAGATAATTTGCAAAATAAGAAAAATGCACTTTAAAACATCAGAGATGCAGAGCACATAAGTCTGCTGTATGCAGATATTAAGGAAAGTGTACATCCCTCTCACACTCATTGGGTCAATATCGCTATAAGGTGCCTTTGGTGTCATTCAGTTATCATGAACATAATACAATATAATGAAATTCTGAAATTATATGATAAATGACCAAACATTTGCACACACATAACTACAACTACAGTCCCTTGAAATAATTTTTTTCTCATTTTATACAATTTTCTTTGATTGGATGTATGTGATTTTGGCATGTCCCTCACGCAGCTCAGCTAACTTCAATGAGTGTAAAAAGTGGTTAAATAACACAATATTTACATATTTTTTAAATGTTCTTATTGCCCTCATCTAGTTGTTATATAAAACAAGTTAGATTGTTCTTTTATATTGTATTTTCATAATAATATTAAGCATTTTGCACGTGTCCCTGACATTGCTGTCCACCCTGTCATGATGTTGTAAATGCCCCTTTAAGAAACCCTCTGATAAACTCAGTGAAATCTCCACCCCCATTTTACCTTTCTTCAGTGGAGGTTAAAACATCTGATGCAAGTACACGAAGTATCTACACTTATATTTCCTCATTTTCATCATATTGTGTTTGTAGTTGCATGTTGCCAAGCTTAACATGTCCACCCTGTCATAGTAAAATATTAATTTACATAAACGTTTTTCAGAAATTCAAAATATATATTTTAAGCAGTACACATTCAGCTTCAACAATGAACCAATTTGCTGACTGAAGGTACACCACGTGTTTATTAAATGCTAACTTTAACCAAAAATGTCCACCCTGTCACCAAGCCTTCCATGACAGGGGGGACATGTACATAGTTTTTGCCAAATTCTGATCATGTTTTAACAAGGGCTATTAATTTAACATGTTAAATTGGTGTGATTAATTATGGGGGAAAAAGGTTGAATTGATAAATGCATTTAATGCACCCCAGCCCAGAACTGTATGCTATTTTACATTGCATGCAGTTGCGTAGTGATGAACATGATGGAAGGCAACGACTCACTGTGAAGTAGCCTATTAGAATACAGTTAGAATGTACCTAAAATTCAAGATAAGTGGGCAAAAGTGCCATTTTCCTGAATATCTGCTTGATTGCAAATTTGACTTTATACAACAGTTCAATAAACAACAACAACAACAAAACAATAGTTACAATTTAAACGCAATACTGTCAATATTATCTGTTTTTGTTCTATTTCTCCAAAGAAAATAGTTCCAAAATATCCACAGTGAAACTGTTGTGCATCTCTGAGCAACACAAAGCGGTTTCGTTACTGAATGAATCCGTGTTTTTAACCAATCAAGTGAGTGGCTTTAGTTTCATATTTAGAGTATAACTTCATTTTTTATTACTTTCATAATTTAATATTACATTTTTAAAAACCCATTAATACCCATTTAAAATCCATTAATCTCATAGCACTATTTATGCAATTCTAAGTGCAGTGTATACAGTCTGTGTAAATTAATATTATATATATATATATATATATATGTGTGTGTGTTGGTGCTGTCGGGCGGTTGGTCTTGATTGGTCGCATCCAAAGTAGAGGTTCTTATGTTTTTGTTTGCATGGAGTATGTGTGTTCTGTGTATATTTGTTATTTATATATAAATACACACACATACAGTATATATTTTGAAAATATTTACATGTATTTACATGTCTATTTTTATATTCATATAATTTATATTATAAATAAATATAATATATAAACATAACATTTTTCTGAAATGTATACATGCATGTGTGTATTTATATACATAGTGGATGTACACAGTGCACATACATGCATTATGTAAACAAAGACTTTTGTTTTGGATGCGATTGATCGCGATTGGTCGTTTGAAAGCACTAATGTGTATATATATATATATACAATGATTTCATTTGATTTGGAACAGCCCCATAGTGTCTTACTCTTCTAATTTAAATTATTGATTCAAATGTAAGAATTTGACAAAATATGATGCATACATCTAATAAGGTGAGGGAAAAAAATGGCCTTATAAATGTAAAAATGCCCTTTTAAATCAATTTACAATTGCAGTGTAGGATATATATATATTTCTGAAATCATTCTTTATATTATTTAAGGGTTTCTTGTTGTTCCTGTTGTTTATCTGATATTCTCTTCATCCGTTAATGCATTTGTCCACCCTGTCATGCCAAGGTCCACCCTGTCATCTTGTTGTCCACCCTGTCATCTTCATCTTTTATGAAAATTAACAAATAATTTAAACAAGTTAGCAAAACCTTTTGTGGGTTTTCTTTATAAAGAAATGAGGGCCAGTTAGTATTCATTGAAAGTTTGACCAGATATCTTTGTCGTTTGATTTTTATTTAGAAAAGAAAGTGCAACTTTCGCATATTTTATAGGGATACAGATATGTTGCAGTAATTTCAATTTTTCAAAAGACTTTTCACACTAAGTAAAATTTATTGCTGAGAAAGGGACAAAATATCTTTGTGAAAATCTACATTTTAAAATCACTATGTAATGAAAATGTATATACTCTACTTTGAATTTGTCCATGACAGGGTGGACATATTTTGTGGTTTACTCAATTTGTCTGCTTGCAGTTATTTTATAAAAAGTGCAGGAGCTTGACCAATATGCAATTCTAACAGCCTACAGTCTCCTTAATACAAAAAATATGAAGTTTAATAGAAAATCTCATATTTTTATTTTGGAAATTATGAGGTCTCAAAGGCACTTTTTGGTGATTATTGACCCCATTCTGAGAATTTTTTCTTGGGCACAAATCCATCAAAGAGGGGTTTCACAGGCCTGTAAGTCAGTGGTGTGAAAATCGGTTTAAATTAGGCTAATCTGATCAATGACGTTCACTTGATAACATCTTTCTGTGACCTTTGGAAGTAACCCAATAATCAGAACTTCCTTCAGGATTTCCAGTGTGGTTGGATGCATTGTTGACAAGCATATCCCCACCATCGCACCTTCTGAAAATGAAACTGATTACTGTAAGGAATGGAAGGATGCCAGATGGAGGGGTAGTACGAGCCGTAACCATCACCACAGCTGTTAAATAAACAAATTATTCACAATTTTTTGGTCATCTTTATGTCCTAATACAAAAGCAAAAGTTATTCTTTTTACTTTTGGATTTTAGAAATCTTCCAATACTTGACCATCTCCTCTTCATCTGTCAGTGGTGCTGGTGCAGGTTCTCCCTCTGCCTTCTTGCTGTCGGCAAGTCAGTAGTTAATTTTATTGATTAAGAGTAACAGGTTGGATTAGAGAATATTTAATTATGAAAAGAGTGTTATGTGGAAAAATCTGCAGCGCATTGAAATAGACATTGAATGATATTTAATGTCAAATGTTTGTAAAGTAATTTAGCCCACACCCATGAAGCTTTCATGCTTAAAGCTTTGCCTTGCTTGAATTGTGTTTTTATACTTCATTTTTAGCTGCTGCCACGTTCTAGTTTCTTTTTTCTTTTTCTTTTATGTGGCCATGGGATACCATTAAAATGAATATTAGTTCAATAACTTACAGTTTTCATCCTGTGATATTATAACAGTTAAGTTATTGACAGTTATTAAGAATTAAAGTTACGCATTGAAGGAAGTACGCGCGCTGACGTCTTTTTGGCGGGAGCTGTTGCCATGGTGAATCGTAATTTCTGCGCTCCGCTGATCATGACTTTTCATAGTCTTGGTGCAGGCGCTTAACTCAGAGTCAACTTACTTAGAGTTGAGTAAACTAACTCAGTTTAGCTGTTCTGTAACCGAAAACTCAAGAGTTTAAACTCAGAGTTGGTTGAACCTCCTTATTGAAACGGGCCCCTGGTGTTAGGGTCAACTTATTATTATTATTATTATTATTATTATTATTATTTTTATTATTATTATTATTTTTATAATGAATAAAAAGACAACAAGTAGATAGAATAGAGAGAGCTAGTGTTGGAGGGTCAAGTTTTTTTTTTTTTTAAATAAATAAATAAATGGAAAACAAAATAGAATAGAGACTGCTAGTGTTAGAGGATCAATTTTATATAATAAATAAAATAAAACAAGTAGATAGAATAGAAATAGAACAGAGAATACTAGTGTTACAGGGTCGTGTTTTATAACAAATAAAAGAAAACAAGTAGATAGAATGGAAAAGGAATAGAGAACACTACACTCTCAGAAATAAAGGTACAAAAGCTGTCACCTTTTCAAAAGGTACACTTTTGTACCTATTAGGTTCTAATATGTACACTTTAAGTACTAGTATGTACCTTTAAGATACCAAAATGGACTCTTTAGGTACAAACATGTACCTTTTGAAAAGGTACCACCCCAGTGACAGCTTTTGTACCTTTATTTCTGAGAGTGTGTTAGAGGGTTAAATTTTTTATAATAAAAAAGAAAACGTAGATAGAATAGAAATAGAATAGAGAGTGTTAGTGTTAGAGGATCAGGTTTAACATTATAACATGCATGACACTAAAATAATGCAATAAAACATTACTTTAACAACATAAGATGTAACATAAATCCCTAATATACATAACTGGTAAAAATAATAATAGGCCTAATAAAAAATGAAAATAAAAACGAAGAAAACCTTTAAATATGAAGTGTCACACAGGGAATATAAATTTGCAAATTCAAAAATTACTTCCAAAAAAAATAAAAAATAAAAATACACTTGTTCAGTGTGTGTGTGTGTGTGTGTGTGTGTGTGTGTGTGGGAGGGAGAGAAAGCGAGAGACAGTGGTGAATGAAAGCATGACAGAAATTCTCACACACACCTTTCACGGATGATTTCAGTCTTTAGGCTATACACCTGAAACTCAGGTTGTGGTTGTACCTTTAGTCTCAGTGGTTTTACTGTAACTAAAAACCGATGACACGAAGAATTAAGAAACCTTACGCAACACAGCGTAGCTCTGAAAAATCATGATTACATCAGTTTCCTTCCTGTGTGCTCCTTTGCCTAAACTGATTTAAATGACTTTATTCATATGCAATTTTGGGACTCACCCCATTCTACATTTGCCTGTCATAGTTGTCATTCATCCGGAATGATTTCACTCATTCAGTCCACAGCTTACTCAGAATCCTATCACCTTCCTTTTTAAACCTTATAATTTCCTTAAGTTTTCTCATTCTTTACATTTCTAGAACAACAGTCACATTCATAAAACCTGAGATGTGTGTGTTATATCAGTTCACACGTGTTACTCCAGAATTACATTAACATGACTCTGCATTTTGACCATTCCATCAGCATGAAGCAGTATTCTCATTCTTCTCCTTAATTAGCCATCTTCAGACCTCAGAGTCATTTCAATAATGCCATACATGCCTTTGAAAACAGCACGAGTACATACATGCATATTACAACACCAAATGATGCATTAACTGCACAATTCATACAGCAGTGCTTTCAGGACAAGCAACAGAATATTGCCGATGCTGAGTATTATGATTGCTAAGAAATAATAGTCAAAAAGCTTCAAGATTAATGTTTTAAAAAAAAGTATCTTATGCTCACAGAGGATGCATTAATTAAATCACAAATACTGTAAAAACCATAATATTGCAAAATATTATTCCATTTTAAATAACTGTTTACTAATTTCATACATTTTAAACAGTGGTCAAATTGTAAAAAAAAATATCAGGGGGGATGGTGTGGCTAAATTTACACTGATTACAAAATTGGTCTCATTTTCAAAAAGATTTCTATTTAATGAAATATTTACCTTATTAAATGAACGATTAAGATTTTTTTTTCCTTCTGGGGCCTGGAATTTTGGTCAATATTGATAATATTTTGCTGAATGTGTTTTTGTGCTGGCACCTTGCCTGGTATAGGTCCGTCATGGATAAATAAATATGACAATAAAACCGCCAGTAGGTGGCAGCGAGTCCCTGTTTTAATAAATAATTTACTGAATCATTCAAATCAAACGACTGGCTCACTCAATTCGTTCAAAAACTGATTCATTCATGGAATGAAACACCGTGTTGCTATGCACTGTTGTATAAAACGAATAGCACAATTGTCTGCGCAGGATTTACCTAGAACCAGGACACGAGTTATTATATCAAGCGCACGATTTACTTAAAACGAGGGAACGACTTATTAAAGCGTGTGCACGATCTAGCAAATGGAGGGAACGAATTAATAAAACGTGCCCACGATTTATTTATTTTTTCTTGCATGTCATGTGCAGGGCTCCATAAGTACACACTTTTATGCAAAGCAACTTAAATTGTTTTCAAGGGTTTCCTGGGAACCAAACCCACACTAGCAGCAGGATTAACCTTTTCATAGTTCCTAGAACTATTTAGCGGAAGTTCCCCCTTTTTGCCATGTTTGAACCGCAGGAACTAAGAACAGTTTTAGATCTAGGAACTCTGTTTAGGGAAGTCTAAAACAGTTCTATAGGAACTACCAGTGATGCAAGTGTACGTTGATTGGCTGAACGCATAAGAAACACTAGCTACCTGGTAACACTGCAAGATGTCACAGGAGATTTAGTCAGATTTTTGTGATCTTTCAATCGTGTAAATCGTTCGTTTATATTCCATCTCCGTTATCACAAAACCCATGACACAGAACAAAAACAGCTCTGATCACAGCATTCTCCATTCACCGGTTGTTGATATTTGTAAATGCCGCTAATAAAGATGTCGCTGTCGGCCACTTCAGAGTTCCTGTTGCTGGTGCGAATGTAACCAGGAAAACGGCATGCGGGGGAAATTGGTTCTCAAGGAACCACTATGCTGGCTAGATTCTAGAACTAAGTTCCTAGAACTACACGGTGCGAAAGCGCCTTATGGGGGCTTTCGCACCCAGATGAACCTTTTCATATTTCCTACAACCTCTGCAAACATGTCCTTGCAGGGCCCAAACTGCCTTTTTGTGGGCACAATGGGCTAGGGCCAGCCCACACCAAACCTAAACAGGCCCAATGTGGGCTTGCCCAGGCGAGGCCCACAGGTTTGGACTCACTGCAGGCCCTCTGTGAGTAGGCCGCATTAGCAGATCGCCCACATTAATCCCATGATGACCCAGTGTGGGCCAGCCCGTTTGGGCCCAGAGCAACTTTTGTATCCTTTGGGCCCATGCAGGTTTTGTGTAGGCAGCCCTGTAATGCAACTAGGGGAATACGCACAACATTGACTAGCCATTCTTTAGCCACTCAATTGAACTGGAATGGCTCAAACCAAAAGAGACCTTTTCAGAACCTGTTGTTTCAAAAGTCCTCAAATCTAGCTCACGAGAGCCACTTTCCTGCAGAGTTTAGTTCTAACCTTAATCAAACACACCTGAGCACGTCTTCAGGATCATTAGAAAATCACAGGTGGGTGAGTTTGATCAAAGTTGGAGCTAAACACTGCAGGAAAGTGGATCTCACGAGCCATCCCTGCAAACATGTCCTTGCAGGGCCCATGCTGGCTTTTTGTGGGCACAGTGGGCTAGGGCCAGCTCACACCAAACTTATACAGGCCCAGTGCGGGCTTGCCCAGGCGAGGCCCACAGCTTTGGACTCACCACAGGCTCTCTTTGAGCAGCCCAAATGATGGGACTGCCCACATTAATCCAATGATGGCCCAGTGTGGGCCAGACATGAGCCTGTTAAGAAGATGTCTGTGGGAAGATGTCTTCCTTACCGCTAGGGTATTTTAGGTTTCCTTAACTAAAGCCATGTGGGTAGAGGGAGTTAGCAAGCCCAGTCTGGGGCGTTACCCGAAAACTGAAAAATGCTGCCTTCGGAGGCTGCATTCCAAGGTAGGAAGTCATCAAGGCACGTCCAAATCTAAAGTTAGATTCATTTCCTGTCTCATGAGATACCTTCATCTGATCGATTAATGAAGTCAGCATAGATGTATCCTTCGCTGCCTTTGGTATCCCACAATCCTGTGCGTTCCATTCCGTGATGGTTGAGCTAGAAAAATAAAGATGGCCTCTGAAAATTGTGTTCGGTGGTCAGTTTGGGTGTAAATGTATATTTCTGACTAACCTTTTGCACTTTTGATGTTATTTCTAGCGAAAAATATGTATTATGGTTATTGAATATTCGTTTAGTTATCACCAAAACTCGTTCTATTTTGTTATAGATCATCAAACCGTTACGCTGCCTCAGAAGGCTGTCCAAAGTCAGTTTCATGAGCTGCTTTTGTTCAAAAATGCTGCCTGCAAAGTCATTGCCTCATAAGGCATCAAGGCAGCAAGTCACCTGCCTAAGTTTTGGGATGCAGCCAGGGACTTTGGCGTGTACATTGCTGATGTTTTTTTGCAGACTATATTCTGGACTATTTTTGACTGTTCCTGGATAGGAAGAGTCTGGTGTTTGAGAGCTGTGGCATGTTTTCATTACAAGAGGTTGGATTATTCATTTGCTATCAGCCAACTTCAGCTATGGACAGTGTTTGGACATTGATGTACTAGTTAACACTTTCGCACACATCAACTTTCACAAGACGAAATCCTACAATCTTACATTGCCTTGTTTGCTTTCTTTTGTTTTTTGTACTTTTGTGTATTTACATTTTTGTCTATATGTAGCTGTATTAATCTGAATTTGAATTTGTTCTATTTTCTATTTTATTGTATTTAATAAATCCATTAATTTGAAATCCCTTTGGCTACTGTACATTTTTGACAACACAGACAGTTATGTGGTGACTGCATCCATTTCAGATGTATAATAACTGTTTTTGGTAACACTTTATTTTAATGTGTCCATAATACAGAGTAATTACCTAGTTAAGAACTTAGTAGTAGCTGTTGTACTTACATGTAACAAAACGTACTTACCATGTAACTAAGTTATGGAACAGCCTGTAATTACAGTTTGTAATTATGTAGATGTAGCCTAATAGGCAGCTACTGTTACACATATGTAACAGACCGAGTCTGTTACACAGCTACTTATGTAAACAAAAGATTGTTACATATGTGTTGCAGACTTTATACGACGTAATTATAAATGTAAATACATGGGTATAAGCTACTTAAAATAAAGTGTATCAAGATTACTTCATGTACTTCATGCATATATATACTTATCCAGGTGCACCTTAGTTTGATTTAACCCATCAGTACACAGCTTAAATACATGTAATACATTTCTAATTGCATAATATTACACAGCCATAAGCTACTTAAAGTGTATCAAGATTGTACTTAAGTGTACAAGTAGCTGTGTAACAGACTCGGCCCGTTACATATGTGTAACAGTAGCTGCCTATTACATCTTCATAATTACAACCTGTAATTATAGGCTGTTCCATAACTTAGTTACATGGCAAGTACATTTTTGTTTCATGTAAGTACAATGGCTACTACTAAGTACTTAATTAGGTAATTACTCTGTATTATGACACCTTAAAATAAAGTGTTACCCTGTTTTTCCCAAAGACTTAAGTTGCAGTAGCTGAAAAGTATTTAAAGTGAAACAGATGTATTGTTGTATATTAGAAGTGCGGGTCCTGTGTGGGCCTAGTGAGGGCTTCCTGAGGTCTAAGTGAGGGCTGCCCCTGCAGGACCAGCGCTAAGGGGCCAATGTTTTGCCAATGAGCAAATTCTCAGGGGCCCTGTACTGACAGCCCGCTGGGGGCCCTTAGGCTAGCCTCAAGTGGGCTCGTGAAGGGTCTCAGTGCAGGCTTGTTTGCAGGGACTATTGGTGGAAGTACCCGCTTTTTCCGTGTTCGCTCCACAGGAACTAGGAATGGTTTTAGTTCCAGGAACTCCATTTGGGGGAACTATTTTAGCTCCTACTTCAGAGAAGGGCATTGGTCTCAAACTCAATTCCTGGAGGGCCACAGCTCTGCACAGTTTTGCTCCAGCCCTAATCAAACACACCTGATCCTGCTAATCAAGGTTTTCAGGATTACTAGAAACTTCCAAGCAGCTGTGAGTTGGGGCTGGTTGGAGCTAAACTCTGCAGAGCTGTGGCCCTTTAGGAATTGAGTTTGAGACCACTGGAGTAGGGCCTAAATCAGTTCTATAGGAACTATCAATGACGTACGTGTATGCTGATTGGCCAAATGCATACGAAATGCCATGTTAAAATATGTATGCTGTCATGCTGTCAAGTTCCTAGTACTAATTTCCTAGAATTAGCCTACACGGTGCGAAAGCCCCTTATCGGAGATAAGGCTGTCTGAGAGAATGGTTCACTCTGAAATAATGTATTTATGAGTGTGAATGATCAATTTAACTAACAAATTCCTCTGTTAATATTCAGAGAATAACTGACTATAACTGTACTTCTTAAGCAAAATACTGTATCTAGTGAAAATGAAGTGCAGTACATTTTAAAAATTAAGGTTCAAAAAGTTTTGCAGAGATGCCATGGAAGAAACATTTTTGGTTCTCCAAAGAACCTTTTAAGAACAATTCTTAAAAGAACCTGAAGAATATTTTTAAAATTTAAATAACCTTTTTACACTATAAAAAGAACGTTTTGTGGAATGGAAAGAGGTTCTTCATGCAACCATATATGTCAATAAAGAACCTTGATTTTGAAGAGTGCAACTGCAGAAACCTGAAGCCCATACTGTACAACATGATAAACCATTTTGACTTAAAAGTCTGCAAAAATATTACTGATTGTGCCAAACATTTAATATGATTACAGCGTTCTCATTAAAAAAGGATGAACTTTTGCACACAAGATTAATGAGGTTGTATTTTGCTAAAAATGCTTAAACATTCACGTTCAGGACATGATTTATATTGCATGTTGCCAGATTTTGTTTATGCAAGGTACCTCTACACACTCTCAAGGTCATGCTGAGGTTTGATCGGACTAACCGGAAATGACAATTTGGCATGGAGTTGAGGCCAAACACGTGCAGGCTATTCTAATAGAGTCATCTAGAGCTCCAGAAGATCACCTGTGGCTTTTCTGCAGTTTTTCTGTGTGAGCATACAGGTATGTGTCAAGGTACGGTTTGGACTTTTTGTACAGTCGGTCTTTGATCAAGTCCCAACAGGCTGAACACACCTTGGCCATGGGAGGAATTCTCCTTTTCTCTTCTTTTCTTAGCACGGTATCTTTTTTCATGTTTTAGCTCTTGGGTTTCAGTGCAGTAGGCGGGATTCATTCAGAGCATGTGGTGCCATTTGACTCACGGCTCTGGAATGCCAGCTCACAGACACATACAGAGAGAGACGGCAGGGATGAAAGGGCAAAACAAGGAAAACCATGAGGGTTGCGTGCACAGGGAGAGTGTGTGTTTGGTTTGGGGGAGTTCAAATATAAACCATATCATCTATTTAAATTTGTGTCTGTGGAAAGTAAATGTTTTTTTTTATGTGCGTTGGAGAGGAAGTGCATCGGGGAATCTCCCACAAGGCTTCCTTGTGGGCTGCTGGCCACAATTTCCGCCAGGGTCATACACTTGTAAACACAAATATGACCGATGAGAGTCTGTATATGTGTCTGTGTCTAATAATATGTTAGAGGAGATTTCTGAGAATTGACATCAATAGCCATTCTAAGAATGAAAGCAACATGTAAGGCCCAGGATGTGTAAGAAAACCTTTTTAAACAATCATACAAAAAAAAAAAAAAATTGCAGGCAAAGTACAGTACATGCACTATGTCAAAAACTTGTTAAGAGTGTTGATAGGCAAACTTAAATGCAAAAAGCAGAGGACTTATTTTGTAGATTCTCGCATAATAATACCTTATTATATTATTAGATTATATTTTGAATACATATTAGCCAAAATATGCATAAAAATGTATGTGTGTGTATGTGTATATATATGATATTTTGCCATTGTACCTCACACATTTTCATCTTTATATTGCTCATAATATTCATTACTGGTGTTAATATTATGATGAATATCTCTAGAACAAAAAAACTTGCACATCCATTTAAATGATATTCTGTATTCTGTGATGACTGAAACAATACAATAATGTTCTGGCAACCACAGATGCCACTTTTTGATTTTTACAGTTCACCACATTACTATTTATTATTTATTTTAAAACTCATATAGTAATACAGATTTTTTTCTTCTTCTAAGTAATAAAGATTGATTATGGAGAATATAGATGAAGCAATGTGTCATCTATGATCTGTTGACCTCATTTTGCATGACTTTTGATGATCTGGTCATTTCACTCATTTCTTTTTTTCTCCATCTCCATCTCTAAATTAAGGTATGATGCATTTGATTGACAAAGCACTGTATTTTCCCTTAAAACGCTCTCATTATGTAGTTTTTTTAAGAATGTGTCAGTGAGGTTTGGTTCATGATACATTCTAAAAAAGTAACATATGTTACTTCTATGAGTTATTTAGGCATGATCTTTTAAAATAACATTCATTAGTGTAACTGAAAGAAGCCAGAGTGATTCAGTCAAATTAATTAATAATTAGAACTGGTATTTTTAGATTTCACCACATTTTAAAGTGAGCTGCATGGCAAAACATTTTGCAGTGTGTTTTCTGAATACAGCCAGTGAAGAATGACACAAAACATAATTATGATCATTGCAAATTTATTCATTAAATGAACATTAATGTACCTCACACATTTTCACTTCTATAATATTCATAATAATTACTACTAGTGTTACTATTGTCATGATTATCTCTTAAACTCTAACAAAAAACTCAAAATTGAAGAGCAATTATTATTTCTGTTCTAATATTTCAATCAAATCCACAAACACAGTTTTTTAAAGAGCCATATCAGCATGAGTGTTCATGCATGCACAACACATGTAATAAGTCATATATATGTCTAAATATTTCTTGTTTGAGTACTGTACTTTTAGACGTGGCACTGAGAAATCACAGTATTTTGAACCAAGTTTGTGAGACCACAGCTCATTCTAATAATATTACAAGAAGACAATGAAAAAGTAAGTAAGAATTGTAGATGCAAATGTCAGTTTATTTTCACAAGACAATAGGAAATAAATAAGCAAATAACAATAAATAAATAACATTAAATAAATAACTACAAGAAATATTTCTTCATATAACACGCATAAAAATCTTCAATGTGAGATTCAAGTATTTCTGCGAGCGGCAGCGTTCAGCAACACAAATGGTCATTGTGACACCCTCATGAGTTTAGACGTACAACAGGTCTACTTGTGAGGCTACAGTTCAAGTGAAACATTTTCAAGTAAATCTAAATGAGCCATTCAAGTTTCATTCCATTATAAAGTTTCTTCGTCATTCAAGTCCATCGGATGTCTCCTCAGATTGTGTTTTCCATCACTTCGTCCCGCTCTGTGGAGTTAAGCTGGGTTCTCCAGGCACAACTTGGGTGCCACAGGAGCCTGTTTTTCTCCTCCAAGGAGGTTCAGTGAACTTGATTAGTCCACAAACTTGATTCTGAGTTCATTCAGTTCTCTGTGCCAAGTCTATGGTACACTGGGTAGAGAAGGGCCACCACGTATCCATTCCTCCTGCTCTGCTGGTAGAAAGTGTTGATGTCCTCCTCCCAGCTTGAGCTCGGGCATGTAGTGTTCAGAAACCAGGAGTTCTCCTTCTTCTCCTCGTTGCTAGACTGGAGCTGCTGATGAGACATCAGGCTGAGGTCATCAGAACAGCTGCCCATCATCTCTCTGGCTTGCTCCTCAGCAGACTGGAAGGGGAGAACATTGCACGAAGTTGCATCGGTGAAGGTCGGTCCTTCACTCTGCGTGGTCTCGACGGATCCCTCCTCCGTGTAGATCTGCATGAAGACCACCAGGCACAAGACGAGCAGCCAGCGCTTGGCGGGGTTCTTCTCGGCCGGCGGCAGATATTTGCGCACTTTGGAGGGGTACATGACGCGGGTGTTCCTCTTGCGCGGGCGCGCCGCGGCTCCGCGGGGAGGGAACGCCGGCTGCTGCGTCTCCGGGATCCGCTCGAAGGTGAAGATCTCCGGCTCGGTGTTGCGCGGCATCATCGGTCTGAAATCAAACTGCGACTGCGGCTGGAAGAACGTGTTTGTCGGGAGCGAGAAGACCACGCTGTCTGATCTGGTGTACATGGCTAGTTCAGGTCAGTCCTTGTATGCGCTTGTTGCTCTGTGTCTCTGCTTCTCAAAAGTGACTTCTCTGACTTCAGCGTGAGGTTTATATATTTTGCTTTTAAGAGACGCCCATAAGTAAAGCCACACCTTCGGGCGAGACGGAAAATACGTGGTTTTAGCCAAAAATTCCAACGTTTTACATTAATATATGAGCTCAACAAATGTCAATAGCTAAGCATGCTTGAATTCAGATAGTTCAGTAGAAAAAAAAAGGTTATAAAGAAGCAAAAAGATACATTTGTCAAATTATATTTTCCTGTTAAAACCAAAAATAATAGGATCACATTGCGTTAGATTTTAATTACTTTTATTTATTTATTTATTTATTTTTTATATTTAATTACTTATTGTTTGATTGATTAAAAAAAAAAAAAAACTCCCAAGTATTTATTATTTTTCACGATTGAATTAGCCTAGCCTATATAATGAATTTCAGTTGGCTGACTTTTTTTTTTTAATATTTATTTATTTATAAACATCTGTTAAATTGTGTATGTAAAAGTAGAGGTAGGGCCTACATTTCAGTCATTTTTTGACTTATTTGACACCACACTTAGACTAGCTGAATATACATACATACATACATATATATATATATATATATATATATATATATATATATATATACTTAAATAGTATTTTGATATACTTGTGGTATCTAAATCTAAATATTGGGGGGGGGGGGGGGGAGTTTTATATTGTCTTCCTTGACGTAGCAAGGCCCGATAATCGTAGGCTAATGAAAAGTACAAACTTGCATTATTGCATATTTGACAAGTAAATATCGCACCTAACATCTAATCGATCTTTAGTTCTAAATAAATATTTGAAAATCCTGTCAAACTGTATATTAATTATTAATTATACACTGTAAAAAGTGCTAAGTTGACTTAACTTAAAAAAGTTGAGGAAACCCCTTGCCTTAAAGTTAAGTAAATAATAATTAAAAAATAATAATAAAACAAAGTTAAGTGAATTGTCGTTCACTTAATTTTTTTTTTTAAATGATTATTTAATTAATAATTTTAAGACAACGGGTTTCCTCAATTTTTTTAAGTTAAGTCAACTTATCACTTTTTACAGTGACATGACATAATCTCATCCCCCATTGGTTGCCACACTGACTTTGGAGGACAAAAGTAAATATATTTCAGATAAATAAATACATAGGCTACATACATATATAGGCCTAAATACATACATACATACATACATACATACATACACACACAGGCTACATAAATAAATAAAAAAAATTCTTTAGCAATACAGTACAAGGGCAAAATGAGTTTTCATTTGAAAACACGTTCATCAGGTTTATTCAATTCATTTTTACATAGCATTTTAAATGTATTTTTTGAATAACTTAATAGGGCATCACATCATTGACCCAAATGCACAGTTTAATATGAACAAATTACTTAAAGGGATAGTTCACCCAAAAATGAAAATTTGATGTTTATATGCTTACCCTCAGTGCATCCAAGATGTAGGTAACTTTGTTTCTTCAGTAGAACACAAACAAAGGTTTTTAATTCAAACTGTTGTAGTCTGTCAGTCATATAATGCCAGTCAATGGCCACAGAATCTTTGAGAGAGAAAAAAACATGCACAGACAAATACAAATTAAACACTGTGGCTTGTGACGATACATTGACATCCTAAGACACGAAACAATCGGTTTGTGCGAGAAACTGAACAGTATTTATATCATTTTTTACTTCTGATACACCTCAATGTCTGACTGTCACAACAGTCAACATTTCACTCTCAACTGGCATTACAGGACTGACAGACTACAACGGTTTGAGTTAAAAATCTTTGTTTGTGTTCTACTGAAGAAACAAAGTCACCTACATCTTGGATGCCCTGGGGGTAAGCAGATAAACATCACATTTTCATTTTTGGGTGAACTATCCCTTTAATGAGAACAATTTAGATGTTAAAATATTCATATTTCAGCTGATTTATCTGATGTTGCATTAGTGTATTTAATTCCACATAAATTAAATGCAATTTTATTTAATTATTAAATTGATTAATTAGTGTATTAACAGTTGTGAATAATGATTTAATTTGTTACTTGTTGTTTTTGAAATTTACTGAGTGTAAATCATTTCAAAGTAAATCCTACATCATGTTTCTTCAGTGTAGAATCACATCAGTGACTCAAGCTATACTCACTGTGTCTGAATAGGTAGTATAGTATTTGCTGTGTTCCTAGGAATTTTCACCACATCTTGAAATAGAGGCATAATTTTACAGTAAAATTTTTGATGTGATTATGGGGCAATAAATTAAACTGAACATAAAACTAAGAGTTTGGCAAATGCCTTTTTCATTAAACTTGCATCACCTAATTTATGTTTTTTTTTTAATCACCGTTGTCTTGTTTCCCACGTAGCTACTGATTACAGCCGTAACACGCAACAACTTGAGATTTCCCAAGCCTTATCTTAGATGAGAGAGAGAAGAAATGTTTTCGGTCAAGCACCCACAGTGTAGTTCAGTCTAGAATTTCCTCTGGGAAACTTTCACTTCAGAGAAGAAACGTCTGAATTTTGAGATATTGATTGTGATGATTGAGGGGGGAAACAGAATTGCGGGGATGTAATCTCAGAACTGAGAGAAAAAAAGTTAAAATTGCAGGATCTAAACACAGAATTCTAAAAAACAGAATTGAGAGGAATGTGAGAAAAAATGTGAGATTTAAACTCAGAATTCTAGATAAATGTTCACAATTCTGTTTATTCTGAGTTTATGTCTCACATTTTTCCACAGATTTTTTAATAGTGCTAGTCCAGACATACAGTTTTTTTCTGAATTTGCAGCAGACGGCTAGTTGGTTAGTAGCCTGAGTGGGTCACTTGAAATGAACTGCACCATTAAATGCTGTGAATTTTTATGAGGATTCCTTGTGCAAACGGTTGTGGCCTCCCCTGTGTACCTGTCATTAGCTTCATGATATGAATGAACTTATCTTCATGTCTCACCCACTGTGGTCTGTGGGGAATGTCTGAAACCTCAGGCCTGGCATGTTTACTTTAGGAAGGGCCTCGCAGGCTTTGCGTCACCTTACTAAAATTAACGCTCGAGGTATGAGAGTGAATGTGCTCGTGGGTGTGAGCGCCGAGCTTGTGTGACTTATGGTTTCAGTGGTGTGAAGCAATGTAGCTCGGCATGCGGTGACTTTAACATTGTGCTCTTTCAAATATCTGAGCTTAATCATGCATAGAACAATTTTGTTATCGCTAAACTATGGAAGCACGCTTTTCCTCCACGGAAGAAAAAATCTCTTATTTTATCTCTTTTAAAAAAATCTTATAATTTTTTTCTCCCAATTCTAAATGTATATGTCAGAATTCAGACTTTGCTTCTCGCAATTCTGAGAACAAAAGAACTGTGAGATATAATCTCATAACTGCAAGACAGAAACTGTTTTTCTCAGAACTGCAAGATATAAACTGTGGGATAGAAAGTATAGCTTTT
Organism: Acrossocheilus fasciatus; assembly: GCA_036784905.1. Classification (NCBI taxonomy): domain Eukaryota; kingdom Metazoa; phylum Chordata; class Actinopteri; order Cypriniformes; family Cyprinidae; genus Acrossocheilus; species Acrossocheilus fasciatus. The sequence goes on along the minus strand of CM071942.1, from coordinate 39,054,180 downwards.
ATTTATTTCTTATTCTGTGGAAGAAAAAAAAGCATTTGGGAGAACGAGATGTAAACCCAGCTCAGATATCAAGTCTTCAACGGTCTGACAAGGTTCTCTCAAAGTTATGAACAAAGGTTCTTCCAGTAGAACATTTGTTCAGTGTTATCCTCTTTAATAAAGTTATCAAAACTTTAGCACAAAAACATTATTTATACATTGTTGGACCCAAAACCTTTTTTTAAATGTTACTAGTCTACGTGTTTTAGAATGTTCAGAGAACATTCAAAAGTAACGTCTCAGTAAGGTCTGCAAAGTTCTAAAATGGAACGTTTGCTTTAATGTTCCCATAACCAAAAACATTTTAAAAACTGGACGTTTTGAATGGTCAGAGAACATTTTCACAACCTAATAGGAGCATTAGCAAAACATACTTAGAACATAGGTTATTTTGGTCCGCTGAGAGCTTAGAACTCAGGAAAATAAGTCATAATTGTGAGATGGAAACTCACAAATCACAATTAGCTTCATTCATTCATTCATTCATTCATTCATTCTGTGGTGGAAATGGGCTTCCAAACTCAACAGCACCGGTCAGTGTGAACTAATGCAGACTTATCTGGAGCTCTGAGTTTAATCTGGTGTGACTGTAGAGTGTATATTCTCAGTAGCAGAAGGGAACAGTTCTCATGAGCATGTTTGACTGAGCTTGTGTTTTTGCGAAGGCAACAGATGCAACTTGACAGGCAGAACAGTGAACATCTGAGTTCTTGGTTTGTTAGTGAGATGTGGGTCATTGTTCGCTTTTAATTCTCATTACAGTGTGTCCCTCATGCCAAGTGTCTACGTGCTGATTATCATGACAGTTCAATGTCATTTATCAGCAATGATGCTCATTAAAGACAGGGGGCGGACTGTTTCATCTTCACATACAGTAGCTACTTGTATTTACAGTGTGCCTTAACTACTTCTTCATTCAGTTTCATTCAAACTCATTTTAGTGCATTGCATATAGTTTGATTAGAGTTGAATAAAGTTCTCACAAAAACATGTTCCTTTTTCCCCAAAAAATAAATAAGATTGTTTTGCAAAAGAAAATTAAGCTTATTGCAATATATTAATCAGTTAATACCATTCATTTTTTGATGCATGATAATGTTAAAATAAATGTAAAGAAGTCTTAATGGTCCAAAAGAGAAGCTTACATTTGCAAAATATAAATATAATATGATATAAATATAAATTTGCAAAATATAATTTTCTTAAATGTTCTTAAATGCGCAAAATATGATTTCTTATTTTTTTATTTATTTAATTGACATCTCAACAGGTTTCATGATATTCAATATACAATATTATTTTAGCATACAAGTGCTAAAGAGCATAAAGATGACTGAGGAGCACACAATGAAATGTTTCTAAAGTCTTAAAATAGATCCCTTTATTATATACCTGTGTCTGTTTATAGATCGGAATGCTTGCTCATTGTGTAGGAATGACAATGTCTGACCTTTTCTAAACAATTCAGTTGTCAAAGAGGTTGTGAGAACTCTGTGTGTTTGACATACGTGGCGTCATATGGATTAAGGTATCTCATATGTCTGAAGAATTCGAGACATCTAAATATTTGACCCCCAATTAACCATCAGCAAGTCTGCAATTTTAGACGAGGGCGGATCCTGCACTTACGCATTTGGCAGAAAGCTTTATCCACAGGGACTAACAGTGCTTTCAGGTTATTCGTTTGCGTGCTTTGTTTGAGAATAAACCTGTGACGTTTGTAAAGCAGCACTGTACCTGCTGAGTTACAGGGTCACTTTCAACTCAACTGACAAGTCAACAGGTTTTAAGTCATACTGACTTCTTCAGAAGTGCATTGCTTAACCCCAGAGGTCACGGTTGGTCTGTCCTGAAAGCTTCATACGTTTCAAATCAAATTCTCTGTAAGGAAATGAATGAATCTTTTGGGAACCAGGCTGATGCATTCTGTAGCAATCATTATAATCTGGTATGGGCCAAATGACTAATGATCGCAAAGAGAGTTTGTTGAAACCGATGAAAGTGAAGCAGGTACAACATAAGCGGATGTAATGCATCACACCTGCTCTGTGTGAGAGATGAGAAAACGTCAAGGGAAAGCATGAAGTCATTGCTGTTCAAGACTTCCTCTTCTTAGCTGTAATGTATGCTACAACACACACGTACACAATTTGAAAGAGCTAAAGGGGTTTTCTGTTATACCTTCAGCAGGTGTTACACTTTGTCATTCATTTTAGACAGGTGTTTGTCTCATGTTGTTTTCACAATGATGTAATGATGACTGGTGGGTTTCAGGCAGTGTAATGTGTGAGTAGTGAGTGACTAGTGAGGTCTTATTTCATTTAATTTTAAAAAGGTATTTAAATTTTAATTTAATGATTTACATAATTAAACTTAATTTAATGAAATTAAGAATTTAAGAATTTAATTTCACAATTTAAGAATTTAACTTAATAATTTAATAATTTAATTCAATTTTTTATATTTTATAAACTTATATTTTAAGTTTTCATTTCAGTTTGAGTACGATTTTTAAATGTGTTATGTGTTTTTGTAATTTTTTTTATTAGTTTTTCAATTTTTTTAAACATTAATATTTGAATGAAGTTTTTACATTTCAATTTTAGTTTTAATTTATTTCCAGTTACATCTAGTGCTTTAACTTAAATTTATTTCACACTAGTCTCATCATAATGACACAGTGACAGTCATCATTAACAGATAAGTCATATTGCATTAGCTCAGATATAGGAGGGGCAGATATATTTAATGGGAAACTTATCGTTAAAATACAAGTATATCTTTCATCACAGATGCCTGAGGGAGGTCAGATAATGTGTGGTTACAGAAGATAGAAAGATAAAGTTTGTGTGTATGTGATGAGACTGCTGTTTATATGGCAAAATTGTATTAAACCAGCCGCCATAGTGCAGTCGGCCATCAACGCACATTCACCTGCTAGCCGGTAGAGCATATAACACTACACTAGTAGCAAAGTTTAAAAAAAATTTGTATGAAAATGTCTGTAAACAACAAAAATGTTGGGAAAGTGTCATTCTGACCTGTCATTATAAACAGTGTGTTGTTCTTTTATTAGATGTTACGATTTATTTTTAGACTTTCATTTATTTACAGATAGAGAGGCTCTGTAAGGTTTGTAAAATAATGATAGAGTGGATTCCCCAAAAATTGACACAATAGATACTGTATATATATATATATATATATATAGATATATATATAGATATATATATATAGATATATAGATATATAGATATATAGATAGATCTATATCTATCTATCTATCTATCTATCTATCTATCATCTATCTATCTATCTATCTATCTATCTATCTATCTATCTATCTATCTATCTATCTATCATCTATCTATCTATCATCTATCTATCTATCATCTATCTATCTATCTATCTATCTATCTATCTATCTATCTATCTATCTATCATCTATCATCTATCATCTATCATCTATCATCTATCATCTATCATCTATCATCTATCTATCTATCTATCTATCTATCTATCTATCTATCTATCTATCTATCTATCGATCTATATATTAATCCATTAAAATTGACACAAAAGTAAGTTTTAATAGCTTTGAAGTTTAGATTTGTTTATATACATTTAAAAAAATGATTATATTATTTTACTGTCCATACATGCACATCTAGTTAGCATTTCTTGTTTCACTTGTTTGAATATTAATGCATTCTGCTCAAGGAAAAAGTAAAAAAAAAAAAAAAAAAAAAAAAACCTGACATGATGTTACATCCAACTGTACTGTGCATACCAAAAATTAAACAACAAATTGAAACTGAATTGAAAGCCATCATACTGTTTTATTCTTATTCTGTTATAATTTTTTTTCTTCTCCACCATTTTCTGCAGTTTATTTACAGCAAAATTTATTCTTTTGTTTATTCTTTACTGCTTAATGTACATAATCATTAGAAAAACCTTATTGTGTGTGTATAGATGCGTGTGTGTGTGTGTGTGTGTGTGTGTGTGTGTGTATATATACGGTATATATGTGTAGTTGATGTATCAGTGTGTCCTATGGTGTGACGGAAACCTCTAACATTGAAGATGTTCACCTCTCTCATGTTATTTATAACTCTAAGAATGAAGATACATTTTTCTCATGTTATTTGTATGTTGAGTTTTTTTTCTACATTTTTGCTGTCACACCATAGGACACAGTCCAATTTTTATTTGACAACTACCCTTATATGTATGTATGTATGTATTTATTATTATTTTGTTTTCATGATTTCTTTTGCTGCTTTTCAATGAATTTGAATATTAATTGAGCACTCACAAAGAAAACATTCACAAAGAAAGATTTGATTACATATTTATTTGATTAATGATGCATATCATTGCTGTTATGTTGTCTTTGTAATGATTACACAGTGATTTTAAGAAGACAAAGGAGGACTCAACACATCCAGACGGAGCACAGACATTTTACATCATCACACAATCTTTTTTTTTTTACCCATTATGAATATCCCCCGGAAACACGTTCACGTTCCCACACATAGTATTACACATATTTTACAGTCGATGACAGAAGCATTCCCAGACACACACAGACACACACACAGCTGAGTCTCAGTGCTGTAGAGCGTTCAGCGCAGTGTGTGAGATTGTTTTTCACTCTATGATTCATCACTTTCCCCTACGCTGAAGTGACGTGCATGCATATCAGGTTACAGTCGGAGCTTCGAGCCCAGTGCGGCGATTCAATGAATGCAGGAAACCCAGTCCAGCTCAGACGAGTTCAGTCAGTCACACTGATCGTTTCTGCAGAAGGGCCCCTTCTTTTTTCCCCCTTGTGTGTATGAGCGTTTACACACACTCTTGTGGCCAAGTACGGATGGAAAAGCTCACTCAGCGAATAGACTAACCCCTGCAGCCCGGCGTCCGACCGTCCTGTACAGCTCAGCATGCGTGTTTGCATTCACATACTGCTGTTGCATTTGGCACCGGTCTCAGAAACAGCTCCTCATTTCCCAGTACAAGTTGCATGACTGTTCGATTCCCCAGCATTGAGCCACGTCTGTCTCTGAAGGCGGCTGGCTGAAGGGATTCTCCTCAAGCGGCGAGCTTTGATCGTCCTGGGCCTGCGGTTGGTCTGGGACGCCCTGAGTGTCACAGAGCCCTTCCTCCGTGTAGATTTGGAGAAAAAGCAGAGCAGAAAGCAAAAGCAGCCAGCGTCTGGCAGGATCTGACTCCTCTTTTGGCACGATCTTCTTCAGGCCAGGAGGGTAAAGGACCCGTCGAGTACGAGGTCTTAGTGGTCTGGAGGGTTTTGGGGATATGGAAGGCGATGTCAGTGGTGGCTTTTCTCCATCTCCAAACCTTTCCAGACCAGAATGAGGATGTTTTGAGCATGCAGAGCACATCTTTTTTGGTGTTCTGTTCTTGTTTTTCTTGAAAATCTTCTGGCTCTTTGTCCTAAAGATCTCGGCTTAGTCAGTCAGTTTTGCTGTCTATTCTTTCTTCTCTGCTTATTTCATTTCTGCTTTTTATAGATGCACTTGGGATGGGTGTAGCCTCTACACCTGAGGTTTCTGGGCCCGCCTTGTGTGAGGTTGATTGGTTCCTTGGGTTATTTTTAGAGACGCACATGTCTGTTTACCTTTGCGACCTCCCTCCTTTGACAGGAAAGCCCTCATGCTCTGCGACATGCCTTGCATACTTGCTAATTTTCTGTTTTATTTGTTGCAACCGTTAACTGTTTAAGCATGTCGCTTCAGATGCTGATTAATATCACAATAGTGCAACATTTTTGTGGCTTTTCAAATTAGTGTGTTTTCAGGAACGCCTTGGTTTGCTACCCAGAGGGAACAAACACAATCTATACACACTGTCTCAACAATTCTGAGGCTTTCAGTAAAAGTTAGAGGCTCTGCATCCACTTTTTGTACAATCATGATACAAGTTGAAACAAAATGTAAGAAATTGGGTGTTTCTCGTTGCTTGCATCTCCGTGCAAAACACATTGCTTACTTTCTGAACTGTTTTTTTTTTTAGAGAAGTCTTGTACATCAGTCCCAGAACATCATGCTTAGGTTTTCACAAATGGGTTTGGGTTATGTAATATTTCACGATGTGATAACTTCTTCAATAATTAAATTTCAATGTGACCAATGCTATAACCTACTTCATCAATAATAATAAAATTAATGTTATATATTTAAGAAATATATGTAATATATATTTTATTTATATATACTAAAAATATGTATGAATACATGCACACACAAACATGTAAATATTTCGGTAACACTTTACAATAAGGTTCATTAGTTAACAACATTAGTAAACATGAACTAAGAATGAACAATACTTCTACAGCATTTATTAATCTTAGTTAATGTTAATTTCAGCATTTACTAATGAGTTGAAATTAAAGTTGTGTTTGTTAACATTAGTTAATGCACTGTGAACTAACATGAACAAACAATGAACAACTGTATTTTCATTAACTAACATTAACAAAGATGAATAAATAGTGTAATAAATGCATTGTTCATTGTTTGTTCATGTTAGTTAATACATTAACTAATGTTAATAAATGACACCTTATTGTAAAGTGTTACCAATATTTCTTACATATATAACAGTATGTGTGTGTGTTTTTATATACACACAGTACACATATATTATGTAAACACAAAGTTTAATTTTGGTATGCGTTTAATTGTGATTAATCGAGATTAATCGATTTGACAGCATTTACAGTATATATATATACATACATACATACATATACACACACACACACACACACACACACACACATATATATTGTATATCTCTGTGTGTGTCTGTATAAATATATAAAGTATAAAAGTACATATAAAATGATAAAAGTTGGCAATTTTCTGTAATAGTAATGTGATGGCTCTAATAGATAAACACTTAATTAACTACAAAATAGCTACATGATGCAAAATGTGAGCGAAACAATAACAAGAAATGATAGATAGATAGATAGATAGATAGATAGATATCTACCAGTCTTCAGTGTAAAATGATCCTTCAGAAATCATTATAATATGCTGATTTGCTGCTCAAGTAGTATTTCTTATTATTATCAATTTTGAAAACAGTTGTGCTAATTAATATACAGGTGCATCTCAATAAATTAGAATGTCGCGGAAAAGTTCATTTATTTCAGTAATTCAACTTAAATTGTGAAACTCGTGTATTAAATAAATTCAGTGCACACAGACTGAAGGTTCTTTTAATTTTGATGATATTGGTTCACATTTAACAAAAACCCACCAATTCACTATCTCAACAAATTAGAATATGGTGACATGCCAATCAGCTAATCAACTCAAAACACCTGCAAAGGTTTCCTGAGCCTTCAAAATGGTCTCTCAGTTTGGTTCACTAGGCTACAAAATCATGGGGAAGACTGCTGATCTGACAGTTGTCCAGAAGACAATCATTGACACCCTTCACAAGGAGGGTAAACCACAAACATTCGTTGCCAAAGAAGCTGGCTGTTCACAGAGTGCTGTATCCAAGCATGTCAACAGAAAGTTGAGTGGAAGGAAAAAGTGTGGAAGAAAAAGATGCACAACCAACCGAGAGAACCGCAGCCTTATGAGGATTGTCAAGCAAAATCGATTCAAGAATTTGGGTGAACTTCACAAGGAATGGACTGAGGCTGGGGTCAAGGCATCAAGAGCCACCACACACAGACGTGTCAAGGAATTTGGCTACAGTTGTCATATTGTCATATTATTATATTATATTATTATTATTATATTATACTTTTCCATGTCATTCTAATTTATTGAGATGCACCTGTATATTATATAAATATTTTTAGGGAAATTGTGTTTTTAGAATTCTTTAATGAAGAGAAAGTTCAAAAGAACAGCATTTATGTGAAATATAAATCTTTTGTAGCAATGTAAAAGTCTTCACTGTCACCTTCGATCCATTTAATTTATCCTTGATAAATAATAATAATAATAACCATTTCCTCTGAAAAACGAAAAAACAAAAAAACAAAAAAACTGTTCAACAGACTTTTACCTCATGGTATTTTAATCAGTCTGGAGACGTCAAAGAGTGATACATGAAGTGAAACAGTATCCACATCTGCTACTGGTGCTATTTTGAGTAGTTTGAAGACAGTTCTCAGAAAATGTTACTTAAAGTCCCCAGTGATATTATTACTGGCTTCTAAATGGTAGTGAGTGGCCCGAGGCACAACGAAAGCAGACAGAACATCCTGGGCGTTTCTGAGATCTCAGGGAACACCTGAAGTAGAAAGTTTCATTTTTACATTCCACACAGAATTATTTTAGGCACTGGCCTTCAAAGAACTCCTCATAGATGCTCATTTGTTCCTCTGTTGCCAAGGAAATTGACAACTCACCTGGAGAATCTATGAGTGTTTATGGTTACTAATATTAAACACAGCTAGAAGAAAAGCCAGGCTCCTACACAAAATCGTGCAGATGGCACTGATGACTGATGCGCATAGAGTCAGAGATTACAGACTCTTTGAACTTAACAGTCCTTATAATCCCCACCCACACAAACATTCAAAATGTGCAATTAGTGTTTACCCGGATGTATTTTTTGGGTGAGTGATGGGGTCACGTTACCTTTTAGATGATGCCGTAGTTGTGAACGATTTCCACTTTGTGACCGGCTGTTTGTGGAGGCGTGTTTATATAGTAGCTGCTGCATCACTTACAAATGAACTTTCACACAGGTCATGTACAAACTCTTAAGTCCTTAAAACATTTAGGATCTCCTCAGAGATGGACATACAGTAGCACACTACCCAATGTCAGGCCGAATAGTGTAGTTACAACCCTTGATATTGCTTTTATAGCTAATATAAAGATTATAAAATTCAAAGTCAGACCTGTGACTGCACAGCATATTAAATCAATATTGTAAATCAGTACAGTTGTACTAAATTACAATTTTAAAAAATCCATGAAAATAATGCACAATGTACTGTATTAATATGACTGAAATGTTGAATGATTGTATTTTATCTATATTTAAAATTTCAAACTTTGTTGCGTTTGGTTTTTAAGGTTAATGGAAATGTATGTAAAATTACAGGATAATGTCCTTGTTTTTTTAAAATATACATTTTATATATATAAACACACACACACATATATATATATATATATATATATATATATATATATATATATATATATATATATATATATAGGCCTATATGTACCTGTCCGTGGCCTTCCGTCCGATTGCCACCAGAGGTCGCTCTTCTACTATATTGACTCTCACACCACACAGACTGTTACACGTCACCCTGGACTACATTTCCCATGTTCCATTGTACTGATTGGATTCACCAGCACCCACTCAGATCTTTCTCAAACTGCTGAGTATTGTATAGCGTTTATCTCCCTCCTAGTGATAGCTACTCTACAGAGCCAGTTCTAGTTTTTATAGTCTAGTCATAGTCTTGCCTTGCCTGTTTTCCTGTGCTCAGATTCTTGCCTGTGTTTTTCAGATACCCTTTTGTCTCCCCATTCGGACTCTGTTTGCACCTTGCCTGGACTATTGCTCTCGTTATCGGATTACCCCTCTTGTCAAGCCCTGTTGGATTATGTTTGCCATTGATTGACCCTCACTTGTTTTCTGGACTACTCTTGTCTCTTGTCCACGATATACCTGTTTGCTTGTGTTTCGACCCTGCCTGTGTTTCCGACCACATCTTTTAATAAAGCTTGCACCTCACGTCTCGTCGGCTCCGTTACATATATATATATATATTTTTTTTTTTTGATGTATTTCATATAGTATAATAATATATCTTAAATGTGACCCTGGACCACAAAACCAGTCATAAAATTGTACATTGTATGGGTCAAAATGATCGATTTTTCTTTTATGCCAAAAATCATTTGGAAATTAAGTAAAGATCATGTCCCATGAAGATATTTTGTAAATTTTCTACCGTAAATATATCAACTTAATTTTTGATTAGTAATATGCATTGCTAAAAACTTAATTTGGACAACTTTAATGGTGATTTTCTCAATATTTAGATTTTTTTGCACCCTCAGATTCCAGAAGTTCAAATAGTTGTATCTCGGCCAAATATTGTCCGATCCTAACAAACATCAATGGAAAGATTATTTATTCAGCTTTCAGATGATGTAGAAACCTCAATTTCAAAAGACTGACCCTTATGACTGGTATTATGGTCCAGGGTCACAAATATATTAATTTATGTATTATATTATAACTTAAATATTTCTAATTTATATATAAATTTACTAATTTATATATTAAAGTTCAATGTGTGGTACCAGCAAGTTCAGTCAACAGGTTGATTACGGTACATAGTCTTATAAACAGCCTGCTCTATATAAACAGAACAAGTTTGCGTCAAGGTGATCAATCACAAAATAAACTAGATGTTTACATATTCTGTGAACAACTGAGTGGTTCTTACCCACTGCTATGGAGCTGTTTGTCATCGTCAAGACATTCCCTTGCAATAGCTAAGGTAGTCTTTTTAATGTGTTGCTATGTGGTTCTGGGTGGTTGCTAGGTGGTTTCTTCCTGGCCTAAGATAAAAGAGCCCAACCCTAGTGTCTATAGGATATTCTGGTCCCTAAACATGGTTTGAGGGCCTCTTTCTGTGCTCGTATGTGGTATTTTTTCACCTTTTATAGTGTGGCAGATCAAAATCTAATCCTATTCACAAAGCATTCACGTCTGTACACTGTCAGAAAAAAAAAGGTACAAACACTCTCAATGGGGTGGTACCCTGTCAAAAGTTACTAAATTGCACCATTTTAGTATTAAAATGTACATGAGGTACTAATTTGCACCTTTTATGGAGAAGTATAAGGTACAGAGGTGTGCCTTTTAAATGTGCCTTTTACCTTATTATTTTACCTTATTAAAAGGATGAAAGTATACCTTTTGAAATTTGTATCACCCCAGTGACAACTTTTGTACCTTTTTTCTAAGAGTGTAGCATATATGGTGCAGGACAAATGCCAAAGAGTTTGTTTAAATCACTTACCGTAAGCAATAATGATAGTGATGCTTGACTTAGTAAAATGATAGAGTTCATTCTGCAGTAAGAGTATGCCAGGAAACTGATATCATTTCCACACAGGAGGTAAAATTGATGTTAATAGGCCTGTGATTTGCGTCACTCTGGGTGAAACTCCGGCTCTGCAAAAGCAGGAGTCCAATTTCATTTCATTTTTTTTTTTTTTTTTTAGTGCAGTGTGTTTTCAGTTCCTGATTTAACAGGATATTTTGTATGTTTTTATCCGGCTTGCTTCACTATGTTTTCCTGTTTCCACTGCAGTCTGCAACTATAAACACTTGATATTTAAAATCAATTTAATAACGCAGTAAATCTATTGTATAATGTACAGTAATGCAGCAATGGAAAGTTCTAGAGCCCTGAAAGATCCTGTTGCAGTAAAATTGCTGGCAGCTATACAAAGTTAGTCTGGTGTTGGGCTGAACCACAAAACGGAGGAATGTACTGGCCCTCGTCTCCACCTTCCTTTAGATATTAACTCTTTGCTCACAATAGCTGCACGCGATCTAGAGATCAGGCGCACAATCAAACCTTCATGCTTGACCTGTCACCTTTCAGTTTTCTCTTATGTTGTCAAATGATAAACAGGATGTTTCCTTGCAAACTCTAAATCTGTTGTGGTGCTGCTGTACTGTCAGTTTGTGAGAGACATGAAAATTTGACCCCTCCAGCAATTGGCCTTTTCCACCCTTGTAACTATTTTGAACCACACTGATTTACCAGAAAGTTCAAAGCACATAATTGAACTAACTGTAAATGCTGCTGTCAAGATTATGCATGTCTCAACATTCATACTGAGGTTATTTAACCTCTCAATGGCACGTGCTTTAATTGCAATAAGAGAAGTTTGCAGTGAAAAAGAAATTAAAGTAACTATGCAGAATTAGGGTAGGGTGTTATGGCAATATATATAATATATATTTAAAATTAAGAATTAAATATAATTTAATAACTACTCCCTTGAAGTAACAATAGTGGAAAAAATAAATAAATAGCAGATTTAACATCAACATGTTAAAATGTATATTTCCTTATTTGTGACCCTGGACGACAAAACCAGTCTTAAATGTCAATTTATCAAAATTGAGATTTATACATCATCTGAAAGCTCAATAAGTTTGTTAGGATCGGACAATATTTGGTTGAGATACAACTATTTGAAAATCTGGAATCTGAGGGTGCAAAAAAATGAAAATATTGAGAAAATCGCCTTTAAAGTTGTCCAAATGAAGTTCTTAGCAATGCATATTACCAATCAAAAATTACGTTTTGATACATTTACGGTAAGAAATTTACAAAATATCTTCATGGAACATGATCTTTACTTAATATCCTAATGATTTTTGGCATAAAAGAAAAATGGATAATTTTGACCCATACAATGTATTTTTGGCTATTGCTACAAATATACCCCAGCGACTTAAGACTGGTTTTGTGGTCCAGGGTCACATTTATTTGAGATATAAGTACAATAAAGTATAGTACAAATCTAGTTAATAATTATCAAGGCATGTTTTCAATACTATTTAAACATTAATACAATATATAAGACTTTTTAAAATATCTATGCACAAATATTACAATACAACAGAATATACTGGCACAACTGTTCAAAGAGTTGTAATTCAATTTATTGAATCAGATGGACTACACTGACAAAATTATGCTAAAAATTGCAGATGTATCTGAAACAATGCTTTGCATAGCTTATTTGGAAAGCATATGATGCATAGCACTTTTTTAACCCTGTGTTAATTTAGCACAAATTTAACTCTGGGTTAATGCTAACACAGAATTGTGGTGCCATTGTTAAATTACACCTAAAAATCAGTCTTAAAAACAGGCTAATATGAGCAGTGTGAAACATGGCACAAGGAAAGTCAGGATTGCATTAAAATGACTAAAAAAATAGTTTTGCGTAGTGGAAAAGCCATGAATATCTAAATGAATAGTGCAGTCAGACTTACTCATGTTTCAAGACATTTTCTTCACGTGGAACGTATTTCACATGGAAAGCATGTGCATGTGTGGTGATTGCGTGACATTCGCTTTTCGGCCGTGTCTCCAAGTGATTAAAAGTCAATCTTGTTATGTTCAGCGTTCTCAGACAGAGGGCTGTAGGCAGGTATGAGCTTTGTAATTGGGATCCAAAATGAGTTGTGGTGGTAACCAGGCTTCTGTCTCTCACATACACATATACACACAAGGGTGAAATCAAGATCAACCTGCCAATCACAGCGGAGGAAACAAACCCAAACAACAAGCAAGCGAAAACAGCAGCGTACACCACAAACACATAGCAGAGACAGTGCAGTTTTATATGCTTCTATATATACGGTAAAACACAACTGAAATATTTCAATGCTGCAACAAGCAGTCAGATTAAATATGATTTGATGGTTCTCTTCACCAATGCTTCTTCCTCAAGGCTATTAGCAAAGCATTGTGGATAACGGTGACTTTAAGAAAGTACTTTTGCAGGTTGTTGTCCTTTTTGTTTCATTTTTAAACTCAAAGTGATTCATGTTTTTAAAAAATGGTTTGGGTTTGGTAAGTTAATGGCAATATTTGTGGTGTAATGTGACAAATATTGCAAGACGCTTAAAACGTCAGTATATCCAGGAATAACCATTAAAATCCACACTGTTTCAAAAATACAAGCACAAGACTATGATATGATGGATTGTTATGATATAATACTGACCTGGTCTGTGTGAAAAGTACAGTATATGCAGTCTTTTATCTTCATTGTCATGGTGACATAAAGCTGGTAAAGTTGCTAAATCATGTAACTGTTATACAAGATTCACAAGTTCGCCAGAAATCAGTGTGACATAAAACACTGTTTCTAGAGCAAACTCTCTGTAACACTCTCTGACCAGAAGTTCATCCTCTGAGAAAGTAGTGCCAGCTCAAAAGCATCAACTGCATTATTAATTGTTGATCGTTCTCTGAATATCGGATCTTGAGGACCATCAGAATGATTTTCTATATGGAAATTAAAATTTGACACAAATATTTTCAGCATTTGTACTGAATTGATCCTTTACAATTTTTTATTTATTTATTTTTTTAGAAATGCTTTAAAAAAAGAAGTGAACTATACATTATACAATTGAATTATACAAAACACAAAAAGCTATATTTTACACAAATTTTTAGGTGCCACAACAGCCAAACATGAATATCACTGCTGTGTAATGTTATTGGAATTTAAAATAATAAAAATAAAATTGTAATTCATTCCTGTGATGCAAAGCTGAATTTTCAGCAGCCATTACTCCAGTTGTTATTGTTGTTACATTTATTGTCATATCAGCTTCACGTCACATACCTGTATAGATGAAAAATTCAATAATATAATAAAGACAAACATTTATGTACTTAGACAAAAAAGACAAGATTTTGTACATCCTATTCTATAAAGATATTTTAAATGTACTGGTGATAAAAATTTTAAAAGTTTTTCTGGGTCAATCTCACAAGAACAGCATTTATATGAAATATAACTATTTTGAAACATTATAAACATCTTCACTGTCACTTTTCATCAATTTAGTGCATCCTTACTGAATAAAAGTATTCGGTGTAGTATATCACTGAAATGTGAAAATAGCTGAATAATGAGAATATTACACATTTTCTAAAGCTCTCTCAAAGCAGGTTCACTTTTCCCACTACTTGTTTGCATCCAGTTTTTGCGTACTGCCTTCCAGCTGCAGTGTGATAGGCCAGTTCATCCACCAGTCTCTCTACATGGCTGAGGTCGGGGTAAAACCCTTCGAGGGTCATTTCCTCTAGAAAGCATTGAATGACATGTTCCCGCTCCAGCAGGGAAAGAGGGATGAGCTCGACCGCGGGCTCCGTCCATAGAGGATGGATGAGAGACAGGGCCCGTCGGAGCGGTTTATGGGCCCCGGCGGTGGAGGTGTTTTGAAGAACATGAGCTGTGACCTCCCTTTGCCCCAGACTGCTGAGAAAAACGTAAACCACGTTCAAAAACTCATTGGTCTGATTGGATCGAAGAAACGTCTGCAGGATGTCCAGCAGCGGAGGCGGCATCAGTTCCACCTCGTCCAGGATGAAGAAGGGAATCTGCTCCTCTTCCTCGGCTCGAGTCACTACCTCTGATATACGCTGAGCTAGTTTGGAGGCGCAGTGCTGTGCCGCGTCCTGTAGGGGGCAGTGGTGTTTGGATAAATAATGCACCACTAGCTTGTCGTCGACCACGGAGCGGAAGTGGCGTGCCAGCAGGCGACCCAGGTGGCTCTTCCCGACGCCGGATGCCCCGTGCAAAGACAGGGCGAGGGGTTGCTGGTGGGCGTAAGTGGACAGGTAATCGTTCAGATGCTCCATCAGCTCCTCTAGCGCCTCCGGCTGGCCAAACACCTCCCTGTTCAGCGACCTCTCCAAACCCTCGAGATCGTACTTCAACACATGGTCGTCCAGATTCTCAATAGCATTGTAGACCTGGGAGAACAGGAACAGAATCTTTTTAATAAAAAGTATATATATATATGTTGATTTTAGATCCAATTTTTTCCCAGAGATGTCCTGGCTGGGATTTTTAAATTGCCTATAATGTGAAGGTTGTGGCTTGTTTTTTTTCCCTACTGACAGTGTTTCTATTGTACAGATACATCACTGTAAAAAGTGATAAGTTGACTTAACTTAAAAAAATTTAGAAAGCCCGTTGCCTTAAAATTTTTAAGTAAATGATAATTAAAAAAATAAGTTCACTTTACTTCCTGACCCCTGGACTTTCCACCTCTGCTTTTTAGCAAATTTAGAAATCCCGACTAGGACATGTCTGGTAAAAAGAGGACGCACCAATGGTTGATGGGGGAAACTTCTTTGAAAACAATCAGTTCAGGCACAAAATGACACTCAAGGAAAAGATCAGGCAGAAGTACCTGGATGAAGACGATCACGCTGAAGAGCAGCAGGAAAGGTTTCGCCCCGCTGCGCTCTTTCTTTGGCTTGAATATCAAAGTGTCATTTGGGAACAGCACACGGGACTTCCTGCGCTTGGACTTCCTTGTCTGGGGAGTCTTAGGGTGCAAACTCCCATCAGACACAGTCGAGTTAGTGCTCAGCCTGACTGAATTAGGTCTCTTTAGGTACTTCTTCTTGATCCGGATCATGGCTTTCAGCTGTGGGGAGAGGATAGACACGCTTTGCCCACCTTCCTTCTCCTCATCTCCTCTCTCTTTTTCCACCTGAGCATCCATTGAAAGGCCTTCACAGTCCACCATCGGCCTGGGAAACTGAGAGAAGCAAACATATAACAGTATTTCACATTAGGTGTGTGTTTTAAAGCATACAGCTCCTCAAAAGTCATGCAGTTCTGCTAGAGGTCACGGGAGGTAGCGTGACTTGCTTTAAACAGTCTTGCATTTTGCTGTATCTTGGCAAATGTTTGATAATTAGAGGTAATTAAGAGCTGGATTTGGCAACAATATACATGTGTGTATAGAGGGTGGATGTAGAGCATGAACCTGAGGCAAGAAAAGTGTAAAGCAAAGAGCGCTATGGCCCTAAATCAACCTAATTGCTCTTTTAAAGTTTAAATAGTTGCACATTAATGGTTTTCACTTTTCAAGGTTTTTTAAGGTCATTGAGAAAGTTCTGATTTTAAATTATGCTCACATTAAAAACACATTTCTGATATAGGCTATAATTTGCTACCGATTAGCCTACTATAGTCTATTAGAGTCTATTGACAGTACTGACAAAAATGTGTGGTTATAAATCACCGTGCATGTAATATAATTAAGCAAATGTTGCAAGTCATATAAAATATGATACATGTTCATTTGTGCCTGTAAACAGAGCAAAAAGAACAATTTGATAAACAAATCATCATTTATATTGAGAAACAGGACTGTGCCGTGACAATATAAATTGTGTAAATTATATTAAGAGGCAGGCAAGCTCTGCTTCACCTCAAAAAGTAAAAAAAAAAAAAAAAAAAGGTAAACTAAAACTGGAATAAAAGGGAACAGAAACTATGATAAATAAAAACAGAAAAAAGTGAAAAAAAATAAAAATGACAAAAGCAACAAAATTACTAAATAAAAATGAAAAATCTAAAAAAAAAAAAAGGTAACAAATATTACTACAAGAATAATAGTATACTAAAACAACAATGAATCAATTATTAATTCATTCATAATTATCATTTTTATCCATCTGACATAAAAAAAAATCTTGCCTGGCGGATGAAGAATCTGTGAAATTATTATTAGACTTAAATTAAAGAAGAGACCTAAGCCATATATTTTGTGCCCTCATGATGACCTAAAACACACCAGCATAATTATGGCATGTTTTGCATGATCAAACACAACTCATATTTTCTTCAGAAAACATTTAGTAATCTAGTTTGTATTTATCCACATGTATACATGTTGGGAAAATCCAAACATATTTCTAACTAAATTTTTCGACACAGTGCTCTCTGTTTATCATTTTCCAATCATATTATCTGAAGAGTATTTCCTCGTCTTCCACAAGTCTGGGCAGAAAGAGGGAGAGGGATATGCTCTCATACAGTATGTGAGTGTGTGATATGTTTACTGTTTTGCATTACTGTACACTTACATTGCCGCTTTGCATTACAGCAAATACAAAGTTGATGTATAACATACTATGACATTGTAAATTAAAGTGTAAAACCTTATTTTTCAAAGCTGTAATTAAAACAAAGATCAATGGAGTTTTTTTTTTTTAGTGGCTATTTACAGTATTTTCTGAATAATGAAATAGATAATGAAACATTATCCAAAATTCCCTCTGTATTTGCATATTTTGAAACATAACATTTCAGAAAACTTCTAATACAATATGGTGGATATCTAGATAATCTTACCTGTATTCACCAGTGGTGTCTTGCCTTTTTTATTTAACGCAATGACATTCAGAGAGTTTTAAGTGTGACCTAAGTGTCAAAAAGACATTGTAGATGCATACATGAAAACATGACTGAATATTTTAATCTTTGGAGTGATGGTTGGAGAATGGTGTTTGTTTACACACAGCTCGGTGAGGTCAGTTATGCAAACTTTACCATGCAAATGGTTCTGTTGCACAGCGGCAGTAACATAAAACATGAATATTCGATTTTAAAAATAAAAGTTCTTTATTGGCATCTATAGTTCAGTGAAGAACCTTTAACATCTATGCACTCTTAAAGATATAGATTCCAAAAAAATGTTTTTTTTGCAGAGATGTCATAGAAGAACCATTTTTCAGTCAAGAGTTCATAAAAGAACAGTTTTTTTTTCTTAGTGTGAAGAACATTTTAAAAACCTATAGAACCACTATAAAGAACCTTTTGTCTAATAGAAAGATTCTAAGAATGTTAAAGGTTCTTCATTGAACCATAAATGACTATAAAGAACCTTTATTTTTTAAAAGTGTGCATCCATCCATCCATTTCTTAATAGTGGAAAAGTTCTTCAGATTTTTAAAATGTGCTCCACACTATAAGAAGAAATGGTTATTTTAGGAACTGTTCACTAAAAAGGTTCTTTGGGCAACCAAAAATGGTTCTCCTATGGCCTAAACCTCATTTTTAAGAGTCTAAAGACAGTGTGACAATCATCCAGAAATATGAGTTAGATTCCAAAGAAAAAAAAAAAAATCACTGACAGATGCCTGAACTTGTCTGATTATACGGATATGCAATATAATATGGGCCTTTACCTCACATGGATCAGTCTGGTATCAGCTGTGATGATATTATGCGTTGAAGAGAAATATGTGAATCATCAAGATTGATCAGAGACTGTTACCTTCAAAGTTGCATGAGGTGTCTTCTTGCTTCCTGCTCCTTGAGTCTTGATGAGATTCCTTCTTCCAAACGCACCAGTCCTGTCCACCTGTCGGATACCTGCTCGCTCCTGTCACATTCACTCCATCTCTGTGTTTGAGCTCCACCCTCTCGCTCCCTGTAGTCATTTCCTCTTCCTGTGATATGGAATAAACCGCAAAAAAGTAGCCAGTGTCAGGATCAATGTGAAACTGTAGCTGCACAGTCCGATGGAAAAAGTCCTAATGCAAATCATATAGAAAACTGTGCATGCTTTAAAGCACTTTTTAGACTAATTTGGGATAGTATAAATCATCCTATTATTAATATTTATGGTTTAAGGT
Organism: Acrossocheilus fasciatus; assembly: GCA_036784905.1. Classification (NCBI taxonomy): domain Eukaryota; kingdom Metazoa; phylum Chordata; class Actinopteri; order Cypriniformes; family Cyprinidae; genus Acrossocheilus; species Acrossocheilus fasciatus. The sequence goes on along the minus strand of CM071942.1, from coordinate 39,034,892 downwards.
GAAGTCTGTTAGAGCATGGCCTGCTGTCTTAAGGCCCCTCAAATAAGTCAAAATAAACAGCTTTATTTGTAGATTTGTAAAAAATCTTAAAAAGGTTGCATATGTAATTTATGTTAAATATCATATTTGATACATCAGGCTTTTATAGTTCATATGATATAGTGAGAACATGGAGCTCATACTCCAGGAGGAAAAACTGTCAGGGCAAAAACATGCATTTTGGGCAGTTGGTGATATTCAAACGACACGGGGAAGTTGTGGCCTAATGGTTAGAGAGTTGAACTCGTAACCTAAAGGTTGTGGTTTCGAGTCTCAGGACCAGCAGGGGGAGTGAATAACCAGCGCTCTCTCCACCTTCAATACCACGACTGAGGTGCCCTTGAGCAAGGCACCGAACCCCCAACTGCACCGTGGCATAAATGGCTGCCCACTGCTCCGGGTGTGTGTTCACGGTGTGTGTGTGTGCACTTAGAATGGGTTAAATACAGAGCACTAATTCCAGGTTACCATACTTGGCCACATGTCAAATCTTTTTCACTTTCTAAAAGTTAGATGAAATTCTGATAGCTTGTAATGTACATCAATGAGATCTTTATAGCAGTGTAGAAGTATAGACTTACATACAATGATACAAATACCAGTTATCACTCTATATCTCTCATTAATATGAGTAGTTTCAAAACATATAATGCAATGCAATAAATGATGACTGAGATAAATAAACACAAGCCTGATGATCACATTTGATAATCAGATTTTAACATGATTCTTCTGAAAAATGCTGCTTCAGTTGCTTCAGTACAGTAGTGTTCATCTTGAAATATTACTAACAAATATAAAAGTCATTCTTACATTTGTACAATTATAAAGGCCTTTTACTTGCTAAAAAAGGATAAATTATCACCATCGACAAAGAGCTTGCCAGCCAATAGTGTTTTTCCATTCCTACAGTTGTTTAGCATAATCTTATACAATCATTTATTCATGCAACACAATTTATTGAGTTTCATTTTTGAATGAATGAATGAATGAATCAATCAATCTGAATGACCCATCTCTGCATGATGACGTATCTCTAAATTGTTCACAAACTGTCTAAATAACATTTACATAACCGCTCTGTGGGTGGAACAGAAAACAAATTTACTTTGCATTATTTGCAGTCTATTTCACTAATTATTCAATTAGGGTAATTTTGCCGGAGGAACAGGATTCCTAACAAAATAATGAACAGTAGGAATTCTAAGTCCAAGTGTCCAGACGGAAACAGACCATGAATTTATCCATGAAAGTTCGTGTCCTTGAATTTCCACCTTGCAGACGTTTGTCACAAATTTCGTCATTTGTACGTTTGTTTGTACACAAAACTGAACGACCGCTTGAGTCACGATCTTGAGTGGACTTTTTCATGTTGATGTTTTCATGGCAACATTACATGGCAACACTTTTGTGATCTGCAGTTCTGATTTTATTGCAAATTACATATATTTTATGCCATACAGTAGGGGAAACACACTTTGTAATTTAACCTAGAAAATACTCATAATATTGTTATAAATAAATAATTATAAAACTACAACAATAAAAACATAACTTGCACTTTGAATGAATAAACTATATAACAATAAAAATAACAATACATAAATGTATTAAAACATATATTCTAATTACAATTAAATTAGTATAATTTTTATTTCAATAATTAATATTATTATTAGTGTTATGAAATTGTTATTATTTATTTATTATTAGTGTTATTAATTATTATAATTAATAATATTAAAATAATAAATATATAAAAATATATTTTAGTTGTTTAAATTATTTATTACTATAATATCTTTAAAAATGAATAAAATAAAATGTATTTGAATAATTTAATCAAAATAATAACACTGATTTATTCTTTTTTATTTGGTTATGGTTCAATTATTATTTATTATAATAATATTTACTTTAATAATAATTAACATTAAATAATTGTTAAATAAATTATTAGTAAATTATTATTATTGATTTATTATTGCTGTTAATAATAATAATAATAATAATAATAATGTATATTTTAATTATTATTAAATTACAATTATTATAATATTATTAGTATTAGTCTGACTGATTACATGTAATCTGGAGTACGTTATCAGATTCCAAAAATGAATTACTTATTAAATTAAACTTTATTAAAGATTCATTAAATTTTATTAAAGATTCATTAAATAATAATTATTATTAAGATTATATTACATTTTAAAATGCCCATAATCAGACTACTGTTACTTGTTTGTTGATATAATGATGTATTGTTTATTGATTGACATGATTACTTATTTTTTCACACAATAGTAATAAATTATTCATTTTATATATATATATATATATATATATATATATATATATATATATATATATATATATATATATATATATATACACCAAACATATCGGCACCCTTGGTAAATATGATCAAAGAAGGCTGTGAAAATTAATTTGCATTATTAATCCTTTTGATTTATTATTTAAAAAAAACAATCACAAAAATCTAACCTTTTATTGGATAATAAGAATTTAAAATGGGGGAAATATCATTATGAAATAAATGTTTTTCTCTAATAAACACTGGCCACAATTAACGGCACCCTTTTATTCAATACTTATTGAAACCTCTATTTGCCAGTTAAACAGCTCTAAATTTTCTCCTATAATGCCTGATGAGGTTAGAGAACACCTGACAAGAGATCAGAGACCATTCCTTCATCCAGAATCACTCCAGACCCTTTAGATTCCCAGCTCCATGTTGGTGCTTCTTCAGTTCACCACTCATTTTCTACAGGGTTCAGGTCAGAGGACTGGAATGGCCAGCAGAAGCTTGGTTTTGTGCTCAGTGACCCATTTTTGTGTTGTTTTTGAGGTTTGTGTTTGGATTATTGTACGTTTGGAAGATCCAAACATGGCCCATTATAAGATTTCTAACAGAGTCAGTCACTTATTGATTTTTATCTGTTGGTATTTGATAGAATCCATGATGCCATGTGTCTGAACAAGATGTCCAGGACCTCCAGCAGAAATATAGGCCCACAACATCAAAAATACAGCAGTATATTTCATTGTACACATGGGGTACATTTTATCCCTGTGTTCACCAAACCCATCTTGAGTGTTTGCTGCTAAAAAGCTCATTTTTTAGTTTCATCTGACCATAGAAGCCAGTCCCATTTGAAGTTCCAGTCGTGTCTGAAAACTGAATATGCTGGAGTTTGTTTTTGGATGAGCTAGGAGAATTTTTCTTGAAACCCTCCCAAACAACATGTGGTGATGTAGGTGCTGTTTGACAATTTTCTAAAGGTTTTCTAACCCCGAGACTCAACTATTTTCTGCAATTCTCCAGCTGTGGTCCTTGGAGAGTCTTTAGCCAAACTCTCCTTCTCACCGTGTATTAGGACGATAGACACATGTCCTCTTCCAGGCAGTTTCCTAACATTTTATGTTGATTGGAAATTATTAATAATTGCACTGATGGTGGAAATGGGAATTTTCACTCCTCTAGCTCTTTTTTTAAAGCCACTTCACTAATTTTAATTTGGAAATATACTTCAGAGATATTTTACTATTTTACTTCATTTCTAGGGGTGCTAATAATTGTGTCCAATGTGTATTTGAGAAAAACATTTATTGCATAATGATATTTCCCCCCATTTTAAATTCTTATTATCCAATGAAAGGTTAGATTTTTGTGATTTTTTTTAAATTAAAGATCAAAAGGATTAACAATGCAGAGTAATTTTCACAGCCTTCTTTGATCATATTTACCAAGGGTGCCGATATTTTGGCCATGACTGTGTGTGTGTATATATATATATATATATATATATACACACACACACATATACACATAAAGGGGGAGTGTTTCCTGTTCTTCAGATAGAAAGGTTACTCATCCACTGGGAGAAAGCCATCAGGAAAACGCACTGTATGTGGGAGTGATGTGAGTAACACTGCTTGTTTGTTTGTGGTGAATTGTATTGACCTTGACTTCAGAGACACAAGAGCCACTCGCTCATTTGACTGCAAGAGCGGAGAAATTTAGCGGGGTGGGAGGAAGCTTGTTTTGTTTGGCATTTTTATGCACTTCACAATATGACATTCTTTGTTGTTCTGTAAAGCACAACAGTGACTGTTTCAGCTGATTCAGGCATTTCATTTTCTCAATAGGGATGAAGTCTTCAATAAAACATTGTAAAAATTAACCAAACTTGATAGCTCTGAGATTCATAGCAAAATTACAAACTTAGAACAAAAATGTATATATGAAAATTTAAAAAAGCACTGAAAATCAAAAAAATGAATGGTACAGGATAAAACTTTTGTTATTAGTTCTAGTTTTAATTGAAAACAATTAAAAACTATTGCTGTAAAATCTTTGGGGTCAGTAAAATCAAATCAATTTCATTCAAAGATTTTTTTTTTTTTTTTCAAAAGTGACAGTAAAGACTTAGACATTGTTATAAAAAAGTGTTACAATAAATGCTGTTCTTCTGAACTTTCAAAGAATCCTGATAAAAACATATCACAGTTTTCACAAAAATATTAAGCAGCACAGCTGCTTTCAACATTAATAATAACAAGAAATGTTTCTTGAACATCAAATATGCATAGAATAATTTCTGAAGGATCGTGTGACACCGAAGACTGGACTGATGCTGAAGATTCCACTTTTCCATCACAATAATATATTACATTTTCAAATATTATAAAATAGAAAACAGTTGTTTTGAATTGTTTTTATTTGAATAATTGCAGAGCATAAGAGATTTCTTTCAAAAAAAATTCTCAAAAAATCTTACTGAATATATACTTCCTAGTACTCATAATCTGGACAGAAGCCTAATCTTTTTTTTTTTTAATAGTTTAAATTATACTGACTTCACATTTTAGCATCATTACGTAATCTCAGGGTTTATTGTAGATCTGCCCTTAATACGTTTATGTTAGCCTATCTGAGAAGTTTGTACATTAGCAGTACAAACCAGTTTCTCAACAGAGAAAACAAAGGGTTTTTTCTTACTTATGGAGACTGCTCTGTTGTAAGAAAAAAAAAAACAAACACTTGCAAACATTAAGACAGTAGTAACTGTGGTAAACATTATTTAATAGTACTTAAACATCAATAAAAGCTTTTCATGTAGTGTGCCACAACTCTCATTCTCATATAGTACACACACACACACACACACACACACACACACACACACACACACACACACACACACACACACACACACTTGTTTTTGTGAAAAGTGGGGACATTCCACAGGCGTAATGGTTTTTATACTGTACAAACTGTATCTGCTATCACCCTACACCAACCCTACCCCTTACATTTTTACTTTCTCAAAAAAAAAAAAGAAAAAAAAAAAAAAAAGTGTTTTGAAAAATGGGGACATGTCCTCATAAGTCACCTTCTCCTTGTAAGACCTGTCATACCCCTGTCATTATACAAATTTATGTCCACACACACACACACACACACACACACACACACACACACACACACACACACACACACACACACACACACACACACACACACACACACACACACACACAGAGACTCAACATGCAAAACAAATCTGACCTCCGCAAAAACAAAGAAAAGGAACAGACAAACCTTGTGCCAGTTCCCATGAAGGACACACCAGCCCACACTAGTTTACTGAAACGGACACACACACACACACACACACACACACACACACACACACACACACACACACACACACACACACTCTTTCAATGAAATCTCTTTCTACATCAGTAACACATTCAAAGCAAAAGCACAATTGTGCATTGTAGTTCACATGCTGTACACAAGCAGTAGAGTAACACAAACAGACTGCTGTAATCCGGTCTGCTCAGTCTTTGTGTTGGCTTAAAGATCATCTGACGTATATTAGCATTAGCTGCAACAATACGAAGGCAGAGATGTATGATGCATTATGACATCACCGGCTGGAAGAATCACTGGTGACCAGTCTAACCCAGCGTTTACCTCACTACAGTACGTAAAAACCATCTCTACAGTACAATCGAACCTTCTCTAAAACAGAACTCGTAATGCTTGTGGATATCTGATTCAAATCCAGACAGAAGCAGCCAGCATGGCTTATAACCATTGAAGTGAAACACTTTACAAAAAGGTCTCATTTTAAACATTAGCTAAAGGAATAGTTCATCCAAAATTAAAAAATGCTGAACATTTACTCAGCTCCGACCATCCGAGATGTAGATGAGTTTGTTTCTTCTTTCATTGGAACAGATGTGGAGAAATTTAGCATTAGTACATCACTTGCTGTCAGATCAAACAGCTGATTAAAACATCACAAAAATTATAATAACATTGTGTGAAGTGAAAAGCTGCTTGTTTGTAATGAACAAATCCATTAAGATGTTTTAACTTTAAATGTTAGTTTCCAGCCAAAATTTGATTCCTCTATAATTGTGATATTGCATGAATGCTAATGTATTGGCTAATGCAGGGGTTAAAGCAAAAAATAAATAATTTTTTTTCCTCGGCCAAACCCCATTTCACAGCCATACCTGTCATACACCCAGTTTAAGAGCCGTGTTTGTCTTCTTGTAATTAGGAGCGCTTGTCCTCCTAATTTCAAAACATTTAGGAGCACCTTCTAATTAATAATAAAAAAAATTCTGATCAAAAATTAGCCTTCCTAATACGAGGTGACATTTGACTCCTTAAAGTGACTTACAGGGGTATTTTCTTTTTACCTTTGCAATGGCATAATTTTAATCTTTGTCAAATTCAAAAATGTATGTTTATAAAGTTTTTAGAATCTCTATTTAAAACAATATAATAAGAAGTAGAATAAGACAAATAAGTTACCAATCATATGAAATTAGTATTAATAAAAAAAATAATTTGTACTACAGAGGTGCACAGAAGAACACAAAAGTGACTTTCATTTTCAGACAATTTAATTTTAATTCAATTTAATGAGGCTCAGAGGTGGCATGAGTGCAATTAGAGATTCATGTGGAGATTAATGTTTTAAATATAAAATTTTGAATACAGATATATTAAATGATTTAAATAACTGAAATTATAAAAATGAAACTGAAACCGCCAGCAGGTGGCGGCAAGTCACTGATTTTATCACTGAATCATTCATTCAATTGATTCGTTCGAACGGCTGATTCATTCAAGAATGAAGCAAGTGACTGTCTTTATGAATCACTGACTCACTAGATTCGTTCAAAAACGCACTTTCATTCATGCATGAAACACCGCTGTGTTTGCTTTTAGAGATGCGCAGCAGCTCAGCTGTTACTTTATTTGGAACTATTTTCGTTGATGATATAGAGCAAAATCATGCAGTACTTGTTTAGTGATCTGTTGTATTACATCAATATCACATTTGCGAACTCCCTTAATAATTATTAAAAGCTGTCACTCTCCTTGTCGCGATCTGTGCACAGAAAATGAGAGCGCGCGACTGAGTTCTCAAGACTCAAAAGCACGTGCAAATGATACATTCTGTGAGTAGAATTATTATTAATAGCCGCAATCCCGCACCGAAATTCAAGTTCTGCTCTGTGTTGTCTGCTAATAATCCGACTGTGAATGAGGCGACTGTGTTGTCAGTGAGAAGCTGCAGCCGTGGCGGGGATGATTTTTGTTGTGCCTTTATTCTTTTCCCCTCATTTTTGCCTATTGACGAAATCCGACGGAGAACTTTAATCCCTGCTAATATTAAATGAGACCTTATTGAGTCATTGTGATCATTCTGTGCTATTTTTAGATCTTTCCTATATAGCACACTGATGTACTGATTTCAAAATTCTGAAAAAGTCCAGCTAGTTCAGTGCAAAGTATTACTTTACTTCCTTCATTTTTCCCTCACATCCTCTTAGCTGAAATCACTTAAGTTACACAGAAATGAGTTTCCCCATTTCTGAGGTTTCAGATGGCACTCATAATCTTTTTACTGGTTTGTTTGGTTTTGTCAGCCATACAAGGAAAGAGAGTGGAGGGGGCAGCTTCGAGCTCTGGTACTTTTCCATTGCGTAGGCAGCAGCACATTACCTGAAGCTCCGTGAACGAACTCTGGCGAGAGGACGCCATCTGGTGCACGCGAGGGACAACGAATTTGGCTCTTTTTTTTTCTTTTTTTTGTCGTTTTTACATGACTGACAAACTTTGATAATGCTATCGCTATGTAATCGCTTTGTAAAACAAGACAAAACGACTTTAATAGCTGTGCTGGTATTAGAAAACAGAAATAATTCATCAACGTAGTAAACAAGCATGCATAATAAAACAAACAATTATAGGCCTAATAAAAATAAGTATTTTTCTTATTCTATTTATATTAGTTTTCTTCATGTGCAAATGTTAACAATACTTTCCCTTACGAAAATTAACCATGGTTTTACTACAAAAAACAAAACAAAAAACGGTTAGCTAGGTAACCGCATGGTTTTGCTACACTAACCATAGTTTAACCACGGCATTTGTAGTAAAACTGTGGTAATAAAAATGGTAGTCAGTACGCCAAAAAAATCATGGTTACAACATTTTTACTGTAATAAAACCATGGTTAATTTTTTGTAAGGGTTGGCAATTAAGCCTTGTTTTATCATGCAAATAAAGCTAACTGAATAGGAATTTAGTATAGGAATTCGGTTCAATGAGGAGGAAATGGAACTACAAAAAAGGTTAATTCTATCTAATTCTATTATTCTAACATATTGAATGAAAACGAGGCTATGAGGGAAAGAATTGCAGTGCGTTCAATGGATTGGACTGCTGTTTAACAACTTACCAGTCCAGCTGAAAAAAAAACGTCTTTCCAAAAGACACAAAAAACAAACAAACAAAAAACCTTTAGTATACAAACACTATGTTTTCCAAGTTGTGAGTTGGAGAAAATTACAGGATCTAGGATCTTTATACAGTGCGTGCCATTGTAAATACTTTAAATCTGTCCCTCACAGTCTCATTTTCATCTGTTAAAATTCAATATGTCTAACCTGATTTGCAGTGTTCTCAACCATAATTTAACTTAACTGAATTGCTAAAAACATAGAATAAAGAGGCAAACTGAAATATTTTTTTAAAAATAACTTCTGGAATCACAAAAAATATTGTGGTTCATTTTTAACACTAGTTTCTGTTCAGTAAAAACTTTTTTTTGGGGGGGGGGGGGGGGGGGGCTTATATTGGGAGCCTTTGAATATTATGTTGGATAATGGGAGGCCTTTGAGTCAAAAAGGTTGAGAACCACCGGTCTATAAAACAAGACAACCCCTCTTAACTGTGATAAAGACATTGTATGGCACAATCTACTGTATGTTATCATTTTCATAGTCTACAGCTGTATATAATCTATCTCATAAATATTTTGGAGATGTACTGACTACCGTCCTCTTACATTTTGTGAAGATACAGTACAATTATGAGGGCCCCCTGTTAGAATTTAGAGCCAGAACATACCAAAGAGTACCATAGTATTACCATCCCATACCACCAGATTATTGTCTGTAAGGAACACAAAACAAAGGAACAAGGTCCCACAATGTTTTGTACATTTACCATAGTAGTACCTCATAAACACCATGGTACCATGACAGTGCTTTTTTGTAACCACTATCCTCCTCAGTTGTTAAATATAGCAGTAGGCTTCATGACATGGGAAATTCTGATTTGCCTATAGGATGGAAAAATTCAAAAATGTGTTTGTCATGTTGTTTGCTTTTTTATGCTGTCGTTTGACCTTTTGACGCGGATGCAGACAGTAATAATAAAGTCCAAAGTATACTTTGCACAATCGAACGCTCAACCTTTCAAAGCCATTTACAGAGTGTGCGCACACGGGCCCAACGCATGCGCGATATTGATCCCAGTGTCTGAGCGATAAAATGTCTTTGCATTTGTTAAATTAGTCGGTGGTGTATTTTAATCCCCTCAGACAATCGCTTGTCAATGCAGAAGTCTATATTGTTTTTGTCGTCGTAGCTTGTTGCTGTTCTCATTCCATTTTTTTTCCCGACTGTGAAACAACGGCCCAAGCCAGTGTCTCCACCTTGTGGACAACCTAATTAGTGCAAAAAATTTCAAAGCGAATATGCAAGCTGTGCGTACACTGTACACGGCATTAAAAAAAATCGAGCTGCGCGCGATGTTCGTGTTATGCCACTGTACGCATGCTCTAGCGTACATGTAAAAACCAAAGTATTTGGGCTTACTTCCTGTTGATGATGATGATAACAATGGTGAGAATGACGGTCACTATGGCCACCATGCTCATGATAAAAGCTCTGCACAGTGGCGCTCGTAGTACGGTCATCAGTAGGGACCTCTCTCTACCCCCATCTCTGCTTCGCTGCCCCTCCAAACCCGCTGGGTTCCCGACGTCCAGAGTCTGGCTGACGGTCTGCGTCAGGGCCGGGGCAGAGCTGGGCACTCTCTTCACCTGCAGTTTGCCTTTGTTGCGATTGAAGCGGATGCTGTAGACATGCTGCATGGCAGCCGGGAGGTAAGACAGCACCGTGGAGTCATTTGCTAGCTTGGGGAGACCCAAGTCAGGTAACGGGGTGTATGCGCGGCACAGAGGGCACTGGATGGTGTCGGGTTGGGTGGACTTTACATTCATCCGTGCAAGACACTCCAGGCAGAAGGTGTGCTTGCATTGGAGTACCTTAGGGGTGTTGAAGACATTGTTGAACTGGCAGAAACAGATGGCGCACTCCAGATCGGGGAGCTCAACGTTGTCATCCACAGGTTTGTAGGGGTCACGGAGGGAGTTCGGGTCAGACTCCATGACAAAGGGAGGAGGTGAGGGAAAGGGAAGTCAACAGGCATTTTCAAGATCCATGGCGATGTGGTAAGTCTGAAGAATTACAAGAACAGTTCAGTTTCACACTGTTTGTATAGAAAACAAATTATAAAAAATACATTAAAACATTGTTGGCTTTGTGACAAATTTCTTATGCTCCTCTATTGTAAGTCATCCTTGGATGAAAATAAAAATAAAAATAAAAATACCTGGCTTAGTACACAATGAATATTGCTGATCTTTTTGTTTATGTTCCTTTATTGCAAGCTGCTTTGGATTAAAAAAGTCTGCTAAATGTATAAAAAAAAAAAATTAAAATAAAACTTTGTACATAATAGAATTGTTGGCTCTTATAATTGCTCATGTTCCTCTAAAATAAAATAAGATAAAATAAGATATATGATAAATAAGATAAAAGATAAATACAATTCTGTGATGGTCTGGCCATCTGCTGAGGGTGTTTCTCTGCCGTTAACAAATGGTTTGGAAAATAAAATAAAATAAAAAATACCTAGCTTTGTACAAAATGAATATTTTTGTCTTTGGACAAAAGCATGTGCTAAATACATTAAAAAAAAGCCTGCTTTGTACAAAATAAATATTGTTGTCTTTGGATAAAAGCATGTGCTAAAAACATGAAAAATGAAATGAAATGAAATAAAATAAAATAAATCTGTAAACCTGTGATGGTCTTCCATTCATTGAGAGAGTTTCTTTACCTTCAACAAATTTATTTTGGAGAATGGATGGATGAATGAAAAATAAAATCTAAAGAAAAAGGAAAAAATGGATTTGGATTCGCTGTGTGTCGAATTTCACATATCCTACTTTGGATAAAAGTATCTGCTAAATGCATGAATGGAAATGTCAAAACAATACAATAAAATAACATTTTGAGACTTATGAGCCCTGCATATGGTCATCATGTGTTTTGGATGTTGGTGTGCTGTGCTGTGCACCAATATTTTTTAACTAGCTTGGCCTGCAAGATTTGCTTGTTCAAAGAGAAAATTTCTGAACTTACTAGATACTTCAGGTTGCTCTGGATGGACTGTCCTTGTCCCCTCTCTATAACATAGCTATCAGTTGTAAAGAATGAAGTACGACTGGTAAACAGACTTGTTTGTCGTTCTGCCCACGCACTAGATCTGTTCGCAATAACAGATTTGCCTTGGAAATGCTTACAGGTTTCCATCAAAGAACGGCCCAAAACTATGCAAAGCAGCAAAAGGGAGTCCCATTACTGACGCCCATGATGCAGATAGAAAGGATTGGGTTGCTTCATTAGAGGTCCATCAGATGTCCTTTGGCTTGGCCTCAACTGATCATAGTTTACATTTATGATGGCAGTATAGTCAAATAAGATGCGTGTAAATGGCTCTAAAGGCTTTAAAATGTAACTGCAATATTTCTTAGTCTACTAACACCTGCAATTGTATTATTATTTTTTAAATGGATTTGAGTTGCTTCACAGTGTAAAATGCAAATGGGACGCTCAGAATTTATTACCTTGCGTTTACCTACATCCAATTTTTCAAGTGTCGAACATCTGATTTCATACAACAAACCTGAGAGAGGCATAACATGTTTAGTTTTCCAAACCTGTCTCGGTCTCAAAGCCTTCTTCTTTTAATGGCATAAACTGGAGATTCATAAACTATTGGATTTGTGCTGTACATTTTCCTCGACTATAATCAAGTCAAGCAAAATATCCCATTAAAGTCACTCTTCCACTTGGTATAAAGACAGCTGACATAAAAATACACTCATATAATGTATAGATCCACAGTTACTCACTCATCTCAAGACGTCCCTACTCTTACCCCGTCAGATGAGGCAGGTGTCCTGGACCTTGTGGCTGTTGTTTGCGTCTTTGTTGCCTTTCGGAGAGAATGAGATGTGCCAGTGTCTTTTCTCAGTGCTGTCTCTCTCTCTCTTTGTACATCTACCACGCTTTTCCTGACATGTTTTACATAGAAAAACAAAAACATCAAGAGTCACTCCACCACTTTCCTTCTTTTTTAGTCTCTCTCTACCTCTGTTGTAAAGAATGGCAGCATTTGAATACTGGAGCAGCAGGCAGGAGGAAATGCACAGTGAGTAGTCAAATACAGCCGCCAGGCAGATCGGCAGTGTAAACTCTACAATCCTGACCTGAAAGAGAGAGAACCAAAGAGGGAATAGAGAATACATACCTGAGCTGAAGAGAAGACTGCGAGCCAAAAGCCTTCTGTCTTTACTTCACCAAGTTACTGTGACAGTACCATGCTGATATATACTGTATATAAACATTATGTTTGTAATAGCATCTAGAAATTCTGCTTAAAATAAAATTATAAATACATTTTGCAGCAGTTCTGTTAATGCACAAGTGTTCTTATCATTTTAAGGTCTTATAAAGAACACTTTACCAGTACCAACAGGGAAAACTTTTGGTTTTGTTCATGCAAATGTTCTTCATACTCTTATTCATAAACAACAAAGATCAAGCTGCAAGTATTATTCCACAGATGTTTCCATTTCCTGCTGTGACTGTATGCAAAAAGAGCCAAAAAAAAAAGTTGACTCCATTGAACTGAAGTAATTTATTCTCGCCACGTGCAAATTCATAAACATTTCCTTCAAATTGATAACTCCACACCTCAGCATTTACATAATAGTCAAATAAGCACATCTTTCTGTACGATTAAAACAACATCACATAATACAAAGTATGTCCTTGCTGGATTTTTTCATCAATATTCTGTTAATGTTATATAGTGGCGGCAAAAAGTATTTTAACTTTAAAATATATGTTATATGTCCTGTCATTGCATTACACAGCAAAATGTAGTATCGAAACAAGCCGTTGCCAAATGCTAAATATCATGTTAATAGTCAAAAATAAATAAAAATTCAATACAATATTATTTTATAATACATTACATTTAATATAAAATAAAATAAAATACATACAATAAAAACATGAACAAATATAATAAAAACATCCAGCAATTAAAATACATAATGTAAAATACTACTACTAATAATAATACAAAAATAAAATGCAGTTTGTATTGAGGAAAGCACTAGCAACATTTGCTTGATATTTTGTTGTCTAATGCAAGGACATTCAGGCAGTTTGAAGTGTGACTTAAGTGTACAAATACTTTTTTGGTGTTGCTGTGTATTTATGCAGAAATAAAAGACATAAAACAAACAAACAAACACTCTCTGGTTGGTATATTTGTGAAAAAAACAGTTCTCATTGCACGTCAAATCAACATTGCCATGTTGGCAAGACAGTATTTTCAGAAAAAAAGCTGCAATATTCTTTTTATTCTAGAAATATAGTTCTAATAATAAAGAAAAAATAATAAAAACAATGACAGAAAACACATTGTGTCACTGATTTTCACTGACTTCACATTCTCCATCGTCTGATCATGTTTCTGGGAAAATATTGAGACCTGTTTTTGTATTGAATTTTCTAAAGGGTCACACCATCTCATAAGCATCCTCTCCCTCTCCTCGGGGTCTCTCTGTGTGTGAAATACTAGACCAGGCTGTTTATATAAATGTTCGAATGTGTTTATGTGTGTGTCTGTAAACTCTAGCAGCTTCTGTGTGAAAAATGATTCAGCTTCCCATGTTGCCAAACCCTGAGTTTGTGTGAATGTAATCGGCAGTGTGTGTGTGTGTGTGTGTGTTTGTGTACAGGGAGAGAAAGAGACTGAGATTTCACATCTATGCGTTTTCTGCATGAATGCTTTTGGCAGTGAATCATTTTGACCCATTAGCAATTACTTAATGAAAAGTGCAAATAAAAGGTCTCCAACAGGAGTGTAAAAAGTACAGGGAAATTATACTCAAGGTATGGGTATGTTTTTCCTCTAAATTTTACTCAATTATAAGTCAAAGTATCCAGGTGAAAATATATTTGTGGGAATGTATAAAAAAAAGAGTCCCCATTTAATTGTAGTTAAGCATTAGATACCAAAAATAAACATTATTTTTAGCTTAAGAAATAGATGAAAGGAACAAGATTGTCCCATTAAATTACCATTAATATGTGATGCACAAACTTTGTTAACTTTTTACTCACAGTTTTTTTTTTTTTTTTTTCATTTTAATTACACAAGACATATTAAAGTTAGCCCAAATTTTTTTTTAGCGAAAATCAAGTTTGCACATCTTGGTCTTCGGTATAACGGTGGTTATAATCCAAGAAGTTTAATCAAATTCTTCACAAATGTTAAATGTTGTTGTGGCCACTTATTTTCCCACACATTTGGCAGTTTCAAATATTCAAATAAAAATGATTTGACTGACTTGTTAGCTCAGCAAGCCTAATATATACATATACATATATACACACACACACACACATATATACATATACATGCACATAAATAATACACACGTGTACACACACACACACGTTTGTTTTTGTGAAAAGTGGGGACATTCCATAGGCGTAATGGTTTTTATAGTGTACTTACTGTATGTGCTATTGCCCTACACCTACCCTACACCTAAACCTACCCCTTACAGGAGACTGTGCATTTCATCTTTCCCCAAAAAACCTCACTCTGAGTGATTTATAAGCGTTTTGAAAAGTGGGGACATGGGTCAATGTCCTGAGATGTCACCTTCGCCTTGTAATACCTATGTCATACCTTTGTCATTATACAAATCTATGTCCTGACTTTTCACAAAAATGCGCACACGTGTACACACACACACACACACACACACACAATATAGTAAGAATTTTTAAAATTTTTAAACCACAATACCTTTTTTTTTTTTTTTAAATGTATTTTGAAATTGTAGGGACTAATTATTAAGTGTGATATAATTTAAGCATAAACTTTGTAAAATAATACATTAACATACAGTATAATTAAGTACAATTACTCCAGTACTTTACACTCCTAGCTTCCAAAAACGTATTCAAGCATATTCAGCAACCAAGCAGAAGTTAAGTGGCATTATATTGCCTACATCAGTTTACACAGTAACACACACACACATACACACAGCAAAAACCAGCACCCATCTTATCTCAGATTATTTTTAACCCTGAATTAAGCCATATTTGGAAAATGCCATATTGTAAATAATTTCTGCAGGTAGGGAGTTTCATAGCCACTCAGTCTCTTTGCTTTAGGTAAGTTAATTATGTTTTTACACCCTTTAATGGTTTGTGTATTCAGACAATCAAACACTACATGGTCAAAAATAATTATGTGGACAATGTTAGTACATTTAGACACATTAAGATAATTCATGCCCCTATTAGTTATACACCAACCTGTTAAAGAAATAGTTCACCCAAAAATTAAAATTTGCTGAAACTTTACTCACCCTCAGCTCATCCAAGATATGAATATGAATAAATGAATTTGTTTCTTCATCATAACAGATTTAGAGAAATTCAGCATTACATCACTTGCTCACCAATGGATCCTCTGCAGTGAATGGGTGCCGTCCAAACATCTGATAAAAACAAACATGCAGCTTTTCACTTCTCAAGACATTACTGATGGACAGGAGTGGTTTTTATGAGCTGTTTAGACTCACATTTAGAAACAAACTAATTTACACCTTGGATGGATTTAGGTGAGTACATTTTCAGCAAATTGCCATTTTTGGTTGACCTATTTCTTTACTAAGTATAAGGTGTCCACATACAGCACTTTGGAAATGCAGTGTGCATTCTCATTTCCAGGAGTTCCAGTTATTAAATTTGTTCGTTTTAACTCATCGGTTTGATTTTCCAGGCGGTCCAGATGGACGTCAGAAGCGAGCCACTTCAGTGAGGCTGGGCACTGCTCCCTGATCTAGATGCAGCTGGTGCAGTCCTGTGTTAAAACTGGCACACAGGAGACTGCTGGAGTCACACGGAGCCAGAGACACCAAAGGCCCTGAACCGTCCAGCGTTAACGTGTACAAACATGCTGAAGAGAGAATATGAAGGAGACCAGAGTCAAACCATGAAGATTTTAAGCGGAAGAGACTCTTTTTTTTCCATGATTATACTAGCTTGACACGTTTAGCAAAAGATGTTTGTTTCAGAAAGCATGACACGCCTGAAAGAAAATGTGAAAGAGTGTCAACTGTGGCTTATGACATTGTTATTTAAAGGAGAATTGTGTTATTTGCAAAACCTGTCAAAAATGTATTTCATGTCACAGTAAATCACAGCTCTTAAATAATGGTTATCTAAATATGTTGGATTTTAAAAACACTTTAAATACTACTCACAGAAAACAATAAATAAATAAATTGTATTTACTGAAAAATACAGTAGTAACAGTACTATTGTGTAATATTATTGTTTCTTTTAAATGAGCTGTTTTCTGTTATAACATATTTTGAAATGTAACTTATTCCTGTGATACAAAGCTGAATTTTTAGCATCATTACTCCAGTCTTTAGTGTCACGCGATCCTTCAGAAATCATTCTAATACGCTGATTTGCTGCTCAACAAACATTTCTTATAATCATCAATGTTGAAAATGTTTGTGCCACTTATATTTTATGAAATTTTTCAGGATTCTTTAAAAAAATATATATATATTTTGTAACCTAAACATGTCTTTGCTGTCATTTATGATCAATGTAATGCATCATTGCTGAAGAAAAACATTAATTTCCTTCAAAAATAAATAAATAACTTCTTTCTTACTTACCGGACCAATTTAAATTTATTTTCAATTAAAAATATGTCAGCCAAAGGAGTACATTTCCCCAGCTGAGTCTGGCTCCTCACAAAGTTTCCTTTTCTCTTAACTAAACATCTTAGAGCGTTTTCTGACGTGACTTCCATAAACAGGAAGCTGGCCTTTTAACCCATGAGCCAGCTGGCCAATTCACTTGTTTACGGTTAAAAACATAATACAAGTGTATGTGTGTGTGTTACCTGCAGTGTTCTGATCCCATATTTTTACTGAGCTGTCATACGATGATGACACCACAAGGGCAGGACATCCGGGACGGGGAGGCACAAACACGCAGCATGCGGTGGTCTGCAGGTGTCCTCTGTACTCAGCCACCTTACAGCCGGGCTGCCTGAGGTCCCACAGCTACACACAAGCATAAACACACACAAAGATTTGAATTCATGCACATGGAGAACTGTGTGCTGGCAGTATCCGTACACACACTCACCGTGGCTTCACAACCCTGACCACCGAAACCATTGCTGGATGACAGCAGGTGGTAACAGTTGGAGCTGATGTCACAGTGTGTCTGGATGTACTGCTTTGCCGGAAATGTGTTAGTGACCTGCCAGGTACGGCTATCCCACACCCTGAGACAGATTATGCACAGCACACACACAAATCAAAAACATTAATATAACGCTTTTAATAAAATGCATTGTTTCAAGGTAGCTTTGCAGAAAATCATGATGTTAATAAAGTTTATATTGGCTTAACATTTTCATGCCTTACAGTCACATTTAGCAGATAAGATATGGGCATGACATTATTTTCTCACCAAAGCATTCTCTGAAGTGAATGGGTGCCGTCAGAATGAGAGTCCAAACAGCTGATAAAAACATCACAGTAATCCACATGACTCCAGTCCATCAATCAATATCTTGTGAAGTGAAAAGCTGCTTGTTTGTAAGAAACAAATTCACCATCAAGACACTTTTAACTTCATGGCTAAAAAACGAGTCCATAATATTGCTTTCTCCGATTAAAAAGTCATCTGAATCAGGAGAAAAATATGCACAGATCAAGCACCATTTACGAGTGAAAACAGTCAAAAATAGTTCTAAACAAGTATGTCAGTGGATTTTGATGTGAGAGGACAACAGGGGATGAACTTTTTTCTGCTGGAGGAAGCATTGTTATGGATTATGGCCAGAAGCAGCGGCATACAGTTAAAATGCCCTGATGGATGGATTTGTTGCTTACAAATATTTTTTTCAATTCACAAAATTTTAATTGATGGACTGGAGTGGTGTTGTTTATTGTAATGTTTTTATCAGCTCTTTGGACTCTCATTTTGACGGCACCCATTCACTGCAGAGGATCCACTGGTGAGCAAGAGATGTTAAATTTTTCCAAATCTGTTCTGAGAAACAAACATGATGGTTGAGGATGAGTACATTTTTAGGAAATTAGAGTTTTTGGGTGAACTATTCCTTTAAATATTATTTGATGGACCTAAGCTGACATGAACAAACGATAAACAGTTGTATTAATAACCAACCTTAAAGGAACACTCCACTTTTTTTGGAAATAGGCTCATTCTCCAACTCCCCCAGAGTTAATAAGTTGAGTTTTACCGTTTTTGAATCCATTCAGCCGATCTCCGGATCTGGCGATAGTACTTTTAGCATAGCTTAGCATAGATCATTGAATCCTATTAGACCAGTAGCATCGCGTTCAAAAACGATCAAAGAGTTTCGATTGTTTTCCTATTTAAAACTCGACTCTTCTGTAGTTATATCGTGTACTAAGACCGGCGGAAAATGAAAAGTTGCGATTTTCTAGTCCTATTTGGCTAGGAACTATACTCTCATTCCGGTGTAATAATCAAGGAACTTTGCTGCTGTAACATGGCTGCGGCAGGCGCAGTGATATTACGCAGCGCCTGAAAGTAGTCCCCAGCTATATTATAACTAGTTACCTAGCTGGGGACTACTTTCAGGCGCTGCGTAATATCACTGCACCTGCTGCGGCCATGTTACGGCAGCAAAGTTCCTTGACTATTACACCGGAATGAGAGTATAGTTCCTAGCCAAATAGGACTAGAAAATCGCAACTTTTCATTTTCCGCCGGTCTTAGTACACGATATAACTACAGAAGAGTCAAGTTTTAAATAGGAAAACTATCGAAACTCTTTGATCGTTTTTGAACGCGATGCTACTGGTCTAATCGGATTCAATGATCTATGCTAAGCTATGCTAAAAGTGCTATCGCCAGACCCGGAGATCGGCTGAATGGATTCAAAAACGGTAAAACTCAACTTATTAACTCTGGGGGAGTTGGAGAATGAGCCTATTTCCAAAAAAAGTGGAGTGTTCCTTTAACAACGATTAAAAAATATTGTAACAAATGAATTGCTTTTTGATTAATGCATGAACTAATGGGACCTTATAGTGAAACATCAAAGATATACTATAGATATCTAACTTTATATCCAGAGCTGTGTGGTGATATAGCTTACACGATCATGTAGCTTATTTGTTTAACAAATATTTCCTGAGAAATGCATCTCTGCAGACAATAACTGTTCACCAACACAACAGACCATATGACATATCAGTGATCTGACCTGATAGTTTTGTCTTCTGAGGATTGAACAATAGATGTGCTTCCTGGTACCCAGCACAGATGAGTTACCTGAAACAAGACAGTACATGTTCATGTTCAGGGACCATTAACATATACACAAGAATCTCAGAAGTCAATTTCTGAAGACAGCCTTTCCAACCAGGTTACGTGAGATGGTGTTTTTCTGCAAACATTCTCCAGACTCAATGTCCCAGAGGCGCATGGAGTTATCACGAGAACCCGTGCACAGCTTTGAGCCATCTACAAAATGAATAAAATCACATTACAGGATGGCATTTGAGATTTTGTGGTCAAAGCATGTTATTGTTTGAGGGTTTGCTCACCTGGGCCTACCGCTATCCCATTAACTACGAGCTCATGGCCACAAAACTCCTGGACAGGTTCTGTATCTCGACCCAAATCCCACATCAGCACCGTCTTATCACGGGACGCACTGAAGATCAAGGAACTTCCTTTAAAACAGCATAACTAAAGGAAAACAGAGAGATTTATATACATACAGTCCATAAAACACACTTATTCATTGAGGCATCTCTATGCTTACGAAATAATTAAGCAATATTTGTTTTACTCATTTTTTCACCACCAATGAAAATTGTTCCAAAATAAATCCAAGCTGTACCTTTACCTTTGTAATCTCTCTGCTGTGGCCCTGGAACGATTTAAACCGTTTTCCAGCTCTCCAGTCATAGACAACAACAGCCTGACCAAAAAACAGTGACACATATCATATTAAAATGCACATAATGTCAATCAATGAAAAAGATATTACAACTATCATTGTCTGTTGATTTAAAGCCTCAAATGTGGAATGTGGAATTTCTGTGCCAATAGTGGCAATAATCTGAAATACAAAATTAGATTTTTACATGCTTCTTAATGTTACACAAGCATTGTTATGCAATTGCAAAGATGTTCGGAGTGGTTTTAGCATGTGCTGTTGCTATGGGTTTCTGGGTGGTTGCTACAGTCAAACAATATACATATAACTTAAAAAAAAAATTACTGACACCAAACTTTTGAATAGTAGTGTATATTGTAATACAAAATTTCTATTTTAAATAAACATAGTTCTTTTTACCTTTATATTTAATCAAAGAATCCTGAAAAAAGTATCATAGGTCCCAGAAAAAATTAAACAGCACAACAGTTTCAACACTGATAATAAATCCGCATATTAGAATGATTTCTGAAGTAACATATGATACTGAAGACTGGAGAAATTATGCTGAAAATTCAGCTTTGCTTCACAGGAATAAATTATATTTTAAAGCATTTTAAAATAGAAAACTGTTATTTTAAATTTCAATAATATTTCACATGAATGCAGCCTTGATGAGCATAAGAAACTGCTTTAAAAAACATTAAAAATCTTATTGATCCCAAAGTTTTGTTTTAATTTTCGTATATTATTAACTTAAACTTGACATTTTTCAACTAACATTTAGACATTATTTATTGAATTAGTCTGTATTTTCATATTTTAAGTTTTTCATTTCATAATTTGATATGCTTTGCAATTTTCATGACTTTGTATACACACACGTGTGTCTGGTTTTCTATCCTTGTGGGGACTCTCCATAGGCGTAATGCTTTTTCTACTGTACAGACCATATATTCTATTGCTCTACACCAACCCTACACCTAAACCTACCCCTTACAGGAAACTACAGGCATTTTTAGATTTTCAAAAAACTTCATTCTGTGAGATTTATTAGCTTGTTTACCCGTGGGGACCTCAATTTAGGTCCCCACCGTGACATGAGTCCCCATGAGTCTGTGCGTATTCAGGTTTAAGTCCCCACCTGAATAGAAAAACAGGTACACACACACACACACACACACACACACACACACACACATTTCTATTCCTATTTATATTGTTTCAGTTTTAATTTTAGTACTTCAGCTTCAACTTATTTGAGGAAACAATTTCCAGTTTTCAATGAAGTTTTTCAACTCATATTTATACTTTATTTTAATTACCAAAAATGACTTTAGATAGTTTTAGTTAACAATATATAGCTCACTTGAATGTTTCGCTGCGCAGTTTTCTAACGTTAATGGCTAACACCAATTTCTTTAAAGAAAAACAAATGATAAAATGCTGTGCAATACCACAATTCAATCAGTTTTACCCACTTTATGAATAAGCCACAGTAACCACGGTGGGTAGAGCAAAGCAAAGGGTCAATTATTTGTGCAATTCCATTAGATGCTCGAGCAATTTTACACTTAACTTTTGACATCCAACACCCCTAACACTTATTTATCTCCAAACCTCCCTCCTATTCAATGCTCCTCCAGCTCACCTGGTCATGCCCTCCTGACACGCACAGGTCAGAGGTCAGGCTGACGACACAGTTGATGGCATCTGTGTGAGCGGGTTCATACTGCACTACCTGGTACACAGGTGCAAGCTCCGCCCCCTCTTTGGCCCTGTCAACAATACAGCCTCAATAATCACAAATCCATCACAACCAAATCATCATTACTCATCATATCTCACTTGTAAAGGTCCGAGCGCTGCCGAAACTTGCTTTGTAGTTTCCCCATGCCTGTATGGGCATCTAATCACCCGATATCAGGAGGTCTCACTCATCTCTCCACAGCGCAAGCCATCTTCAGACTCTTTTGGGATCTGTAAGAATTACAAACAGTTTTTTACACGTTGATGAAGACATCAAGTGCCTGGCAACCTCACAAGGGAGCTATTACCTTCCAAGAACAGATGCTGATGTTGTGTCTCTAGCATAAGCTGGTAATCAGTTATGTATTGGGTTCAGTTATGTATGGACACAGCTTGCTTCTGAGAGCTACAGGAAGACAGGGAGGGCGACCTGAATCCTATTAAGTGCATTAGTGCCTCATCGCATTAGGTAACAAGTAAGATGCAATATGGCAATATTTGGCCAAACCAATGTCTCCATGTCCTGCAATAAACCTTCGGATTTGAAAAAAGCTATTCAGAGAGAGAGAGAGAGCGAGAGACAGACAGACAGACAGACAGACAGACAGAGAGAGAGAGAGAGAGAGAGAGAGAGGAACCGGTGCAAAATGCATTGCTCCGTTGAAAGTAAATCAGCAAGAACTGCATGACAAACATGCAGCATCGCTTTTAATCCAAACATCTACTATTAAACTACACGAGACACTTGTAGACGCGCATTAAATGCAGTAAAGTTAGCGACACCAAAACAAAACTTACCGTCCCAAGCCTTAAGACGGATACCGCTTTCCTTAGCTGGATACCGCTTTCAGTGTGTCAGTGTTATTGTGAAGGGCTCGCATTTGTGCGTGTTATGTCGGAGCTTGTTGAAAGTACGTGAACGAAGGATTTATCGCGCATCGTGATCCGTTTCGGCTGTAAATCTTTCGCGGCTCCTCGAGTTCATCTTCTCCATGAGAGACGCTTTCGCTGTTACCAGGCGCACGGAGGTCACGTGAGCGCACAGGAGGCGGGGCTTCAGGTCACATGGATTTTCTGAACAAAATACAAATGAATTTAGCAATGCAAAAACAAAAAGAAAAAAACAACAACAACAGTAAACGAAATTAAATTAAGCTAAAAAATTAAATTGAATTATGACATTACAATCCAAATTATTTGAATTTGTTCAGATACAAAACATATAGGCTACATCAGTTTGTGCGTAGTAATAATCAAATAGGAATATCCTAATCTTACTTCTAAAATAAATCAAATAACTATTACATCAATTATTTGTTTTTTAACAACAGATATGTCTTCTCGGCTTTATTTTTGTTCTTTATAGAAATTAAAGAATAAAAATGATTTAAGTCAGTGGAAAAGAGTCTAATATTAATTCAAATTAAGCTAAAGAAATTATGCTCTGAATGGGAAAAATGTGTTTAGGGACAAAACATATGTAAATATTTTGGTAAAAAGTAATTATGTGCCCTCTATTCAGCAAGAATTATTAACTTAAAAAAAATAAATAAATAAAATAAAATAAATAAAAATAAACAATAACTCCCATATAGTGCAATATGATGCGCACTGTAATGTTAGTTTTTAAATATAGGTTATTTATGTCCATACTAGTACCAAGTAAAACTGCATTTAACAATGTCTTGAAAATTTTATTTTAATCCTTAGAGGAAAGTGGAGTTAAGCATTGAACTAACTCTCTAGATTAATATATCACAATATATCTTAATTAACCCCCTTAACTAATTTAACTTACTTTAACATAATTGTATAATTTGCTTGTTTGTGTAGTTAGAAATAAGAATAATTATATTTTCCTGTCAATGCTGCTTGGCTAATAATTAACTTAATACTAAAATTTAGTTTTCTAGACTCATTTCTCTTTGAAGATCTGCCCTCCTGTGGTCAATGAAGGCATGGCTACTCTCACCGAACAGTTCATATCTAAACTAGGCCAGTGGTTAGGCATTACAGAACATCTGAGTTTGGTGAACCAACACACGATTTCCTTCTGTCTCAAGCATTTTAGATAGTCTTCGATATAGCATGAGCCGATATAGCAATTTTTTCATAAAATTATGATACTGGTTTGGTTAGAGACTTCCAAACTGGTTGAGTTTCCTATGAATCAGAAAGAGGCTTATGGGCTCTGCAGGTCACTTGACTGAAACAGCAACAATGTGCTCTTTGTGATCAAAGGCCAAACAACACAATGCTTGATATAGCTGAATAAATATTTCTACTCACAAAGAACAGCCATCTAGCATGAAGTGTTTTATTAGTCATCATTATAAATAACCATTAGAGGACAATTCAGCTCTAATCACAACATCTTACATGCACAATTCTGAATTTGTGCCTAAAGTAATTGTAAAGTGGTGGTCAACTGGAGCTTATGATTGCACTAATGACTGCACACAGACCTACCTCCCTTCAAAGTTAATCTTTGTAGTGAGACCTAGAAAGCACGATGGAATAACTCAGTTCTTTATCACTCTGAACTTTAAATGTTGCTCTAAATGAATGAACTTAAAATGAATGGCCCAGAAGAGTCTCCGGCTTTGAAAAGAAAGGTAAGCTTTCATTTGGCTTTTGAATTTACGGTCCACAACAAGGGCTCTCCACAGCATTATCCACAGGACTGAACATGGAAAAGCAATTGACATGCATGTGTTAAAAGACAAAAATATCCTAAAGACACCCTACAGAGCTTCTCAGTGGCTCTAATGGGAATTTCATCCTGAATTAACTCTGAACCCATGCAGTTTTTGCTGCTCATGCTATGAACAACAGCACGATTGTATCTCTGCTGGTATATCTGTTATGCACCTTATCTAGAAGACTAAGAGCAGTTCTGTCCTAGGATGAGTTCGCATTTCAGAGACAGTCTGAATCTGTGATTAAGAGGCATTTGGAATATTAGTATAAATGCTAAAATATTTTCAACAAGTCTCAAAAATGGGCAAAGACAGTGGAGAGCTTAAGGAATATCAGCCTTTACTTAAAGACTTCAAAGAACCAGCTCAACAAATAAAGGTATGATAAAATAAAATAAAATATTTTTTTATGAAATATATTTGAAAAATACTATTAATTATTATTATTGTTACCAAATTATTTAATTGCTTTTTATTATTTCTTTAAAATATATTTTACTTTTTTTTTTAAATTAAAATATTTATTACTAGTAGGTTATAATGCACCGTTCAGCATAGCTATATGAGCAGTGATGGATAGGACATGAAGTTGAATGGAATATTCATGCTATATTTCCTAAGTCTTGCATATTACATTAATGTTTTAGCAGATTTATTGTACTTTATATTTGCATGTTACGACTCTTCACTGTTCTGCTGTTGCACTGCAGTTTCCCTCACTTTAATACTCTACTCTTATACTCTATACATTATGTTAACGATGAGCTGAAATCAGAATCACTTTTGAACATGCCTTTTGTTCTCTGTTAACTACAGGTTCCCAGTAAGTCTCTTCTTCTGGCTATCTGGGCAGCTGGCATAGGTGGAACGTTTCAGTATGGGTACAATATATCTATCATAAACGCACCTACCAAGGTAAGAAATGCATGCATTAACGTGATTATTCTTATCACTTATGCCCGTTTGTGTTTACACCCACAGCAGACATTATGGAACATGCATTAGTCACATGGAGTTCAATACAGCATGCATGTATGTGATTTATGAGTTATTATTGCAGTAGCTCATCGGACTAAAAGTCACATGAAATGTGTAGTTAATATATCCTTGCACATTTTTGATGGACTCACCCAAAAATGTGTCAAAAAGTACTGCATCCAAAACCCAAGACTAATTGTTTGGTATCACAATTTGTCTGAAACGTTAAGTTTAAATAATACTTTAAAGTCTGTCTACAGATGCAAATAGATTTAACAAGACAAACACTAAATGTGTATTTTGGATGTTTCTTTCCAGTAGTCAACATTATGCATGCAAAACAACAGGCTGAAATCTCAAAACTGACCATTGCATGCAAAAACACATTGGTCTTGGCTGTAGTGTCTATTTTGCCTTAATTGTTAACCCAGGTTCTCAATCTTCATGATTTGTCTTAGATTAGTAACTGATCTACTAAGAATTGTTTTCTTATGTGGAATATAAAAGAAGATAATTTGTGTCTCAGTGTTCTATTTTTGTTAATGTTCCTATAATCCTTCAAGTTAAAGCACCCTTTCTTTTCATGCCGGATCGTATTTATTCTCTTGACTTGTGTGTTTCCTCTCAAGGCTGTACAGAACTTCATTAATCAGACATGGACTGAGCGCTACAACACTGAAATCTCCACCCAGGTGCTCACACTCCTCTGGTCCTCCATAGTGTCCATATTCACTGTCGGTGGACTTGTGGGAGCGTCTGTGGGAGGAACTCTGGCCATTAGATTTGGAAGGTAAATTCCAGCCAAAAAATACAGACATATTTGAAAGACGTGAGCAAATGTGCACACTCTCAGAAATAAAGTTGCAAAAGCTGTCACTGAGGTGGTACCTTTTCAAAAGGTACACTTTTGTACCTATTAGGTTCAAATACGTACACTTTAAGTACTAATATGTACCTTTAAGGTACCAAAATGGACCCTTTAGGTACAAACATTTATCTTTTGAAAAGGTCCCGCCCCAGTGACAGCTTTTGTACCTTTATTTCTGAGAGTGCAGCACTGGGCTCAAATGTGAAGTGTTTAGGGACATTACAGCCCTGTTTAGATGAATTTCTAATCTTTTTTTTTTTTTTCCTCCAGGAAAGGGACACTACTGTTCAACAACACCTTTGCTCTGTTGGCTGCTTTCTTCATGGGCTTGAGTTATCCCTCCAGCACTTTTGAGCTTTTAATTGTCGGGCGCTTCCTGACGGGAGTAAATGCAGGTATCTCAAGTTTTCAAGCACATGGTTGATCAGTTTTGTATTAGTATTCAAGAAACATTGCAGAAATATTCAAAAGTTTGGGGTCAGTCAAATTTTTAATTTTTTGTAAGAAATTAGTTCATTTTATTCAGCAAGAATGCTTTAAAGCGATCAAAAGAGTAATTATTTTATTATTATATTAATAGAATCATTCTATTATTCTGTTTCAGATTTGAACTTTCTACTCACTATTCTATTCAAAGAATCCTGAAAAAAATGTGTCATAGTTTCCACGATAAAAGTCTTAAACTGCCTTCAACATTAATAATAATGAATAATAAGAAATGTTTCTTGAGCAGCAAGTTAGCATATTAGATATGATATATTAGAATGATTTCTGAAGGATCATGTGACTG
Source organism: Acrossocheilus fasciatus (assembly GCA_036784905.1). Classification (NCBI taxonomy): domain Eukaryota; kingdom Metazoa; phylum Chordata; class Actinopteri; order Cypriniformes; family Cyprinidae; genus Acrossocheilus; species Acrossocheilus fasciatus. The sequence goes on along the minus strand of CM071942.1, from coordinate 39,006,996 downwards.
AAGCCTGGAGTAATGATGCTGAAAATTCAGCTTTGCATCACAGGAAAAATCCATTAAAATAGAAGACAGCCATTTTAAATTGTAATACTATTTAAAAATATTACTGTTTTACTGTATTTACTCAAACAAAAGCAGCCTTGTTGAATGTAAAAGACTTCTTTCAAAAAGTTATAAAGAAATGACCAACCCCAAACTGGTAGAGATATTAAACATAATACAGCAATATATAAAACTACTTTTGAGGTATAAAAAAGGAAAAAATATATATAGCAAGGTATATATATATATATATATATATATATATATATATATATATATATATATATATATATATATATATATATATATATATATATGTTTTATACACACACACACACACACACACACACACACACAGAAATATATATAAATAGTGCTGTCAAACGATTAATAATCCTAAATAAACGTTTTTGTTGTTTTTGTGTGTACTGTGTATATTTATTATGTGTATATAAATACACACACATACAACATATATTTAGAAAATGTTTACATGTATTTACATGTATATATTTATATTCATTAACATATTTTTTCTTAAAGGGGTCATATGACATTGCTAAAAAGAACATTATTTTGTGTATTTGGTGTAATGCAATGTGTTTATGCAGTTTAAGGTAAAAAAAAAAACATTATTTTCCACATACTGTACATTATTTTTGCTCCTCTAAGCCCCGCCTTTCTGAAACATGACGATTTTTACAAAGCTCATCGTTCTGAGAAGCGAGGTGTGCTCTGATTGGCCAGCTATCCAGTGCATTGTGATTGGCCGAATACCTCAACCGTGAGACGGAAATATTTAAGCCCTTTACCAAATTGTGATGCCATGACACAAAAACAATAAAACCCATTACAAAGGAGGCATTTGTTGCATCCAGTGGGGACATAATTACTGATTATAATGACTTACTGTCTTTTATTACTATGTCTGCATTTGTGATCGGAGAAACGATCAAACAACAAGCACTAACGTTACTCTACACTGCTCAGAACCTGTGTTTGAATAGTCAGTGGCAAATTCTTTAAATATGAAAACATACTTACAGGCTGTGAGTCAGAAGCACTAGACTGTCCTTGCAAAGTTGAAATTGCTCCACTTTATAGAAACAGTCTTTGAGCATAGCTTACAGGCTACTCCCAGGTTCAGGAAACAGTCCTCCATAAAATGCGATGCACTCACGTGAATATTTGTGTTGAACTGTTCTGGAACAGTGTTGTAAATACAACTTAACCACTGATTTCTAGTTGTGTCCTCTTTTGGAAGCCCAAACAAAGCAGTTCCGCTTTCACAAAGAAACACAGCGTGTCCAGGACATGGTACTGGCGGCAGCAACAATACTACAGCGAGAATAAAAGTCCCGCCTTCTTTCTTTGTGTAAACATTTGGGCGGTGTTTTGCAAATCTCCCCACACCATGACGTAGACATGTGGGGGTGTGTTTGAATGAGCCGTTTTAGGAGGGTGTGGTCAAGTCTTAACTTTTAAGAATATCTCTTTGGTTTTGAGACTTTAGTCTTTGCAACTTCAGGGATTTTATCTATGCACAATCAGCTTGTAACACTCCAAAGAGAAAGGAAAACTTGAAATCGCATCATATGACCCCTTTAAATTTATACATGCATGTGTGTGTATTTATATATACATAATAAATATACACATATAATCGCGATTAATCATTTGACAGCACTAAATATATATATATAAAACATATAAATACCTTGCTATATATATTATTCCTTTTTTATACAAAAGTAGTTTTATATCTTGCTGTATTATGTTAGCATTTCTTTCTCTATTTTTTCTCTAATATTATCAATGCACAACCCTGCTTCACACTGTTAAACCCTAAAATGATTTTTTTTAATACTATAAAAAATTTTCTGAATTAGAATTAAAATTATTATTATTATTATTATTTTTTTTAGTGTGAATTTCTGTAATGTGTGAATTTCTGTAATGAATAAAATTTGTTGGTGCCTTTATGATAAATTGCATGTGCTTTTCCTCAATTGTATGTATCTGCTAAATGAGTAAACATAAATGAGAAGCCTTCTGAATTAAGGTACAAAACATTATGAGTGTATGTTTGTGATCCCATAACTTACATATTATATAAAATCACAGGTATCGCAATATGTGTGCAACCTCTGTATATTGGTGAGATCGCACCTAGAGCTCTGCGTGGTGCCATGGCGATGGGAACTTCCATTTTCATCACCGGAGGGATCCTAACAGGACAAGTGATTGGCCTCACGTAAGACAAAAAAGCAGTTTCTCCATTTAAAACATATGAGGAGGGTCTAAACTTGTTCAAGCCCAGTACAGTGAAAAGCATGTAGAATAAAGTAGATTCGTCTTATTGCATGTCTGATGACATTTATACAGATGCCAGTAAAGATGTTAAGACTCATGTTTTGTGTGTGTGTCAGTGAGTTGTTAGGTAAGGAGGAGTACTGGCCCATCCTCTTGTCCACCATCTGTATTCCAGCCATAATGCAGCTGCTGACTCTTCCCTGGTTCCCCGAGAGCCCTCGCTACCTGCTCATCGACCGTGGAGATGACGTCGCCTGCAAAAAGGGTACAGGATGTTTTAATATCTATGTGTACAACTGCACAATATTATTAAAAAAATTATTTGTTGTAAGGCTAGTAGGATGTGGTTGGATATAATACACATTTTTAAAGGTAATGATAAAGCTTAGAGTTTGAATGTCCTGAATCCTATTTGTCCTAGTTTGTCTCTATGCTCTCCTTTAAATTCATTTTTAGTGTTCATTTGTTTATTTATTTATTTTTGTGGATTGCTGAGGTCAGTTAAAATATACAACCATTCAAAAGTTCAAGAATTTTGAATTGTTTAGCATCATATGCTCAAAATTACAGTAAAAACTGTAATATTGTAAAATATTATTACAGTTTAAAAGAACTGTTTTATATTTGAATATATTTTAAAATGTAATTTATTCCTGTGAAGCAAATCAGTGTCACATGATCCTTTAGAAATCATTCTCATATGCTGATTTGCAGCTCATAATGTCAAAGACAGCTGTGTTTTTTTTTTTTTTTTTTTTTTGTGAAACTGTAATATGTTTTCTCAGGATTCCTTGAATAGAAGAGTGAATAGAAAGCCCAAAAGAACAACATTAATTTATTCTACAATCTATGTTAAAAATGCCTATTTAATATTTAGTGAAACATGAAAGTTGAAAAGAACGGCATTTATTTTAGATGCAATTTTTTGTAACACTATAAATGGTTTTCCTGTCACTTGCTGAGTAAAAAGTATAAATTTATTTTAAATAAAATCTTACTGAATAAGTACACAAACTAAATCGAGTTGGAAACATACAAATTTAGCTATTGAGGTTATTTTAATTTTACTGTTAAAGTCTACGGACAACAGCAGATTGAAATATCAACCGTTCATGTGAAATGTCTGCACACTTTCTAAAAACATTTCCTATAAGCTTCATGTGATATTTTAGAAATTGAACAATTTTTTTTATATTTTAATAAATAAATCGATGACAATAAAATAATTAATCAACAATCCAGGTAAACAAACCACCATGAAAATAACTAGGCAAAAAGTTCATTGTTTCCTGCTTGTTTCTGGCTGTTTTTCTGACAAGTATAAGGTCACAAGTCACATTTAAACTCATGATTCATTCGAAAGAAAGATGGTTTTGTCATCTCTGCTGCATATAACCACTAAATCAGAATGTTTAAAGACTGAAGCGTAAAATCTCATTGAAATGATCACACTTGAACGGATGTCATGATGTGAGCACCCTGTAGGGAGCAAAATTCAAACCGATGAGCTGTAACCAACAACAGAAGCGAGGAGAAGAGAATCTCGTGAGTAAAGGAATGTTATGCCCTTTGCCACTTTCTTTCAGCTCTAATGTGGTTCCATGGCCCAGATAAGTACCACGGAGAAAAGGAGGACATGGAGAGAGAGAGGGTCAGCGCAGTTGGCATTAAACCCAAAAAGCCCTGGGAGCTTTTTACGGACACTAGTCTTCGCTGGCAGCTCCTGACCCTCGTCGTGATCCACACGTCCCAGCAACTCAACGGCATCAATGCGGTGTGTATCTCACCCAGACAGCAGGAAACAACAACTTCACATCAGTGGCTTAGATTAGCCTTGACTGCTGATGTGTAAACTATTAAAACAAAACAAAAAAAAGCCTCCGTCCAAAATGGCATGTGATTGCTCTGCTGTGGATTAAACCCTGATCTTTTCTCAGAGCAAATGATTATTAAAGGGGGAAAAAAAAATGGAATTGTTGAGATTTTAGCTTTGAGGCTGTGACATTTACTTGAGCTCCTAGAATGGGCATAAAAGTGATTTTGCACGCATGCTTAAAAGCTTTTATGAAGTGTCATGTGAGATACAGTAGTAGAACTGCAAAGCCAATGGTGAACCATGTACAGCAGCCGCAAACATTATTTAGTCCTAACAAAAAGTAAATACATGAATGTCATTGCATTTAATAAAACATCAAACCATTAGATAAACTCATATTTCTGAAAAAGTTTTTATTTTTATTTTTTATAATTTCAAATTGGATTTAAACTAATGCTGTCAAATGATTAATCGCTTCCAAAATAAAAGTTTTTGTTTACATAATATATGTGGGTCTACTGTGTATATTTATTATGTATATATAAAAGCACACACATACAGTATATATTTTGAAAATATTTACATGTATTTACATATAAACAACATATTTTTCTTAAATATATACATGCATTTGTTTGTATTTATATATACATAATACATATACACAGTACACGCTTTTATTTTGGATGCGATTAATCGCTTGACAGCACTAATTTAAACATCTCTTTCTTACCTTTTTGTAATCTGAAGAACCTTCTTTCATCACAAAGAACCTTGTGTGAAACAGAAAGGCTCTGCAGATGTTAATGATTCTTTATGGAACCATTTACATTTAGACAAAAAATGGTTCTTCTATGGCATCGTGAAGCACCTTTATTTTTAAGAGTAAAGGTTAGGTAGCCTGCGTTCTAAAAAACAACAACATTATTGTACCGTAGCCTAAATGTGATTTATTCATGCACACAGAGAAATAAAAAAAAAACACATGAATCTTTGACCAATTTTGACCAATCTTTGAATCCCTGACCAACAGAAAACTGCTTAATTTGAAAAGTGTGACCACACCTAAGAACAAAACACGTTTTAAAACATAGTGTTCGCAATTCTTTTCGCTAAAAAGTGACGTGTAATTTTCAAAACTTGTCATTATTTCCAGTTTATGTTATTATGTTTATGAATTTTTCACATTGTTATTTGTAACTTTAACCTATAGCTATTGTTTTAATCAATCAATCAATCAATCAATCAATCAATCAATCAATCAATCAATCAATCAATCAATCAATATTTTTTCTTTGACATGATGGTATGCCACAGTTTTGCAAAGAGAACCATTCGGTCCAATGGTGGAAAAGAGTCTTTGTGTTAAGTTTTATTGTCACTGTCCAAATGTTACATATATTTCAGATCTATGAGTCACAATATATGTATGTCTCTTCTCCCATTAGATTTATTTCTATGCAGACTACGTGTTCACCCAGGCTGGGATTCCAGCTGACAAGATTCCGTACGCTACAGTGGGAACTGGAGCTTGTGAGTGCATCACCGCACTGACATGTGTAAGTCTGGACTTTGTCATTATTCCTGTGCAATTTATTATTATTATTATTTTTTATATATATATCTAAGAATGCATGACAAAGAGCATAGAAACAAATCAAATACTATAATGTACTAACTTTAACTGGTAGGCTATTGGTACTGTAGATTATGGGCAGATTTAGCATAGATTTTTTAGGCCAGTGCCTGATGATCAAGCATCATATCCCACTTGGCTAAATCACATAAAATGACCTAAATCACACCTTGAACCAGACTTTGAAAGGTGTTTTTTGACACGTCAGGTCTATTTATTTCTATAGCACTTTATATCTTGTTTTAAGAATATTTTACTTACCCCACTGGCAGATCATTTTACTTGTTTTAAGCACTTGTTCCCCCTGGAAACAAGACTAAATATCTTAAGTCATTTTGCTTATCTAGTAAAAGTATATTGATTTAAGAATTTTTAGATATTTTGACTAAAAACAAGACAAAAATACTAAGTAATATAAGCCTTTTTTTTTTTTTTTGAGTGTTCAAAGCAGCTAAGTAAAAAACGGGGGAAAAACAGAATCAAAGAAGCAAGCTTTTTCATATATATACATAGTTGTAAAAAGACAACAGTGTCATTATTCAGCTTCAGTTAGTTCAGTGTTGGTTCAGATTAATTTCAATAAGCGCAGTAAGTTCATCAATTGTGAAATAAGTTCAATTCAGCTGTAAGTAGCTGTACAGAAGACAGTAATATCATTATTCAGCTTAAGTCAGTTCACAGTTCAAACTGATGTTTGTGTGTTTCAGGGTCTTCTGATCGAATCTTTGGGAAGAAGAGCTCTGATTATTGGTGGATACTCTCTCATGAGCGTGTGCTGTGTCTGTTTCACCATTGCCCTCACTTTCCAGGTTTATAGTGGCCCAACACCTGCTGTTTTTCTCAATAAATTTATTTTGTGCACTGTACAAATATTTTTATTATGTCGCTAGTATAAACTATTAGAATCATACTTGGGGTTGTGTAATGTTGAAAAATGGCATAAAGTTTGTGATCTCAATTTTCAAATATTTATGCAGATTTACTGATGTTTGTTTGGTGTTTTTTTCCTCACAGGAGTCCAGCCCTTGGGTTCCCTACCTTAGTATGATCTGTGTTTTTGCTTTCATTCTCAGTTTTGGCCTTGGACCAGGTGAATGAATGAGTAAAATAGAAAGAAAAAAGAAAAAAAAAGAAAATTATGTGTAGCTTATGAATGTTTTAACATTAAATGAATAGATCACCCAGAAATTACAGTTTGTTGAAAATGTGCTCACCCTCAGGCCAGCCAAGATGAGTTTCTCCACAAGTAACTCCAGTCCATCAATTAACATCTTGTGAAATGAAAAGCTGTGCGTTTATAAGAAACAAATTAATCATTAACAAGTTTTTCACTTCAAAATGTTGCTTCTGGCTAAAATAAAAGTCTGTATCCATAGTATTGATTTCTCCAATGAAACTGTCATGAGTCAGGAGAGAAATATACACAGATCAAGTTAAAATGCCAGCTTTCCACAAGATGTTAATTTATGGACTGCGGTGTGGATTACTTGTGGATTATTGTGATGTTTTTATCAGTTGGTTGGACTCTTATTCTGACGGCACCCATTCACTGCAGAGGATACATTGGTGAGCAAGTGATATAAAGCTGAGGATTAGTACATTTTCATTTTTGGGTGAACTATTCCTTTGATAAAAACCCGTCTCTATCCACACTTACTGTTATATTATGATGGTACACACTGGTATAGTTTGATCAGTAATATCAACGTGCATTGTGCTGTAGGTGGTGTGACAAACATTTTAACAACAGAGCTGTTTACCCAAACTGATCGGCCTGCTGCATACATTATTGGTGGATCTATCAACTGGATCGCTTTCTTCTTCATTGGCATGATCTTTCCGTTTATTGTGGTATATATGAGCACCTTCTTTCCTTTTTATTGACATATGGTTACTCAGTTTTTTTATTATTCAGAATTGCACAAAGCAATTATATTTCCCAAAGATACAGGACCTTATTTATCGTGCCGATTCTGTAAAAACAGAAAAAAAAATACTTATTAAAAACAAAGTGGAATTTAAATTTGGTTTTTAACAAACTTCTCTTTCTCAATCTCTCTCAGAATGGACTAAAGCAGTATTGCTTCCTTGTTTTCCTCGTTATCTGTTGCTTGGTGGCCACTTACATCTTCTTTGTGGTCCCTGAGACCAAGAACAAGACCTTTCTGGAGATTCAGAACGAGTTTCACTCTAGAAAGAAGCTCATTGCTGCCAATGGAACTGAGGGCCCTCTACTGTCCACACCGATGTAAAACACACATTGACAAAGCACTGTATTTTAAAGGGCTTTATAATGTCTGTGTACTTATGTGTGAATGTGATAAAAATACCTAGGAATGTAAAACCAGAAAATATATATAGAAAATTTCTCATTTGTGACACAGACACTACACTAAATCATGTGCTTTCATAATGAATACTGCCTTTTACATCGAGGGAAGTCACATGATGGTAGGGACATTCAATAGCTAGTGTTACATCTTGGATGTGTTTTATACAAATGAATATGGTTAAAACTACTATGCAGAAATACTACAAAGTACTATTTTGAATCAGTGTACTTGTATGATACTGTTTTTTGTAATTACTTTTTATCTTTAATTCTGTAAAATGGATCCATATTATAATCTTAAGAAATAAATCTCTCATGAAATCATAGAATTAATCATGCTTGAATTTATTTTAATGTCAGCAGAAATCTTGGCATTAAAGGAAATGTTTGCACAACACAATTGTTTGTAGGCTATATTTCACACACAGTCAGATATTTTTTTATATATATATTCTTAACATTCTCAAACTTTGCAGATACTTTACAAGCACTAAAAGCCACTGTGTGAATCAATCAATTCACTTCATTTTAAAGTCAACAAACATTTTGAGAAAATTATGACAATAAACATTTTTTTCAGAGTGTATAATGCTAGTTTTTCACAGTTCTTTTCACAGCATCTTTTATTCTTAACATCCTTAACATATTTTAAATGTTTTTTTTTTTTTTTTTGAATAACGATTCATTTAAGTTCCAATGTGTCATTATTCAGACGAAAATTTATAACGCAGTAGCTACTATTATCAGAGCACAGCTGAAGCCCCGTGCACGTGGGCTTTTCACGTGGTATGTGTTGTTTTTCTCAACGCTGATACGAATCGACCATTCACTGTTGTTTACATTTACTTGATGTTTTTTTTTTTCAAATATATCATCTTATAGAGATTACAGAAGCGCCATACCTATTGTTTTTCATTTATAAATCATTGAAATTAATATATTTAAAGTAACATTCTATTTAGTGTCCACGTGCCTCAAGACGAACGTTTTTGATTTTGAAGCGTCTCGCGCTTTTTTGAGCCACTACCAGCCCGCTGGCCGCTGCAGGAAGAAACCTTTGTGACAGCTTGTGATTGGACTATCGAGCAGTGACATTTGTCAAAGCAGGAATACGTGTTGTTTCTGTCTACAGTTACAATTGACTATGGCTGGCGGACAGGCAGTGAAAGCGTACTTGGATCTCTTGTCGCAGCCATGCAGGGCTGTACTAATATTCCTTAAACACAACAAAATACCACACACGGTGGAACTCGTTGCGTTACGAAAAGGTGAGCAACATTGTTGTTGTGAGTGTATTGTTCAGAGGAGGCAGTGCAGTGTGCATTTTTAAAGTCCAAAGACTGTACAAAGGTTACATAGTCCGAGCTGTCTATATTTATTTCATAATGTTGCATGCTTTTTATTATTCGAACTTCATCCTGCATTAACCTTAACAACTTTAATGCCCTTGAACGTGTAGGGCAGCACAAAACACCCGAGTTCACCAAACTCAACCCCATGCAAAAAGTGCCAGTGTTGGACGACAATGGATTCGTGCTTACTGAGAGGTATGGAGAAAAGGAAAAGAGAAAAGGAAATCTTTGTTTAAAACAGCATTAGGAAATCTGTCATTTTAAAAACTGAAATTATTATTGCTATTAGTAGTATTTTAATAGGTGTTATTTGTATTGTTATTTCTATTATTAACCATCCTCTGTGACAGTGACGCCATATTGAAGTATCTGGTGACAACCTATAATGTCCCTGATCACTGGTACCCCAAACTGCCACAGAAGAGAGCCCGAGTGGATGAGTACACAGCCTGGCATCATGTGAACACACGTATGCACGCTTCCACAGTTTTCCTGCAAGAGGTAGGGTTTAATATGTGGCTAGTTAACATGACATTTCAAGCAGTGTCGTTATTCTTCATCGAGAATACCATTTTAAAATTCTTTTTTGACTTGCATTCCTGTACAGGTTATATTTCCAATGATGGGACAGCCAACTAATCCTGCAAAGTTTAAAAAGGCGCTGGCAGACCTGGATAGCACACTGGACATACTGGAAAACATGTTTTTGAAGAGACAGGCCTTCCTGTGTGGTGACGACATCTCACTGGCTGACCTTTTAGCAGTATGTGAGCTTATGCAGGTAAGAACTTAGAGCTGCTAAACATACTGTGAAGTTTATTGCATTTAGAGGCCATTATGCATCATTTATTAGGACGAAAATGAATATTTAGGCACAATTCTGCATGTAAAAACATACATAGAGCTAATTTGATTGTCTCTTTCAGCCCATGTGCAGCGGGAGGGATGTTCTGAAGGACAGACCTAAACTGCAGAGCTGGAGGAGTCGAGTCCAGTCAGCGCTCTCAGACTCCTTTGATGAAGCTCACTCTGTTGTCTACCAAATAAGGCAGAAGTTCAAAGCTAAACTGTGAAAAAATCAACTCTATTCAGAGCGGTTCATTCTAGAAGATTATATGTCACAAATTATTCATTTAATATGAATAACATGGCAAGGTGTTGTAATTTACATCATGAGATTAAGAATGCTTCTGTCTAACATTGATATGCAGTTTGCTCAGTATCATGTCTGATTAATTATATGGTTTGAAAAGAGGCATATATCCATATAACAGGCATAAGTTTAGCGAAATTAATGTGCCCATAGTCTGTGCCTTTTATCTACACAACATGGTAATGTGGTTTGCTACATGAATAAACCTGTGATGATTCAAGTATAAATGAAGGAGAAGAAAATTTAAAAACATTGTATTGTTGACAGGAACTGGTAAAAGAATACTATTTACAAGAGTTAAAGTATGTGAATATCAAGACCCAGGTTTGCTCTTGAATGATATTTTTCCACTCTTGTGCCTTACCTTTCTGTGATGAAACTGTCCAATTAAAACTTTCAGTTAATAATATGCAGTTTAATGTTGCATATCACATTCACACGACACAAACATCCTTCTAAAAATTTTTGTATTTTTTCTCTTGAATTCTAGACAATGGGTCTTGTTCACTAATAATTGCGTAAATTATTCGTATTTGTATGAACATTCAAACTTCTCATGAAAAAAGCATTATGCCTAATTCACAACACGTGCATATGCACATTATTTGTTCTTAACCTCGTGCTAATGTTAGTGAATTTGGAGTATTCTAACTGAGCGGCTGTGTACACAAGCTTAGTCATTTGCATAAAACACTCCCAGACCATCTCCATATAAAGACTTTCTGCACAACCTTTCCTTTACAGACTTTTGTATGGGGGTAGAATTGTAGCATAATTACAAATAAATAGATTATGATCCACAAATAAATGTAAAGAGATTAACAAATATTAAACATGTTGACAAATAATAGAATGAGATCCACAAATAAATCTTAGAATTTCACAAACATGAATTAAATTCACAAAAAAATAAAATAAATAAAATGAGATTTGAAAATCAACAATCACAAATTTTTGTGGATCGGTCACTGTGCATTTATGAATAGCTACGTTTCTGGACCTTGATTGTGGTTGTTCCCTTGCTGTCTATGGGAGGGTCGGATTTAATCAAAAATATCTTAATTTGTGTTTCGAAGATGAACGAAGGTCTTACGGTTTTGGAACGACATGAGAGTGAGTAATTAATGACAGAATTTTCATTTTTGGGTGAACTATCCCTTTAACTCTGGGGTGGGGAACATTGATCCTGGAGGGCCACTCTCCAGAGTTTTGCTCCAACCCTGAAAAAAATAAACCTAACTGCATCCTGAAGACTTTGATTAGCTGGTTCAGTTGTGTTTGATTAGGGTTGGAGCTGAACTCTGCAGGGACACCGGCCCTCCAGGATCAACATTCCCCACCCCTGCTTTAATGGTAGTAAAAAAATGGTCCCTCTGTCTTTTCCCCTGTACAATCAGTAATGTGGATTTCGAAAACTATATGGATGGGTCGATCCTTGAAGGTGATTCAGAAGAGGAACGCCTAGTACCAGAGGCAGCAGGGAATGAAAGTGAAGAAGTTCTAGAACAGCCCCAGAGACCCAGGGAAAAAAAAGTCAGAACACACAAATTAATGAAAAACTTATGGACTTTTTAGTAACACCCAGAAAGATCCTTTTGCGAATGGACCGAGGGGGACCTACAATCTTGTCCCTGATGTCCAGATGGTGCCACTCACGGCAGCCATGGTGCTTCGCTATCCAGTTGTTTTAATGTTTTTGTTCAGTTTTACCAGAGAAGAACTGCTGAACATTTGGCAGAACACACCACAAAATCTCCTACCAGTTTTTGATTATTTGGATGTTTTGCTGGACATAGTAGTTGGCGGAGCGGTGGTGCTGTTCAGACGCTTCAGGACGCGCAGATGTGGGAAGTGAGCCGGCGCGCTTGTGAAGCTCAGACAGTGCGGATTTAGAACAGCTTTGCCTAGCATCCATCTGACGAATCTCTGCTCTCTACCCAACAAAACGGATGAACTACTTCTGCTCTCCCGGACAAATATAAGGATTTTTCAAACTCTGCTGCTCTGTGTTTCAAGGAAATCTGGCTGAACGACGCCATTCCAGACAGTGCGCTTCATCTGCTGGGCTTTCAGCTGATCAGAGCAGATTGTGACGCAGAATCCACGGGGAAATCGCGCGGCGGCGGGACATGCTTCTACTGTACATCAATGAGAGGTGATGCACAGATGTAAGAAGATGTGCTGTTAAGATCTAGAAGCTCTCTTCATTAACTGTAGGCCTTTCTACTCACCGCGGGAGTTTTGCTCATTCATTCTCGTGAGTGTTTACATTCTTCCACAAGCGCACGTGAGCTCAGCTTTACAGAAACTGGCTGATCTGATCACAGACAGAACAACAACAACGACTCTTAATCATTCTTGGGGACTTTAATCAAGCAAATCTCTCATGTGAACTGCCAAAATACAGACAGCATGTTACATGTCCCACCAGAGAAAGTTATATATTGGATCACTGTTGCACCACAATAAAGAATGCATATCACTCTTGTGCAAAAGGAGACTTAGAGAATTAGGAGCACTGTAGCGCCGACTTTATCAGGGACTTTTATTATGAAAGTACGGTGCGCTCAAGAGATAGGAAGCGAGGTAACATAAAAGGAACGACCGCAGATTGCATCAGCTGCAGCAGATGTCAGTTCGTCATTGGCATGAATGCTGAGGTGGATGAATAGCATCGATTCCCAGCCACTGATCGAATGTAAATCGTGCTTTGTGCGTCTTATAGGAGAGCAAAGCACACCCCAAATACCAGCACAATTAGTCTGTTACACTCTCATCTGATCAAGATACAACACCACTAATCTAAAGTCAGGAGTCAGGACAGTACCAGTATTTGCAATGTTCATGCCCGCATCTTCAGCAGTCATTGTTTATTCGCTCGCCACCGCTCCTAAGGGCTTAAACGGACTGTTCACTTTCCTGGACTAATTCAATCCCTCTGGATTCAACCTCTGGAGGCCCGTTTGACTCTCTGCTGCTGCTTTCGTTGTGGCTGTCAGTTCTCGTGGAGCCAAGTGGATGTTGTAAAGGTGCAAGTTGATGTTTGGCTCCCCCCTCTGATGTATATTTAACTACTTGTCAAATTAAACCAGTTCAAGTCTATCACTTCCCTCTCTGTCGTGTTTTGACCGACACACCTGGTACACTGCTACTCCAATTCAAATCAGCCCTTATTATCCTTCAAGGTAGCCTTCGCTACAACTCTGTTCCACGGGCTGCTTTGGGGCTCTCTGATCACTGCCTGGTTCATCTTATACCAACCTACAGGCAAAAACTTAAATCTGCTAAACCTGTAGTAAAGACTGTAAAGAGATGGACCAACGAGACAAAGCAGGTTTTACAAGCCTGTCTCAACCTTACTGATTGGAGTGTTTTTGAAGCTGCTGCCACCAATCTGGACGAGCTCACAGAGACTGTAACTTCATATATCAGTTACTGCGAGGATATATGCATTCCTACCAGAACTTATGTAACATTCAACAATGATAAGCCATTGTTTACAGCAAAACCCAGACATCTTCGTCAGGCCAAAGAGGATGCCTACAGAAATGGGGAAAGAGTCTTGTACAATCAGACCAGGAACGCACCGAATAAGGAGATTAGAGTGGCTAAAAGGACCTACACTAAAAAGCTGGAAGATCAGTTCACTTCCAATGACTCTACTTCAGTGTGGAAAGGCCTGAAAGCCATCACCAAGTACAGGACACCATCCCCCAGCACTGAGGGGAATAAACAACTTGCTGAAGACCTGAATGAGTTTTATTGTAGATTTGAAACCCCCCGCACCCGTCCTGACCATCTCTCTACACAACCGTTAACACCTCCAGCAACCCCCCTCTCCCCCACTCCTGTACTTCAGATCAGTGAAGAAGATGTGCACCAGGTCTTCAGGAAGAACAAGAGAAGAAAGGCACCAGGCCCAGAAGGTGTGACACCAGCCTGCTTGAAAACCTGTGCTGACCATCTGGCCCCCATCTTCACACAGATCTTCAATAGATAGGAGTTGTGTGAAGTCCCTTCCTGCTTCAGACGCTCCACCATCATCCCTGTTCCAAAGAAACCCAAGATAACAGGACTTAATGACTACAGACCTGTGGCTCTAACGTCTGTCGTCATGAAGTCATTTGAAAAACTGGTTCTGGCTTATCTGAAGGACATCACTGGACCCTTACTGGACCCCCTGCAGTTTGCTTACCGAGCAAACAGGTCCGTGGATGATGCAGTCAGCATGGGATGCATTACCTGGAAAAATCAGGGACTTGTGTGAAGATCCTGTTTGTGGACTTAAGTTCGGCCTTCAACACCACCATCTCTACACTCCTCCAGACCAAACTAACCCAGCTCTCTGTCCCTATCTCTGTCTGTCAGTGGATCACCAGCTTTCTGACAGATAGGCAGCAACTAGTGAGACTGGGGAGATTCATGTCAAAGAGCCGCTTCACCAACACTGGTGCCCCTCAGGGATGTGTTCTCTCCCCACTGCTCTTCTCCGTCTACACCAACGACTGCACCTCTAAAGACCCCTCTATCAAGCTCCTAAAGTTAGCAGACGACACCACACTCATCGGCCTCATCCAGGATGGTGACGAGTCTGCCTACAGACAGGAGGTTAAAGAGCTGGCTGTTTGGTGCAGTCTAAACAACCTGGAGCTCAACACGCTCAAAACAGTGGAGATGATTGTGGACTTCAGGAGAAACCCCCCTGCACACTCCCCACTCACCACAGGAGCTGCTGAAACAGTTCTACTCAGCTGTCATTGAGTCTGTCCTGTGCACTTCAATAACTATCTGGTTTGGCTCAGCTACAAAATCAGGGATCAGAAGACTACAGAGAACGGTTCGGTACGGTAGAGAACGGTTTATTTCCTACCACCTCCATCCTAGTACATCCCTGCATCTCCTTCTATTCTGTCCCATTCTATCATCTATAGCACAACTGTATATACAATAATTTGTTTAAAATGATTTTTATTTTTCATTTTTTTGTTTATTTATATTTACATATGTGTATTTTTTATTCTCATCTTATTTTTATTGTCTGTGTGTCATTGTTGTCTCTGTGAACTGGAAGCTTATGACACTAAAACAAATTCCTTGTATGCACAAGCATACTTGGCAATAAAAGCTCTTTCTGATCCAGATACTTTGACAGCTCTTTGGTCTTGCCCATGGTAGTGGAGAGGTTGGAATGGAAGATACAGATTCTGTGGACGGGAGTTTTTTATACACACAGCGAGCTGAAATTAGAAGCATCTTCTTAAAGTGACAGGACTAATCTGTGTTCCACATGTGCACATAACCAATCTGTAGGAGCCAAAATTCCTGCTGGTTGGTAGGGGATCAAATTCTTATTTGACTTGCTAAAATGTAAATCTTTTTTTTAACATTTGTGTGCTGCTTTTTTCTGAATTTTTTTGTTTGAAAATCTGTCTCTATCGGTGAAAATAAACCTACCATAAAAATTATAAACCCTTCTTATTTTTTAAGTGGTCAAACTTACAAAATCAGCAGGGGATCAAATAATTGTTTTCCACACTGTACATTGTGCATTATTTAGAAGTGAATATTCTTTATTCACATTTGTTTCATTTGAATAAAAACTCCACAACGTGTTTGGTTACGTTTTCACTCATGTTAGCTATTGCTAGCATGTAACATAGTTGCCTAGACAACAGACACAACAAAACAATAACAAACATAACACTTTTTATTTATATTCACTTATATTCTTTTCATTGATTAATGTTCAAAACTCAGCTATTATCAATTAAAACAATATATTTAAAATAATAATAATAATAAATTAAGTTAAAACTCACCCATCTTGCAGATCAGAACTTCATTCGAAATTGAGCTTGTGTGAACTGAATGTGTGTGTGTCCGGTATGCCATACCTCAAGTTGTCCTAGACGCAGCACGGCGTGGCGTGGCACTGTGTTTCTTGTCTGGTGTGCGACCCCCTTACAGTCCAACAATCTTTTAGAAACAGATGTTTTTTTTTTGTTTTTTTAACCACACAGCACTTCAGCTCAATTTGAACAAAGTGCCCATAGAATGCAGTTCCTCGCAGAGGTGCAAAATTAATCTGCTGCTCCCACCCAGATTGAAAAGCAAAGCGTGATTGGTTATAGCGAGAACATGCTATGATTGGTCAGCAATGTGAGGCTGTTATCTGATTGGCTTGAGTAGACAGTGGGTGGAGTCAATGCATTTTTGGACTATCCCTGTTCCAAATGGCACACACTTCACGTGCACTTGCGGTCTTGCAGACTAACTATGGCTGCCACGTGCACATGCCCATTAAGTCCACAAGACTGTAGAATGCCCCATTTGTCATTTTAGCTTTCAGAAGGGTGTTACAAGCACCCTCTTTATCATGTCATACTGCTACATCATGAAAGTGTGGTCTCAGAGGAAGACCGTGAATTGAGGGTGCGATTTGGAACAGGACCACTGTCTTGAAGCTGAAAAGTTCCAAAATCCACAAATACACACAGCGATCCACAAATGCACAAAAAGCCACAAATGCACAGCGACCGCTCCACCAATTCATGCAGCAATTTTCAAATGTGCAGGATATGATTCACAAATGAATGCCAGGAAAAGTTTGTGAAATTCATAAGATTTATTTGTGGATCTCCTTTGACTTATTTATCAATATGTCTAACTTTTATTAATCTCTTTACATTTATTTGTGGATCATAATCTACTTATTTGGAATTATGCAATAATTCTACCCCCACAGTCCGCCTTCCATAGACACCTACTGGTTTCTTTAAGCAGCTTGTGATCAGTGCTGCCAGATCAGGTGGACGATTTACAGCCCAAAAGCTCACCCAAAAACTTTAACTGACAAAAAATGTGATTTAATTTTATTGCCGTGTCAATCAAAGTTGACAATGCTCATTTTTAACTCAAAAAAGATGACAAAACAATGTAAAAAAATAAATAAATAATTCCCAGGGAAACAGATCAAATCAAGACGAATACATTAAAGAGAATTACCAAAAATGTTACATAAATGTCCAAACGGCAATCAAGAAATTAACTGATTCCTTGAAAAATAAATGCATCACTTTCAGTGTCAACAGTCAGAATAAGCCAACGTAATTAGCAGGTAGTCTACTCGATTATGCACACACACACCATGACAGTCAAAACTGTGTTAGTTGCAAAGTCCCCCGGGGCCCCCTCTGGCACCGGGCCTGCTGTACGATAATCCGATAACAAAAATTTAACAACAATAATGCACTTACCTTGCACTTTAACTTCAGCTAGAACTACAGTAAGTCAGCACGTGAAGTACATTATGAAACATAATACAGAACTTTGCACAGTAAAAAAGTTTCGATTTTGATTAAATTATTTAACTGTGCTCTGATTTCAAAGTTATATTGATATCAACTTAGAGCCTTCTGGTTATCTCCCTCCGCAGGTGTACTTCACATTGCGATAGTCGAGTCACTCTCCCACTCTTTACCGTAACTTATATTTAGGCCACTCTGGCATTGTGATCGTTTGAATATACAGCATTCAAAATCTACATATACACATATGTAATATACACAATCAAAATCTGATCTGTTACCGCGCTAAAAACAAAACAAACAAAAAAACTCCACCGTCACACCTGAAACAGCTTGTCTATCTACTGATCTCTCTGTGATTGGCTAAAAGTGTGGCAGGCGACCGTCAACATCAGCACCAGTCAACTCTGCAGAGGGTGCGTGTTTAGTAGCATCATGATGACTGATCGGATGCAGTACATGCACACTTTGTTTTGTTTTTTAACCAATTAGCCTATACTGTTTAGATATGTGAGGACCGCAAAATCAGCCCAAAGTTTGTCCAACTTCCCAAACCATTTTATACCCACACAATCAAATTCCAAACCACCCAATCTAGCAACACTGCTTGTGATTGGACTATCTACGAGTGACGCTTTGTAAAGCAAGAGAGTAGTTGTTGTAGTTTCTGTCTGAAGACGGACGCATTGACAGTTGAACATGGCGGGCACACAGGCAGTGAAAGCGTACTTGGATCGTCGCAGCCATGCAGGGCTGTACTAATATTCCTGAAAAGCAACAAAATACCACACACGGTGGAACAAACTGTGATACGAAAAGGTGAGCAAGTTTGTTGAGAGTGTGTTGTTCGATGTAGTGCAGGCTTGAATCCAAGCCTGTACAAAGGTTATCATGCAGATTTACACAACCGTTCTATATTTATTTCAAAACTTTGTATGCTTTGTATTATTTGAACTTCTTTCTAAATTAACCTTCACAAATTTAATGCCCTTGAACTGTAGGGCAGCAGAAATCACCTGCCTTCACCAAACTCAACCCCATGCAAAGAGTGCCAGTGTTGGACGACAATGGATTCGTCCTTACTGAGAGGTACATATTTGTAAAAAAGAGGAAATCTAAGAGCATTAGAAGTCTGTATTTTTTTAATTGAAATTTATTTTGCTATTAGTAGCAGTAGTAGCATTTTTAAGATGCATTATTTGAATAGTTATCTATATTTTTAACCTATTACCTGTAATTCTATTTTTAATTGTCCTCTGTGCCATATTGAAGTATCTGGTGACAACCTACAATGCCCCTGATCACTGGTACCCCAAACTGCCACAGAAGAGAGCCCGAGTGGATGAGTACACAGCCTGGCATCATGGGAACACACATATGCATATTTCCACAATCTTCTTGCAAGAGGTAGGGTTTCCAATGCTAGGAGTGCCAACAAATCCTGCCAAGTTTGAAAAGGCATTGAAGGAACTGGACGGCACACTGAACATGCTGGAGAACATGTTTCTGAAGAGGCAGGCCTTCCTGTGCGGTGACGACATCTCATTGGCTGACCTGTTAGCAGTTTGTGAGCTCATGCAGGTGAGAGCTGCTAAACATGCAGTGAAGTTGATTGCATTTAGAGGCTGTTGTGCATCATTTAATTTAGACAAAATTTAAAATTCATGCACTGCATGTAAAAACATAAAAAGACACATGAGCCTACATGTGCTCATCTGATTGTCTCTTTCAGCCCATGTCCGGCGGGAGGGACGTTCTGAAGGACAGACGTAAACTGCAGAGCTGGAGGAGTTTGCCTTCTGATGCTGGTGTAAAGAGTTATAGTGAATACAGTTTGAATGTATTGTTTTTTCACTAAATTCTTCACTAAAATATTGTATTATGGGTTTATTTGTTATTGTGTTATTGGTTTATTTCTGTTTTTCTTTGAGCAATATTTGTTGATTCTGCTGTTCACTGTTTAGAGACTTTTATTTTGAAAACGTCTCCTGGCGCACTACTGACGCCATTTTCAAGTGAGTGCGCTTCATCAGTTCGTATGTATGTTCTGGGGAGAGGTAAGCATTTGTCAGAGCTACAGAAAGTAGGAAAATACCCCACTGGTGTTTGCAACCACTTCTACATACAAGAGATTTATTTATTTATTTTTAAATGTATTTATTAATTAAATTTTTTTTCTCACAATGAAGCTACTGCCCATGCTCCAGTCCAGTAGAGGCGGTAAATGCACCTTTAAGTTGGTTTGCCATCCGCCAATCAAATTAAAAGAAGTTTGTCAGAGCTCTTCATTTTATGAGTGAATTAAGTTTGCAAAGTGTATAAATCGACTAAATATTCTATTGTAAATGGTACTGAGACTATGCAGTGTTCTGTTATGTTTTATGCACGAGAGGATTAAGAATGTGAAGCTATCCACCTTTTTCTTGACCTAAAAATGGGCGCGGCCATTTGCAAATTTTATGGGTCTTGCTTCCGGTCTCCAGCTATTTTTAGCTGTACAAAACTGTTCGTTTTGCTGCTTTATATTGAAAATTAGTGTGTCTTATCATATTATTTTAATGTATTATCTTAATTATGAACACACTGGTTTATAGTGCAAACTGTTTTACCGTTTACTGTACGTTGTTATTCTTCTCGTTATTTACCTATAGCAGCTAATGAACCGGAAGTCTCACCCCATAGGCTTACTTCCGCGTTGAAGAAAAAGGTGGATATCGTATGTGTGCCATATGGTATGCTATTGGCATGGTTTTGAGTCATTAATTGGCTAACAAATATTATATTATACAGGGATGTCTTTATGGAATGCCCATGAGATATTAACTTTATTAATGTTAATCAACAGACGGAGTGAAGTTAATGCTGGGCGAGGCTGTCCATAAAAACCTTTTTGGTGAACAGAAGTGAAAGTGTCCTGGGCCTTCTTACACACAATGCAGATGTTGGTAGCAGCGGTCAGCAAGGGACCGGTTACACTTGTGCCTTACATTTGTAATAAAAATGTCCAATTAAAACAGTTTCAATTAAACTTAATGTTGCATATCACATTTACGCATAAGACAAACATCCTTCATAAAATGTTTGTCATTTTTATAGAATTGTAAACAAAAAAGAGATTGTAAGAACGCCTGTGCTACGAAAACAAGAAACAAATGACAGCTGTTCCAAAATTGTAATTTCTGACTTGTCAATAAAAATTGACTGTTTTCATTTTCTTTAACAAAGCATAGATTTGTAATAGCAGACATTGACCAGTTATCAGCCATAACATGAAAATAGTTATTTGTATTTCTTAGAGTTTCAAATGTCTTGTTATGTCCACTGGAAGACAATGGATTTGTTTGCACTAAGGTATGATTAGGTACGTTTGCTTGAGAGTATATGAAAGTCAGGAAATATAACCCTGATTGAGGCTGCAATAGATCATTTCTGGGTATGGAACGTATTTTGATTTAATTTATTATAAAGTGTATTTATTTGCGTTTGCTTTAATTTATTACAAATACAAATCTGGTGCTTCAGCAAATATGTTTTCTGTGGAATAGAATACATTACATATAATACACATATTTATGTTTCTTTTAATACCTGAACATAAAATTAATACAGTAGCCTATATGATGGTAGAAACCCAGGCAAAAACCATCACAGTTTCTTCTAATCAAACAGGCTGAACTTTTGATTGATGCTGAAATGTATTAATTAAAATTGATAAGAAAAGATTTGCAAACATTTGTTTTTGGCTAAAATTTTAATATCTCTTAGCATCATTAACTTTTTCTTCGTCTTTAACGTTTAATGGAGGTTGGCAAACCAGCTTTAGGTGCATCTTCCTGTGGAGGTATTTAACTTTTATTTTGAAGTTTTTTTTTTTTTTTTTTTGGAAAAACTGAGATCGGAAGTGATGTGAGCGTGACGGAAGAAACGGGGGGCGGAGAAGAAGAAATACGAGCTAGAGGTGCGCGCGCGAGACATACGGAAAGGGCCAGAGAGGCAAAGAGTAAAAATTAAGCCCACTTATTGTGATTCCTTCGCTGTGACGTGGACAGCATTTGGCGAGTATCGAGTGAAGCTGACGAAGAGCTGGACCGAGCTTGTTGTGCTGTTCAGAGTCAGAATCAGAATTAGCTTTATTCGCCAGGTGTGCGCAAACACACGAGGAATTTGTTGTGGTTTTAGGGTGCTCCTGGTACATACATACACATCTGACATGAGAACAGAAAAAACATTTAAATAGTAAGACTTAACAATGGATAATAATAATAATAATAAGTATGAATCTGGAACAGTAGATTTATGTACAGATTTGTGGATTATTTACTCTATATACAGCTGTATAAATAAACAGATATGTATGTGTATTTACATAATACTTGAGAAAGAGGCAATAATTAAAGATGGAGAATGAATTACAGAACACAGGTAATGATCCATGTGTTAGCTATTTAAGCTGGAGATGGCATGGGGGAAAAAACTGTTTTTATGCCTATGTTCTAGTGCACAGAGATCTGTAGCGTCTGCCTGAAGGGAGAAGTGCAAACAGATTGTGTCCGGGGTGAGAGGGGTCTGTGATGATGTTACCTGCCCGTTTCTTCACTCTGGAGTTGTACAAGTCCTGAAGGCTGGGCAGGTGCACACCAATGATCTTGTCTGCTGTTCTAACAGTCCGTTGAAGTCTTCTTATATCTGATTTGCTGGCTGACCCAAACCAGGCAGTTATGGAGGAGCACAGAACCGACTCAATAACAGCTGAATAAAACTGTTTCAGCAGCTCCTGTGGCAGGTTGAACTTTTTCAGCTGACGAAGGAAGTCAGGCCTTTCCACACTGATGTAGAATCATTGCTTGAAAGCTGTTTTTTTAGCTTTCCAGAGTAGTTTAATTTTAATCTCTATTCAGTGTGTATTTGGCCTGTTTGTACAAGACTTTGTCCCCACTCCTGTAGGCGTCCTCTTTGGCGTGGCGAAGCTGTTTGAGTTTTGCACTGAACCAAGGTTTGTCATTGTTAAATGTTAAATAAGTCCTGGTGGGTACACACATGTCCTCACAGAAACTGACGTATGACGTCACTGTGTCAGTAAGCTCGTCCAGATCAGTAGCTGCAGCCTCAAAAACACTCCAATCAGTAAGTTCGAAGCAGGCCTGTAAAACCTGCTCTGCTTCAGAAGTCCATCTCTTTACAGTTTTACTACAGGCTTAGCAGATTTAAGTTTCTGCCTGTAGGCTGGTAGGAGATGAACCAAACAGTGATCAGAGAGTCCCAGCGCTGCACGGGGAACAGAGTGATATGCATCCTTTAGGACAGTGTAGCAGTGGTCCAGTATATTTCTGTCTCTGGTGGGGCATGTGATGTGCTGTCTATATTTAGGCAGTTCACGGGTGAGATTAGCTTTATTAAAATCACCGAGAATGATGATGAAAGAGTCCGGATAACGCTGCTCTGTGTGTGTGATTTGATCGGCCAGCAGTTCTAGCGCCGCGCTCACGCGCGCGTCAGGAGGAATGTACACACTCACCAGAATAAACGAGGAAAACTCCTGCTGTTGCGAGTCTTATCATGGGAGTGTGATTGCTGTGGAACCGAATTGTGTGCCTGTGCGACACGAGAGTGGCGTCACTCATTGCGTTTACCGAGATGGCGTTTGTGAGAGCGTTTTTCTCCGTCTAAAGAGAGCTGAGTACTTTTTGTTCAACTACAGTTGACATCCGGAAGAAATATACGGACAGTATTTTTGTTGTTCTTGAAATGAAGCTGATTTCTGAACGGGTGGCCTCTGCTGCTATTGTTTCGACAAAGTTCTTCACATGCCGTTTTTGACACGTTACTGCCGTTGGGTGGACGCGAATGGCATTGCAGACTCTTTGATGCTCTTTTTGACAGTACTGATTTTCCTGTTCTGAGTGTTAAACAGTTGCTCTGGGACGTATCATCTGAACCTTTCTTTTCTCTATTTCATAGTTGAACTTTTTGGATGTTCTACAGTGTTTTCATCTCAAGACGTTCAAAATTATTATTTTTTTTACGGACACAACAGAGCTGGCTTTTTACGACGGCGTTTTAGTGCCTCATTAAAAAAAAAAAAAAATCTAAAATTACGAGATTAAAGTCGAAATACTTCGAGAATAAAGTCGAAATGTTTCGAGAATAAAGTCGAAATGTTTCGAGAATAAAGTCGAAATGTTTCGAGAATAAAGTCGAAATGTTTCGAGAATAAAGTCGAAATGTTTCGAGAATAAAGTCGAAATGTTTCGAGAATAAAGTCGAAATGTTTCGAGAATAAAGTCGAAATGTTTCGAGAATAAAGTCGAAATGTTTCGAGAATAAAGTCGAAATGTTTCGAGAATAAAGTCGAAATGTTTCGAGAATAAAGTCGAAATGTTTCGAGAATAAAGTCGAAATGTTTCGAGAATAAAGTCGAAATGTTTCGAGAATAAAGTCGAAATGTTTCGAGAATAAAGTCGAAATGTTTCGAGAATAAAGTCGAAATGTTTCGAGAATAAAGTCGAAATGTTTCGAGAATAAAGTCGAAATGTTTCGAGAATAAAGTCGAAATGTTTCGAGAATAAAGTCGAAATGTTACGAGAATAAAGTCGAAATGTTTCAATAATTTAAATCGTAGAAATTAAAGTTATAATATTTTGAGAGTATAGCCTATATTGCGCATGCAAATGGCCGATATTGAGAGCACCGGGAGAAGTTGGCAGGCCACCGGAATTGATCTGAATATTGTTGCGTCCAAGTGGCCGCATCATCTTCTGGGATGTCAATTTTAAGGACTCGCGGAAACAGCTTAATATCAAGAATATGATATTTATTAACAGACTGAACAGGAACAACTGTTTATCTTAACATCAGCTCACACTCAATCGACATTCCTTTGAGGGGCGCTGTAGCTCTCTTATTTAACTCTTTTTAATACACTACAAATATGTGTGGAATTATTAGCAGAAATCATACCATGTGTCATACTCGCGGGGACAGTATGCTTGGAAATAATATTTCATGCATTCCATTGCATTCATTATTTGTAGTGCCAGCCACCCATGTTTTGTGTTTTTAGTGTTTTTAATATAAAACAAAGTCTCAGCTTTCAAAATCAGTTTTATAACGAAACACAAATTATGTGTCTTACAATAATGTGATTTTCAAGATCTTTAATGTGGCGTGACGGATCGCTGTATTTATGTGAATAAATTCATTAAATTATTGTGAAAATTCCACCACCTGCTCCAAACTTTCATTCCGCACATAGCCTGTTTAATTAAACAGCAATAATACGTTCTAAAGGTTGAAGTGGACTCAAATTTGTTAACATACGTTATATTGTTGCCTTTTCTTTAAGTGACTATTCACAAACTGTTTTATTCATGGTATACTGTATGAGGACATAATATTTAACGTCTTCCATTCATTATTTGTAGCGCGCCAGCCAGCCAGTAATCACGACAATTTTGTGCTTTGTTGCTTTTACACACAGCTCAGCTTTCAAATTCTGCCAGTTTTATAACGAAATACACATTATAAATGTGTTTTGCTCTTTATTTCAAGTTTATTGGCAAGATATAAAGTGAAGGAACATCATAAGGCATAAAAAAAGTTTAGCCTAATTTATAATGAAAATGTCTCGTCGTTCGTTATGTAATCGGAAAGATGATTGACTCACATGCCGCTTAACAAACACATTATTGCAATATAGCCTACATATTGTTTTTATTTCGATATAAAACTGACAGATTTTGAAAACTGAGATTTGGAATATCTTCCGGTGCTCCAAATCCGGGCAATTTGCATGCGCAAAAGGCTAGAATAGCCTATCTCAAAATATTATAACTATAATATTTATTCTCAAAACATTTCGACTTTATTCTCGTAATATTACGACTTTATTCTCGTAATATTTCGACTTTATTCTCGTAGTGTTTCGACTTTATTCTCGTAATTTCGACTTTATTCTCGATATATTTCGACTTTATTCTCGTAGTGTTTCGACTTTATTCTCGTAACATTTCGACTTTATTCTCGTAGTTTCGACTTTATTCTCGAAATATTACGACTTTAATCTCGTAATCTTAGTTGTTGTTTTTTTAACGAGGCACTAAAACGCCGTCGTAGGCTTTTGAACAAAACTGCTCCTGTGTTTTTATTTTCAAGATGTTCCTGCTTCCGGAAACATTCGCATAGACAGTAGCTGTGTCCGAAATCGCTCACTCGTTCACTCATTCACTAATCCCTATATAGTGTAAAGGCAGTTGAGTGGACTATATTAGAAAGGAGTGAACGAAATGAAGTGAACGGATTCGGACGGTGACGTGTACACTGCGCGTGAGACTTGGCTGTTGCAAAAACATCTTCAATGTAATTTTATATTTCATGTACCTCATTTTAGAAAATAATATTAATAGCAATAACACTTAAAATGACTATTGTAATCGGCTTTGTGGTTTCATTGATGGTATATTATTAATTTGTTCTGTAAATACTATTAAAACATTGTCAACAAAAATAAACTCACATTAGCACACATTAATAATTGTATGTATTTATTGTTTGTAGTATCTTGAAACTCTCCAGAGCAGCGTTTTTGCACTCAAATAAGATGGCCGTAGAGCGCCCTCAGGCGACCGTTAATTTGACATCAGAATGAATACACTACCAACGAACATTTTTAAAAATCCACCAAATTCATCATTTTTGCAAATTAAACGGCATCTCTCGTTCAAACTCGCTCGCTCCCGCTCTCTCTAACAGCTCGTCGGTTCTCCGCATTGGATTGTGGGAAATAGTGCTTCAGCGAGTGTACATCGGTTGTACACTCGAAATCAGAATGCATTGTGGGTAAAAAGTAGTGAACGAATGTAGGGAATGAAGTCGTTCACTCAGAATTCGGACAGCACTACAAAATGGCTGACACCCGATATAGTGCACTATATAGTGGATAGGGAGCGGTTTCAGACACAGCTAGTGATTTGTGCTGATTTTCTCTGAATCGTTCTCGCTTGTTTTTTTCTAAAAGGAAAAGACTTAATATTAACAGGTTTCATTGGTTGAACTATTGGGTCATGACTTTTACTCCGGTATGTTGATTGTCATATAAAAAGTTAGTGATGTGAGATGTAAAATATTTACCACGAACTGTTGGTTTAACTGAATATCATCTGAACTGTCTGAGGGAACTGTTTCTGATT
Organism: Acrossocheilus fasciatus; assembly: GCA_036784905.1. NCBI lineage: Eukaryota > Metazoa > Chordata > Actinopteri > Cypriniformes > Cyprinidae > Acrossocheilus > Acrossocheilus fasciatus. The sequence goes on along the minus strand of CM071942.1, from coordinate 38,979,863 downwards.
GTTGTGGGGATTACAGCAGAAAACCAAGTGACTCTGAATGCAAGTTTGAGTTAAGTGAAAGTTTTTTTTTTTTTTTGTACATTTACATTGGTCTATTTTCAAGTGAAGAGTTTATTTGCATTTCTTTATTCTCTATTATTCTTGTGTTTTCTATGTGCTTACCAAACACTGTCAAAATAAACCCAAATTTCTGTTATCTTGGAGTAGGGGCATTCCTCCTGTCTTGTGGGCTGATAGAGGAGAAGAAGGGTTAATATTACTTCATACTCTGGGAGTTACCGTGTACATTATTAAACTCCAGAGCCTCAATCCTCATCAGTCGCTGTTACAGAAGACAAAAGCATACTCAGCATGGCAGATAAAAAACATACTTAAATAAGTACAGGAATTAAATGTACTAGGGTTTGAAGACCTAGATCTTGTCATTTCCCTAGTCGTCCAAGATACATTGCAGAACATAATCTTACCCCTACGTTGTAGTGAAATTTCCCGCTACATTCCTTCAGGTGGCATTCTTTATTCTTCTTTATTTTCACTATTATATTTTAACAGTATTTTATATTGTATCGCTCCAGTCATTGAAAGACCCACAACAACAATAATTGAGTCTGTTTTTTATTTACTCTATGTTTTATTTTTAGGAAATTCTATTGATTCCGAATGTCTTAACATTGTACCACTTTTCTTTATATACAGTATCTCACAAAAGTGAGTACACCCCTCACATTTTTGTAAATATTTTATCTTTTCATGTGACAACACTGAAGAAATGACACTTTGCTACAATGTAAAGTAGTGAGTTTACAGCTTGTATAACAGTGTAAATTTAAGAATATATATAATAAGAATATGATACAAGTTTCACTTTTTGAATGGAATTAGTGAAATAAATCAACTTTTTGATGATATTTTAATTATATGACCAGCACCTGTATTTACAAAAATGTGAGGGGTGTACTCACTTCTGTAAGATACTGTATGTTTGTACAGTTTTGTGTCACTAATAATTACATTTACAGCTTTTGAAAATTTATGACATAAATAATTTCAAGCCATTAGATTAATTCCTAACAAAATGGCTTAGTAAGTTGCACACACATTGTGTTACAAATTGCACAACCATAAAAACTAGTTTATACATTGAGTAAACTGAGCACACTGCATTAGTAAGACGGATACATCATTGATCCTGTAAAGTAAACTGCAGAAACACTTTGTCATGTTAATTGTGACTAGTTCTGAAAAACATCTTTACAGAGTGCCTTGTTTTGGACAGGGACACAGTTTAGCCGTGAACTTCTCTCTTATTTGGTAGACAACAGAGTGAGCTTCATCAAAGGAGTCTGAGAGCGCTGACTGGACTTGACTCCTCCAGCTCAGCAGTTTGGGTCTGTCTTTCAGAACATCCCTCTGGCTGCACATAGGCTGAAAGAGACAAGAGAATGTATTTTAAAGCTCTTCAGCCCTATAGCTTAGACGTCACCAAAAATCTCAAGACCAGGTGAAGTAAGACAGGTAGGACTTCTTTGTAACTTCTCTGTGTGAACACTCACAGCATTTTTAGAAGCTCTAAGTTCTTACCTGCATGAGCTCACAAACTGCTAACAGGTCAGCCAATGAGATGTCGTCACTGCACAGGAAGGCCTGCCTCTTCAGAAACATGTTTTCCAGCTTGTCCAGTGTGCCATCCAGGTCTGCCAGCGCTTTTTTAAGTTTCTCTGGATTTGTCGGCTGTCCCGTGAATGGCAGTAAAACCTGTTCAGGAATACAAAAACAGTTTTAGATGAAGAACAACGTTGCTGCTTGAAATGTCATGTCAACTAACTGTGTCAAACCCTACCTCTAGCAAGAAGATGGAGGAAATGTGTGTGCGCATGTTGGCATGATTCCAGGCTGTGTACTCATCCACTCGGGCTCTCTTCTCTGGCAGTTTGGGGTACCAGTGATCAGGGACATTATAGGCTGTCGCCAAATACTTCAATATGGCATCACTGTGACACAAAACCAAAGCATAGAAGAATATCACACTCCAAAATAAGGTTTGATTTTCTAGCTACACTCTCTCTTCTTACCTCTCAGTGAGAACAAATCCATTGTCCTGTAACACTGGCAGTTGTTGCATGGGGTTGAGTTTGGTGAACTCAGGTGTTTTCTGCTGTGCTATAGATTCAAGTTCAAGAGCATTAAAGTTGTGAAGTTCAATTAATCAAATTAAGTTTGAATTCATAAAGAGTTCTGACAACAAATATTAACACATTATATTCAGAATAACTTTTGTATAGGTTTGGATTCAAACAGGGGCGCAATGAAAAGTTTTAAAGGGGGTATGCAAGACAGAAATGTGGGCCCCCTTTTTCCTGATGTGTGTGTGTGCGTGTGTGTTTGACGTTTAATAAGAAATTGAAAGACACCGAATAAGAAAATGAAATAGTTTATTACTTAACATTTATATTATTTCAAATAACACTGAAATAGTTTATTTCAAGTAACGAAAATGTTTTTAAGGTTTTAATTTTAGTTTCAGTTTTAGCTAACTTTAATACATATCTAACCGTGCTTGCAGTTTTAACTAGTCTTCTATACAACCCTTATTATTTACTTCATTGTTTTTTAATCATCATTACAAAAATCATTTTTAACAGTTAAAATTATTTGTAACAGGTTTCCTTTCTACTCTTAGTACGATATTACAATCTAACAATAAAGAAATTTAAAAACCCATAAAAGCGGCTATAAACACCGCAAGCTTAACTGAATAGCAGAACAGAAGTTTTAACTCTGCAGTCTTGTACATTAAAAAGAACTGGTAGCCAGCAAAATTAAGAGTTTCTCCTCCTAAACCTTTCAGATATGAAGCTAACACGCAATTAAATTTGAACACGTCTTGTTTTCATGCTTGCCCATTTTTCTAACATTTCATCAAAGGGTGTGGATCGTGCAACTGCGTGCTCTATTGATATGAGTGCCAGATGCACTAATCGGTCTTGGTCCATTGTAGATCGCAGATAATTTTTTATACGTTTTAGTTTACTGAATGACCTCTCTGCAGAGGCCACTGTGACAGGCATGGTAAGGAACACTCTTAATGCAACAACCAAATTCGGGAATAATGAATCAAGGTTTCTCTGAAGAATGAAGTTAAGCTTTTCAATTGCGGTTTTGCACGCACACAGAAGGCCGCTTGCACTACAGACTTCTTGAATTAGGTCGTTCGACGTTGCTGCATAGCACCTTGCGGATTCTTTTTAATCCTCCTTTGACATTTCACTCATTTGCAAAATGAAACGAAATTTCTCTGAAATCTGCCCCAAATTTTCAAATCTTGTGTTGAGTTCACTGCTTATGGTGTCAACGATTACATAAAACACCGTTTGTTGGAAATGAAGTTGTGTGTCCTGGTGCCCTGGTTGTCCAGCGTTCACTTCATCGTTAAATGTTTTGCGCTTTTTGTTGCGCTTCTGTGCAAACTCTGTAGAGGCATCACATTAATTTGCTAAAAGACGTGCATCTGTCACAGCCTTTTCAAACCCATCCTCTCTGTACTGGGAAAATAACTTTTTCAGGTTGTCAATCAACAAAACAGCTGTATCCAGTGAAATGTCGGCAGATTGCATGGCTGTGCTGGCGCGTGTGATTTCGGTCAGCATGTCATTCCAAATAACAAGACAAGTCATAAATTCCATAGTCTGTATTTCATTAGACAGTGCATGTGCCTCTGAAGAAATTTTCCCATCTTTAGACTCACATGACAGTGTCATAATGGGCTAAAAGCTCAATTAATCCAAGAAAGTTTCCATGTCTTGGATTTCCAATCAGGGCATTTTTACCTTGTAAATGTAAGTTCCCCTCTGCAAGGAACAAAATGCAGTCCAGCACCTTGATCAGCACTTGCTTCCATCTCGTCCTTTCTCCTTCCATCGCAGCTTGTAGTTGATTGTCAATGCATTTACCCAGTCTAAACCTAGTTTCAAGTTCTTTCCATGCTAGGTAAGCGTCGGTGTGGTTGGGTCCTGTTTCGTGTTGCTTTAATCTACTTGACAGACATCGCCAGTTACTGTATCCTTTCACGAAACGGCTGTTGTGTGTTTTTTCTCCACCGAAAACTTTGCACGCAAAGCAGTATACTTTGTTTGCTTTATGGGAAAACATCAACCAGTTCCGTTCCACTCGTTTCCCATTTGTTAATCTTCTATAGCAGTAGGATTTTGAAAAACATCTGTTACTGTCCTGTGATCATGGGAATGGACCATCTGGGATTTTCGGAGGACCATTTTCGGTCAGCATCATACGAAAGGAATCAGTGACTTTATCTGGGCAAGGCCAGTATCAAGCAGCACATCGACATTTACATTGTCTGTTTTACTTAGTTGTTCCACGCTATCATCAGTGACACTCGGCGTGCTGGCAGACTGTCCTGCTTCACTCTCACCGACAATTGCTTGTTTATCGATGTGAAATGTTGTTGCGGCCTTACTCTCGCTAACATGTCCGAGGTCGTCATCGCTGGCGCTGCCGCTGACTTGAATGCTGTCCTTTCGTAGGCCTACTGTTTCGTCTCTGCAGATTGTTGCTTGTTTATTGCTAATCTGCTGTCCCGTTTCGCTGCTAGTGTCCGCACTGAGGCCGTAACAATTAGAAAGTTCAGTCTGTCCCTGTCTGTCATCATCTCCAATATTTAGTTTATTCTGATTTGTAAGGAAACTTTCATTCTTTTAACATCTTCATGTCTAGTTTTTTTACGTTTTCGCTTTTGTGCTCCTGACAGGTGTTTCTTTTCATCCATCGTTTTTGCAAGCGCTGTATTTTGAAGTGACGAGAGCGTAGCGTGCTTACGTTCACTTCTCACTTTCTATAATTAAAATTTTTAATTTAATTTTACTGCAATATTATTAGTTAACGTGTTCTTGTATGTATAAATTATATTTATAATTATTAAAAAAAATATATCGACCAAAGTTGTGATTTTGGGCCCCCCTAGCGTCTTGGGCCCATATCCCAGCCAACATTCTATCATGGGGCCATGTGGGTCCCATACGGGCTGTAAATATGGGCCCTACATGGGTTTGTCCATGCGTTCCATGTGGGCCCCATCTGAATCAGCCCATATGAATCTCGTATGGGGCCTGACTGGGGCTAATGTGGGGCCCAAATGGGCAACACATACAAGACCCATATTGGTCCCACTTATGAAGCACATGTGGGATATACTAGGGTCCAGTATGGGTACTGGACTGGCCCCACATAGTGTATATGAGTGTTTTGATTAGGTTTTTTTGAGGCATCTCACCTGGACAGTATAATTATAAACAATTATTTACTATATTGATAAAAGCAACATCAGTATTTCAGTTAGGTAAATGTCAGTTTTATGCATGAACATTCCACTCTTTATTAATCTACAAACTCGAGTTATTCGAGATTCTTTAAAGTTGAGGCTAGTTACCGAAAGGGATGTTTTTAAATGTCTAAATGAATTAAAAATACATAAGGCTTCTGGCTTAGACAATATTTCTGCTAGATTTTTTAGGGATTCTGCTAGAGTGATTGCTCCTTATGTAACATATATATTAAATTTATCAGTTGAACAAGGAAAGGTACCAAAGGAGTTTAAAAGTGCAAGACTTATGCCAGTATATAAGAAGGGTTGCAAGTTAAATATGGTTAATTACAGGCCTGTTTCTGTTTTGGGTGTGATGTCTAAGATATTGGAAAGAGTCATCTATGACCAACTTGAAAAATATATCAGTAAAAATAATATCTTGTATGATTTACAGTCTGGATTTAGGCATATCTTGATGATAGATGCCAGAGGGTTGACATTAAGGGTATATTGTCTAGTCCTTTATTTATTAATTGTGGAGTTCCTCAAGGGAGCATATTAGGCCCCTTATTTTTTCTTTTATATATAAATGATTTAAAAGCAGCTTGTTCAGAGGAACTTATGCTGTATGCGGATGATGCAGTAGTTTTAGTGTTTCATCAGGATAAAGGAGTGATGTCAAAATGGTATTTAGATAATAGACTCTCCCTACATGCAGGAAAGACTGAGAGCATTCTCTTTGCATCAACAATGAAATTAAGAAGGGATGATTCCTTTTCAATTAAGATTAATGATATGGTAATAGAAGGTAAAAAAGTAGTAAATTATTTGGGTTGCTTACTAGATAATAAATTAACGGGTGATTTTATGGCTAGACAGGTATTTTCAAAAATTTGTGGTAAAATTAGGTTTTTAGCGAGGCAAGCCGATTTATTAGATATTCATTCCTTAAGATTATTGGCAGGGGCTTTGATTCAACCCCATTTTGATTATGCTACCTCCTTTTGGTATAACAGTTGTTCCCAACTTATGAAAAATAAATTACAAAAAGCTCAAAATAAACTAGTGAGGGTTATTTTAAAAGTGCATTTTCGAACAAGTTTGCATAGGGAAAGTTTTAAGGAGTTGGGTATAATGACTGTGGATAAACGGATACTTTATTTACATTTGGTTATGTCCCATAAAATTGTAAATAATCGGGTTCCAAATTATTAAAAAAATTATTTTTATACGGTGAGTCAACAGCATTCCTATGGTACTAGGGGTAGTGATTTTAACATTTGTCCATGTAAGTTTAAGACTTTGGTGGGGAAAAATATGTTCTTATATACTACTGCTATAGCATGGAATAGATTACCAGTGCCAATAAAGGGAGAAAAAGAATTGTTGAGTTTTAAGAGATTGGTAAAAAGATGGTTGTCTGGTGATGGTTAGTTAGTTTGGAATTATAGTTGCTCGATTGGGTAAATGTGTGGTGTTTTTTTTTGTAAATATTGTGTATTGTATCTTTGTTATCCTGTTTTGTTTGAAAATGAGTTGAATATGTAAATGATTAGGAGTTACTATTTGCTTGTCAGTTTTGCACATAGCCTTAACATTTTGAGGGCCGCAATGGAAATAAGCCTATGGCTTTTTTGTGTTTTTATCCTCGACAGTTTTTGGATACTGTGTGTTCTGTACAGTTGTTTATTAACTTGTCAAATAAATTTCAATTCAATTCAATTCAACTCGCAAAACATGAAAGTGTGCAATTTGAAAAATCATATATTAAAATGTTGTACAGGTTAAATATAATACTTTATTATCATTTTCTGACACATTTGTTATACTTTAACATTAACATTTTGATAAGCCAACAGGGTCATACCATCTCAACAACTGGTCTTATGTAACTAATCTTACATAACATAAAAATTGACAGTTAACAGTTAAAAGCTTCATTCACCCAAAAATGAAAATTCTTTCATCATGTCACTCCAAACCCATAAGAAATTAATTAATTTTCAGAACACAAATGAAGATCTTTTTTTTTTTATCTGAGCGATTTCTGTTGCTCTTGTGAAAGTTTACTTCCCCAAAACTCTGATGCTTCAAAATATTCATAAAGAGATTGTAAAATAAATCCATATGAATCGAGGGGTTTAATACAAGTCTTCTGAAGAGACATGATCACATTACATGGTAAACAGATTTATATTCAGCTTTTATTTACATATAAACATTGATCAGTGAATATATAAAGAAGTCCAACGGTACTTGCATGAGAACAAAAACTTCATTGGTTCTCACGCTTCACACATTTAAAAGTGTCAGTTTTGGGATTAGACTTTTAATGGAGGGCAAGAAATCTCTAAAAATATCTTCATTTGTGTTCCAGAGATGAATGAAAGTCTTATGGGTTTGGAACAAGTAAATGAGGGAGAGTAAATGATGACAGAATATTCACATTTGGGTGAACTATCCCTTTAAGAAACATCAGTGCTCTTCTAAATTTGACACACTGACACAATGAAGAAACACAAAAACAACAAACTCACTTGAACTTACAGTATAATAATAAAATATATGTGACCCTGGACCACAAAACCATATAAGGGTAAATTGTTCGAAATTGAGATTTATACATCACCTGAAAGCTGAATAAATAAGTAAATAAGCTTTCCATTGATGTATGGTTTGTTATGATAAGACAATATTTGGCTGAGATACAACTATTTGAAAATCTGGAATCTGAGGGTGCAAAAAAATCAAAATATTGAGAAAATCACCTTTAAAGTTGTTCAAATGAAGTTCTTAGCAATGCATATTACATATCAAAAATTAAGTTTTGATATATTTACAGTAGGACATTTAAAAATATCTCCATGGAACATGATCTTTACTTAATATCCTAATGATTTTTGGCGTAAAAGAAAAATCTGTAATTTTGAACCATACAATGTATTGCTATTGCTACAAATATACCCCAGCGACTTAAGACTGGTTTTGTGGTCCAGGGTCACATATTCTGTCTCAAAAACTACACAATTTAGAAACAAACAAAAAAACCAACACAAACTGATAACACTCCTGGAGACGGTCTTTCTCGTGCTGTTCTCTGGTCCAAGTAAACCACTTGGAGCCTTTTCTGCCTCCTTCACATCATTAATCGTAGTATTCTTGCTCAGTCCACCTGTAAAAGCATAAGTTTAGATATAAATGTCCAGCTGCATATTTGGGTTACACTTTATTTTACAGTGTCCTTGTTGCAGTGCAATTTTAAATTTAAGTACTGAGTAATATTTATTAACATCACATACTTCCTATATGGTTGTTTTTATTTTATTTATTTTTACTGGTTTGGGTGTTTTATATATTTATATATTAAGACATTTACAGATGTTTCATGATTAATGATTATGGGAAACCAGTTAAAAACATTCTAGGTTAAAAAAAAGTTAACCTCAATCAACAGCATTTATTATAATCACAAAATTTCACAATGTCACATTAATTAATACCACAAATAATTTTTATGTTACCTTTGTAAAACCTCTCGTTATAATCATTGAAGCTGTGCAAACTGTAAAATGAATCTCTTGCATGCTGCATTGTTGTTTATGATGAAAATGCAGAATTCAGATCGCGAAATTCAAAACTCCGGCGCGATGACTAATCTAAACGCTGATTGGCCACTACATTCATAAGCTCAACATGAACATGTGTGATTGGTTTTAAGGCTTAGCAACATAAGCAGATTATGTAATGCCACAATCAGCATCACTCATTTTTAACTTTAATCGTCGACTCGACAGCCATAATAAATTTGGTGGTAGACAGCCTGAAAGCCCATATTTCAGAACTTAACTTATGTCAGAAAGCAAATTCAGAATTATGTCATTCAAAATTAGTGCTACATTATCGGCTGGAAATTTATTTTTCCCTCAGGGGAAAAAGTGGCGGCTACAGCCACAAAATACAGCAGGAAAGCCTAAAATAAACAAAATTTGACTATAGGACTTGATAAATATCAGGCAAAAACAACATTACACGTCAGAGTCAACAAAAATTACCTAAATTTTTAAACCTCAGAGACATTTACGTTATTAACTGTTACGCATCCCCCCCCCCCCCCAAAAAAAACAAAAAAAAAACAAACAGACAATTTAAAAGGTCATTTAAACTGTAAAAACAAAGTTACCGATGCTTAAACACATATTAACAAAGAGATGTTTAGAAAATCTGTATGTACCTGCATATTTTCGCTCCGCATCCACATCCTTGATTTGCTGAAACGACTGAGGTGTAGAGCTGGGAATTGATTCCAAAAAGAATCGATTCCTCGATTCCGAGGCGTTGGGAATCGAGAGTCGATTCCAAAGGTTGGAATCGATTGCATCAAGAGGAATCGACTCCTCATTCAGAGCTTTTTTCAGTTCAACAAAGCTCATCTATGGGAGCCTATGGAAGCAGAATAATGACAATAGTTTTTGAAACATAAAGTGTATTAGAGACTGTATGAATGCGTTAGTTGCTGTTACGGTACTAAATCACCTTAGAAGGCCGGATACCCAATTAATGTCCAGGGACCAAGAGAGGAGTAAAGAGCCAGAGTCTTTGAATTAGAATTCACTCAATGTATTGTTCACCTAACAGAAAATGTAATGATTACTCACACTTGAATATTCCCATATATAAATTCACATCCGCATTGAGTAAAATACAAACTGCGTAGGCCTGCGCATACAATAAGCAATCAATATAAAGAAATAATATACAGAAAAAGGATTCAAAGATACAGAGATACTTAGATCTTGCAATGAGATAGTTCTTAGTTCTGATAAGTCCCAATAGTTTCAGGGAAAAGTCTACTTGAAAGGAGAGATAGGTGCAGACAGATGTTCGGACTCGGTGTAATCTTCACACGGATACATAAACAGGCGAATGTCCGTTGACATGTCCTCGTCTGTTTAGTGATGCACTGGATGTGTGATGTGCTGACAATTCTTGTATAATTCGTGAGATGTGTGGTTCTATAATAAATAGATAAAGTGCAATTAGTTTCTAATGCGATCGGTGTAACAGGTACCAAGTCATTATAGCTTCACATGACTAAACACGTGAGAGAAAGCAAACATATAAAGATACACAAAAATGTTGCAGCATTTCTTTCATAATTGAAAAAATGTGTCAATACATCTGATAACATATCAGATCACAATATTAAGATGAATAACAAATAAACAACACTTACACTCGTCAATGACGCACACGGAAAAAACCCAACGGGTAATACCAACGAACTCCGAAGCAAATCACAGCATCAGCCGACCATCCGTGTGGAAAACTTCAGTCAGTGTACAATCTGTATACTTATGTCCCATCCCCTATGCGAAGGCGTCAAGTCAACCTAATTTTTATCATTTCTGATAACAATTGCAAGTTATCTCTGCCGCTGCATCTGATCTCTCAATCTCTCTCTGAACTCGCGAGACTCTCTCTAACCCCGCCTACTCAGCTGACGCAGTAACTAGAATAAACTGATTGCGATAGAACTATTATAATTAAATAAATTTAAATTAAGCACGTCCTTTTGCACATAAAGCATGCTGAATTTCACAAATAATAGTGCTTGCATTTTAATGCCTTGTATTTCCAGGGCTTACATTTTTAGGTCCTGAAATTTAACACTGTTGTTTATTTAAGCTGTGAATATTTCAATTCAAAATATTTCACACACATTTTCATAATTAAAAATTCAATAATTCATATTCACCTTCCAGAATTCACTTCCAAAATATTCAATCTGTTTAAAAATACGATGTATAATATTCAACAGGCAAATTTCAGTCGTTTTATTTCACTTTCCAAATTCGCTGCCACAAATTTAGTGGTTACAATTAGGCAGAAAATTCAGCGTTGCACATCCGGGAACCGCAGGAATAGCAGTAGAGCACCGATGCATGATCTCCAGCTGATGTCAGCCGCTCACCAGCAGGTGGCGCAAGCGGCTGTTGATGAAGGCCATATGTGGATCAAGTCACTCATTTACAAAAACTGATTTGCAGAAATGGAGCTAGCGCTAGAAGTTTTGATTATCGGGGCTAGTATAAACATGTGGAAACGCTGATTGTGTGTATGTTTAATTCAACATTTTCGCTGTTTCCTGTAGCCTATATAAGCAGCTTTCTCTACCACAAAGGAGATTATAATGCTCTTTTACCCAACGCTGTAGTACAGAACTAACATTACATCTGGGGAAGACATATATTGCTTTCTGTTGCTTATTTCTGTAACTCTGTATCATGGCTTGTGTGACGCTGTGCTGTAATACTGGGGTTCCCCTCATACGTCACACTCCAGGATTCCCAACGACGCGTAACGTGCCTCAGTGAACTAATACAGTGATATAAGACCTCAGATCTCAGAATACCCTTTATTGATGATTATGCAAACTATATACAGGCAAACAAATGAGGTCAGAAGAAAGCAACGTGCTGCATTTTCGTTGCTTTCCCTTACCACTGATCTATAGTCGACAGTCCTACAAAGATTTCAATACCACGATTAGTTTTAACAGTAAGCAACCATTTTATATCAACATAAAAAAAGAGTTCACAACCGCCTAGGTGTATTTGTGCAGCAAATGTAAACCTGAGAAAGCATTGTCACACTATCGCACCCAAGGGGCCGTCTGACAATTCCACCGATTGGGTTAAAACGTCCAATGCATTTAAATTAAAATTACTTTTAACATTAAAAAAAAACACAGTCAAATTGTAATGCTTGTATTGCCACACATAGTGATTTACTACAGATGAGATTTTGCCAATATATACTGTACAGTACACAATTATTTACATATAAAAGATACCTGGAAAGGTTTTTTTTTTCATGTTCCAATGGTTGTAGTACATTGCTAGATACAAAACAACTGTGTGATTGTTATTACTGATGTTGGTAATTGTTGGTAAAAAAACTACAGTAATTCACCAAAAGGGTTTTTCATGTTCCACAGGTTGTAGTACGTTGTGAAATTTTGCCAATATCTCCCTTACTGTATGTACAATTCCCTTTTTTCATTTTTAAAACAAAAACAAAAAAATCTGTAAGACCTAAAAAGGAATTGTTCATTTTCCAAAGGTTGTAGTATAAAATATTTATGTACTTTATGTGCATTAAGGCAGGTATTAGCAAAAAAAAAAAAAAAACTTTCTGAATTAATTTCTTAAGAATAATTATATACTGTATGTACAATGAGGAAGATATTGGCAAAATTTCAACTGTAGTAAGTCAGTCTGGTCACTAGTAACATACAACATTTGGAACACAAAAAAATCCCATTTTGGTGAATTAAAAATTCTTAAAAATATTTGTGTAGTGTACATACTTAGAGAAATTATTGTCTAAGGTGAGTTATTGGCAATATATATTTAGTCAGTTTGAGTAAATTATTAATTTACTGTAAACATTAATTTGAGTAAATTATTTGAATTTAATAATTACATTTAAATAATTTAGTAAATTATTACTTCGTTTTGTACTGTGAGGTAAATTTGCAGATGGTCCCTAAAGCACCCAGCAGGCACCGGGCGTCAGTATAACGTCAGGTTGACGTTGGACTCCAACGTCAGAGAGACGTTGTATTTTGGTTGAAAATGAAAATCGGGTTGACGTCAGAACCCAACGTTAAATTGACGTCAATCTCCAACGTTGGATAGACGTTGCATTTTGGTTGAAAATGAAAATCAGGTTGACGTCAGAACAGGGTTTCTGCAGGATTTTTAAGCTCAAATTTAAGACTTTTTTTAGACCTTTTTAAGACCTGCACAAATAAAATTAATACCATATGCGCAATGTCTATGGTAAACTATTAAACTGTAAAATGACTGTAAAAAGCATGATTTACAGTTCAGATAGAAGTTTTCAGGAAAGCAAAAAGTTTTATAAAATGATACACTTCACATTTCAGCATTTAAACCATTTTTTAAGAAAATGGTTGAGTCAATAATTTTAATTATTACATTAATTTAAACAATTATTATCAATAAATTATTATATTAATTAAATAACATACAAACACATTTTACTGTTTAGATTTTTATAATGAATTATCTTCTTATTGACCCACTAGTTCACATTTACAGCTCTGTGTGTTTGCAGGGTAAAAACATGGGTCGATTTTCACATTGGTCTGAACAAAAAAACTAATGTTCCTGCCGTACCAGAGGCTGCAGTTCTAGGACCCTATTTTTTGGGACAGCGCTATCTACTCCAACAGAAGAGACCTGATTCAAACATTAAACAAACAGATGCAAATACTAGATCCATGGAAACTATTCATTTTTTATCTTTCCATCTTATTTTTAATGTAAGAGCTGGCGTGAACCGTTTGAGGGGGAGTCAGCAATCTCCATTTAGCCTTTTTAGCTGTGCAAAACAGTTCATTGTGATGCTGGATGTTGTAAATTAGTATTTGTATTCAAATTATTTTACATTTATTGAAGTACTAATAATCACACCAATTTGTACCGCAAGTGTTTTACCATTTACTGCACTTTAAGTTTGTCATACATCAGACGTGAAGCGCTGCGGCTAATGAACTGAAGTCTCTCACAGTCAATTCTTTCTTTCCAAGAAAACTGAATTTAAAACCAGAATATATTGAAATAAATTAGGTTAAATATTTCAAGAGGGTTACCAACAGGTATGTTTAGGGTTAGGAGTTGGTTAGGACAATAATTAAGTGTATACAATTAAACAACTACATAATTCCTTAAAAAATAATAATATAAAGAATTGAATAGCAAGTGCTATAAAATAATATGAACCACTAATATTTGGTCATTTAGCAGATGCTTTTATCCAAAGCGACTTATAAATGAGGACAATGGAAGCAATCAAAATCAACAAAAGAGCAATGGTATCCAAGTGCTATAACAAGCCTCAGTTAGCTTAACGCAGTACACACAGCAAGGTTTTTTTTTTTTTTTTTAAGAATAGAATTATAATAGAGAGTGCTAGAGTTAGAGGGTCAAATAAAGATGGAAGAGATGTGTTTTTAGCCGATTCTTGAAGATGGTTAAGGACTCAGCTGCTGGGATTGAGTCGGGCAGGTCATTCCACCAGGAGGGAACAGTTAATGAAAAAGTCTGTGAAAGTGATTTTGTGCCTCTTTGGGATGAACAATAAAGCGACGTTCACTTGCAGAACGTAAGCTTCTAGAGGCACATAAGTCTGAAGTAATTAATTTAGGTAAAGGGGTGCAGAGCCAGTGGTCGTAGCTATTGGTAGCCAGTGCAAATTGATAAACAGAGGTGTGATGTTCTTCATTCTTTCTTACATTATTTTTGGCTCATTAAAAATTAATCTTGCTGCACGTTCTGGATTGATTGTAAAGGTTTGATAGAACTGGCTGGAAGACCTGACACAATACATACATACAAAAAATAAATAAAATAATTTAAAAAAAACAAAAACAACAACAACAACAACAAAAAAACTATAGGGTCCTAGAAATCCAGTTCTGAAACTACAGCCTCCGGTATTGCATGAATACACTACTCACAACAACAGCCTTATTGAACACATGCACATTCATTCTCTGCCAGCAGGAGGCGCTTTCGAACTGTTTCCCCGGTAACAGTAGAACACAAAGCAGCACCTGACAAGATTGTAAATTAAAAGTTTTATTTTGAAATACAAAATACAAAGTCTGTACATATACTGTACAAAACTGAAAATGTAATCATTCAGTTTTTGAAGAAAAAAAAAAGTACAAATTTGAAAGGAAATACATTTACATTTACAATACTGTACCAATTAACAGAACAGTTTGATCAGAAGTTGAATTAAATATTCTCAAAAGAAGAAATACAAAACATCTACAAGATTGCCACTGTTTCAAATGACTGTTAATTCTAAAGGCTGGAATACACTACATGACTTTTAAAATCTGAACAGATTTTTAAAACACTAGGCATCATACATATACTGACTTTGTAAATAGCGACAAAGGAAAACTGGGCATCATACACTACATGACCGAGGATCATACACTACCAGACTTTAAAGTTGTTCCGATCACAACAAACTCACTCAGAAACATGAGCCTTGTTGCTAGGAGACGCGTTACAAATGAAAACAATATGCATTGTAAAATCGGCTGAAAATATCAAACGTTTGATATCCTCCGACTGGATAGAATCAGAGTCTGAAGCTTAAAAAACGGAGTCTGTGACTATCATACACTATGCAATTTTCTATGGAATCTGTCATCTCAAATCTGCAGACTGGCTCTGACTTTCGGCAACTAGCGTCAACTTCTCCTGACTGTAAATTGGTGGAAAATCAGGGCAAAAATCGTGTAGTGTATTCCAGGCTTAAGTATATGATGCCCAGCTTTCCTATGTCATTATTTACAAAGTCGGTAAGTCAAAAATCTGTTCAGAAGTCGTGTAGTGTATTCCATGCTTAAAACTGTTTCATTATTTAGATGTAAATTTATGTAAACAAATTCCTGAGGAGGAATTCTTGAGGAGCAATTGAAAAACTAAAAATTACATTTTTATCTTACAAGTTAGGGTTATAGTATCATGATTTTTTTCTTTGAAAAAGATTGTGAAGGGAACTGTATTTTAGCTTGTATTTTTCCAGTATTTTTCTCTTTTTCTCAATATTTGACTGACCCTATTGGATTCCATATAGCTCTGATAATATATGTGGACAAAAATTACATTGTATTTTAATCCTGAATACTAGCTACACAAGTGTAATAAGTAAAATCAAAACATACAAATAAAGGTCCATGATTCTGCACCAGAAGTGACAGTCACAGCAGATAAAGAGCAGTCCACCAAATCTGAAGTAATCAGCTGGATCCTTGCTGCATCTGGGGGTTAAATAAAAAATAAAATAAAAAAAGAGATTTATTGAAAAGGACTTCATTTGTGTACCTTTTCTATAAACAACATTTGACATTGTGAGACATTCTGGCTTATTTAATGATCTAGTTGTGACCTAATGGTTAGAGAGTCAGACTTGTAACCCGAAGGTCATGGGTTCGAGTCTCAATACTGGCAGGAAATGTAGATGAGTGAATGAACAGCGCTCTTTTAAAAAACGCACTAGTGTAAACGGGGCCTGAGGTGCCCTTGAGCAAGGCACGTTACCCACACGGGCCGCACAATAAGAATGGCTGACTACTGCTCTGGGTGTGTGTTCTTTAATCACTGCTGTGTGTGTACTCTACTTTGAGATGCTAGTTATAAAGAAATTAGTATTCACAACAATGAACAACTTTTCTCAGATCTATCATAAAGTAAATACATTTTGTACCCAGAAAAATGCCAATTAGTACACCAAAAAATAAAAAGAATTAATATTTGTATCAATTGCTAATATGCTAATACCTGTATATTTATAACTAATATAATTATTAATCGGTTTACACTGTTTTTCTATCACAAGGGGGTGAAATGTCTAACAAATGTACTTGAGGAGATCATTAAATTACTCAAGATATCATACTTATCCACCTTATTCCTAAACACGGAAGTAAGCCTATGGGCGAGACTTCCAGATCATTAGCCGCTATAGGGAAACAACGACAAGAATAACAACATGCAGTAAACGGTAAAACTGTTTGCATTACAAACCAGTGTGTTCATAATTAAGCTAATACACTAAAATAACATGGTAAGACACACCAATTTGCAATATCAAGCAGCAAAACGGGCGGTTCTGTACAGCTAAAAATATTTGGAAGTAAAAGAGACCGGAAGCAAGACCCATAAAATCTACAAATGGCCCATTTTTATGTGAAGAATAAGGTGGATATGTCATCATTTACTCACCCATGTCTTTTCCAATCTACATAACTGACTGTTTTCTGTGGAACACAAAAGAAGATCAAAAAAGACATGAGGGTGAGAAAATGATGAGGGAGTTTTCATGTTGAGTGAGCTAAACTCAAGAACGAACTTTGAGTCAGAGTGGTGCCTTGGTGCAGAGTTTGCCTGCTTTGCTGTGTTCACATTTCAGCACATATAATAGCACATGATCATTTAAAGAATTAATGTTAGTATGACATGTATACTCACTTTTACGGAAGATCATGTGGCAGAAGATCTTCAATCCCAAAACCTCTGGACCATGAGAGGGAAAACACACACACACACACACACACACACACACACACACACACACACACACACACACACACACACACACACACACACACACACACACACACACACACACACACACACAAACAAACAAACAAACAAATGAATATTAACAGGTTTAATAGAACAATATTGTTGACTTACTGATAGAGACATAGGCTTACAGAAATTTAGCCTACTCACCAGCTTTATTACAAAAACTTAACAGTAGATCCAAAAGCATGGTTTGCATAGTATTCTTCAGAGTCCAAGAATGGTGGTTTCATATCCTCTCTGTTGAACAAGTGTATATGCCAGTTTTTCATGTTCCACAGTGAGACATTTTATTTTACAATAAAATAACAATATAACGTTAGTTATTTTTACTATTTCATACTGTTATTAAAAATAAGATCAGCAAACGGCGGCCTTCTGTATTAACATCATACATTTCCCGCTATTTATTCTGTCATTCATGCATGTTTCTCTGTTAAAACGTCAGTAACTTGTAGCACTATGTTACGTGAATATATGTACATTCCGCGATATAAACAAATATTTAAAAACACAAAGTAGTCACTTTAAATCATGGCCACAACATCGTCATTACACACAGCCTTATCTTTATTAAAACATAATATCAAAACAGTAACAGATTATGTCATAGCGATTAGCATATCACTTTAACGGTAACAGTAGAAAAATTATAAATGGTATTTACCTTCTGCCGTTTGCAATATGTGTCCATTAGCCATTGTGTCTGTGTTCATATTTGCGCTTTTTCGTTCTCAATCTGCACCGCATAACTCAAAATCGGTCAAAATAAGAATTCATCTGTCAGATATGTGATAATCCATGTAAAAGCCATTACTACTGCACTGAACGGAGCAGGACTGCAGATAAACAGAGCAGCAACCACTGATCTATAATAGAGAACTGGATTGCTCATGACGTCATGAAAGTGAAGCCGCCTGGCCGCCATATTGGTATTCCCCAGTATTCCCATACATTCTATTGAATTAATAGGAAATCGTACGAATTTAATGAGAAAACATCACCTAACAAGCCAGCGTTTTTAAATCTGAAGTATCCCTGTGCATTCTTACAATGCAAACTCCCTGGGCATGTAAACGGTTATTATTTAAAAATGTCGGGAATTTCCCCTGCTTATTAAAAAGTTACCTTCATTACAGTAGAGAACATCAGATGAACATGATAAACATCAGACAGACACGACCTCAACATATATATAACAAATCGCAAAGTGCTCATTCTGAAGAAAGATTTATACTTTGTACAGTTCTTCATTGTTTATAATTTTGTTATAGTGTTTTTATTCGTACAGTAAGCTAACTGCAAATGTTTCAACAATGATTTTGTTAACAGCATTCGTTTTGAAGCAGATTTAAACGGTGGTTAAATAAATGATTAATTTACATGTTACATTTACATAAGCATATCTGCGCGATCTTGGAGAGTCTGAAATAGATGTTGCTCAATCATGACATTAAAAATATACACATCATAATTTATTCAGAGAAATAACTGACTAACTTTCAGTACGAAAGAAGCAAGAAGCTTTATTTCAAGATGACACATGGTAAGTTTTTCATTTCAGTACAACATAGAGCAATATAGTAACAGAGGCTATTATTCATTGTATATTCAAATCAATTTCTGATACTAATACGTTCATGTTTAATGATTCCTGAATAATTACATATATAAAGAAATAGACTATATTTTGTGTTGGATCAGTTAACATTACCTGTGTCGGCAGTGCGCAGCAGGCACCTAAACCATTTAAATATATTGCTTATACTGCCCAAAAAGACCATAAACATTGCAGATAACATCTGAAGTAAAAATGAATTCACATGCACATAACATAAAAACTAATCCCGTTTGACTGATTCGCTTCAAATCGGGTGATTTTAGGTCATCGGTTTGCATGTGACTCAATGGTGCTCTCTGCTGGTAGGGAATAGTAAGATGGCAGATCGAACACTTCCGGTGGCTTCACTACCTGTCGGCAGTTTAGAACGCAACGAGCGATCCAGTCATTATATATAGATCAGTGGCAGCAACGGACTGATGTGTAAATTCAAATTTGAGCGGTAGGAGGCGTGCCCAGTTGTCATTGGCCAGATTCCTGGATGACGTTTAGATTAACCAATCACGACCAAAGCAACAAAGAGAGACATCAAATAACATTGCAACTGTAGAAAAAACTAGTTTTAAACAAAAGATAGCAAATATGTATGTATATTGATTTTTATTTTTTAGGCTGTTACATGTAATTAATTGGTAAAATGGTGTTTTCACTTATGCTTACAAGTGTATGTGTGCTATTCACTATTCACCTATAATTAAATTCAACTATGAATTTAGAGTTAAAATAGGGTTAGGTTTAGGAGTACAGACAGTGTGTACACGTCTGTCTATACTCGTAAATTGCAGTTACATTCACATGACCAATAATGACCCTTTTGAACTTTAGCAAATCCCTTGTCTCAACTGTATAACCACTCTTATGTCTAAATGCAGCTATGCATACAACTGTGCAATTTTCTGTATCTGACCCTTTGCTGTATTGCAGAGAGTGTTACACCACCTGTTGGTTTAGGATTATTCCTTTGTCCACAGTAACACTTACTGCAAATACTGTCATAATTGCAACATTTGTCTACAGATTACACTGTTGACTGCAGTGGTAATGGCGTTACAGCATTCATGGTATGGGAAAATGTAAACTATGGTAAATTATGGTCTTTCCATAATGCAGACATGCACATTTGACAAATCGAGGATTCAAAATTTTATGGTATGCATTCCAGTCCTTTCAGACCCTTTTCTCCATGCTCTGTTTTTTTCTAATTTCAAATTTCTCCGTAGGTATAGGGTTTCTCTACAAATACACAAATAACAAATGCACATTCTGATCAGATAACATACCAATAATTTACAATGGCTGTATGCCATGTTTGTGAAAGTCAATGGATTTTTTTGGGAGAGTTTGAGCTTTTAAAGATTATGTGTACTTTTCTCTGTTCACAGTTTCCACTGGTGTTTGGGCAGAGGCCTGAAAGTTTCAACCTGGAGAGTAGTGCAGCTTTACTCTTTAAAAACAGACTATGCATTATTTGATGTAAGTCAGCTATATTTGTGTTCAGAATTGTTAAATGTAAAAACACCTAAATATAAAACTAATATGATGTACTTTAAAATTACAAAGAAAAATGCTAAACAGCTAGTATGGGCATAAACCTTTAATATAATGAGCTACATATTACAGATTATTTGTGTAATTTTACATTTAAATTATATGCAATTTAAGAATACAGAAAAAAATACAGTATAAATAATACAGCCATTTTCCTGTGTTAAAAAATGAGAACTACTATAATTTGTCATTAAAGATATAATAGCTTACCTAAAATAACAGTCAAGTTTTTAATTTATAGATGTTGTTTTACAGAATTTTACTTATAATTTAAAATAACAGAAAAATACTGTAAATATCTACAGTTATATTCCGTAAAATAGATTTTTTTTTTATTTTACAGTGTACCTCATGACTAAATGTCAGAATTTTACATCAGTATGATGTCAGCTTAAGACGTTGGCTCAACGTTGGAATTTGTTTAGTTAATGCCACAACATGAAACTAGCTAAAGATCAACGTCTAATGATGTTAGAGTTGGACGTTGTGTGGACATTACCAATATGACGTCTAGGAGACGTTGGGTTTTGCTTGCCATACCTGACGACTAATTGTCAGGTTTTGGTTGTCATACCTGACGACTAAATGTCAGTATTTGACATAAATATGACGTTGGCTTAAGACGTTGGATTTTGGTTAGTTAATGTCACAACCTAAAACTGACAAAAGATCAACGTCTAATGATGTTAGAGTTTGACGTTGTGTGGACGTTACCATTATGACGTCTAGGAGACGTTGGATTTTGGTTGCCATACCAGACCACAAAATGTCAGTGTTTGACGTCAATGTGACCTTGGCTTAAGACGTTGGCTCGACGTTGGATTTTGGTTGGTTAATGCCCCAACCTAAATCTAACTAAATATCAACGTCTAATGATGTTAGAATTTGATGTTGTGTGGACGTTACCATTATGACGTCTAGGAGACGTTGGGTTCTGGTTGCCATACCTGACTACTAAATGTCAGATTTTGGTTGCCAAACCTGACGACTAAATGTCAGTATTTGACATCAATATGATGTTGGCTTTAGACGTTGGCTTGACGTTGGATTTTGGTTGGTTAATGCCCCAACCTAAATCTAACTAAATATCAACATTTAATGATGTTAGAATTTGATGTTGTGTGGACATTACCATTATGACGTCTAGGAGACGTTGGGTTTTGGTTGCCATACCTGACGACTAAATATCAGTATTTGACGTCAATATTACGTTGGCTTGAGACATTGGCTCGATGTTGGATTTTGGTTAGTTAATGACACAACCTAAAACTAACTAAAGATCAACGTCTAATGATGTTAGAGTTGGACGTTGAGTGGATGCTACCATTATGACGTCTAGTAGACGTTGGATTTTGGTTGCCATACCAGACCACACAATGTCAGTGTTTGACGTCAATGTGACCTTGGCTTAAGACGTTGGCTTTTGGTTGCCATACCTGATGACTAAATATCAGTATTTGACGTCAAAGTGACGTTGGCTTTAGATGTTGGCTCGACGTTAGATTTTGGTTAGTTAATGCCACAACCTAAAACTAACTAAAGATCAACGTCTAATGATGTTAGAGTTTGACGTTGAGTGAACGTTACCATTATGACGTCTACTAGACATTGGGTTTTGGTTGCCATACCAGACCACAAAATGTTAGTATTTGACGTCAATGTGACGTTGGCTTCACGTTGGATTTTGGTTGGTTAATGCCCGAAACTAAATCTAACTAAAGATCAACGTCTCATGATGTTAGAGTTTGACGTTGTGTGGACGTTACCAATATGATGTCTAGGAGACGTTGGGTTTTGGTTGCCATACCCGACGACTAAATATCAGTATTTGACGTCAATGTGACGTTGGCTTGAGACGTTGGCTCGACGTTGGATTTTGGTTAGTTAATGCCCCAACCTAAAACTAACTAAAGATCAACGTCTAATGATGTTAGAGTTTGACGTTGAGTGGACGTTACCAGTATGACGTCTAGTAGACGTTGGGTTTTGGTTGCCATACCAGACCACAAAATGTCAGTATTTGACGTCAATGTGACGTTGGCTTAAGACGTTGGCTTGAAGTTGGATTTTGGTTGGTTAATGCCTCAACCTAAATATAACTAAATATCAATGTCTAATGATGTTAGAATTTGACGTTGAGTGGACGTTACCAGTAGGACGTCTCGTAGACGTTGGGCTTTGGTTGCCATACCAGACCACAAAATGTCAGTATTTGACGTCAATGTGACGTTGGCTTAAGACGTTGGATTTTGGTTGGTTAATGCTTCAACCTAAATATAACTAAATATCAATGTCTAATGATGTTAGAATTTGACGTTGAGTGGACGTTACCAGTATGACGTCTAGTAGACGTTGGGTTTTGGTTGCCATACCAGACCACAAAATGTCAGTATTTGACATCAATGTGACGTTGGCTTAAGACGTTGGCTTGACGTTGGATTTTGGTTGGTTAATGCTTCAACCTAAATATAACTAAATATCAATGTCTAATGATTTTAGAATTTGACGTTGTGTGGACGTTACCATTATGTCGTCTAGGAGACGTTGGATTTTGGTTGCCATACCTGACGACTAAATATCAGTATTTGACGTCAATGTGACGTTGGCTTGAGACGTTGACTCGGCGTTGGATTTTGGTTACTTTACAACACAACCTAAAAACAACAAACCATCAACGTCAGCTGACGTCGGTATTGGACGTCACAGTAAAGTTGTCATTAGACGTTGGCTTGACATTGAATTTTGGTTACCTGACGTCGCGACCTAAATCTAACCAAATATTAACGTCTTATGACGTTGTGTGCCTGCTGGGCAGCCTCGGCGATTATGCAGTGAATATCAAACCTAAAACCTATAATATCGCGCTTGGTTTTCTATGGGAGAAAAAAATGTTTTGGTGAAACTTGTTGGTTGTGGGCTCATCTGCTTAAATGTATATAATATACAGTAATACATTTTATTAATTAGATGCTGAATTTAATCATTTATTATCACTGAGGCAAACCGTGTTAAGTGTTTTCTTTATGGGAAATGTTTAACGTGCAGTTTTGCGCGTTCCGTAACTTGTGTTCATATCTGCATCTGTTTGCATCATCAGTAAGATCTGAGTTTGGTCTTATAATAGGCTTGTTTGAGATGAGCAAAATCTGCGCAGAACCGATCACCGAGATGCATGCCCGTTAGAAAAGTGTCTGAGTTTATTTTTTTATTAAACACATAACATTCACAGGGGATACAGTCAAAGCAATAAAATACATACACAACCAGAATACAATACCTCGATAATAGCAATAACAAAAAAGAAATATAAAGAGAAAAACAAATAAATAATAGTTGCCATAAACATCTTTTAAAATAAATAAATAAATAAAAAGTGTCCGAGTTACATCTGCCTTGTTGTCACGTCATGCTGACTTGTGCAAAAAAACTCTCGCGATGGCGAGGTGGCTGCGTCGGATTGAGCAGTTGCGCGCAGTTGCTCTCCACCGACTGCACTGATCAAAAGCATTATTTTTTTATCTGATTTCATGTGATTGTGTATTTAAATTACGCTTGAATATTCCCAAACACTATGACAGTGCGATCTTTGTGTGAGATATGTGATTGTTGTCGTATTTTAGATTTGTAAATATATGTTTGTATTAAAGTAGAATGGATGGTAAATACGCCTTTCGTATGGGATTAAATAGGAAGCACTTTGAGTGTCCTGTTCATCATATTTATATTCATATAAAAGCAACAGAACTGAAATTATATCACAGTTATTAGCAGAAAAACACATGAGTGAGAATAACGCGATATCCACCTTTGATCTCGTTGGTATCTGCTCCACTCCAAGAGCTCAGAACTGTCCGTCTTGACTGCGCTTATTTCACTCCTCCCCTCACTGCCGCCTACATTTCAGTCGAGGCGCATCTCAAACAAGCCTAAATAGCTGTCATTGTGTTAGTGCACTACTGAGCCATGTAATGTGTTTTCTTTAACCAATTTCTGAGGGAAACAGCGTGAAACCTTGCGCATTCCTTAATATTCTACAGCTGCTTAACTGTCGATATAGTTTGCATAATCATCAATAAAGTGTATTCTGAGATCTTATATCACTGTATTAGTTCACTGAGGCGCGTTACGCGTCGTTGGGAATCCTGGAGTGTGACATATGAGGGGAACCCCAGTATTACAGCACAGCGTCACACAAGCCATGATACAGAGTTACAGAAATAAGCAACCGAAAGCAATATATATCTTCCTCAGATGTAATGTTAGTTCTGTACTACAGGGTTGGGTAAAAGACCATTATAATCTCCTTTGTGGTAGAGAAAGCTGCTTATATAGGCTACGGGAAAAAGCGAAAATGTTGAATTAAACATACACACAATCAGCATTTCCACATGTTTATACTAGCCCCGATAATCAAAACTTCTAGCGCTAGCTCCATTTCTGCAAATCAGTTTTTGTAAATGAGTGACTTGATCCACATATGGCCTTCATCAACAGCCGCTTGAGCCACCTGCTGGTGAGCGGCTGACATCAGCTGGAGATCATGCATCGGTGCTCTACTGCTATTCCTGCAGTTCCCGGATGTGCAACGCTGAATTTTCTGCCGAATTTTAACCACTAAATTTGTGGCAGCGAATTTGGAAAGTGAAATAAAATGACTGAAATTTGCCTGTTGAATATTATACATCGTATTTTTAAACAGACTGAATATTTTGGAAGTGAATTCCGGAAGGTGAATATGAATTATTGAATTTTTAATTATGAAAATGTATGTGAAATATTTTGAATTTAAATATTCGCAGCTTAAATAAACAACTATGTTAAATTTCAGGACCTAAAAATGCAAGCCCTGGAAATACAAGGCATTAAAATGCAAGCACTGTTAATTGCAATGCATCTTTTTTTCGATTTGTGGAATTCAGCATGCTTTGTTTCAAAAACTATTGTCATTATTCTGCTTCCATAGGGGAGCCTCTCAAACGGAAGGCTGCATCCTACGAAGGCTGCACACATTTAAATTCACGAAAATAAACTGAAAGAAAAGGAGTCGGCACTGCATCATCATAATTTGAGGATGCAGCTTTCCGTTTGAGAAGCACCATTCGCCTCCCTCATGCTCGATAAAAGCAGTAATTACGAGAGTTGTGAGATAAAAGATTATTTTTTTTATATATATAAAAGATCTATTTCATTTTTATATTTACCCTTTGCCTCATGCTGGCTAAAATTGATTAGAAGTCTGATTCGTTTCCACGAAAAGTTTCTTTCGGATAGTTTTAATGAACCAGTTAAAAAATAAAAAAAATATTCAGGGGTTATTTTACGGTGGAACTGGCTTATGTTGCCCATTTTGAGCGCTGCACGACAGAATAGATCATGACGTGATTGAGGATCTTATTTCCATCTAAAATTCTATTTTTATTTCTATCAGCCAATGATAATTCTAAAAGAAAACGTCACAAGCATAGATCAGTGGCCGAGAGCGCATCTGATTGACAGATAAACCACGAGCTCCATCAGTGTTATTGTTAATGTTCTGGTTATTTTGTTTCAATGTACAGTTTTTTAATTTTATCCAAAGCATACAGTCAAAGAAAACTTCATGATTTAGCTGAACTGTGCACATTTATTTTAGACACTTCATGTCTTGTTCAATTCATGCAATAAATGCATGTCCTTGCTGAACAGTGAGCTATGACTAATTTCACGGGCAAAGCAGACAAAATTACAATTTAAGAATCAATCATAGCTAAAGAAATTTATTGTCATTTTTTACAAATAAAGCTTCATATTATGAGAAGGATACTTTCTACGACCTTTATATCCTGCAGTCATGGCGAGATTAGGTTCCTTCGATCTAAAAAAAACAAGAATCGAAAACAACAGAGGAATCGATTCTCGGAATCGACTCCCATCGATTCCAGAACCAGGAATCGGACTCGATTCCAAAAATTTCGGAATTTTATACAGCCCTACTGAGGTGATTCCCGTCTCCCGCTTCGACGGCGCCGCCGCTCCACTGCGCTTGGAGGACACTGTATCCTTGCGCCAGGGCGGGAATTCCTCTACTTTGAACATTTTAAATCTTTTACATTTTAAATGTCCGCTTATTTTCAACAAAGATCTATGATATTATGATATTAAATTATGTGAATAAATTCGAAACGAAACGCTGAATTCATCAGGACTACTTTGTCAAGCGGAAGGTGTTGTCAGAGAGAAGAATGTTGAACGTGTAGGTGTGAGACCCATTTAAATTCTGGAATTTGTGATCGTCCCTGATAAAATGTGTAGGCTACAGTAAAAAAACAAAAACAAATACATTTTGATAAATGCATAAGCAGGCTAACATTGTAATATTGATAATTCAAACAAAATGAAACATCACAATAGAAAATAATACATTTTCATTTAAAAAGTAGTTATATTGATCAGATCCATAAAATCTATATTCTTTGTTAAAAAGTGACAATTAACCAAAAAATTAAACATATAAGGATGTATTTTAAGTGTGAAATAATTTTGCCCACATAGATCCCATGAAGGTCCCATATGTTCAAACCTATATGGGACCCACATCGTGAAACACACATGGGACCCACATAAATTGCCCATTTTCAGCCCATGCCCACATGGAACCCATGCTGGCCGGGTATGGCGTTGAACACAAACCAACAAACAAATGCATTCAAACAACTCTCACAGCCTCCACTGAACAACACACACACAATGTTGCTCACCTTTTCGTATGGCAATGTTTTCCACTATATGTGGTATTTTGTTGGCTTTGATGAATATTAGTACCGCCCTGCAGGTCTGAGACACAAGATCTAAGTACACTTTCACTGCCTGTCTGCCAGCCATAATCAACTGAAGTGCGAGTCCTGTAGAAACAAGAAGTAGCCTATTTCTGCTTGGGATGCCTCAGTCAATTCGCCCCTTTAATAGGGACGGGTTGGGGTGTGGTTGTGATGTAACTTCGGGTTAGATACAGGACATGATTAAAAATTCACCAAATCACAGGATGTCCCAGACATCTTCAAATCACGGAGTACCTGGAGGAAAGCCACGAGAACGCTGAGAAAATAAACATGTTCACATAAAGGCCTCCCACTGACCATAACCCACTGATCCAATGTGCCAGAAATAGATCTGATAACAGAAACATCAATATGGAAAAAGCAATGTACGGTATGTGAAATGATTTAAGGTGTGTGTGGGGGAAATTTACTAAGGGTTTGACGCAGGACCACAGTGGCCCATGAAGGCCATGTCTAAAATTATACCAAATTACAGAATGTTCCGGCTAGTATGACATGGTTGCCCTGCACAGGGGCACAGCAAGGGGTGGGGTTTAGGATGATTCCAAGGGCCCGGCGATAGAGGGGGGGCCCCTGAGGGGGAAATGCGATTTCTAACGAGGATTTTATCCACTCAGTACCCTGCAAAAGTTGTGCCAGTTCCACACATAAATGTATCAGGAACTTTTGCATTTGTAGCTGTGCAATATTGACTTTCATGTCCAGAAAACATGCAGCAAATGAGAAAACAGCACGTCAGACCAAAAAGTTACTTCAGAAAAGTTAACTTAGTCTAGATACACTGAATTGTTTTTGCCAAAAATCTGTACCGTTACTGTAACTGACTTCTCACAAATACATACCTTTTGTTCTCAATACACTCCATGAATACACAAATATAATGCATACAATTAAATAATGTTTCATTCGTTTTATAAATAAATACATTCTTAAATGTAGCTGTTTGTATTGATATTTTTGCATAAGAATATCTGTAATCAAGTCTTGATTGAGGTGCAATAAGCTCTTCATCATATGATGGGGTGCATGACTGACAATAAATGCTGGTAACCATAAGTACCCAAATTTATGACAAAAATTATGAGAAATATCCCCTAAATTTGGCTACTGTTAAGACTTCAGTTTTTTTTTCTTTTAAATTCTGTGCATCACTAACTGGTTTTATTCTGAAAGCCATTATTCATCTTTATTTTAATTGTATTAGAGCAATATACAGTATATTATATCAGTCCAGTCATTGAAAGTTAAATGCACAAAACCTGAGGCTAATTTTTTATATATGTTTATTTATTTATTTTTAGAAAATCTTACAATGTCTATTCATTCCAAATGTCATAACATTACTACTTTTCTGCACTACAGCTTTGTCTGTCAACAATGAAATGTTTTTACATTTTCTGCTCCCCTTGAGAATTTATAGTTTAAATGCACAAATCATTAAATTTATTCATTTAGAAAACCTTCCTGAAAATATCTTGCGTACATATTTCAAAAAGCAAAAATTACATATACAAACAAACAATAAACAAAGTAAATAAATAAAATGCAAAGGCTACTTAAACCCCCAGTTTCACCGACAAGTCTTAAGCCTATAGTCCCAGAGTTAGCTGTTTCAACTAAAATAAACTTGCACTGACTGATCTTAAAATATACACTGTAAAAAGGTTGCTGTAAATTTTACAGTATTTTACTGGCAGCTGGATGCATTAGCTCTGATAATATTCTTTTTAATTGTTGAACATTTTCTTTTTAAAAGTACAAATTACAAGTCTTGATCTCTAGGATGAACTAGCTGAAAAAATGGCATCACAACAGTCCCCTGGGCACTTTGTATCATGGCAAAACATACACATACTGAAAAGCAAAAACAAGTAAGTACACTAACAGTCAAAAGTTTTTGAACGGGAAGATTTTTGATGTTTTTAAAGAATTCTCTTCTGCTCAACAAGCCTGCATTTATTTACTGCAAAAGCAGTAATACGGTGAAATATTTTTACTATTTAAAATAACAGCTTTCTATTTGAATATATTTTTAAATGTAATTTATTCCTGTGATCAAAGCAAAATTTTCAGCATCACTACTCCGGTCTTCAGTGTCACATGATCCTTCAGAAATCATTCTAATATACTGATAAACATTTATTATTATTATTATTATTATCATCATCATCATCATCATCATCATCATAACAGTTGAGTAAATTTTTTCAGGATTCATTGATCAACATTTATCTGAAATAATAAGATTTTGTAACATTATACACTATGCCCATCAAAAACTTAGATTCAGTATTCGGGGGGGTGGGGGGTGGGGGGATATAGGGTTATAGGGATTACTACTTATACTATAGAAATTACTACTTTTATTTAACAAGGATGGTTTAAATTGATCAAAAGTAAAGATAAAGACATTTATAATATTACAAAATATTTCTATTTCAGATAAATACTGTTCTGAACTTTCTATTTATCAAGGAAACCTGAAGCTGTTTTCAACACAATAATAATAATAATAATAATAATAATAATAATAATAGTTTTTTTGAGCAGCAAATCAGAATATTAGAATGATTTCTGAAGGATCTGAATGAACCTGCAAGCACAAGAAAAAAAAAAAACATTTTTCAAAGCAGTGTTTACAGAATTTGCCTCAACTGTCAAACTTGGTGCTGTATGCACTTTGATGTTAATAAAACCTTGTATACTACATCTGAACGCACATACAAAGGAAGGTACATAATTAGTTGATAATTCATCACATTCAAATTATTAAAGCTCCATTTTTTACAATGCATTCTCAATCAGTAGAGCAAAGTGCTAGAATGCTGAATTAGTGGGTTTGATTCCAGGAGCGGTTCTAGGGTGAGTGGATAGCCGGGGCTTAGCCCAGAGACATTAATTTATATATCAGAATACACGAGATACAAGTCAAATAATACAGGCTATGCTGAAAAGTTACATTGACTAAGTGGCTTAATTTTGTTTTTAAAGCGACAAGTGTAATTAATTACAATTTGCACTTACAAATTGCATAAATAATATTATGAAATTAATGTTTTAAATATAAACACAAAAATATGTAAATGATAGAAAAAAAATACAATACTTTTAAAAATGAGACTAAAATTACCAGTAGGTGGCAGCAAGCCACTGTCTTAATGACTGAGCCACTGAGTCCTTTATTCAATCTATTCATTAAAAACTGCTGATTCTTTCAGGAATGAAGAAAGTGTTTTTATGAATGGATCAGTCAATCACTGAAAGGTAAATTCTTTCAGTAATGAAACACTGTTGTGTGCAGAGATGCACTGCATGGCTTTGTTTAGAACCATTTTTGCGAAAAAAGACAATATTTCTTTTCACAATTTAAATCAGTTAATATTAACTTCTTGTTTATAGAATTTTGATGCCCTGACATAGTAAAGTCTGCCAGAGACCATGCTAAATGCTAACCAATCTGTTCGTATAATCTAAATGTGTGTGTGTGTCCTAGAAAATCTGTGCTTATAATACCATGATTAAAAATCTATATTTGTTGCTATACAGTAACAGTAATCTAATTTTGTCAGATGGGGATATCGGTATTATGAATTTATAGGCTACAGTAAGTTAAAGATACCTGAAGCAGCTGCATTTTGCTGTTTAAGTGCTGGTTTAATAGAAATATTTTTAATGCGCATGAAAACTCAATCTTGATGCGCACACACCCCTAGCGCCGCCCCATTTGATTCCCAGGGAATTAATAACTTAATAAAATGTGTATGGGAGCGCAGGGCACAAACTAACACGGGGTAAGTTGTAACACACATGGTTTAAATATTTCCACACATGCTAGCATAACCAAATGTACAGTATTTACTACTGCCATATCATCACTATATAGAGAATAAAGTGCACCAAAATTAAAAAATCTTTTGAAGATGTCTCTGAATATTTATTCTACCAAAGCAGAAGTACATTTCTGGCTGAAGTAAATTGTCATCTCACTTTTTATTATTCATTTAAAATTAGACAAATCTGCTATTATTTTAATCTCCAATCTGTTATCAGTTAGATAGTTTTATAATGCTTCGCTAACTAGCAGAAGACACTAACCAGTTTTAAATTCCAGTTGCACAGATGGGGAACGTTATAACACTGTGTTACAATGTGCCCCGCTATTATTAAACTATGATATCAGCGATGCAATTTACACCATTTACTTTTATGAGTTTCAATGAGAAGCCACAAGAAGCAGGTGAATAAAGACTGAGAATCGATGTTTAATGTTCAGAAATTGTTATTTCAAGAAATGTAAAGCATTTTGGCTCGTTTATGTGTCTCGTATCCTGTGTCCTATGACAGCTGTGTGTGGAGGGAGGGGAGTGTATCATTTCTGAATTTCTGAATGTGTTTCTTCATTTGCGCACTCTGTTTTGAACTACACTGTATATGTAGCTGTGTGTTGCGATCAGGGCCATCCCAAGCATGGTTGCAATGTGTTCATGATCAAACTCCAAAATTAGATTATTTCTAATTCTTAAAAAACACCATTTTTTTATTTGAAAAAGTTAATGATTTTATTTTATTGACAAAATATTTTAGTTTGTCTTGTATATTTTTTCATTAGATCCGATAATATTTTAAGCTGTCATATGGTTATGTTACAACGTGCCCCTCACATGTTACAATGTACCCCACCTACGGGGCATGTTGTCACTTCCATTCTTCTGAGATAAATAACAAAAAACATATACACCTGTAATTATGAAACAACGCAACATATTTGTACTAGACAAGTGTGAAATTAAAGTGTATAAAAAAAATTATACTCTGAACCCCACGTGGATTTACACATGCTAAGAAAGTCAGTGTTAGGTTGTGTCCCGTGCTCCCCTACATTAAATACAATATAACTTGCTTTGGCTAAAAGCATCTGGCAAATGCGTGATTGTAAATGCAATGTAAAACAAAATGTATTCTGGGTTACCTAATTCTGCATTTCTGTAAAACGGACAGCTGGCTGTATGATGATTCTGCCCTCATAGTCAGGATCCTGTTTTTCACAACACCCTTTTAGTGTTACTATAGTTTATGATCAGAAAAAAACCGTACAGTAATACAAACATTTTGAATAAAATAAACATTTTTGGTAACGCTTTACAATAAGGTGTCATTTGTTAACATTGGTTAATGTATTAATTAACATGAACAAACAATGAACAATGCATTTATTACACTATTTATTAATCTTTGTTAATGTTAGTTAATGACAATACAGTTGTTGTTTATTCCATGTTAGTTCACAGTGCATTAACTAATGTTAACAAACACAACTTGTGATTTTAATAATGCATTGGTAAATGCTAAAATTAACATTAACTAAGCTTAATAAATGCTGTAGAAGCATTGTTCATTAATGTTTTTAATAACGTTAATGTTAACTAATGAACCTTATTGTAAAGTGTTACCACATTTTTTATATTTATAAGCAAAACTTACCATATTAATATATTGCTAACCCGTTCCTCTCTTTAAAAAGTAAGTTAGTGGAGAACAGCAGCCCGTGGCTAATTCGGCTACTTTAGTAACATTAGATGAAAGCTCACCTGTTGTTACGACGACAATCACAGGAAAAGACTCCAATACTCCTCCGATGCATACGACATGACCACAAGCCCACAAACTTGAAAATAAAATACAACAGATGTACTTTACAGTGGTATTTCTTAACTCAGTTTTCCTCAGTATTTCATGTTAGCTCGCGGTATTATTTTACGTCTCTCACTGAACAGGGACCGTCTCTAAAGTTACATACAACATTGGCACACACGTTTCTAACTTAAATAGCATTTGAAGAGAATTACACTTGCGATAAAGAGGCAGTGTACAAAAGATATTATGCTTCTCTGTGTTCCTTAACTTCGGCTGACTGACATTATTAACTTACCAGTTGAAACTATGGCATTCACAAGAAGAGACTCCAAAATACACCTCCGACGTTGTCGACGAAATCTAGACTAGAAATGTGAAAAGAATAAACAAAATAAGTACTTGAAAATACTGTTTAAAATCTCCACTGAATTGAAACTGTGGTGTTGCCTACGCACTTTACCTCAGTAACATTATTTCAGGTTAGTTCGTTGTTAAGGTTAAATAACGACTCGCCAGATTCGTTAACTACTAACTTGCATCAAAAGGCAGCAAAACCTACAAACGTGTTTCTCGGTTTAATAAGGTTTATTTTGGCTAAAATAGGTGATCTTAATTTACTCACCAGTCGACGTTATCACCGTTATGATGGCGTTAATCCGGCCGTCAGTCAAAAAAAAGGCCCCAACTCCCGACATGAAAAACGACACGATGAATAATGTTAGTTTGCTGTTAATAAGTTAAAACACCTTAAAATATCTCAGTTTTGCATAAAACAGAAATAATATAGGCCTACTAACCTTTTTTGTCCAGTTAACAGTGCAACTTGTCTCTTTTGTCCTTTTACCGCTGCTTCCACCAAACAGCAAACAAAATAAATCTCCCTGTAAATTTACAGTACAGGTGCTGGTCATATAATTAGAATATCATCAAAAAGTTGATTTATTTCACTAATTCCATTCAAAAAGTGAAACTTGTATATTATATTCATTCATTACACACAGACTGATATATTTCAAATGTTTATTTTTTATTTTATTTTGATGATTATAACTGACAACTAAGGAAAATCCCAAATTCATTATCTCAGAAAATTAGAATATTTACATTTGAGTTTCAATTAATGACCATCCCTACAGTATAAATTCCGGGTATCTCTTGTTCTTTGAAACCACATTAATGGAGAAGACTGCTGACTTGGCAATGATCCAGAAAACGAACATTGACGTCCTCCACAAAGAGGGTAAGTCACAGAGGGTCATTACTGAAAGGTGTGGCCGTTTACAGAGTGCTGTATCAAAGCATATAAAATGCAAAGTTGACTGGAAGGAAGAATTTGGGTAGGAAAAGGTGCACAAGCAACAGGGATGACTGCAAGCTTGAGAATACAGTCAAGCAAAGCTGATTCAAACACTCGGGAGAGCTTCACAAGGAGTGAACTGAAGCTGGAGTCAGTGCATCAAGAGTCACCACGCTCAGACGTCTTCAGGAAAAGGGCTACCAAGCCACTTCTGAACCAGAGACAACGTCAGAAGCGTCTTACCTGGGCTGTGGAGAAAAAGAACTCGACTGTTGCTCAGTGGTCCAAAGTCCTCTTTTCAGATGAAAGTAAATTTTGCATTTCATTTGGAAATCAAGGTCCCAGAGTCTGGGAGGAAGACTGGAGAGGCACAGAATCCATGTTGCTTGAAGTCCAGTGTGATGTTTCCACAGTCTGTGATGATTTGGCTTGCCATGTCATCTGCTGGTGTTGGTTCACTGTGTTTTCTGAAGTCCACAGTCAACACAGCCATCTACCAGGAAGTTTCAGAGCACTTCATGCTTCCTGCTGCTGACCAACTTTATGGAGATACAGATTTCATTTTCCAACAGGACTTGGCACCTGCACACAGTGCCAAAGCAACCAGTATCTGGTTTAAGGACCATGGTATCCCTGTTCTTAATTGGCCAGCAAACTCGCCTGACCTTAACCCCATAGAAAATCTATGGGGTATTGTGAAGAGGAAGATGTGATATGCCAGACCCAACAATGCAGAAGAGCTGAAGGCCACTATCAGAGCAACCTGGGCTCTCATAACACCTGAGCAGTGCCACAGACTGATCGACTCCATGCCACGCCGCATTGCTGCAGTAATTCAGGCAAAAGGAGCCCCAACTAAGTATTGAGTGCTGTACATGCTCATACTTTTCATGTTCATACTTTTCAGTTGGCCAAGATTTCTAAAAATCCTTTCTTTGTATTGGTCTTAAGTAATATTCAAATTTTCTGAGATACTGAATTTGGGATTTTCCTTAGTTGTCAGTTATAATCATCAAAATTAAAATAAATAAACATTTGAAATATATCAGTCTGTGTGTAATGAATGAATATAACATACATGTTTCACTTTTTGAATGGAATTAGTGAAATAAATCAACTTTTTGATGATATTCTAATTATATGACCAGCACCTCTAGTTTACTGTAGTGACCATATATTTTCCCATAATCCTTTGCAGTTTACAGTAAAATACTGTATATACATTTTACAGTATCTTACTGTACATAATACAGTAAAATACTGTTCAAATTACAAAAATCGGTTACAGTGTATCAGTGCCTTTGTTTTGTCTCAAGATGCACACCAGCAATGTTTTTTTTTTCTAAGGCACGTTTATAGATATTACTTAAATGTCCTAATTGAACTAATCCTGGCTTAGTCTAAGGCCTGTCTGCGAAACCAGGCCAACATGTGGTAACACTTTATTTTGATGGTCCCTTTTGAACATTCTGTTGACACTAAGTAATGTTGCAACTACATGTCAACAAACTCTCATAAGAGTATTAGTAGACTGTCTGCTTCATATCTACTAACTCCTTATTGTGTTGGTCTCCCAACAGATATTCTATTGACTAGAAGTAACTTTGCAAGAACATGTCAACTTATTCTAACCCTAACCCTACCAGTCAACTAATGAGCTTCATCAAAGGAGTCAGAGAGCATGGGCGTAGATCACGTGGGGGAACACTACATGCAGTGTATGTTTCATTCATACTCGAAGCCAGAGGGCAGAAAGTTGTACCAGGAAATTCCTAATATGGACAAAAGCTATCGCTGTATGGAAACAGTTGTTTTCACAGAAAAACAGAGACGTTTGGAAACATGAAGACATTAAACGTATGATTGAGACAATACATGGTTTATTGTGTTTTTCCAAGTCATCTCCAGGTAATAAATAAAGTATATGAACAATGCAGAGCTAATTGGCATAGTTACAGTATAGAAACTATTCTGCCTTATTATGTGATGAAAAGTGTATGTAGTATGTAAACAAATCATTATTATTGGTTATTGTCTAGCAGTGTGTCTGATTTCTTAGCCAATTAAATGCTAGAAATAAGAGAAAAATTGAAGTTGCCTATACTCTACCAATCAAAAGTTTTTGAGCAATAAGATTTTTAATGTTTTGCTGAAAATTTAGCTTTGATCACAGGAATAAATTACATTTTAAAATATATTTAAATAGAAAACAGTTATTTTACATTACTGCTTTTGCTGTACTTTGCTGTACTTTGGATCAAATTAATGCAGGCTTGGTGAACAGAAGAGAAGAATGATTTGAATTTATTTCAGACTATCCATTCGAAAATGTGTGAAAAAAATAACGTACTCTTTTAGTGAGCATATTTCGGCAACTACAACAAATTCTGAGATACTACAGCAGACATCATGCCAACTGACTGACAGTTCGAGTGTATAGAAAGTCTTTGCTCATCTGGAAGTAACCAAACATTTTTCAAACTCTTAAACGGCGGGACATTTTGAAACACTGAATGTGGCTAGCTGTATCAAAACAGTGTTGAGAGCGAATTCTGTAGGCTGAACACTTTATTGATGATGAATATGAATGCAACATGGTAAATCGCAAGGTAGGCGCTTTTCCCCCCATCATATTCTCCTGTACATGTACATAGTATATTTTATTAAGAAGCATGCAGAGTTTGGTCCTCCACTGTCACTGTCTTAATGCGTTAAGCATTTCTGTAATGGTTTTCTATGGGGAAACGCTTAACTTGTAATTAAATAGCGTTGCATTCTGGGCGCATTTGCTCGCCTACACTTATATTATGCATGTATAAGTACATATTTTAATCTTATAAGTAATAATAATTGATATAATCTTTATGTTCTGACGAGGAATGAAACAGCCTACATCTTGAGGTCTGAGGCTGAGTAAACTGTCATTATGTTGGATCGGTGATTGTGAA
Organism: Acrossocheilus fasciatus; assembly: GCA_036784905.1. Lineage (NCBI taxonomy): Eukaryota > Metazoa > Chordata > Actinopteri > Cypriniformes > Cyprinidae > Acrossocheilus > Acrossocheilus fasciatus. The sequence continues at coordinate 38,942,480 of CM071942.1, read as the reverse complement.
AATTGCATCTATCCTGCAGTTACACACCATAACATGGTGTAGCTATGTCAAAGTAAATAATATAAATCACTTTCTATAAACTTAGCTAAAATCACATGGCGGACCAAAACATCACTCTTAATCTTTCCTGCTCACACATTAAAATCTCCAATGTTAAAATCCTACTGTTAAGGATTTTTAGAGTCAAGAATTGGTGGTGAATAAAGGCCTCCTGCAGCGAATCGATGTGTTTTTGTAATAAAAATATCCATATTTAAAACGTTATAAAAACTTTTCTCTCACTTTTGTTAACTGCCGTACGTGGAAGGCGTTCCGGGCAGCTACCAGTGATCAGGAACATTTTAGGCTGTCGCCAGATACTTCAATATGGCGTCACTGACACAAAACCAGAGCTTAGAGGAATATTTCAGCCAAAAATAAGGTTTCATCTGTTTTTCTAGCTACACTCTCTCCTCTTACTTCTCAATGAGAACAAATCTGTTGTCCTTCAATATGGGCATTTTTGCATGGGATTGAGTTTGGTGAGGTGTTTTCTGCTGCCCTAGAGATTCAATTTCAAGAGCATTAAAGTTGTAAAGTTAAAAAAAAATCTAATTATTTTTTTATTCATAAAGATTTCTTACAATAAATATTAACACACTATATAGAGTGCAACTTCTGTACAGATCTGGATTCAAATCATCTGGACTTTTCAAAACAACTCTAACAGCTTTCACTGAACAACACACTCACAACAACGTTTTCCACCGTATGTGGTATTTTGTTGTCTTTGAGGAATTTTAGTACAGGCCTGCAGGTCTGAGAGACAAGATCTATGTATGCTTTCACTGTCTGCCCGAAATAGTCAACTGAAGTGCGAGTACTTCTGTAGAAACAACAAATATTCCTGCTTGGGACCCCTCAGTTGAGCTGGGGAGAAGGGTGTGTGGTTTTTACATGCTTGATAGTTTTGGGGATGTTTCGTAACATTTAAGTGAGACACAACTGACGCTGAAGCAGTTTATTTCAATTTATTTTGAGATGTACTAATTACAATCATTGAAAGTTAATATAAGTTATTTAAATAGATTATGGGAAAAGGAGAAAAATTAGTGACACCAAAACAAAGAAATTATCAAAAGCAAAACAACCCTAATTACTAAACCCCAACCCAACTAATCTAATCTAACTACCAAACAAGACACAGCTTATTCACTCACATTTGGCACATCTATAATTTTGCCAAATGTTGAGTGAATAAGCTGTGTCTCATTTAGAAGGCTGCGTCCTCCGGAGGTCTCATTCGAAGGGTGCACACGTCATCGAGGCTGTTTCATTTCAGAAAAGCAAGTAGGACACTCCGAATGCGACCTTCTTTCACAGGAATTCAGAGGATGCATCAGGTGTATCCTTCACTGCTACAGATAACCCACAATTCTTTGTGTCGCCATAAACAACCGTCGTTAATTTAAAAAAATGCCGGCGCCGGCAGATGTACTCACAAGTGCAGATGTGGTGTTTACAACTTACCTTAAATTGCCTCCGGTAAAAACGGATAAACTTTGTTCTTAACAAAATAAACAAGTAAATAATTTTCCTTTTTTTTAAGTAGTGTGAGAGCGCAACGATGCTCTAAATGTGTTGGCATAGCAACGTGATACACGTTAATGTGGGGCCCACATGGGTTGCACATGGGCTACAGGGGTACAGAGTGGGCATGAGCTCAAAATGGGCATCTTATCTGGGGCCCACTTGGGTGACCCAGCTAGGACCCATGTGGTTCTCAGTTGGGTAATTAATGGGAAATGTGTGCATGGGCTCAAAATGGGCTACACATGGGGCTTGTTTTATCAAATGGACCACAAAACCAGTCTTAAGTCACTGGGGTATATTTGTAGCAATAGCCAAAAATACATTGCAGGGGTCAAAAATATTGATTTTTTTTTAATGCCAAAAATTATTAGGACGTTAAGTAGGCTAAGATCATGTTCCATGAAGATATTTTGTAAATTTCCTACTGCAAATAGGCTATATCAAAACTTAATTTTTGATTAGCAATATGCATTGCTAAGAACTTAATTTGAACAACTTTAAAGGTGATTTTCTCTATATTTAGATTTTTTTGCACCGTCAGATTCCAGATTTTCAAATAGTTTTATCTCGGCCAAATATTGTCTGATCCTAACAAACCATACATCAATGTAAAGCTTATTTATGCAGCTTTGAGATTATGTATATATATCTCAGTTTTGAAAAATTGACCCTTATGACTGGTTTTGTGGTCCAGGGTCACAAATATACAAGTGCGAACATAATTAAAGCTGCAAGCAGCAATGAACGGGCCCTCGCACCCGGGCTCACCGCTGACCGGTAGCTTCAGGGAGACAGGGAACGGTGAGCAATATGCATTTAAAAAGGCAAATATAGAGGAATATGTCAAAATTATTCATATGTGCCAAACCTGCTGCCAGCTGGTGTCGCTATGTCTATAACTGAATATTGGCATGTAGATGTCTTCAGGGCAGCACTTTTATCAAACATATGAAGTTTGATGCAGATTGAACATAGTATGTAGGCTTTCCTGTAGCTCAAATAGTAGAGCATGGCGCTAGCAACGCCAAGATCATGGGTTCGATTCCCAGGGAAAGCAAGAGCTGATAAAATGTAAACACTGTAACTTGAATGCAATGTAAGTCGCTTTGGATAAAAGCGTCTGCTAAATGCATAAATGTAAATGTAAATGTAGTATGTTTGAGTTACTATAAAGCTTGACATATCCTATTGCCAACAGGTGGCGCTATGATTATAACTGAATATTGGCCTTTAGGTGTCTTTAGGCCATGACTCTTACCAAACATGTGAATTTTGGTGCAGATTGGACATTGCATGTTTAAGTTAGTGTAAAACAAGCCATTTCCTGTTGTCAACAGGTGGCGCTATGCTTATAATGGGATATTGGCCTTTAGATGTGTTCAGGCCAGGACTCTTATCAAACTTGTGAAGTTTGGGGCAGATTGCACATTTTATGGCCGAGTTACAACAACTTCTATTCCCATGGCGAGACATCGAAATTTGTCAGGCCGCCATGGACACGCCTTTTAACGAAAACTCAAGATCTTCACAATTTAACATCGCAAAGGCCTTTAGATTAGACTGACCAAATATTAGGTTGATGTCAATAAATCTCTAGGAGTAGTTTGTTACAAAGTAAAACATGTCACTTCCTGTTGCCAGCAGGTGGCGCTATGACTATAGCTGAATATGAGCATGTAGATCTCTTCAGGACAGGAGTCTTATCAAACATATGAAGTTTGGGGCAGATCGGACATTGCATGCCTCAGTTATAGCAACTTCCTGTTTCATGGCGAAACATCGAAATTTGTCAGGCCGCCACGGACACGCCCTTCAGTGAAAACTCTAGATCTTCGCAATTTAACATCACAAAGGGCTTTACATTAGACTTAGACAATTTGGTGTTCATCTGATTAAATCTCTAGGAGGAGTTCGTTAAAATACAACACTTGAAAAGTGCAAAAATGACACAAAATTTGATGAGAAAATTAAAAATAACTGACTTCCTGTTGGGTTTTGGATTTTTCTCCAAGTTTGTGGTCCAGGGTCACAAATATACAAGTGCAAACATAATTAATCCCATATAGGGTGATTACATGGATATATAGTGCACATATGTGTCTTTAAAATTATTTTGTTGTTGTTTTGACACTTGGATTACTTAATTTATTCAAAATCTAAAAATTCCCCTGCTTATTTAAAAATTTTTTATACAGCCTATGCTTCCAACTCTCATGCATTTCCACCCAATTTTCCACTGACATTTAGCAAAAATAAATAAATAAATGCAGCCACTTTAATTGTGCCGACAACTTTCTCACGAGATCCCATTCCCCACGACATCAAACTGGTGGATCCCGTGATATTTCATTGAGCATTTCCCATCCCCCACGCGGCACGCACTGCATCCAATGATTAAAAAGATGAGTGGGAAAAGGAAATCAGTTAATATCCCAGTACTGAGAGATGGAGAGTTTATGGCTATTACAAATAATGAGAAAGCTGACCTACTAGGCAAAAAGTTTGCAAGTGTGCATAGTGGAAGTCATTTGGATGAAATGCACAAACAGCAAAAAGATGAAATTTTAAGAGATAATTCTGATGTAACAAAAAAGACTGTGATGGCTCGGCTCTTGACATGGAATTAACATTATATGAGATGAAATTGGCCTTAGAGGGAAGTGGATACACGAACCCAGGAGAATACCAATTATGTGATGTTTAGACAACTACCAGATGAAGCATTGGAAAGCATATTACATCTGTTTAATAAGATATGGAGAGAAGGGGTAATACCTGATAGCTGGAAAAGTGCTCTGATATTACCTTTTGGTAAGCCTGGTAAAGACCTAACCAGTGCAGGAAACTACAGACCAATTGCGTTAACTTCTCATCTATGTAAATTGATGGAAAAGATTATTGTTCGTAGACTGACATATTATTTAGAACAAAGAGAACGTCTCAGGTTACATATGTAACCATGGTTCCCTGAGTAGGGAACGAGACACTGCGTCCTCTAGGGGTCGCTATGGGGAACGCCGTCAGCGTGACCCGTGTCTGAAGCATATATACAAAAACACCACATGTTGGCCGGCGACAGCCTATGACGTCACTACCGGCACGACCACAGTATAAAGGGGCGCCGGGAAAATACGTCATTCACTTCTTCGTCTGAAGCTTGCGTCCGAAGCATGGCACCGAGCCTAGAGGACGCAGTGTCTCATTCCCTACTCAGGGAACCATGGTTACATATGTAACCTGAGACGTTCCCTTTCGAGGGAACTTCGAACTGCGTCCTCTAGGGGTCAATATGGGGAACGGAATACCCACGCCACCATGCTGAGGGGAGTGCAAGCCAAGCACAAAAAGGCGAGCACTAAGTATCAACTCTACCCGGCTAAGGGAGTTGCCCCTGGGACGGTTCGACGGCTGTCAGTGACATTATCCCCTTTGGCCAAAAACCTGAGCTGCATACCCCAGAACTTACCTGTTAGGGGCCAGGCCTCCTGGACCCAGGGTAGAGCTCAAAGGCTTGGAATCAGATTTAGTAGAGATTCCTTTAAGGGGATACGACCAAGCGCCTAGGATAGTAACTAGGCCTTGGCCTGTCACCCAGGGGCTACTGCTTGCTCAGCATGAGCTCGCTGAAGGAATTGTCTCAACAGATCCTTGGTAGCAACACCCTGTTCAAGTCAGTATCACTGGGGATACATAGGTAGAGTGGGGCCCAAGGTGAAAACCGGGACCTGACCGACTCAAAGAAAGGGCACGAAGCCGCAGCGCGTAACCCATACCATACAGGATTTTAGAAAGCTCGCAAAACACTGGTGTGCGATCTTACCACAACGTGGCTTTCAGAAAGTGCACAGAGACTAGCGTGCGCACTTACCATAACATGGATTTGAAACACCGTTCTGGAGAGCGGAGAACCCAACTCTCAGGGAACTCAGACGCTCAGAAGGGAGCGGCATGCTCATAGGTGACCCTCTAAGGTGAGGGGAGCAATGCTAGCTCGACCAACAGCATAGCTCTGGAGAGCGGAGAACCAAACTCTCAGCATGAGAGGGAACTCAGACGCTCAGAAGGGAGCGGCATGCTCATAGGTGACCCTCATGGTGAGGGGAGCAATGCTAGCTCGACCAACAGCATAGCTCTGGAGAGCGGAGAACCCAACTCTCAGCATGAGAGGGAACTCAGACGCTCAGAAGGGAGCGGCATGCTCATAGGTGACCCTCATGGTGAGGGGAGCAATGCCATCTCGACCCACAAGCAGAGCATATGCGACACAGAGCTCTAGGGGAGCGGAGAACCCAACTCTCAGCAAGAGAGGGAACTCAGACGCTCAGAAGGGAGCGGCATGCTCATAGGTGACCCTCTAAGGTGAGGGGAGCAATGCTAGCTCGACCAACAGCATAGCTCTGGAGAGCGGAGAACCCAACTCTCAGCATGAGAGGGAACTCAGACGCTCAGAAGGGAGCGGCATGCTCATAGGTGACCCTCATGGTGAGGGGAGCAACGCCAGCTCGCCCCAACAAGGAGAGCAACCCAACAGGGAGGCAGAGAGACCTAACAACCTGAGGCTGCTGATGACAGAGCTCTGGAGAGCGGAGAACTCAACTCTCAGCATGAGAGGAATCTCAGACGGCTCAGATGGGAGCAGCATGCTCATAGGTGACCCTCAATGGTGAGGGGAGCGATGCTAGCTCGACCAACACATAGCTCTGGAGAGCGGAGAACCCAACTCTCAGCATGAGAGGGAACTCAGACGCTCAGAAGGGAGCGGCATGCTCATAGGTGACCCTCATGGGGAGGGGAGCAATGCTAGCTCGACCAACAACATGGCTCTGGAGAGCGGAGAACCCAACTCTCAGCATGAGAGGGAACTCAGACGCTCAGAAGGGAGCGGCATGCTCATAGGTGACCCTCATGGTGAGGGGAGCAATGCCAGCTCGACCAACAAGAAGAGCAAAGGGCTGAATGACAGAACTCTGGAGAGCGACCACTGGCCTAAAAAGCCGGTAAGCCCTCCAGAGAGGCTGCCACAAAACTTTTGGGCTCTACTTAAACCCTAGCAGGGGAGACGCACACACTAGGCAAGGGCTCAGGGAGATTGCTACTTAAAAACCCTCGGAAGGGGAGCAGTCCCTAAGCTAGCACATAGATATCCTCAGATAGCCATGCACCTTCTCAAACCAAAGAAACTGAAGTAAAAAGACCCGCAGGTCCTGGAACTGCAGTGTCGCCAGTGTGGAACATATAAATACCAGTAAACAATAGAACTGGATCGTACTCACCCATCCATGGTTCCTGCGCATGAGATCAGTCCCGGAGGCGAAATCCGAAGAGTCGGGTCCGGACCATCAGTAAGGTAGTTTCTATGAAGCATAGAACTTAACCAAAACATCATAAGTCCAGCATAGAGACTGCAATGATTTTAAAGCGCAGGTTCTATCTTGGTCCCCACCCAACCTCAGTCAGGTGGAATAAAACGGAGGTTGCAGGGGAATTAGAGAGGGGAAGATAAGGGCAGATGACAGGCCCCCCGAGGAAAGGGAGTAGATGTTTCAATTATTACTCTGGTCCTGGACGAGAGCGTTGAGAACGCTTCGTCTGGATCACCTCCCTCAGGTCTTGCCTACCTCTCTTTGACCCGCGCCTCCCTCTAGCCCTACCCGCAGGCGGGGGAGGGGCACGAGTTGCGACACTAGCCTTCTGTGCCCATCTCTGATCCCCGGATGGAGATGGGCCAGGACCCCTGCGTTGTTCGGGCTCAGACCTGGACCTTCTTGGAATGAAGGTTTTGAAGGCCGCTGAACGCGCCTTCGCCTCCCTAAACTTCTCGACCACCGTCTCAACGGAGGTACCGAAAAGCTCGGAAGGCGAGACTGGAGCATCGAGAAGAAAGCCCTTCTCCTTCTTCCCAACATCTGCCAGATTCACCCACAGATGTCTCTCTGTTACCACCATGGCCGCCATAGACCTGCCCATAGCAGTGGGGGCCTGCTTAGTGGCACGGAGAGCCAAATCCGTGGTGCGGCGCAGCTCAGCTACTTCATCAGGTGACAAGCCCTGACCCTTATCCAGGTCTTTCAGCAGATCAGCCTGGTAAGCCTGAAGCACCGCCATCATGTGCAATGAAGTGACAGCCTGACCTGCTGCTGCGTATGCCCTGCCATTTAAGCGAGATGTTTCCTGAAGGGGCTTAGACGGCAAGGAGGGAGCCTTGAGAGAGGATGTCTCGCCCACAAAGAGATAGCTGGCCAGCGTCTCTTCCACAGGGGGCATCCCCTCATAGCCGCTTTCACGCATCCCCTCAATGTTAGCATAACTGGTATGCTGAAACCTATGAATGCGAGAGGAAAACGGCTTTTTCCATTCCCTCTCAACCTCTGCATGGAGATCAGGAAGAAATGGAAGGCTCACTCGAGCTGGGGGGCTATGGCCAGAAAGATAACGCTTATCGAGACGACCCCGCGGCGCCACCATCTTGGCCCGCTTCCACGGCAAGTCAAGCCTCGCCATGGCGCGTTCCATAACCTCCAACAGTTCGTCATACGCAGGGCAGGAGGATTGAGAGGGCTCAGTCTCAACTTCTTCGCCCTCAGACATCTCCTGCTCTTCCTGGGCAAAACCCAGCAGAGCACTAGCCGCTGGATCAGATGATGTCAGAGAGATCGCATCATCGTCATCCAGCGACTCACTCTCATTCGCGGCCGACGAGCGCGAGAGGGAAAGCCCCCTCTCTAACTCATGAGCCAGCTCCGCCTGCGAGCCCCACGAGCTCACTGCCCTCAGTGCCTCAGCAGCAGTGGGTCTCGAGCCGCAGGAAGCAGACGGCTGTCCCTCCTTCCTCAAAAAGAGAGACAGACGAGAGCAGAGCTTTCTCATAGAAAAGAGCTCACAGTGCACGCAGATTGCCCCCTCGAGAACATCGCGTGCGTGCTCCTCGCCCAAACAAAAGACGCAAAGATCGTGTGTGTCATCAGGTGTCAAATAACGAGGACACGGATGCACACATCTCTTAAACGCCTTGCTAGTGCTCGCCATAGTAGAAAAATCGTTTCTTACCTGTAGAATACACGCTTCAAACAAAACAGTCACTGAAGACGAAGAAGAGAATGACGTATTTTCCCGGCGCCCCTTTATACTGTGGTCGTGCCGGTAGTGACGTCATAGGCTGTCGCCGGCCAACATGTGGTGTTTTTGTATATATGCTTCAGACACGGGTCACGCTGACGGCGTTCCCCATAGCGACCCCTAGAGGACGCAGTTCGAAGTTCCCTCGAAAGGGAAGTGGATTTCGTAAAGGAAGATCTACGATAGGTGCCCTAGTGAAAGTTAGCAATGAAGCAGAAAAAGCAATCAGTATGAAAGAGGTTATGAATATATATATTTTTTGATATTGAGAAAGCGTATTATTCTATGTGGAGAGGTTTAATGATTAAAATGCAGAGAATGGGTATTGGCGGAAGACTTTACAATTGTGTTTTGGAATTCTTAAATAATTGGACATTCTGTGTTAAAATTGGAGATGCTTTTTCAGAAGTTTTTAATATTTTAAATGGTATTCCTCAAGGTAGTGTTATCAGCCCGATCCTGTTTAATATTAAGATGAATTATATTTTTCTGAATGTTGGTAAAGACATTGCATCATCACTTTACGCAGATGATGGGGCTATATGGAAAAGGGTGAAAAAATTAAACGTGACTAATAGTATACAGAGTGCTATATTGAATATTGAAAGATATTATGAATGGGGATTTAAAATGTCAATAGAACAGTCATGCTACATGCTTTTTACTAGAAAGAAAAAGACAGAAAGTACAGCTTAAATTATACGGTATGGAAAGGGTAACAAAGTTCAAATACTTAGGGATATGGTTTGATGAGAAATGTATATGAAGGAATCATATTAATCAGATTGAAACAAAATGTAAAAAGGTAATAAACATAGGTCACTTACTGGGTATGAATGGGGAGCAGACAAATTATCACTAATGGATATTTATAGGGCCTTAATAAGGTCGTGTCTAGATTATGGGTGTATGGTATATGGAGCAGCAGCCAAAAGTATTTTGGAAAAACTTCACAAAATTCAGTTCAGAGCATTAAGCATCAGTATTGGTGCAGTTAAAACAACGCCTACCAATGCGTTGCTGGTGGAAGCTAACGAGTTACTATTATATCTAAGATGGTCAAAGTTATCATTGGTATATTGGGTAAAGTTAAAAGGATCTGGAGAGGAGCAGCCTGCTATAAAGGTGCTAAATGATTGTTGGGAGTATGCACAACAAAGAAAATGTAAAGGATTTGGTTGGAATATTCAATTATATTCCCAGTGCCTAAGGTAAATTTTCATTTTAGAACAGAAGAGAGTATGGGCTGAAAGGAATGAGGAAATATTGGACATCTGGTTCATAATTATGTGAAAATGAATTATTATAATTACATGAACATTTTTTCTGATGGATCAAAAAACTCAGGGAGTGAGCATGTAGGAGCAGGAGTATATATACCAGAATTTAATGTTGAAATAAGCAAAATAATTACTGATGGAGTATCTGTATTTACAGCTGAAATTGTTGCCGTAATCTTAGGATTACATTGGATAGAAGAGGTAAGGCCTGAGAAAGTTGTAATTTGTTCAGACTCTGCTGCAGCTCTTAGTAGCTTGAACTCCAAAGAAACACCTAGAGATGATTTATCGCTGGAAATATTTACAATAATGTTTAGAATACAAAGAGTTGGAACTGATGTACAGTTTTGTTGGGTTCCTGCTCATGTTGGTGTAGAGGGCAATGAGAAGGCAGATGAGATTGCAAAGAGAGCGTTGAAATTAAATGAGAATGAAATTATGAAAGTTCCATTTGGAAAAGGTGAGGCAAAATCATTCATCAAAAAGGCTGTGAGGGATTTGTGGCAGAAGAAGTGGGACACAGATAACAAAGGGAGACACTATTATAACATACAAAAATCAATCACGGTGAAAAAACATAAAGGGAAGTGTAGAAAAGAGGAAGTGGTTCTTGCAAGGTTCAGACTTGGACACACTGGATTAAAGTCGACTTTGTATTTAATGACAAAATGTGTTTCTGATAAATGTGACGGTTGTAATGTACCAGAAAATGTTGAGTATGTCATTTTGAGGTGTAATAAATATAGTGCAGAGAGGATCATTTTACGTGACAAGATGGATTAAAATGTGGATGGAATTTGGAAGGGATTTTAGGAAGGTATGAAAAAATCAGGGATTGTTGTAAGGCTCCATTTCTTTTTCTAAGAAATACAGGATTAGATAAGAAAATATAGGTAGGTTATAATTTAAAAGGAAAGTAATAGAGAGGAAGTAAAGAAGAGAAAGGGGAAAGAAAGGGAAAAGAAAAGAAGGAAAAGGGAAGGGAATAAGGAAATATATAAAGGTTTAACTAGGTTTGAACTAAAGTATGTACAACCCTGATGTTACACATTCCTGTACAGCTGGGTTACTGCCCAGAAGGTTGGGTTAAACATTTAACCCAACTGTTGGTTGAAAACAACCCAGCATGTGTTCTGTCCAATATTTACCCAGCACTGGGTTGATACTAAAATAAGAACAAATGAAGACATCAGATGCAAAAACCGCATGAAATTTTCTTCTAAAATCATTTTTATCAGGCTCATATGTTTATGTTCAGTTATTTCACTGTAATGGCAATGAAAAGGACCTATATTTGCCTGATAAAAATTATAATTGTTTAAAAGAAAATTTCAGATGGACAGATTTTGACATTTGTGATTAAATGAGACATTTAATTTTTGTGTGAACTATGCCTTTAAATGTTACCCTGTGCCCTTGTTTACACAGAAATCATTTGTTTATGATAGAATATTATATCCGATACCATTACTGTATTTCCTGAACAAAATAAAAAATGGAGATGACTGCTTATTTATTGCAAGGGCTTAAATATGGAATTTAATCTAACTTTGCTCTTTGTGTTTTACAGGAAGCTTGAAAAAAAATTCTCTTACGAACCAAATTACTAGAAATGAGGCAGAAAAGTCAGTGTCAAAGTGGCTAATTAGTCACATAGTGGAGAGCAAGATGGGTAAGTCTTAAATTCTTGATTTTTAAATGGAAATACAATCTTTAAAAAGACAAGAATCATCTGTTTTAACTGAAAAAGTGGCACAGTGGTTTATTAATTGTTGTCTTTTCAAAGGGTCGTTGGGAGAGCGAGGACAGAGGAGTGAGGAGCTGCACTGTTGGTTTTTTTGTTTGCTTGTGAAATGTATTTTAGAGTTTTCAGATATGCATTATACAAACAATACAAGTTATGCCAAATAATGTTTGTCAGGAGCTTCACTAACTTTTAAGATACTTATGTTTTATAAAGTTGTATATATACAAGTTGTAATGGTCATGTTCAAATTATTCCAACAAAACCTTGCATTCAGAATAAAAGTTTTGAAGTTTTTAACAAGAAATAGTTTTTCAGGAGCTTAAAATGAACTTTTTTTTAGATACTTGTGTTTTATGATAGTTATGATAGTCATGTTTAAATTATTCCAAATAATCTTTGCTTAAAAGCATGAACCACTGGTTTCTGTTTATTGAATACCTTTAGCATTTTAGTGGATTTAATGTAATGTTTGTGTTCAAGGGTTTACTGTAAAATAAGGTAACCCAAGCAGACAAATGTATTAGCCAATGTGGCTAACACCTAGCTGGGTCCCATCACTAACCCATGTAGGCACCAAATTGGAGCTACCTGGTTAACCCATATGGGCCCTGTATGGAGCCCATCATCAGCCCATCTGGGCTAACCCATGTGGGGCCACCATGGAAACAGAGGACAAAATTAGCTGGGTCCCATCTGGGTCCCAGATATCGGCCCAGTTGCAACCCCTATGGGCCCCACATGGGTGTGTTGGCTGGGTTCCTGTTTCCTTTCCGCCCGTCCTACGAAGGCCGTCTCGTTTAATTCTAGGTTGAGGACACTTCGTATACGCATCCTACAGAGGATGCAACCTCCGGAGGGTGCAGCCTTCTAAATGAGACACAGCTTATAGAAATCCTCATAATTAAGTAAATTGCATGTTTACATACACATTCATGATAAATCAGATATTATTGTGCTATTAAAATGTGATACAGAAGGGTGAAAAAATTAAAGGAAAACATGTTTCATGGTTCAAACTAAAATTCTGTTAAATTTCAAGACTTTTTAAGCACTTTATCCAAAATTCAAGCACTTTCAAAGATTTCCAGCACCCGTACGATCCCTGCATAATCCAAGTGGAAAGAAAATATTTTTGCATGTTGCTGGAATTGTCTGCTAAATCAATAAAGAAGATTTTTGATGAGTTAAAAGTAATAAACGCAGAGGAGTAGAAAATTTAAAAAGATTTTATTTTGGACACAGGAAATGGTAGAAATACATATTTACAAAGCCAGTACAGTGTTAGACGTTCAGGATGAATTGGTCGCAGGAAAGAGCTTTTAAAAGGCCACCAGGAAACAAAAAAAAAAAAAAAAAGTGCTTAAGTCAAGGCCCAGGTTTCCTCTTGGATGGCGGTTCACCCTCTGCCTCTTCTGCCTTACGTTTCTGTAATGAAAATTAAAATCACATTTAGTTTTTAATGACAAATGTATCAGTATGCATCTAGTCAATGTTGTAATACATTTTGAAAGCAAATATTTGATTTCCTAGATTTAAACTCAGTGATAGAAAACAATTACAACTATTGTAAAAATTTAGCACTTTTATCCTGAATAAAAATCTGCATGCACTCTCATGCGCCGTGTTTTTTGTTGTTGTACCTTGGATGTTTCACACTGCATCAGCTCGTCTGCAGTGTTTCTCATCTCATCATCCTGTTACACAAATATACTATTTCAAATTTGCAGACTGCTGTTTATTATTTTACTTAAAGCGATCACATTTCAAATGCTATTTAAAAGGTTGACATCCATCAATACTAGTTGAATAATGCTCAATAATGCACGTACATTCAACCACGGATGTGTCAGCGCCTCTTCGACGCTCAGACGCTTTTCGGGATCCACAACCAGGAGCTTCTTGATCAAATCTTTGGCTGAAAGACAAAGTAAATATATAACTTGCGCTGTATGCTTTTAAGTTCAAATATATCTGACGATATAAACTGATATGATGTACATGCTATTTAACCATCCAATTGTCAAAGGAGAGCAAAGACATTACCTTCATTTGAGACCTTCTTCCACTGAGATGGGATGAAACGGTAATGGCCATTAATGATCTGTTCACGCACAGACATGGTGGAGCACTCGGTGTTAAATGGAGGATAACCACCCAAACTGACAACACAGATACACACACAGCTTTAGGAAAAAAATATAACACATTCATATGTTCATACAAGCTCAGTTTGTTTGTGAAGCTATACAAGTTTTCTATTAGAAACAGACCAAAATTTAAACCATTTTACTCTCACATTCATGAAAGAAACGGGTGCGATTTTAAAATGAATCGTTTGATCCAATTACAAAAACTGGCTGAATCATTCATTCACAAGTCAGACTGATCTGGTTCTCAAGTTTGACTTAATGAATCAATGATCCATTTGTAGCAATTAAGAGTTCACTGGAGATGAAGACAGTTAGTGAATAACAAATAATTCAGTCTGTTCCTCATACAAAAGCTCAATAATGACCTCTGTAGAGCTTATTATAGCAAATTAAGCTTGTCTCAGAAGTTTATGACCTTTGCACTATTATTGAACTAAACTGAAGCAAATCTGAACCAACCGAGCTGAATAATGACACTATTGTCTAACAAAGTTTCACACTTCATGAACTAAACTGAATCAACATCTATGTGTTAAGCTGAATAAATGACATTGTCTTTTTAGAGCTTCTTTACAACTGCATTTGTTTCATAATTGAAGAATTTCATCATTAAAGCTGTTATTTTCTGATTTATTACTGCAAAAAATAGTAACTTACAATCATTACTTTAAAGAACCATTTTCTACCCGATTTAACCTTATTATTAGGTAGTTTTGATGAAACAAATGAATATATTTAGGTTGAATTAATGATATTAAATAATATTTTTTAAAACTAGTTAATTTAGACTCCGTTTATTTCAGTGAGGCTGCATTAAAACAATCTGCATTATGTAAAGCACTGTATAAATACATGTGAAAAGGTTTAAAATGTAGCGTACCAGTCATATTGCCTACATTTATGATACTTTTGCATCTTTTTTTGAAGCTTGACAGCCCCAGTCCTCATTCACTTTCATCATATTTAATAGAGTAGGACAGGATAACCTTCCCATATACTGTAATTCACTTTTTGTGTGGAAGGAAAAAAAGTCAAATGGGTACGGAAAAGACTAGGGTTACAAAAGGGGAAGAAAATTTCCCAAAATTCCTGGAAGATTCCAAATGACTGTAATGTTTCCGAAATTTACTGGAAATTTTCCACCTTTTCGCAAACCCTAGAAAAGTCACAAGTAAATGATGACCATTTCGTTTCATTTTTAGGTGAACTACTCCTTCTGAGAAACTCTAATGCTGGATCCCACTGATTCATATTTACTCCTTCAACTTTAATCTCCACTAACCAGATGAACAGCAGGACACCCAAGCTCCAATAATCGACTGCTTTTGTATATCCTACTGTCGCAGCGTGTGTGAACACCTCCGGGGCGAGATATGTGGGCGTCCCGCAGAGCGTCTTCATCAGGGAGGATTCCTCCAAAATCTTGGACTGATTAAAATCCGTAATCTACAAAGCATTGAGAATTCACATGTGTGGGGAAAGCAGGTTATCTCAGGTTCAGGATTATTTCTGTGCATCCTGTTTCAAGGATATCTCTGAACTTTGGAACTGCAAAAATTAAAGGAGAACGATGTCAGAATCTGAGGCTAAAGCTACGTCAGTTTCAAAGCTCTCAGGCAAACACACCTTAATCAAACAGATGTCGTCATGTGAAGCCAGCAGCACATTCTCTGGCTTGAGATCTCGATGAATGATCCCGTTATTGTGGAGATACTGGAGAGAATGTAACAGAACATTTTTGAAAAATTTTCTTTGCATTTCACCTCTGCTATAGCTTGTCTCCTAGTCTAGCTTTCTAATAAACCTGGCATGAATATGGTTGGTTGTGTGACAAACTGCTTTTGCACCTCTATTTTAAGTTGTTTTGGATAGAAGCATCTGCTAAATGCATTCTGTCTTGAAGAGTGCTTTTCCTTTAAAAGCACACTGGCATGAGATTCTGCACACAACTAATGGGCATAAAAATTAGTGTATTATTTTTTGAAAAAAGTACAACCTTCATTAATATAGTTTTGAATTTTTAACAGTGGCTTTTAAAATGATTAATCATTATCATTTATCATATTGTGATATTACATTACAGCATACACTATAACTAGAAACTTTAGTTTTTAGAGCATTTTTTAAAGAGGGTGGTTTACTGCTTTTTTTCTTTGCTTGATTGTGTTTATGGGGTGCAATTTAACATGTCTTCATGTTTCGTTTGTTAAAAAATGCCTTATTTTTCATATAGTTCACCTTTATTGTAAGCCGCTTTCTCCTCTGTCATTTGAACGACCGGTTGACTTCCTGATTCTCTGAAACCACTCCCTCAGAAACAGGCGATGGGCTCAGATTGGTTAGTTGGGCCGGTGTATTGTGATTGGCTAAACTGCGTACTGCACGTTGTGCGGAAACGTCACACCCATTACCTTCACGAGCGACAGCTGCACATGCGGTAATGAAGAGAGTCAAGCAGAACTTCCGCAAGCACGGCTCTTACAAACGTTTCTGAATGGAAGTTTGCTGTTGTGATTACATATCATTTTTTGAAGTTTGTACACATTTGTCTTATACACACAAAATAGCATCGAACTAACTGGCTACTAACCAAACCGCGTTGGCTTGTGTTTACGTTCTTGATCAAACCGAAAAATTACGTCATAAAGTATACATGGAAAATACATTTACAAAATTAGTACATAATTACAAATTCGGGTCCAAAATGTTTGTACGCGTTTGTCATAGACACACGAAATAGCATTTAACTAACTGCCAGCGTTGGCATTTGTTTACGTCCTTGATAAAACTAAAACATTACGTCTGAAATTATACATGCAAATACATTTAAAATGATGAAATCTTACTTACAGTTTGTGGCCCAACAACTGCTGCCTTTGGTTTTAAAGTTGGAACCGCTCCATGTTTTAGTAATAGTTTCTGTGTGAATCCAGCATTGAACTCGTGTAGATTCTGAAAGCTATCTTCCATAAAATACGCAGCACAGAGAGCTAAATTAGGATTGTAATTGTCAGGAACATAATCAAACATAAATTTTAACCGTTGTTGACGAACTACAGCGTCCGTAGGAAGCCCGAACACAGAAGACCTGACAGCTGGGTGAAAATAACACCGTTTCGACGGCACGGCTACAACTCTCCACTATAACTCTTCCTCTTAGACAAAGCCGCAGAACATGGCCTTGCCCCCTTTTCTGCATGTTCCGGAGGGAGGGGTTGATGGGTTTATTTCGTATGCAACCCGGGAAGCATCTCGTTGTAGTCCCGTATGAGTCGTTTTTGTAGGCATTAAACTTCCTGATTTTTAAAAGACGATATCTCCGCTTACGTTGAACTTTCAGCGCAGCAACTTTGCAGATACTGTTCATGCACCAACAGCAACATTACACACTATTTAAAATGAAAAAAGTGAAAATCGCAGTAAACCACCCCTTTAAAAATGACATTTATAGGTTATCAGTCACAACAACAACAATAATAATAATAATAAAAAAAGTTTCTAGTACCCATAAAACCAATAAAAAGTTCTCTCTCTCTCTCTCTCTCTCTCTATATATTTTTATTTTTTTTTTATTCAGCAAGGATGCATTAAATTGATCAGAAGTCACAGCAAAGATATTTCCATTCAGTTAAAATATTTTTATTTCAAATATTTTCTATCTACTTTTTAAAAAATCTTCTTTTGAACTGAATTCTGAAATAAAATTTCCCCTAAAACCAGCGCAACTTTTTCCTACATTAATGATAATAATACATTTTTCTGAGCCTCAAATCAGCATATTATAATGATTTCTGAAGGATCATGTGACACTGAAGACTGGAGTAATGATGCTAAAAATTCAGCTTTGCTAAATTTATGAATTTATTCACAGGAATAAATTCCATTTTAAAATGTATTCAAACATTATACCTCCACAGCCCTGAGCATCTGATAAAAGTAGAGTTTGGCGATATTTTCCTCCAGCTGTTTCTTGGCCTTGATCCTGCCAAACAGCTCTCCTCCTACAACACTATTCATAGCACAGAGATAATGAAATAATTCATCAAAAAACACTGAAGACAGAAAATTGTGTAGTACAGGTAACAATATACAGTGCTTTAAAAACGTGTTTCCTTGTCTAGTAACTCACAGCAACTTTTCTTTAAAGGATCTAAAAATACAAGTACAGGTAAGAAATGATCTGTACCCAAGTAAATTTGGCCTGCGAGTTCATGTTGCTAACTATTCCCCAACAAAACCCCACAGGAACTTACTACTCCAAAACGATGTAGTAAGAATCTTCTGTCTGGTAGAAATCTTCTGTCTTGATCAGGCACGGCTGCAGAGAAGAGAAAAACGATGAGATTTATAGATCTATAGCTCAGTAGCATTTAAAGACTCATTCGTGACTTACATGATCAATTTTCTTTAAAATTTCAATTTCACGTTCTGCATTTCGTGTGGCCGTCTGTGGAACACAAACAGAACATTTTAAGATGAATCATGTTGGAGTCATTTTAAATAATAGTGCGCACGAAACAAAATCCTAAAGCATTTTATGCGTTTTTTTTTAATGGATACACATCAGCTAACAGAAATTCTCATGAAATAGTTATCTCACAACACCAACATTTTCTAAATTGAAAACAACCATATAGATCTTTAGTATAAGAGCAAAAACAAATGATTAACTTCAAATCAGGGTTGTGCCTATAGACGACAGTATCGTGTATTGCCGATAGTCAGAGATATCACTCATGGCTGATGCCTTTGACGATTATTATTATTATTATTATCCGGCTAGTAATACTATCTAATTAATGTTAGGGCTTATGCGTTTTTACAGAGTTGGCATTATAACCAATCACACGCGATTATGTTGAGCTTATGAATGCAATGGCCAATCAGAGGCGTTCATGAGTTTTGTTGTTCAGCGCTCAGACTGAACTCAGCTCTTGCAAATTCTCTCATCATAAACAACAAAGGGCACATGTATGCGTGATGTAAGTATAAGAGATTTATCATACAGTGTTGATAGCTTCACTGATTGCAATGGGAGTGTTTTTTTAAAGTGCATATACTCGCGCTAGAAAGCTAATGTTCTTTGGAAATGTAAGCATTATGATTAGTAACTTACAATGTTTCTATTAATATGTTATCATGTTAAATACAAATTCAGTCGTATTAAAAACATTAGGCTGCTTTTAGCCTTATGCTTTCCGTTAATGAAACTAAGTAAATAAATAATTAAATAAATTAGCATGATAATATCGTGTATCTCACAGGCTGACGACAGGATGATATGAAAATTGAGCATATCGCCCAACACTGCTTCAAATAACAACTACGATATGTGTATACAACATTTATCGTTTTCACATGAAGCGATGTACACTACTGTTCAAAAACCGTTTGGTTTAAAATTGTATTAATCAGCAAGGACTGATTAAATCGATCAAAAAATTTCAGTAAAGACAATTATGCTACGACCAAAAACCTCTCAAATAAATGATGTTCTCTTGAACTTTCTATTTATCAAAGAATCCTGAAAAACATGCATCACCGTTTCCACAGAAGTATTAAAAAGCTGTTTTCAAGAGCAGCAAATCAGCATATTAAGACTGACTTCTGAAGGATCACGTGCCATTGAAGACTGGAGTAATGATGCTTCAGAATATATTAAATTTCAATATATCAAAATAGAAAACGGTCATTTTGTATTAATATTTCACAATATTACTGTTTATACTGTACTTTTGATCAAATAAATTCAGGCTTGGTGAGCATAGGAGACTTAAAAACATAAAAAAAAAAGGAACAACCCCAAATCTTTGATTCTCAAATGGCTGATCTTTAATATCATTGCTAAATATCTTCAATGTGGACTATAAGGCATTAAAGTATTATAAACAGTATGAAACGATGTGTATCATAAACAGCACCATGCATGATTTTTATAATAATGTATACATTCACAGAGTTCTTACCCCTATTGATGGGAAGTCGTGTTTGTTTATAGTTTTCAGAGCAACTTTTTTACAGGTTTCCTTTTCTATGGCAAGCTTAACTTCACCACAGACACCTCTGTCAGAAAACACAAACAGAGGTACAAAAAGCTGCTAAAACAAATGTACACAATAATCAAATATGACAATATTTGTCAGTGTGGTAAGAAATGTCTGCTAGGACCATAAATGCATAATGAAGCTTAGAGTAACTCCGTACATGATATTTTGAAGGTTTCTGAAAATCAAGTTCACTTACGTTCCAATCTTTCGTGCTATGTGATATTTTTTGCTGAACTCTAAAGGAAGGTTAGGTTGATCGTCCCCCATCTTATCTATGAACATAAAAACTGTGGGAAAAAAAGAACCAATCAAATCAGAGTTCAGAGGTACAGTTCTTTTGTCCTTTTTAGACACTA
The DNA here is from genome assembly GCA_036784905.1 of Acrossocheilus fasciatus. NCBI lineage: Eukaryota > Metazoa > Chordata > Actinopteri > Cypriniformes > Cyprinidae > Acrossocheilus > Acrossocheilus fasciatus. Next base: position 38,922,212 of record CM071942.1, on the reverse strand, counting down.
TATTCTTTAATTTATATGCAAAAATAATGTCACAATGATAATTTTCAGGTGATTTATTGTATGAACTGTAGTTTACATTTCATAAACTCCTGAAAAAATGTCACCTAAATGACTAACCTTGATGTTTTTGTTCTGCAAGGGCAATAACAGAGTTATTGCTAAGAAGTCTTTGCTTCCCATTTCCTATTTTCTCATCGTCCACCCATGTGCCATTACCGCTGAGGTCCTCGACGTAGACGAGATTCTCATCCTGAAACAGAAGTAAAAGTAAAACTGAAAAAAGTAAAACAGGCCACGTGTTGAGTTATGAGCTTTTCACAGTCAGCCATGATTAATGTGTTCAGAGAGTGAAATTGTCTCACAACAGCGAGGTTATGGAGATATTTTATAAAAGTACTGTTCAATTATTTCGGTTTAAAATTTATGAGAAAAAAAAAAAAAAGTTACAAAAAGAAAACATTTGATGTTTTATTTGATAAAAACAGAGAGCTACTCAATGTTGGTCTTACCCTAAAAATCTTAAAGTGCTTCTTGCTGTATGCCCTGAAATGTGTTGACTGTATTACAATGGCGTTGGTGAAACTGTAATCGCATGCGCTATCCCTTCCAAAGACATACTGGTTTTCAACGCAATCTGGAAAACATAAAAAAAAGCCACATTGAGTACTGTTATTGTTAAATAAACCTGTTAAATGTTCTTTTTGTTAGTTGAAATAAACTTGAAACTGAAATAAAAGTAGTTTAAGCTGAAGAACAAAAACTAAAATTAAAATGAAATCTGAAAATACAAAAATAAAAGCTAATTCAAAATATTAATAAATACTATAATAAATAATACTAAAACAACACCGGACATATTCCTTTTATACCATTTTAGCTCAATAATCTCATAACTGTTAAAGGAATGACCTGTATTTTACGCAAGCTCTATTGACAACATTTGTGGCATAATGTCAGAAAAAACCCCCCTAAAATTTAACCTTAAAAACAAACAAATAATGCCACTATTAGGGTAATACACATATAATGTGACCAGCATTTAAGGGTATTTATAATCAGAAATGGGAGGCTAAAGTTTATTTTAAAACACTTAAGCTCTTTTAAAGGTGGGAATGCTTTGCTAAGCAGATAAACTTCTGGTTCTGAATTACTGATAGGTGTAGTTTTCATCAAGAATCGCTGTGGCACGTCCTTATTAGGACACCTTACACATACAGTATCTTGTCAGTTACTGGTTTTACATGTTTAAACCACTGAAATGATCTTCGGTGGTATTATAACGACATTACCAACGCTGTCAGCAGCACTTAACTTGGTCATTTTACAGTAAGAAGTTTTACTTTCATATTTTGATTTATATTCTAGTTGCAACAGATCATGCAAAGGCTATCAAATACACTTTCTACCTACACTAATTTACCACAAGTCTTTTATTCAGTGCATACCACATATTTTAATTATTTAATTATATTACACACAACAATTTAAGCGAGAACGGACTTTTGGTCAAAAGTCTCTCTGTTGCTCCAGTTTCCCTCATTAAGCATCTATTCTGACTAGCTCTCCATGTTCAAAACACTGAAATTATATTCTGTGGTATCAAAATTACATTGCAAATGTTGTCAATAGCACTTAACTTGTACCAAACACATTTATTTGACTGCTTCAAACATGATTAACCTAAGAGGTTAAAAATGCAACCCATTTGGTTTGTGATTGATACCACTCCTGTTCAAAAACCCTTGGGAACTAATTATAATGCTCTCGCATTACTCACTTTCTTAAATCAAGGAAGATAACACACTTAACTGAGCACACTCATTCCATGCACCAAGGGGATGACGCGGCCCCACACCTGAGGCTGGACTTCCTCCTCGTCTTCAGGAATCGACTGTAGTTCCTGAACGGGCACTGTATCCACAGAACTTAGAGTCCCTGAGCCTGAGGAAGAGCCCTGGCTTGATGACGTTGGGGCAGATGAGGAGCTGGACCCAGGCTGTGATTGTGTTTGGGACTGAGTCTGGGATTGGGACTGACCACTGGGTCCAGGTTCCTCAGACATGATGTTTTTACTCTGGAGATACACACTGAAAAATGAACAAAATGCCAACAACAGTCAATAGCTGTATAAAGCCCCAAACTTCCTTGAAATAGAATATCATCACATAAGTTTGCACAGTATACACTATAATGATAAATGTTTCAAACAGCAGTATGCATGCTACATTGTCAACATGTTGCATGTGATTTCTTGCCGTCTGTGCATGGAAAAATATATTTATAATTTTTGCAAAATGAAATATTTTACATTCAAACCTGCTCACTACAGAAATTGTCATGATTATAATTATGCTTTTAAAATAATCCTGATATTTCCAGGCTTTCCATGACAGAAAAGTGCACTGCCTACAGTACATACGATGCTATTTTCAAAACTGTATCCAAGAATTTTTGCAGTGCGTCATGGATTTTAAAGAATTGAGTCATATTTATATTATATTTTTTCCTACGCTAATTCCATTTACCAGAGGACTTTTAATGCATCATCATAAGTTTTAATAGCATCTTTTTGCACATAACTTTAAAAAAAAAAAATGTTTTGCTGAAGCTCCTAAAATTTTGACCCTACAATCAAAAAAATAATGTAAATGGATAAAATGAATGAACGGACGACTAAACAAGAGAATATGAGTACAACAAATTCACTCTTTTTTAAAAAATCTATTTTTCATGGGCCTATTAAGAACAAGAGGTTAACGGTGCCATTCTTTATAAATCCACTTGAAAAAACTTTTCTTTATATTTAAAGCATAGCAAACAATTCTTATATGATCTTATTAGATTCCAGGTGAAATGACTGACACATAATTGACATATGTGCATAAATCATGTGCTTTGAAAGAAAATGAACTGCTTTTACATTATGTGACCTTTCCAAGTTCAGTTTCCGAGGGCATTTAGGTCGGACTAATTTCCTGCACCACCGACAGCAATGCAGTCAAATGAAACTTGATAAGAAAACAAACTGAAGAAACAAATAGATTAGATAAGACATGTCTATTTTCTGCAGATAAAGGCACTTTGGTTACTTCTGCTGGTTCAAATTTGCATTACTGTGTGAGAGCGCGTGCATACGGTGCAAAGCACAGCTGTACTTTTAGCGACCGAGGAAGCGGGTTGTTGCTTTTTTTCATCAGAAATAATCATGATAGAAATCCACACGTCTGTCAGGTCATGCTTTTCAATCTCATATCCTACTGCATACCTTAATCAAGTCCTGTTTTTAAAAGTAGCAAACTTGCAGAAGTGGGTTATCAGGCCGCGTGAGCTTCTCATCAAATCTGCCGGGAAAAGCCACTAGTTTCCAATGAACTTCCCATAACATCATTCAGCCAATCAGAAGCCAGAGTAGAGGCTCGCGGAAAATGTAGTTTATTAAACATTCCATGTTAATTAATTATATAATAGATATACAAATTTGTTTTTATGTTTTTAGTTATTTTAAGCATTATTATTATTATTATTATTATTACACTAAAAACAGCAATTATCAATATAGCATTTATTGTTAATTGCTGTAAAAATGAACAACACATACAAGTGTAGTAAATAGATAAAATTCAGGAAAATAAACGCAATAACTTCCGTTGTAAAACATACAGGGTACAAAAAGGTTTTATTTTTCTTACTATATTTTAATGTGGGAGGGAAATGAACTTTTTAGTACAAATGTAGTTTTGAGTTAACGTTGGGTTAATGTTGTATTTTACTTATTTAAAGCATATTTTTGTTGTTATAAAGTTCCTCGAGATCAAACAATAATAGACCCTGTCTCACTCTAGTAATTGCAGCCATTATTCACGGATAACCATAAACCAATAAAAATAATTAAATAAATACGTTGAAGTGTTTAAAAATACAAACTTTTATTTTGACAACATTTCTGGTGTTCCTGACAGGAAGTAGAGCGCTAAACCAGGTTTTGAACTGTGGGTGACCATGATAACGCTATACAAACTCCGATTTTTGTTAACATCGCACAGATTTAAACATGCAAACAAATTTATATCAAACGGACAACTTCTTAACTTCGTCTTGCTTCCGTGTTTCGCTTCAGGAAGAGCTGTCAGCTCTTACAGGAAAGGCATTAATGGTGTTTCTCACTGTAAAGCAGTTAACGGACACTTGTCTCTGAACACTTTCAGCACTGTCACAACCAACAGACTCTGTTGGAAATGCGGATCTTCTGCTGAATTATTTTTCTGTTCGTCCTGTACTGTGATCCAACCTTCTGATGACAAGACGAATTATTTTGACATCTTGAACTGGTGAGTTAAGTGAAGGTATGGTTTAAAGATCGCTGTTATTGTTATCAATGCATCATTTATGGATTCACGGATAATATTTTCTGGCTTCTTTGATCCTGAGCTTCCAAAAAGTTGTATTCCTTACTTACTTTCTTTACTTAAAAGCCATAACATTGTTATTAAACAGTATAGATGATACAGTAGTTGTTACATGATCAGACAGATACAGTTTTACTATGTCTTTCAGCTTTCAACTTAATTAAGGTAGTTCATAATCATAACATATATGTAACTAAATATGTTGTTCTTTCCTCAGTGAACAAAAATTTTCTTTGGACATCAAGAAACTTCAGAAAAGATACTTGGAGCTGCAAAGGTCTCTCCATCCTGACAACTTCAGCCAGAAATCATCGGTAATGGACTATATTATACAAAATTTGTTTTGTTATATTCCATACTGCGCACAGAACCATGAATATTATCAGTGTCCGATGTTGAGTGGCCGGGCATTTATTTGAGATATAGTTTATTGGTTTGGTTTTATATCTCATAATAGCACTGAAAGATACTGTAGGGATGCAAAATTTATGGTGATCATGTTCATTATGAGCAAATATTAGTGATTTACCAGGTGGACTTTTGTTTTCACCCATAATATGAGTTCAAAATGTAAATTAAAGGGATAGCAAAAGATTATGGCTGAAGAGCACTAGTTCTTATGAAAATATAGTTTTATATTTCTTTTTGCACTTTTTTTTCTAAGAATATATTTTTATTACAAACTTCAGTGTTAGTTACCAACAATATACAGAATAATAAATATAAAAAGTATGTAAGTTTGTTACCCAAGGGTTTTGTGTTCTAGGGTGAATTTCATGAAAGCATACACACACACACACACACACACACACACACACACACACATACACATACACATGTTTTACTGCTTGGGACCAGTAAGATTTATTTATTTTTTTTAAGTTAATAATATTTATATAAAGAACGGACACATTCAGTTCATCAAAAGTATCAGTAAAGATATTTATGATGCTACAAAAGATTTCCATTACAAATAAATGACAAAATGTTCAACCCTGATAGAAAAGTATGACAATTTACACAGAAATATTAAAGAGCACAACTGTTTTCAACATTGATAATATTGAAAATTCTGCCAAAAAAAAACAAAACATTGCATTCACAGAAATAAATTACATTTGAAAATATATAATAAAATAGAAGACAGCTATTTTGAATTGTTATATTTCACAATATTAATGTTTTACTTCTTTTTACTGCATTGTACACACATAAACACACACATGCTGTTTTGTAATTTCCATTATTTTTAAATTCATTTTTAAATATTTCAATTAGCATATGATTAATAATGACCACTATGATAAAACTAACTGCTATAAAACTATCATGTATAAATTACTTTTGCAATTTCTACAATATATATATTCATTTTTTGATTTGTTGTAATGGGAATTGAAAATCATAATGGTTCTAGAACAATATTCTATTTATTTTATTGTAATATTTATAATACATTTTTTTTCTCTTTAATTTTGTTGTGATATGTGACTCCGTGTTACATATTCTTGACTGTTTTTTTTTTTTTTTTTTAAGATTCACCTTTTAACCCCTTTCCTTTGCATTATATATCAAACTTTATACTAGCACACTCTCCGTATCCCTTGTCCATATCTATTTAGATGCTCAGGTAAAAGGTATGCAGCTTATCATCGTTCCTATAATGCAGCAGACAGTTCTTTGGTGATTGGTTCATGTTTTGCGAGACCAACTGGGTTTCCTGACAGCAACAGCAAGCCAGATGTTGATTCTCTAGGCTTTGGCAACTCTGACAGCTGAAAATGTTTCTCCTCTGCAAGTCATTTCTTTGGTTTCTCACCTCTTATTCCACCTGACGAATCCCATCACAGCTCAGACCCTCTGCGTCCACCCACACAGCCAGATCCTTCAGGGGAAAAAAACCCCGGCACAATTATCAGCATTGCTAGGGTTTCGTTTTTTTGACAATTCTGCTCATTCCCAAGAGGAAATCCTTACCACAAACAAAGAAGATGTCACGATATCTTAAAATAAATGTGACGACAGCACGTAATTATATAACGTTTGGAAAAGTTAGAAAACTTGGGCAGAGTAAGACTCTTTTTGTATAACACTTCTTTTGTTACATCATAAAAACACAATCACAGTATTCTTCAGGTTGCTTTATATTTTGGAGCTTTGTGCGATTTGTGCCTTTAGGGGTTTTTGAAATTGTTTTTGTAGCCCGCAAGAAGAATGACTTTAATTTGGAATGACTTTGTGGTCTGATCCTATTTACAGAGAGAGCAGGAATATTCAGAAGAACAATCAGCACTGGTGAACAAAGCCTACAGAACGCTGCAGAAACCTCTGAGTCGGGCCGTCTACATGGTAATTATTTGTTTGGCAAATATTTGTTGTGCATATGGCAGCTGAAGGTTGTATACAGTGACCCCAGAAAACCTTGGACACGTAAGCCTCACTAAAATTTAATACACAGTATATGCATTATATATCAGACAGAATATCAAACGTAGTTCCATGTAGGCCTACTTTTAAAGAAAGAAGCACCAACACATTCAAGTAGGACATTTCACAAAAAGATGTTTTTAAATAATAAAACAAGACTAAAAATGTCAGGGGAAAAAAAAAAAACAGAGTAACATTCTTTAATGAAAAATGAAGTAAAAACCTTTTTAACTACACTCCACATTAACACTGCATGTGTTAAAACTTTTACAAATGAAATTTTGACTGGTTATGGTAAGTTAACTTGCAATCTAAAAAATGCTGGGTGAAATATAGACAAACCCACCAATTGGATTGTTTTGACCCAGCGGTTGGGTAGTGTTATTTGCTTAAAAACTATTGCAACTATTGCTTAAAAATTACTATATTTCTTGCTTAAAATGAACCCAAAATGAACAATTATTAATAAGTTGAATAAATAATAATTAAATAATATTCTTTTTTAAATTACTTATTAATAAATGTTCATCTTTTGATTATTGCTAAGGCCTTTAGTAATTATGTGTCTGATTCCTATTTTGGGTTCATTTTAAGACAGCCATATAGTAATTTTTTGAACAGTAGAGTTAAATAAAACTACCCAAAAGGCTGGGTCAAAACACCAAGGGCTGGGTTGTTTTTAACCCAGCTTTTTTTAGATTGTAAGTTAACTTACCATATACAGTTAAAATTTGATTTGCAAAAGGCTTAACATGCATTAAATGTAATTTTACTGTGAAATATTGTCAAATTTATGGTTTTAGCATGTAAAATCTGTGAATTGCCATATACTTTATAGTACAAAACAGCAAAAAAGACATTCCTATTTTATTGTTTGTTTGTTTTTTTTATATTTTTATTTATTTTTTAAAGTCTGTCTTACCCCAAACTTTTGAATGGTAGTGCATCACAGTTTCCGCAAAAGTATTAGCAGCAAAACTGTTTTCAACCTTGAGAATAATAATAAAAAAATTGCAATAATAAGGAGCAAATGAGCATATTAGGGTGATTTCTGAAGAAACATGTAACACTGAAAACTGGAGTAATGACGCTGAAAATTCAGTGCTGCATCGCAGAAATAAATTACATTTTAAATATATTAAAATAGAAAACAGTAATATTTCACATGATTACTATTTTTCTGTATTTTTCAAATCAAATCAAATCATAGACCAAATAAATGTGGTCATGGTTAGTACAAGAGACTACTTTCAATAACACTTATTAAAAAAGATTGAATTATTTTAAACTTTTGACCAGCAGTGAATGTAGTTACTGTGATTCTCTACACCTGTAGTTACTCATGTTTGCACTTGAAGAAAACATATATCGCTAAAATTCACATTCATACCAGATTATTAAAATACATTCAGCAAAAATTATGAAGAAAAAAATGAAGTGAGCTCCTGCAATGCAAATAATTTAACAATCCAGAATTAAATACAGTAACATTCAGAACTTGGTCCCACTTTATATTAGGTGGCCTTAACTACAGTGTACTTGCATTTAAATTAATCATTTGATACATTGCATTTATTGTGTACATACATGTTCTTAGATTGTACTTATATTGTTAATAATACCTTTATGTAATTACATCTGTAATTAATTTCTGTAATTACATTTATAATTACACTGTTGAACCATCCCTTAAACCTACCCATACCACCAAACCTGTCCCTAACCTTACCCGTATCCCACCTCAATAGCAGCAGAAGTGTTTTTCAATGCAATATGAACACAATAAGTACATTGTACTTATCTTTTGATGCAAGTACATAGTAATTAAGGCCACCTAATATAAAGTGTGACCCAGAACTTTTTAAGAGCCCAAATTGATTTTGCACCACTTTATATATCAGCTGTTGCTGTGTTCTGTATTTTTACACTTTGACATGTTTAGAAAAATAGGTTGAGTTTATCTGTGGGCACTAACTGAAAAACAGGCCCTTTAACCGATCTATGACTACTGAGTGTTACAGTTTAGTCTGTTATAACTGATGCCCAGAGGCTGTAGTTCTGTTTTAGTAGCGCTTTACCCTGCGTAACCTGCATGTTCTGCTGCAGCTGGAGCTGCGAGGGGTTTTGCTGGAGGAAGGTACGGATGCCATGGCAGACCCCGCGTTTCTCCGAGAGATCCTGGAGATCAACGAGAGCCTCGCAGAGACGCGGAGCCAAGACGAGGTCAGCGCTATCGGGCGGTCTGTGCAAGGTGTGTAGGCCCGAAAGAAAAGCTTCCAACCGGAAGTGATTGTTGAAATATTGCTCTGCGCCCACTTATTTATGTGACCGTTTGCGGCCCCAGATTCATTCCATCAGAAAGTTCAAGGTCCTCTGGTTTTATGTTTTCGCTGCTAAGTCTGCTAAGGTTGTGCGACTTATTCGTGCTGTTCATATACTGTATTTTACTTCCTTTCACCAGAGAAACTGAAAGACTTGACTGAACGGATGAATTCATCTCTGAACACAGGTATTTTTCTCTCTTTCTCCTCCTCATGACCTCCCAAATTTGACAGGAATTCAGTGCCAAGGCCGGTTGCATGCACATGTGAGTGGAAAATAGCTTTTTTTTGTGTTTGCCTCACAAGTCTCTTTTCACAGGGGATCTGCTTACCGCCAAAGAGCTCCTGGCCCAAATGAAGTACTTCACAAATATAGAGGAGAAGGTAAAAGACAGAATTACAGAGGGTTGCTGAGGGAAAATTGTAAACAATTTGCAATTGTAATCCTGCTCATTGAAAGATTCACGCTTGTTCTCTGAAGTTTTTGTAGTCGTATTTATTGTTAATAGTGTATATTTGTTGGATTATTGTTGGTATCTAAATAAAGTACATTGCTTTTGACAAAAGATTAAAATGATGCATACATGTGCAAAACTCACCTCTGTGATGCTACAGTGTTGTCATTGGTTGCTATGGCATTGTTAGGGTTTTTGGGTAATTTCTTACTGGACTAATTCAAAAGAGCACAAAGTATTACGCTCTGTTGATGCTGTATGACTCTGGTGTATTCTGCAATCTAACTTAAAAGGATTTTTTGTTGCATGTTCAAGTCAAAAACTGAGCTCTTACATGAGTAAAAGCACACCTTTCGACCAAAATGAATGATTTATTTTTTATATTTAATATTTCAAATTAATTTTAATATTTTCTGTTTTAGTTTTTAATTAATTAATTAATTTTATTTATTTATTTATTTTACTGTTTAGGTTTAATTTATTTATTTTTCTCAATTACAGTTTTAGTTGTTTTATTTTATTTTCAGTTATAAAGTATGGGGATTCAGCTTAAGTATTTTTATATTATATTTTAGTTTATTTCAGCTTTATTTCAATTAACAAAAATATAATATTTAATATAGTTAACGTTTGTTTAGTTTAATTTTGTCATGTAATATTTATATTCCATTATTTTATTACTATTTTGATTTTAATTTATTTTTTATTTTTATTTGACCTTGTTTTAGTTCAGTTTAGGTTTATTTATTTCCGTTTTAATAATTTTGATGATTCAACTTAAGTTACTAAGTTAAACTTAACCAGAGTTGCAGCATAGCTAAAAAAAAAACACTTTTTTTTTTTTATTTCAGCTTTGTTTCAAATTTGTTTCAAAGTTAAAATACTATAAAATTCTGTAAAGTTTTGTGTAGTTTAATTTTCTTCATGTAATATTTAAATGTCATTATTTCAGTTTTAGTTTTAGTTTAGTTCCAGTTAGTAATTTTGATGAATCAACTTAGAGGAACACTCCACTTTTTTTGGGGAAAGGCTCATTCTCCAACTCCCCCAGAGTTAATAAGTTGAGTTTTTCCGTTTTTGAATCCATTCAGCCGATCTCCGGGTCTGGCGATAGCACTTTTAGCATAGCTTAGCATAGATCATTGAATCCGATTAGACCAGTAGCATCGCGTTCAAAAATGAGGAAAGAGTTTCGATAGTTTTCCTATTTAAAACTTGACCCTTCTGTAGTTATATAGTGTACTAAAACCGGCGGAAAATGAAAAGTTGCGATTTTCTAGTCCGATATGATTAGGAACTATACTCCCAATCCGGCGTAATAATCAAGGAACTTTGCTGCGGCAGCAGGCGCAGTGATATTACGCAGCGCCTGAAAGTAGTCCCCAGCTATATTATAACTAGTTACCTAGGGACTACTTTCAGGTGCTGCGTAATATCACTGCGCCTGCTGCGGCCATGTTACGGCAGCAAAGTTCCTTGATTATTACGCCGGAATGAGAGTATAGTTCCTAGCCAAATTGGACTAGAAAATCGCAACTTTTCATTTTCCGCCGGTCTTAGTACACGATATAACTACAGAAGAGTCAAGTTTTAAATAGGAAAACTATCGAAACTCTTTCATCATTTTTGGACGCGATGCTACTGGTCTAATCGGATTCAATGATCTATGCTAAGCTATGCTAAAAGTGCTATCGCCAGACCCGGAGATCGGCTGAATGGATTCAAAAATGGTAAAACTCAACTTATTAACTCTGGGGGAGTTGGAGAATGAGCCTATTTCCAAAAAAAGTGGAGTGTTCCTTTAAGTTAAACTTAAAAGTACAGTTAAGTTCTGTTTTATTTAATTTTTTTATATATAATATTGATATTTTATTTCAGCTATATTTCAGTGAACAAATTTTTGTATACATACATGTATATACATATACATATACATACGTGCATACATACATACACGTGTATATATGTACAATATCTTACAAAAGTGAGTACACCCCTCACATTTCGGCAACCATTATAGTATATCTTCTCAAGGGACAATACTATAGAAATTAAACTTGGATATATTTTAGAGTAGACAATGTGCAACTTGTATAGCAGTAAAGATTTACTGTCCTCTGAAAATAACTCAACATACAGCCATTGTTGTCAAAAAAGCTGGCAACAAAGGTGAGTACACCCAAAGTGATAACAGCTATACGTCATTTAACTGTGCAAAGCCACATGTCCTATTCATCATGTTCAAGTTTTTGTCTGCTTGAAAGGACCATACAAATTTGTGTATCTTATATAAGAGCAGTTAATTTTGGTGCTTTTAGTACAATTCTCTCATACTGACCGCTGGATGTTCAACATGGCACCTCATGGCAAAGAACTCTCTGAGGATTTGAAAATTAGAATTGCTGCTCTCCACAAAGATGGCCAAAGCTATAAGAAGATCAGCAACAACCTAAAACTGAGTTACAGTACAGTGGCCAGTGTCATACAGAGGTTTTCCAAGACGGGTTCTAATCGGAAAAGGCCTCGGAAGGGTTGATCAAAGAAGTTAGGTCCTCGTGCTGTGCGTCAGGTGCAGAAGCTGGCTTCAAAAAACAGACGCATGAGTGCTGCCAGCATTGCGTTAGAGGTTGCAGAAGTGGAAGGTCAGCTTGTCAGTGGTCAGACCATACGCCGCACTCTGCAACAAGTCAGTTTGGATGGCCGCCATCCCAGAAGGAAGCCTCTTCTGAAGCTGGCTCACAAGAAAGCAAGCAAACAGTTTTCCGAAGACAACCTGTCCAAGAGCATCAATTACTGGAACCATGTCCTGTGTTCCGATGAGACTAAGATCAACTTGTTTGGCTCAGATGGTGTCCAGCATGTGTGGTGACGCCCTGGTGAGAAGTACCAAGAAAATTTTGTCTTGCCTACAGTCAAGCATGGTGGTGGTAGCTTCATGGTTTGGGGCTGCATGAGTGCTGCTGGTACTGGGGAGCTGCGGTTCATTGAGGGAAACATGGATTCCAACATGTACTGTGACATTCTGAAGCAGAACATGATCCCCTCCCTTCAGAATCTGGGCAGAATGGCAGTTTTCCAACATAATAATGACCCCAAACATGCCGCCAAGATAACAACTGTCTCGCTGATGAAGCTGAAGGTGAAGGTGATGGAGTGGCCAAGTATGTCTCCAGACCTGAACCCTACTGAGCACCTGCGAGGCATCCTCAAGCTGAAGGTGAAGAAGCACCATGTGTCTAACATCCAACAGCTCCATGATGTTATTATGGAGGAGTGGAAGAGGATCCCAGCAACAGCCTTCGCAGCTCTGGTGAACTCCAAACCCAGGAGGATTAAGGCAGTGCTACATAACAGTGATGCCCCTACAAAATATTGACACTTTGGACACAGTTTTGACATGTTCACTTAGGGTGTACTCATTTTTGTTGCCAGTTATTTAGACAATAATGGCTATATGCCAAGTTATTTATAGAAGACCGTAAATTTGTATTGCTATACAAGCTTCACATTGACTACTCTAAAATATATCCAAGCTTCATTTGTGTAGTATTGTCCCTTGAGAAGATATACTAAAATTGTTCCTGAAATGTGAGGGGTGTACTCACTTTAGTGAGATACTGTATACATAGTTAACAATGATAATCCTATGCTGTTGCACAAATGGTGCTCATGTGCACTAAATTTGAATTCTTTAATTTGAATAATTGTAATAAATTATTAGGTTAGTAGTTAGTTCAAAACTCAATCCTAAGTGTGAGCAATAATAATTGTGATGCTTGCATTAGCAAACGCTGCTGATAACAGATGCAAACAATCTTTTAGATGTCGTTCCATAAACTATGTGTGACTTTCCCAAGACAATACTTCAGCGTTCAGCATCAAACTGTGATTGGCTGATGCCACGTTTATTTAGGTCTGGCCTTTTGGGAGAATAGAGAAAACAGGAAACCCGCAAAATGATGAAACTCTACAGTTATAAAACAAAACTGTGCAAGACAACAAGATTCGTTTAGCCCGATCCCTTTTTGAATCTTTAATGCTACTATTAGACTGGCAGTCTCTGTGGTGCGCTTTCTGATAAATGCATCTTATTCTCTCTAATGTGGGCTGATTCATTAAATCGTAATTGGAGCTGGATTTGTGCTAGATGATGGCATTACTCTGGACACACAGTCTGACACTAGTCTCTTATTAGATAGCGCTTCAACAAAATTTCTTTATTGCGCCAGTTTGTACAGTCGCTTATGGTGTGGTATGAATTAAATTACATCATAACACACTTATCGATCCTGGATTTATGAATGTGTGTGTGTTTGTGTGAAAGGCAGCGTCAGGGAGACAGAATCAAGGTGTGTGCATGCTGGAGCTGAAAATGCCTCCGCTGAGCTGTAGGGGGAAGCATGTCACCTCGCTATGGAGACTGTAGAAAACCCCTCAACGGCTGTAAGTCGTGTTCATGAAATGTTTGTTATATATTCCTGTTGTAATGAAGAGCATCATTTTGTTTTGACACTTTGACTTAAATCTGTTTAGAAATGCATGGTTTCTAGTTCTCTTATGATGGAAAATCGGTTACAGATCTTCAGTTTTGTGCTTTTTCTTTCGCTTCACAATCAGTGATTGCACACAGTTGATTCGCTAAGTCACATATCACTATTGCTCACACTTATGGTTTTGTGGTATGTACATGAATGATGCCTCAAATCACTGAAGCTTGAGAAAACATTTTCAAATTGATAGTAATTCTAAGCTTCACTCGGCATATGACAGGCTTGAGAAAGGACTGAACCCATGCACTGTAAAAATGTTTGTAATTTTTACAGAAAAAGATATATACAGTGAAAACAGGTAAAATACTGCCAAATTTATCTTTCTTTTTTTCTGCAAATAAAAATAACCACTGAATTTATGGTGAAAACAGGAAAAGGACATTTCCGGAAGTCCTTACATGATGCATGAGATATGATTCACATAAAAATGGCAACTAAGTCACGTTACCATATGTACAGAGAAAAATTGTAAATGGTTTAACTTTAACATCACATCATATGTAATTTTACAGTAAAATACTGTCAGATTGTTTTTTTGTGGTTTTATTTTTTTTTTTTGCAAGTAAAAACTACGAATGACTAATTCCATATAATACCATATCATGGCCCTATGTGACACATCAGATACAGTTATATTTCACATATGAAATAATTTTGCTGCTTCTCATTTTTGTTATCAGTAATGGGCATTAGGGTATTTATAAGGTATAATTTTAAGGTATAATACAGATTTTAGTATATAGTTTAAGGTCATATTAACATTATATAAAATATTCTAATTTATAAGTAGTAAAATATACGGGCACCAGTATGCCATCACATAATACCAGATCCATTGTTATTTATTTATTTATAGGTTTAATTTATTTTTATTGCATTTTTAGTTTATTTCTATAATTTTGGTGAATAAAAACACTAATTTCAGTTCATTTTGTTTACTTATATTTTACTTTAGATTTATTTCATTCAAAAACTGTTTTTAATACTGTAAAGCTTTGTTTAGTTGAAATAAAATAAAATAGAAATAATAGACCACAAAATTGACAAAAAATATTTTTAAATATTAACCCTGGGCCAATGAACAAATGGTGCTATTATTCACTACATTTTTAATACTTTAAAGGAACACCCCAATATTTTTGAAAATAGGCTCATTTTCCAACTCCCCAAGAGTTAAACAGTTGAGTTTTACTGTTTTTGAATCCATTCAGCCGATCTCTAGGTCTGGCGGTAGCACTTTTAGCGTAGCTTAGCATAGATCATTGAATCTGATTAGACCGTTAGCATCTCGCTCAAAAATGATCAAAGAGTTTTGATATTTTTTCCTATTTAAAACTGGACACTTCTGTAGTTACACCGTGTACTCAGACTGACGGAAAATGAAAAGTTGCGATTTTCTAGGCCGATATGGCTAGGAACTATACTCTCATTCCGGCGTAATAATCAAGGAACTTTGCCATGGGTGCAGCAGGCACAATGATATTACGCAGCGTCTCTCACAAATGTCTCCATGGTTGCAAGGCACGCTCCCTGTGCAAGCAGCGCTGCAATATCATTGATCGGCTGAATGGATTCGAAAACGGTAAAACTCAACTGTTTAACTCTTGGTGAGTTGGAAAATGAGCCTATTTTCAAAAATAGTGTAGTGTTCCTTTAATAATAAAAATAATAATAATAATAATAAAAGAATACCAAGTGAAAAGTTCTAATCCCAAAATATACCATTATGCCATCCCGAATACCGGATACATTGTCACCAGATTTTTTACTGAAAATTTCTGGAAAACAGTTCCAGTTTTTTCTAGCAAATTTAACAGAATATTTTTACATTGTACAGACCAAAGCTCAGGAATAAGTTGTTATGACTAATAACAATGCCACCTAGCAGCTAGTCACAACTCCTTAGTAAATGCATAGAAATGCCATAGCAAGCACCATAGCAAAGCGGCGACATAATTTGCAAATTCAAGAACCACTGACTTTTTGGTGTCCAAACAAAGCCCATTTATGACATTGACTTTGCAGTTTTGAACCCAGCTTTGCCTAAGCTGCCACTGTAGACATGACCATTATAAAATGAATCTTCAGCTGCATCATCTCATCTCAAAAGCAAAAAAACAAGGACAGAAAATTCATTGGAGGTTAGAAAAACAGCTTAGACATGCCAGTTTGCATTTAATCTTCAGTTTAAATCCATGTAACGCCACTGGAGCATTGCCCTGTGGACATCCCGCTGAAAACAGGACTTGACTCGCTTGTTTATTAAGTCAAGAACGACAGCGTCACGTTTCTAAGTCTTCCTCGCAGGAGACAATATTTCCTTAATACTTGTGAATTAAACCACAGACGAGAGACAGAGAGGGAGGGAGGGGAAATGTGGCAATCTGATTATTATTCATCTTGTAATCGGAAGGCATCTCCAGCTCTTCCAAATGAATGGGAAAACATGATCAACCAGTTCTGAAGCCACTGCTGTCTCTGCATACTCTCTGAAATTTGAAAGAAAAAAAAGGATGTTTGAAAAATAGAGGGTGGTCTGGGAAGAGGAAAATAAGATAAACCTTCACTGGTGGGGACACTAGGGCAAGAACGCATGTTCTTAAATGAGGGTGAGTTTAAAAGTTTTAAAGGTGAAGTGTTTTTGATCTGCTATTCTTAAAAATAAAGATTCCAGAAGGACCATTTCCCCCCTCCTTAGTTTAAACAACATTTTAATAATCTGAATAACCTTTTTCCATCATGTAGTATCTATCTATCTATCTATCTATCTATCTATCTATCTATCTATCTATCTATCTATCTATCTATCTATCTATCTATCTATCTATCTATCTATCTATCTATCTATCTGTGTACAAACACTACTAAAAATGACAAAAACACACAACAAAGGTACTTATTGAAACTGGAAAAATATAAAAAATGAAAATTGATTAAAAACTATAATAGTATCTCAATGATTGTAAAAGGATGCATAATCATTTCTACAGAAATTCTACACATCCCTTCATACCTTTACCAAAAAAGGTATGAAGGTATACCAAAGTGCTGTACAAGAACATCAAAAACAATAATAGAAATGAATTAAAATACATAAGTAAATACCTATAAAACTACATATCAAACGCCTGTGAGTACAAATGGGTCTTAAGACGTGTTTCAAAATTGAAAGTTCTGTCGTCATTTTTCATCAATTCTGTCATGATTTACATCATTTACTCTCGTACTCTAACCTGTATAAGTGTCTTTTTCTGTCATTTTGAAAAATGTTGATATTCAAACAGCTGATGGGAGCCAGTGTCTTCCATTGTATAGTAGATACAGGGTGAACTGTCCCTTTAAGTGCTCTCTCTTTTGCTTAAACTCTTTTTCTTTCAGGTAATCTACGACCATGGTGATGAGATCACAATCATTTGGTTACCTGTGAAAAATAGTTAAAGTTAGTCGTCAGCTAATATGACAGCTACTGGAAATGCATCCGGTGTAATGGCACAGACATTTGTTGGTAACATCTTGTTAAAAATGTATTACAGTTGGACCAATGCGTTTAACCAAGTATCTACAGATGCATTAATGTTTCTGAGCTCAGAGAGCATTGCTCTCAGGAGTGTTTAACACATTTTGCCACATCTAAATCCATTCCCCAAGTTTTCTTCCTCAATCAGTGCAGCAAATGCGGAATGTTGTGTGGAATCCCTCTGGACCTGCTCATATATCATTGTTAGCTTGCAGTGTCACTTTTGATCACGTTCTTTTTTTGGGATTGAGCTGTGTGTGGCTTCGGCGTCACTATGTTCACTAAAGTGCATAACTCAAATATGCCAGTATTCAGACAAGCAGATATGAGTTTAGATTATAAAGCATGATCAGCATGGATTGTTTGTGTGCTGTGTTCAGATAGAGTGCTGCATGATTACTAGTCCATGAAGGATCCTCCTTGTGTAACCTTACAAATGCTAATGAGATATTTACCCTGAGCAGTGTTTAACTCGTACTGTCTGATGCTCTTCATTAAGTCATTAATACTGCATGCAGATCTGCTATTTTAATCAAGAACGCTTTGACGCAAGATGAATGTTAAAAAAAAACAAAAAACAACAACATATGATATTCTGCTTCACATGTTAGGTTAAATCCCACAAAACCTGCTGAAAACATGTCCAGGTCACACTGTGCTCCTAAAATTGCACTTTATTAAGAAATTAAGCCTATTTTTAATAACACATTTACAGTTTTAATGCATATCAGTTATGCATGTTTTCTTATTCCTGAAATGTGAAAAAAAGTAAAGTGGCTATATTTGTGGTTTTGCCTTTGTTGATTTTAAGTGCGAAATAAAAACTAAAAAATGTAAAAATAAAACTATTATAGTAATGGAAATCTAATGACAACCCCTATTGAAAATATGGAAATTACAATAAATTAATTAATCATATCAAATTAAAAATAATGTATTATCGTAATGAGAATCTAATGACAATCTCTTTAAAAAAAAAAAAAGGAAATTCCAAATAAATAAATAAAAAGAAAGAAATTAATAAAATTTATTCTAAATTCTAGCTAATAAAAATTGTTGAAAAAATATGGAAATTACAAATAAATAAATGAATAAATAAATAAATATAATTAATATAAAAATAAAAGAATGAAATTGTTTCACATCAAGAATACCGTGTAACAGGATTGAGGATCTAATGACCCTTAATGTCCTTATTAAAATTATGACAATTACAAAAGACAAAAAACAAAAAAATAAAATTGTATAACTTTGAAAAATACGGTATGACAGTAGTGAGACTCCAATGACAATCCATATTGAGAAAAATATGAAAATTATATGAAAATAGGAAACACTAAAAACACTTGCATTAATGAGGATCGAATGACAACCCCAAATGAAAAACATTTAAAATTATGGAAATCGCTATAGTTTTTAAGTTATACTTAAAAAAAATATTGTCTTATGAGAATTCAATGAAAATCCCCATTTAAAAAATATATGGAAAAAACAGAAATATGTTCAATATATTTTCATTTATTGAATAGCTAATAAATTTTTTTTTAATTATAATGTTAGTGTTTTTTTTTTTTTTTTTATGATTTTGGGGTTAAATGTGTACCTGAACATATTCATGACAGTTTTTGTGAGATTGACTCAGGAACAGCTGCAGAAACGTGAGCTGAAACACATAGAATATAATAGAATACTAATAATGAAGTTTTAAATAATCAGAATACTGTTGCACTCATTAACTCCAAAAGACTGTAACCCCATGTTCAGAGTCACCTCAAGAGAGGCGATTTCTTTTTTGTCTTTAAAATTGAAATATAATCACACCCAGAATTGCTCAAGCTGAGAACTAGGAAGCTCGGAGCTGCTCAATCTTTGTGAATAATATTCCTGCTGCTCCCTCACGTCACTGCAGCACATCTCTGAGCTTTTGATAGGAGAATCGCAGGGAGGATTTCAGGGGAAATGTTGCTTAAGCAACGTCTGGCGAGGGTTAGAGAGCCGGTGGGGGGGGTGGGCTAGTTCTTATAGATGGCGTGATTCAGGAAGCATTGTTTCCTGTTTGACATTCCAGTTCAGTTCTCCAACAGTGTGTAATCTCTTCAAGAACATGCGTCATTAAGAAGCCTGCCAATTACTTACCTGGATGCAACATGTCTCATTTGTAAACACTAAATCATAGCGGATTACTGCTTGCTTATGGAGTGCCACCAGGAAGGAGAAAGAGAGTAAACACAAGACTTGCTTGCTTATGACTGAACCCGTCTACCAGATTTCATGCTTCAAAAATGCCACAATGAAAAGATATATAGATCCTTTCATTTTACAGAGGTATTTCCTGCTGCCTTATTGGCTATGTTTGCATAGTCAGTGTTTGGGACTGACAACCGTATCATTGTCTTCATTTGCTCACTCTCATGTCTTTCCAAAACTGCGTGATCAAAGAATTGGATATTTTATTTTTATATTATAAAGTCATTCCCATATGGTGACAAATTATGACAGCAATTATGATCATGATTTAAGGCATTCATTTTAGTTATATGGTTCTGAATCTTATTTACTGAAGTTCTCCAAACTTGGCACTTGGACTGGCATTTATCCTTTGCTGCTGTGTGATATTTTTTGGGGGGAAAGAAATTATAGAAATTAATACTATTTAGCAAGGATTCTTTATATTGATCAAAAGTGATGATAAAGACATTTATAATGTTACAAAATATTTCTATTTCAGATAAATGCTGTTCTTCTGAACTTTCTATTCATCTGAAAATAAATTATACTCTGTTTTGCTCTGTTATATTGTTTTCAACATAATAATAATAATAATAATAATAAATGTTTTTTTGAGCAGCAAATCAGAATATTTTTATAATGGTTTCTGAAGATCATGTGTGTATTTTTAACTAAAAATTCAGCTTTGAAATCACAGGAATAAATTACATTTTAAAATATATTCTAATAGAAAACAGTTATTTTAAATGGTAAAAACTATTTCAAAATTTTACTGCTGGGCGAGCCATGCACGCGTAGTCTTTTGCTCTGCTCACTCTATCAAATATTATATAATCCTGTCAATAATTTTCGAACCACTCTATATTTAACCCATCATGAATACTTCAACAGTCAAAGACAGTCGGAAAAGAAAGATTGAGCAATTACCAACAAAGAAAAAATTCAAAGATTCTACCATCTCCAGAGAGGATCTTGACGGTGCTATCGCTAACGGTATCAAGCTAGCACTTAAAGAGCAGCAAAGTACTTTGGATTCGGTTGTGGCCTCGACAGTAAGAGATGTGGTAGACTCCGTACTGACCCCAGTGTTGTGTGACTTGTGTGCGGACATACAAGCGACCAACAATTCTGTTACAGAGCTAAGAGCGGAGCTTGAGGGACTAGCTAGCGCGGCGAAGCAGCCACGTGACCGGGTCGATTCCATTCAAGCAGCTGCAAGTGAGGATAGGAGGAGAATCACAAACTTAAGAAATCAGCTGGAGCAACTCACTGAGAAGATGACGGACATAACATGCGACTAGTGGGGTTGCCGGAGGGGGCGGAGCTGGCTTCCTCAGAGCTAATCTTTCCAAGTGGATCCCTTCCCTGAAAGGCTGTGACATCGAGATTGACCGGGCTCATCGCATGTATGACAGAAGGAAAAACTCAGATCGGCTGCGTACTCTCATCTTCTGTGTACTAAGATGGCATGACAGATCGGTGATCCTGAAGGGTGCTCGGCAGGCATATAGCAACGGGAAAACAGCGGCCACCATCTCCATCTCTTTGGCCCAGCAAAAAGAACTTAATGACCGGGATGGAGGCGATTCCAGCTGCACAGGAGAGGATAATAACAAGGTGGACGTGGACACTTGTTAAATCTCTTTTTCTCTCTCTCTCTCTCTCTCTCTCCTCCTGGTATATTGTTCCTATTTATCCGGCACAACTGTCTCTTTACTCGTAAGACTAACACCCTTTTTTTTGGAGGGGTCTAATGGAGAGTAGGTTTAATTACAATCATTTTTGACTATGTGGAATTCTGCTGTGAAACGTACTCGTGTATTGGAATATTTATACCGTAAATCGATTTCCTGTGCGCTGATACAAGAGACAAATTTAAAGCAATCTGACGTGGCACATTTCCAGAATAAATGTTATAAATTGGCAGCCTTCTCCTGCGCTCTTAATAAAACGAAGGGGGTGCTTATCATTGTTAACAGGAAGTTACATGAAGTGATGAGGAGGGTAGATTTGTTTTTATCTGTTGCAAGATACATAATAATAGGGTAGCATTGGTCTCTATTTACGGTCCAAATGAGACAGACAGTGAATTCTTTACTAATATTTCCAAAACACTACTTGAGCATACTGATTGCCCATTAGTGGTGGGTGGTGATTTTAATGCTGTCGTAAATCCTGGTTTGGATAAATCTCAATCTGATACAACAGTCAATCCATCTAAATTATTGAATAAATTTATCACTGAGCTCAACTTAATCGATCTCTGGAGAAATCCAAATCTAAGGACTTCACTTTTTTTCTAATAGACATAAGACTTTCTCTAGGACAGACTACATATTTCTCAGCCCATCTTTAATTTCGTCTGATTCCTCCATCTCTATATTACCAATTTTATTATCTGATCATTCTGCTGTGTTATGCAATATTCCTCTTTCCGATCTTGAAGCCAAATCCCTAAGATGGCGCTTTAACATATCATTATTAAGTAATCAGACCTTCATTACCTCTCAAAAAGAATATATAAAGTAATTTCTTGAAATTAATATGCTCTCTGATGTGGATCCTCAAATACTCTGGAGAAACGACTAAGTGTGCTATACGAGGATTCTGTATATTTCTCTTCTACTCTTGCCAAAGCGAAAACTCACCAGTTTACACAATTAGAAAATAAAGTCCAATCATTACAAAACCTACGAAAAACAGCATTTTACTGAGCAACAGGCTACACAGCTGTCCTCTTTAAAAGAAGAATATGATTTACTTTCACACTCAAAGGCGGAATTTATCTTATATAGGACGAGGCAGAAATATTATTACAAATCAGAGAGACGTAGTTACCTATTGGCCCTTAGGCTGAAAGAATGTGAGTCTAAGGCATATATTAGCGCAATAAAATCATTGGATGGTCAGGTCACCACAAACCCTGCTGCAATTAACGACATATTTAAAGGTTTTTACACAAATCTGTATAAAGCCGAAACATAATTTGATGAACCAATTTGTAAGCAGTATTTAGATAAATTGGAATTGCCTCGGATCTCACAGGTGGATAAAGAGTCTTTGGAGTCCCCATTAATTTGGAGGAGCTCCACGTCTCTCTAAAAAGCCTTCAAAAGGGCAAATCGCTAGGTCTAGATGGTCTCCCCCCTGAATTATATTTGGAAATTTGGGATTTGATAGGGACACTTATGTTTAATTCATTTAATTTTGCAATTGAACATGGTGTATTTCATAGAGATCAAAAAAACATTATTGATATCATTACGTCTTAAAAAAGATCCATTTGATTGTTCCAGCTACAGACCGCTATCATTTATCCCATGTGATCTAAAAATTGATGCTAAAGTTTTTGCTTCTCGTATGGAGAAGGTAATTCATAGGTTGATCAAGGAGGACCAAACCGGTTTTATCAAGGGGCGCAATGCGTCTGACAATATGCATCGACTCTTTCATATTCTTGACTTTGCAGACTCTCATCCGAGCCCTTGTGCGTTTTTTTCACTTGATGCAGAAAAGGCCTTTGACAGGCTAGAGTGGAACTATACATGGGCAGTTCTGCAATGTTTCGGCTTCGGTAGACATTTCATTTCTGTGATTAAGACATTCTACCACTCACCTGCAACATCAGTCTTGACTGGTAATATTATTTCCCCCCCGTTCCCTTTACAGCGGGGAATGAGGCAGGGATGTCCACTTTCCCCCTTGAACCCTTGAACCCTTAGCACTAGCCATCAGGAAATCTGAAGTATCGATTAAGATTCATGATCATAATCATAGTATGCTGATGATATTATTCTATATTTAGACCACTTTGATGTTTCAGTCTCTAGTATAATTAAGGAATTTGATCATTTTAGTAGCTTATCAGGATACAAAATAAATTGGAGCAAATCTGCTTTAATGCCAATTAACAATGTTAAGGTTAATTCTTCTATTCCCTCATTTATCCCTATTAAGGAATCTTTCATCTATTTGGGCATTACCATTTATAAAAACATCCATAAGATTGCCAGAGACAATTTTAATAGTTTTCTAGTTAAGGTCAGAAATGACATTCAAATATGGAAGAATCTTAAAGTCTCTCTTCAAGGAAGAATCTCTACAGTTAAGATGAATTTGTTACCTCGGTTTAACTTTCTTTTCTCTATACTACCACTCTCTCCCCCTCCAGGTTACTTTAAGGAGATCAACTCCATACTTTCTCAATTTATCTGGAATGATAAATGCCCCAGAATCAAACTTACCACATTACAACATCCTATACACACAGGAGGACTGGCTGTACCAAATTTTGAATTGTATTATTGGTCGTTCCAACTTAAGGCTCTTTATAATTGGGTTGATCCTCAATCGAAAGTTTCATGGAGAGTGATTGAAGCTGACAAGATTAAACCAAATAGACTCCAAGATATTTTATTTACTGGCACAGGGGAAAAAAGGTGATAATTATAAATTTGGTCTGGTTGTGGCTAATTCTATTAAAATCTGGTAAACGGTTGAACGTCTGATAGGAGGACCCTTCAATTTTTTGTAACAGTACACCTTTATGACACAATTTTAATTTTGTATGTAGAAATCATCCATTTGTCCAACCCTCTTGGTCTTCTTTAGGCGTAAACACGTGCGGTGATATATATGATAACCAGGGCCTCTGTTCATTTCAGACATTAAGAACTAAATTTTGTTTATCTGCATCCGCATATTTTGTCTTTCTTCAATTACGTTCTGCTCTCAAAGCGTATGGAGTTCCTTGGGCATCTCCCATTTATTTGGAATAGGGAATTATCTGACCTTAATTTATCTGTCGACTGGGAGAGACTGTGGTCTAACCTCAGCTTAACATCTAAAAACTTGGCTCATCGTCTTATTAACTTCAAAGTCATTCATAGAGCATTCCAACAATTCTGTAAAAGAGCTAAAAGCAGAAATTGAAAAGCTAGCCATCGCGGCGAAACAGACACGGGACCGGGTCAATTCCGTTCAAGCAGCTGCACGTGAGGATAGGAGGACAGTCACGAACCTGAGAAAGCAGCTAGAACAATTTACCAATAAAGTGATGAACATGGAAGATAGGGGCAGGAGAAACAATGTACGACTGGAGGGGTTGCCGGAGGGGGCAGAAGGCTCTGATGCAGCCGGCTTCCTCAGAGCTAATCTTTCCAAGTGGATTCCTCCACTGAAAGGCCACGATATTGAGATTGAGTGGGCTCATCGCGTCTATGATGGAAGAAAAAGTAATTCCGAGCGGCTCTGTACTCTTATCTTTCGTGTGCTGAGATGGCAGGACAGATCGGCGATCCTGAGGGGTGCACGGCAGGCTTACCCGGTGAAGTGTACGCAGGATAATGTCACGCTGCTGTTTTTTTCTGACTTCAGTCCAGCCACGTCTGCCAGGAGAAGGAACTTCAAGCCAGTCCTTAGGAGGATGACAGCACTGGGTCTGCAGCCGTTTCTCATCTATCCGGCGATAATTCAACTACACAACGGCACAACGGTGAGCAGATGATGTTCGACTCTTCTCAGAAAGCGGAGGATTTTATCACCTCACTGCCACAGAAGAAGGCATATTAACTGCCCAGGAGAGGAGAATAACAAGGTAGACATGAACACTTAAGTTTCTGTTGCGATCCTTTATCCTGCAAACTTGTCTAGTGACTGGTAAACCTTGAAATATTTTCTTGGATCTAATGGAGAGAAGGATTGATTACTAGTTCTTGACACTGTGGGTTTTTGAGGACATGTTTTGCGTTGGATTGGATCGGTTAGGCAGACCTATATTCTCAGTAATGTGCGGTCTGTTGTGGTTCTTGTTCAAAGTTGTTTGTCGTTCCCTTTTTTGTGCTACTTTTATTTTATACAACAGACATTAATATCTTTATTTATTTAATTTGATTTTTAAAAGGATTGCGCACTCGGGTGGTTTGGCATATAGAGTTACTTTAAGGAGATCTCATCCTGTGCGGGATTGGATTGCACCATCTTCTGGTCGACCATCTGTTTCCTTGGTGTGTGGTGGAACTGTTGATCGCATTACAATGCCTTTTTCTGTCAAATATGTTTGGAATCAGGAATTATCTGACCTTAACTTATCTGTTGACTTGGGAGAGAGTGTGGTCTAACCTCAGTTTAACCTCTAAAAACTTGGCTCATCGTCTTATACATTTCAAAGTTATTCATAGAGCATGTATAATAACTCCTTGCAAAAGATTCAAAATGAAACTATAACCAAATTACAACTGCCAATTCTGTAATACTGCATCAGCAGGTACTTTCCATATGTTTGGGGAGTGTCCTATTCTGTTAATAATCTATGGACACATGTAAACTTTGTTTTATCCTCGTTATTACAAACTGATTTTATGGTTAAGTTAAGTTTATGTCTCATCAGTGTACAGCGGCATGAATTGATGGGGCCGAGCCGGGCGCTGTTGATGTTTGGAAGTGTTCTTTTTCTAAAGTACTGGATTATATAAAGGATGTCTGTTGTTGTTGTTGTTTTTGTGTTTTGTCATAAATGGATGTTGTATTGATTATGTCTTTTTTTGTTGTTGCTGTTGTTGTTGTTTTGAATGGTTGTTGTGAAGTTGTGTTTAAAAAAACAATAAAAAGTTGATGATAAAAAAAGTTTGTGTCGTCTTGATGATTCTGGTCTCTATATAAGTTTAATACAAAAGAGAATGTTGTTTGCTGGTTTTATGGCTGCGAGGAAGATAATAATATAGAACTGGTTTGCACTGCACATGTGTGGAAAAACACATTGGATCCATAGCCTCCTGAAAATAGTGACTTGTGAATGTACAACAGCGCAAATTAATGGGGCCAAGCCTTCTACTACTGATAGCAGGGTTTTTTCTTTAACATACTCGATTATATAAAGGAATGACTTGTTTTTTATTTAATTTTTTCCCTCTTTCTCTCTCTCTCGTTTTTGACTGGACTTTTAAAGTATTGATTATATGTCTGTTGGCTTGTTTTGAATGGATGCTATGTTACGATGTTGTGTATGAAAATAAATAAATGCTAACATTTTTTTTTTTTTAACTGCTGTACTTTGGATCAAACTAATCCAGGCTTGGTGAGCAGAAAAAAAAAAAAAAAAAAACGGTAACACTTTAGAATAGGGAACACTTTTTCACTATTAACTATGACTTTTCCCTCAATAAAATCCTAATTAGCTGCTTATTAATAGTTAGTGCGGTAGTTGTTAAGTTTAGGTATTGGGTAGGATTAGGGATGTAGAATATGGTCATGCAGAATAAGGCATTAATATGTGGTTAATTACTACTAATAAATGGCTAATATTCTAGTAATACGCATGCTAATAAGCAACTAGTTAAGAGACCCTAAAATAAAGTGTTACCAAAAAAACTTATTTAAAAAAAACATTACAAATTTCACTGTTCAAAGTTAACTTTTGACTGGTAGTGTGTATTGTTACAAAATATTTCTATATTAAATAAATAACCTTTTATTCATCAAAGAATCCAAAGAAAATTTCACTGGTTCCAAAAAAATATTAAGCAGCACAACTGTTTTCAGGATTGATCATAAATCAGCATATTAGAAAGATTTCTGAAGGTTTGTGTGACACTGAAGACTGGAGTAATGGCTGATAAAAATTCAGCTTTACATCACAAAAACAAATTATATTTTAAAGTGTATTCAAATATAAAACTGTTATTTTAAATTGCAATAATATTTCACTATATTACTGTTTTTTTTCTTCTGTATTTTTGGTCAAATAAATGCAGCCTTGATGGAGCATAAGAAACATATTTAAAAAAAACATTAATAATCTTACTGATCCTAAACTTTTGAATGGCAGTGTGTACACACACACACACACACACACACACACACACACACACACACACACACACATAAATAAACACTTTATAAATGGTTCATAGCAGGGTTAACCATGAAACTAAGGTTTTTTTTTGTTTAAATGTTTATTTTATTTTACTTAGTTTTTTAATTTATTTTAGAAGTAAGTTTACTTACTGAATTATAATAAAATATTAAAAACTCATTTTATTTCATTTATTATATCTTGATGTACTAGAATAACTAAAACTGAAAAATAAATAAAAAATAATGCAAACTATAGACATTAAAAAAGAAAAGAAAAAAAAGAAAAATGACAAAACACACCGTTAAATTACTAAATGTTCACAAACATTCATATTTAGGATCATTATTAGGCTCCTAATGTTTAAACATTGTATTCACACAAACATACAAATCTGCCTTTTTTCACACAAAAATGGATTTTAGAAATAAACTTTGCATAAAAATATACATAATTTCCGCACATGGTCATGTTTCACTGGTGTAATACTAGTGTTTTACTAGTGACAAAACAATAGCTTTTCAATAAGTTTTTAACTTCACAAATTCCATTGTACTCATTTTTATTATATATATTGACCAATAAAAATATAAGATTGGTTAAGTGAATGTGTATGTGTAAAAATATTTTTCCACAAATTATCCTATTTTGGTTTTAAATACAGCCTTAAAATGTTTCAAGATTCTCTTTATATATCTCTTTAAATAATTCTCTTTATATCATGTACAATTATGTGTCTTGGATAAATCTATTTTAGGATGTTTTGATATTTTTACTGGGAATCAAGACACAGACACTGATTACGCGAACCTACGTAACATTTTAATCTTGAGTCCTCTGGAGTTTCCTCGCAATTGATGTCACCAGACAGAGCCGTTTCAAAGCAACACATTTGCTTGCCCACCAAATCAGTCTCCAAAAAGAGGTTTACATTATCTGTAATATCTGTAATATTTCAGGCGAAGAATCAGATAGCTGGAAGTGCGACAGATAAACTCTTCCTCTCAGCGGGGACTGTGGCCCGAGGGGACGCTGCTCTAGATTTTAATTAAAGGTTGGCAGGGCATCAAACCTCAAGGAGTATTGGAAGGATCAGAGAGAATAGAGATGATTAGTTATTCTTTTGAAAATATAGGAGATATTGTACCCCGATCTCAGAGAACAGGTTTTGAGGGGAAATCTTTGATGGCCAGCAGTCAGATTTTGGAGAAAAAAGCACAGAATACGATTCCCTTGTGTCTCTGATGTTATCACTCAGTGATGGGCGACTCATTGATAAGGCATATTCACGTTACATTTGCTGAGCAAATTAAGTCCTCTAATTCTATTTAGCCAGTGTAATAGATTAAATATCTTTTATGGTGATCTCATTGAGCATTCTGCTCAGACCGTGAGATCAGGCTTTGAGGAAATCCACCCGTAAACTCTGAGCAACGCTGAGTATATTGCTTTGCGAAATTCTCACAATTACACTTGAGTTTTTTTTTTAAACTTTGAGTAACTCGATAGCCTGCAATAACAAAGTATTATGGCCCTGAAAAAGCAAGTTTCATTTTTGTGTGTATTATACCAAGCTTTAGTGGTTTCAGAGCATGGTACATGCATTCATTTCGAGAACAGAGTCAAACAAAAGTGCACAACAACAGCAGCTGCTTTTTAAAATGAACTCCTCTGTTCTGTTGCACTAGGTCTGATTTAAAAAAAAAAATAGTACATCTGGATTGTTGTTTCTGAATCTTTAAGATTTTCCAACTGAAAACCTTCATGTTTTTAGTCTTGAGGCCTGTTCTCACCAAGGACGATAACTATAACAATAAAGATATACACTGAACAAAATTATAAATGCAGCACTTTTGTTTTTGCCCCCATTTTTCATGAGCTGAACTCAAAGACCTAAGACTTTTTCTGTGTACACAAAAGGCCTATTTCTCTCAAATATTGTTCACAAATCTGTGTTAGTGAGCACTTCTTTGCCGAGTTACTCCATCCACCTCACAGGTGTGGCATATCAAGATGCTGATTAGACAGCATGATTATTGCACAGGTGTGCCTTAGGCTGGCTACAATAAAAGACCACTCTAAAATGTGCAGTTTTACTGTATTGGGGGGGGGTCCGAAAACCAGTCAGTATCTGGTGTGACCACCATTTGCCTCACGCAGTGCAACACATCTCCTTTGTATAGAGTTGATCAGGTTGTTGACTGTGGCCTGTGGGATGTTGGTCCACTCCTCTTCAATGGCTGTGCGAAGTTTCTGGATATTGGCAGGAACTGGAACACGGTGTCGTATACGCCGGATCCAGAGCATCCCAAACATGCTCAATGGGTGACATGTCTGGTGAGTATGCTGGCCATGCAAGAACTGGGATGTTTTCAGCTTCCAGGAATTGTGTACAGGTCAAACACAACACAACAGGTGAACACGACAAACACATGCACATGACATTGCACATTTTTTTTGGAGTTTACACAAAGACAGTAATGGTACTCACACTCGCACCGTTTTCAAAAGTTTGCATTTTCAGGCCCCCAAAATGGTGTTATCGTGTAAATAAATGCATAAAAAAAAAAAAAATAAATCAGTTTTTAGTTGGAAAAACCCCCTAATTGTAAAAATGAGCAGAGTTTAGTACCACAACAGTAGCGGCACAGAAGAACGGTATTGTTGAAATCACTTTCACAATTATTTTATTTCCATCTGATGAATAATAAAAAACAATGAACGATAAAAAACAGAATCCATCCTGCTTTAAAAAGCTCAAGCATTTGAAGCAGCAGACAACAAAACTGCAGTGAATTTAAAATAAACGGAAAAGTACTGTGCGTTGGTGTGGACATTAATATAGTTATTGCTATATTTATTATTCTCAGTGTGAACAGGCCGTTAATCTCTTGCAACATAATTTGTTAAATGGTTAACATTTGTTTGTCCTGGAATAACATTCATATGACTGTTGACAATTATTTTGCTCCAAAAAGAAGACTGTCAATGCTTAGCATTATGAATTGAATTTTAACAGATTTGTGAACACAGTGCTGCCATATGAAATTGAGCTTGTGTAAAAATTTATGTACATGTTGAGTTTATTTTTTACCCTAAAATCTGATTGGTTGATTGAAATGTTGTTCCTGGACCAACAAGGATGTTGAGAAAGTAAATCACTTACACTGCTTTGGTAGCAGTGGCAGCCCCTTTCACACAGTAAATTGCTGTAAAATTACTGGAATGACTTTACTGGTAATTAAAAAAAAATGCGCTGTTTACGCAGGAAATGACATTCCACCTTTTTACTGGTAAAGCACCATTCACACAGCAGTTTTAAAATGCCAGTAAATTCAATCTGTGACATCATTGACAACCTCTTAACCGCTGTGTAAATTATATAACCGTAAACTGTATTAATAGTAATGATCAAATGTTTTGCACTTTATATAAGTAATATTTTCAATTTTATTTGATTTAATAATAATAATAATAAGAAAAAATGTATGAATAAATAATATATAAATAAGAAAAAATATTTTTCTTTTTATTGTTATTATTTTGTAGTCATTTTGAGATACGATCACAAAATTTTGGCCAAACTATGTAACCCTACAAACATTATCTAATTATATCTCATTTTAAATCGCAACTGCAGTTTTTTTGTCATAATCATAATTAGAGTTATCCCCTACATTGTGCAGCCCTAGTTGCTAAAGTAGGCTTGATCAGTAATGTTTTAAAGGTGACATATCATGAAAATCTGACTTTTTCTGTGTTTAAGTGCTATAATTGGGTCCCTGGTGCATCTACCAACCCAGAAAACATGAAAAAGAACAACCCAGTAAATTTTTAAGCCTTTTTCTGCAAGCTTGTGAAAAAGCGAGCTGCTCAGATTTCGCTCCCCCCGTAACGTAGAAAGAGAATCTTATTATAATGTCACCGCCCCTTAATCTGAAAGTTTCGACCCACAGCATCGCCATTGTGTTTTTGCAAGCGACAGTGGTGTACCATTTCTAACGCCATGGTGAAAGTTCGAGCAAAGCATGCTAACTGTTCTGTCTTTGGCTGCACTGACGAGCACAGAACACTGGTTAGAGTCCCAGCCTCAGAGGAGACAAGAGAGCAGTGGATTTACTGTATATTACGCTGCTGCCACACAGATCTAATATAAACATGCAATTTCTTTCCCATCTGTTCACCTTCACAGACATAACCGACTGTTTTTGTAACTCTTGTGTTTTTAATATAAACTTGTGTGTATTTGACAGTTTAAGCGCAATAAGACATCATAATAAGAGAATTTAGTTTAGAACTCATATGCCGTGTGACAGTTGCTTTTTGTGCACGTGCTTCGTATGTGTGTGCTCAGAAAACCCTATATCAGAAGTTTAATATAATATGATTTAAAACGCTTGATTTTAACACGATAGACATGATAAAAAAAAAAAAAAACAGATGTTTTTTTTTTTTTTTAGCAGAGTATCTGATGTGCGAGCTTTAAAGGCACAGCCCTATTCTGGAAAAGTGGGCAGGGAGCATCAGCTCATTTGCATTTAAAGAGGCATGCACGAAATCAGCGTGTCTCTGCTTCCACTCGAAATAGGCATTTTCAAAATGATATTATAAATGATCTGTGGGGTATTTTGAGCTGAAACTTCACAGACACATTCTGGGGACACCTGATGAACTGCAAAGGTTTCCAAATAGGCTGCTAACTGAATCAGATTTTTAATAAAACTCCTTTAACTCCTTTATGAAGTGTTACTTTCTATCACACGCTGTCGCACAAGTCATTCATATCTAGAGATTCTTAGTGTGCCACTGCGCCTGTAATGACATACAGCCAAACTACCTGTGCCCCGGCCGCCCACCGCATCTCATCTCCGAGCATCTCTTCAAATCCCAAAATCAGCCAAATGACTCTGGGGGGTCCAGACTTAAACCGTGAACGTTAGCCTTTGAATAAACAATTACCGAAGCGCAGCCTCCACGGTTTTTCTGGACAATGATGGCACGATAATGACGCTTTGAGCTTCCTTGCCATTTCCTTGTAGTTCAACAGCACTACAACCTCTCCAGCAATCCCTGTTTCCATGCCAACCGCATCCTCCGTCCGCCTGCCTGCAACTCCACAGAACAATAAACACAAAAAAGGCTGATTATGGATTTCATAGTCATCACACCTGTATTGATCCTGTTTATCTTTTTGAAGTGATGGAAGATGATAATGTACGGCGAATCGGACAGCGTGTCCTCCGCCTGAGCCTGTGTGTCGGTGATGGAGGTGTCCTATTGAAGCTTTGATACAAGATCTTGACAGCCGTAGTGACCGGCGCATTGATCGAGTCATTAACAGGAGGTAATACATTTGCTTTCCTTTGTGAAACCCTCTCCCTTTATGTCTCTGCACTCTCGATTTGTTCCTTGTTCACAACACACACACAGACCTAAAGAATATGATCATATCAGACCTGCCTATTGTGTCAGGGCCTCTGGTTAGTATTGAGTGGAAGCATTACACGGTTGAGAGGAGAAGGCATGGTACGTAAAAAAAAAACCCCGTTTAAACCTTCGGCTTTCCTTCAGCCTTATTGCAGTTATTGCGTTTGACAGGACAGTGACCACATAACTCAATCTTGTCAACACTCAAATTGAAGGCCCTGAAGGAGTATGTGTTGCTATTGACCTGTGTTCTCATGTCCAACCTGAAGGCACGGATTGCATGCTTCAGAAGTTTATTTCTTCTTTGGCGCTCGATCGAATCCGTAGACGGATGCAGACCTTTATGCCATGCGATCCTGGGTTTTATAGCGTCTCGCTAATCGTTACTGATGTGCAAATTTGATCTCTCATTATGTGCTTGTCAGAAAAGGCCCATCCGTCTTTGATCGTCTGCATCTGTGGTGCGGCGAGAGAGATGCTTTTGATTAGTTTGATGCCTGAGAGCATTGAATGAGAGGAACGATCTGACCCGCACAGATTGAGACAGCCTCTTGTCATCTGCTTTAAAGGTATAGTTCACTTAAAACCAAAAGTTCAGTCATTTACGCACTTCTGGTTTGTTTCTGTCCTTTTTAATGTTCTTTCTTCCATGCAGCTCAAGTTAAGATCTGCAAAGTGCATGATGATTTATTTCATCAAAATGACATAAAACACCGTATATGATTTGTACACTATATTTCAAAGCTATTAAATAACTTTAGGCAAAGAATAAACCAGTATTTTTATTGTACTATTTTCTAAATATTATTATAGTTTTTATTAATATTCTGAGCTGTATTTTTCAATGTTTTAGTATCATCATTATGTGCTTTTGTCATTTTATTTTAGGTTTTAAAATATATTTCTCTTTAGCTTTAATTTGTTATTTTAGCTATGTGCCCTATATATTGTAATATTGTACATGTATGTGTCCAATATATACGTACTATATACATACTCATCAAATATTTACATTTATTTATCATTTTATCGATATAATATATATTTATATAATTTTTAATAAGGTTGTCAATTTCCAATGTATAACGGGATTGTAGTTCTTTCATGGAAGCTGCTTTGTACCTTTTTGTCCACTTTTTAAAATCCTTTTTTTGCTTCATATTAAAGTTTATGAAAAAAAAAATGAATAGGAAAAATACTAAACTGAAAAAGTGGATGGGCACCGTTGCAATCTATATTGACAGTTTAGTGTTTTCAGAGCTTTTTAATTTGAGTTTATTTAGTCTTAATTTTAGTTTTAGGGCTGCCAAAGTTAATGTGCTGCCAAGTATCATTTAAAAATGTTTAGCAGCATTAAATTTCTCAGCACAGTCTGTTGTTATTGCTGTCTAGTGGCATTTTTAATGGAGGCAAAGTTTTATTTTTATTTCAGTTAATGAAAAGTTTTTTTTTATTTAGCATAAACTGTAATAACACTGCTTGTAAGTACGAATCATCATCATCCAGTTGTTGTGTTTAAAATAGCTGGTTCCTAACAATTCATTTTGTGTTACATAGAGGAGAGAAAATAACATTAGGATGAGTAAATGCTGACAAAATGTTCATTTTCCGGTGAACTGTTCCTTTATTGCTTTTAACTTTGCAATAATTGGATTGCTAGGAGGAATTTTCTCAAACATCGTTCACCAAATGCAGTGCTAAAGGATGTTAGAGTTTTTCAAACCAGGCTTCATATGCCGCTTCAACATTCTGTCGGAACACCTGGCAACCGCAGCTGCTAAACTAAATAGATGTGGCCCAGTAACCCCTCAGAGAGAGAGCTGCTTCACAGAACACCGTGTCCCTGCTGAACACCTTCCTTTCTGCGCTTCTGTGACAAACTCTTGAGAATGAAATTAGCCTTCGGGGACAAAGGCTCTCCCAGATTAGTATTTTCAAGTTCTTTGACGATGTCTACCACGACGGATCAGAGCAACCAGTCAAGAAGAGGCTCTTTCTTCACAGCTCTATTCAGAGATGAAGGGCAGGTTCAGTGAATTGTAGAACCACAAACCCATTTATTTCTTTCACTTTTAGTACTTTTAATAATTCTGCTTCTTTAATTAGTAGCTATACTGTGATTTAATGTGCCTGGCTGGCTTACTCATCACAGCTTGACATACTAAGATCTCATATACTAAGTTTTAAAGTTTCTTTGCATCAAACATCTGCTAAATGAATAAAGCTAAGTGTAAATTTGCTTGTTCAATCTACTGTAACAAATTGCTTGTGTGCTTTATAAGCATATGTGGGTGATTTACTAAGATTAATTGTGCAGAAAGAAAAGGTGAGAAAGAAAGAAAGAAAGGGCGCATGTAAATTGATCAAAAGTGACAGTAAATACATTTGTAATAACAACAACAACAACAACAACTATATTTAATTAATAAATGCTGTTTTTTTTTTATTTTTTTTTTTACTTTCTATATGAAATAATCCTGAAAAAAAAAAGTATCATGGTTTCCACTAAAATATGAAACAGCTTTCAATGTTGATAAGAATAAGAAATGTTTCTTGAGCAGCAGATAAACATACTAGAATGATTTCTTGAAGGATCATGTGACCACTGACTGGAGTAATGGTGCTGAAAATTCAGCTTTACATCACAGGAATAAATCACATTTTAAAATATTCAAATAGAAAACAGCTATTTAAAATTGTAATAACATTTCAAAATATTGATGTTTTTTTCTGTATTTCTTATAAAATAATTGCTGTGTTGGTGAGCATAAGTAACTTATTTTCAAAACGTTTTTTGTTTTCCATTGGTCATAGAGAAAGTCCCGCCCCAACTCAAAGCATCATTGCTTGTGTTTAATTGCACCCTTATAATGTGATTAAGACAGTAGGCCTACTGTAATTAAGTTGGAACTTACATAAGGAATACTGTGATTATGTTAATGTGATTACAATTATAGTAAACATAATCACAGTGCAACATGTGAAGTAGATGTAGTCTTGAATTCACAGTTTTATTGATGGGTAACCTAGAACTGTCTAACATGTTGCGTTTGTCATACAGGCTTGGAACGACATGTGGGCGAGTAGCTAAATGATGAGAGTTTTCGTTTCTGGGTGAACTATGCCTTTAAGATCATATGAAATGTCATTCCTCAAATAAAGTTGTATTGTATTAATGTGTGCCAGCAGTACCGTTTCTAGGCATAGGCAAGCTAGGCGGTCGTCTAGAGCGCCACCAGCTAGAGGGGGCGCCAATGAGCACACGTACTGCCACTACATTTTAACAGGATTGTGATCAAGATTGGCACGGACACCCTGAAATATTACCGCCCCCACTGGATCCCCCAACATCATTGGGCTAGAGTACTGTCATTCTGACGACACCTGTATGTCATTGGATCAGAGCGCTGTTGCTGTCGCTTCCAAATAATAATAATAATAATAATATTAATTTGCTTCCAACATCGCTTAAAGGGAGCAGCGGCATAATATAGAGGGCAGAGCTTCACGTTATTTAAAGGGCAAGTTCACGCATCAATGAGTAATAAAAGAACAAGTAGCTGCATTCTGATTACTTTTATGTCACTGATCAGGCTTTTATAGGCCTATGTACGGATTTCGCCTAGGGCGTCAAAATGGCTAGAAACGGCTCTGTGTGTCAGTGTCAGTAAACCAGCAGTTACAAGTTTATTTATTTATTTTTTGCACACACCTAAAACCCTGGGTTAACGTTCTTATTTGCATATTTGCGGTGTCAGTGTCACTGATTGGACAAATGCAGCATGCAAACTACATAACTGCTCTAACGTCGCGCGTATCTGTATCACGTTTTTCCCGATGAATGGACTTTTCGGTGGACTATAAAGGTAAGAATAAAACAGTCTCTTTTTCACCACAATAAAGTGTTTTCCATCATCATTTGACATTTTCCCTCAAACGCGTAAACATTGTTTATACAAGGCACAGTGTTTCCGTGACTGTCCAAACAACGTTAATATGGTGCAGGCGACTGTTGTATTTTGATAAGCATGCAGCTGTAAGTAACCAGTGCTGGATAATGTACAAAAGTAAGTAATTAATTACTAGCTGCTGCTAATTACATCTCCAGTGTAATTAGAACAGAGTAATTAATTACTCTCTCTAAAAAGTGTTTCATTACTTATTACTAATTATTTTCTGAATAGCAACCTCGAGCAGTTGAACAATGGCCTACAACAATAGACATGCAACTGCTCTTTTAATTCTTTCAAATAAATAATATAAAATTGCCTAAATTATTCTTGAACTGACCAAAGAGAGGTTACACTAACAACATACGTTTCAACGTTAGATGTTAAATTGTTTTATATAGAATTGTTCTATAGTCTATACAGTAGGAAATGTAATGCAATTACATCAGAAGTAACAGTAATTAAATTGCAGAAAAAATAAGAGCAATGGCTTACTTTACCCACCACTGGCAGTAACATTTTAACACTGCATTGTTTCAGATTGACAGCACTAAAGTGGCACTAACCCTTCTCCGTAGCAGGCTTTCATAACCCTGGGTAAAATATGGTGCTACTGCTAACCCGCTACTAAATTAAAAGTTTAAAACATACCTTTTACCAGGGGTTAAAAATGTGGTTAAGTGAAGTGTGAATCTGTTTGTATTGACCCAACCTTTTATTTTGCACTTGGCAAGTATAATATGTGTAATTTTGCTCATTTTTGATGCAATCCTCAATAGACCATGAGAGAGTACACATTTTTAAGCAAGTTTGTGCACACTTTTATAAACATCAGACCTTTAGGAAACCACTTCCTAAGTTCACAGGCTCAAAGCATAGTTATATTGATGTTATATTTGAGTTTGTGTGCTGTCCTGGTGAGACTTTAAAGCCAATGATTTCTCAGCAGCATAGCGGAAGACTTCCTTTAAGCCAAAGGGGCAAAGTGTCTCAAACCTCGTTCTTTTTTTTGCAAAAGAGTGAGAACAAAACAAACCTGTCTTGAGAATTTCGCACCATCAACAAGATGCTAGCTTTGAGGGTAATACCACATCTAAATGCTCTCAATGCTTAAGTTTCATGTGCTTAGCATACAATGTTCAGAGGGTTTCATGGTGAATATTACTTGTTGAGACAGATTTGATTTCAGATGTTTGAGAGCAAAGGCTTTTGATAAATGCATGCGAACCCTGTAAAGCCTGGCATATGAAATAATAATTAGATTTTTTTTTTTTTTTAATGAAACAGTTTATTGAAACTTCAGACAAAATCTAAAAAGAAGTCAACAAAAAAGTTTGCATGTTTTTTGTTGTGTATCATATTTGATTCATCAAGCTTTTGTGGCTCATATAGTATAGTGAGAATATGGAGCTCATACTCGAGTTAAAAAAACTTGAAAATGCAAAAATATGCAATTTGGTGCAGTTGCTGATATTTAGAGATGAAAAATGAAGGTATTCCTCAGATTGAAAAATCATAAATTAAAAATTATGAAAAATCATAAATTCATATGATTTTTCCTAAAAAAAAAAAAGAAGATGGATAATCAAGTATACATAAGTTGTTTCAGTCAAGTAAGTGTTGATCTTGAAATATTACTAATAATACAAAGGTTGTTCTTATGTTTACTTTGTAAAATATCAGTAAAGATTTTGCAGCAAAAAGATGTTTTTTTTTGTTTTGTTTTTGTTTTTCTTTACAATTTTTACAATACTAAAAAATCTTTTACTTGCTAAAAAGTATAAACTATCAATCAGATGACAGAACACATGTAGTAGATTGTATACAACAGGTTGAGCAAAGTTTGATAATTTAGAGGAAATTTGCATATTAAATATGATACAATAAACTTGGAGTTAATGACATCAAAGCCTTCTGTCGCTTAGGTGCTACCATCAGCACAAAAGCTATCGGCTCTATCATTTTCAGTGAGTTGATCTCAAGAAATTGATCCCTGGGACCAAACTCTCGTGTTAAAGTAGCATTGTTAGTTCTGTGTTGGCCATTTGAAAAGTCGGCCCCACCAAACAAATGAATGGGAATCGTTCATTTCGCGGACTCAGCTCTCCAGAGTGAATTGGTCTGTGAGGTTTGTCCCGTGCGAGTATGTGAGCAGAATCTCAAGGAAGAGGCATTCTGGGAATGTAATTTTCTCTACCAGATGGTCCAGTTTGCTGTGAGAGGAACCTCTGTGTTGTTTACTCCCATTAGTCTTTCTGGTGCCACGTCAATACTGAGGAATACCTTCATTTTTTACAAAAATGTATTTGTATATATATATATATATATATATATATATATATATATATATATATATAAAGTGTACATATCTGTTGCAAGCAGATGACACATGCACTGGGTTAAAATCTGGACATAGCCCTTGATTTCTAAGATATTAAGTACACTACTGAGTTCTGCAATTTGAGGATTTTTAATGATGTTTTGAAGAAGGTATTAAAGAATTTTTCCAGGTTCAATACAAATGCAGTTCTATCAATAGTCTTTTACCACAAAAAATATGAGCTTTGCTGCTTAAACTTTTTGGAAATCCTTGTTCCTTAGACTTCCATCAATGTGTGAATTATACAGTGATTTTCAGGGCTGGTCTACTTTTTGGTCTAATTTTTAGGATGCAATCTGTTGAGGTTTGTCTAATGCAATTCAAATTGACCACCACTTATCTCGCTTATATACTTGAAGTCAGATTATAATCAGAATAGACCACAAAATGATTCCAATTCATCCATAAATTTGTAAAAGCATGCACATTTCTGCATTCTGGGGTAAGTCATCACACTATTAAAATACAGTTTCAAATGTATACAATGCACAAGACTTAAACAGGGTTTATGTTAACATGATGCAAGCGTGACAGTCGGTTACTACATCTTTCTATAGGAAATTAAGGTAACACTTTAGAATAGGGAACACTTATTCGCTATTAACTATGACTTTTCCCTCAATAAATTCCTAATTTGCTGCTTATTAATAGTTAGTAAGGTAGTTGTTAAGTTTAGGTATTGGGTAGGATTAGGGATGTAGAATAAGGTCATGTAGAATAAAGCATTAATATGTGCTTAATTACTACTAATAAATGGCTAATATTCTAGTAATATGCATGCTAATAAGCAGCTAGTTAAGAGACCTTAAAATAAAGTGTTACCGAAATTAAATTCAATATTTACTCCTGTAATGTCCATTTAAGCCAGTGAACGCAATAATGTTTACAAAATGGGCACAAGAAGACCAGAAAAGGTCTGTTTACATAGAGAAAAGTCTACTCACATCATGTTTAGTGCATGGTTCATTCGTCTAGAAGGTGTACAGCTAAAATACTTTTAGCTAAAATACTAATTTTTGTACTAAAGAATTAAAATAAGTACTTTAACAAACAAACAAACAAACAAACATGAGCTTTGCATGTCTGCTTGGAAATCCTTGTCCCATAGACTTCCATCAGCATGTAAAATTATACAGTGATGGTCTACTTTTTGAATGGATTTTCTGTCATTTTCAAGTTGTAATTTGTTGAGGTGTGTCTCATGCAATTCAAATTGTCTTTTGGCACCGTTTAGCCAAAACTCCCTTAATTACTGAGTCAACATATAATCCAAACAGACCATAAAAATGATTCCAACTCATCCATTAGTTTGTAAAAATGGAAGTATAGTAAGACTACAAATCAAACTGGGATAAATGTTCAAAGACATGCTGTTTCGGATGTGTAGCCACAAGACGTAGACAGGATTCCTGTTAACCTCATACTATAACATGATATTCAATTCAATTCACATTTATAGCATTTTTCACAATACATATAATTTCAAAGCAACTTTAAAGGAGATGTTTCTGTATTACAGTCAGCAGTCAAAGTAAAGTCCATTTTCACATGATGGGCAGAAGAATACCAGAAAAGGTCTGTTTAAAAGAGAAAACTCCACTCACAGGAATTATATCTGTATCTGTAATGCATAATCAAAGAACCATCTGTCTAGAAGGTTTATGTTATGAGTAGTGGTTGTAGCAAACAGCAAGAAGACGAAGGAGTAGACGAATAGGAGTATTTATTAACGCCATCAACACACTTTCCATTGACAACATTAAACCAAGACAAAGAAGAAGACGAAACTGATGGCTTATAAGGACAAGGAAACAAAGGAGCAAACGAGATGATGAATGGAACTCAGGTGAACATACTGAAAGATAATTGGACAAATGAACTAATAGGAACAGGAAACAAACCAAATATGGAAGAACAGGAACTCAACAGAAACCGACACGTGACAGATATCGCGTCTTGTGCCATCTGGCTTTGACCCTTGGCTCAGGCCCCTGGTATATGCCTCCCCCTCAGGAGACGGAGAAAGGCTGGATGGGACCAGTGGAGACTCAGGAGACAAAAGAGGGCTTTCTGGAGCGGCCTCTGGGGTGAGGACAGTAGCCGAGAACTCCGGGGGTAGCGCCATATCCAAGAGCACTGGGGTAGGAGCCGACGGGCTTTACAGCGGAGAGACCGGCGGGATTGAGTGAGCCACGTACGGTGGTGTTGATTTGGCTTTTGAGAGTCGCAGACGGGAGCGTTGATTTCCGGTGGGTTTGGGAGAGCCGCGGATGGCGGCGGCATTGATTCCCCTGCGAACGACAGGCGTGACTGGAGTTTGGCAGGCAGACTAGATGGCGAAACGGCCAACGGACTGAACGGCGGGCTGGTTCTGGCTTGGGCCCGGACACTTCCCAGACAACGGAAGATCCCTTCTCTCCAACTCAGTCCTGTGGTGTCTGGGAGGTCCACGGGGCGATGGTAATTGGCCTCAAGCCAGAACAGTTGATTGATGGCCGCGTCGTCCAGCGCCGTCCTTGAGGCGAGCCTGCAGAATTCCCTGGCGTACTCATAGAAGGGGAGATCCTTAATCCTTTAACGCGTACGATCACACCAGTGTGATTAGAACATTCAGTGCATAATGTCATCAACTGCTGAATTCAAATCTGCTTTTGTGCGTTGGCTGGCGCGGAGCCAGATCGGACCATAGGGACGCGCTGAGCGCTTGTCATATGTGACCCTGGACCACAAAATCAGTCTTAAGTGTCAATTTTTCGAAATTGAGATTTCTACATCACCTGAAAGCTGAATAAATGTTTGAATCAAATCAAGTTCATCAATAATTTTTCCCTTTGAATATCCATTTTCACTCAGAAATACATAAGATTACAGTACTAAAATAGCAGTACTTTTTGTTCACAGCTGTCTTTTTAAAATGCTTTAGCTTGCATTCATTTGAGATAGCTAAAACGTTGCTTGAAGACATTGTTGAAATATTCCTTATTTAATATGTAGAATTAAAATGGTTTATGTATATTTTAAGACCCTAAACACTTCATTTTGAATTGCTTTTGGGGGTTTTAAGCCTCCCAAACTGTGGGTCAAGTCATTATTATTTTCACCAGGAATGGCAATGCTTGTTTGTAAGATTTGACATTAATATTCAGGGCCTGTCACTAGAACTTTATGCCACTTGGTCTTTTTTTCCAGTAGTAAGGCTTACTGATATTTGTGTGAAAATCAAAGTTGGGCTCCAATGATTTATAACTTATAGTTTTTACTGGAAACTTGGGAAATTACGACAAAAGAAATCCGGGAACTCATTGGATTGAAAAAGCGCCATGTCTGAAAGAGAACATTTTGTGCTGTGAAAGGACTAGTTGAACACAATATGGAACAACAGCATGTCTGTGTCGCTCGGAGCCCGAAAGAGGGTAATGTTGTGGAAAATGTCCCCTGGTTTCTCTTTTATCCAGCATTACAAACATTTGGGGGATTGAAAAAAAACCCATCCGTATCTTTTTTCCCCTTGTTTGTCAGCGTAATTCTGAACACCTTCCATCAATATCTGCCAGTATAGCAGAGTGTTGGTGAAGTTGAGCTCTACCTGCGGGCAGCTGCCGGAATAATTAGAACATGTCCTCTTTTCTTCATTTCTCTCTCCACTTCCTGTGTGAGCCAGGGATTTGCAAACTGCTAGCAGAAGCATCTGTGGAGCACAGACGCTGACAACATGGCAGTCTGATAGAGGTGGAATAATTTTACTTGGTTAACTGGAGGCTTGAAGTTGTCAAGGGCCTCATTAGAGGACGGCTATGCCTTCTTGGCCAAGCGCATTTTCTGCACACTGCACTTCTGAGCGGGAGTGGAAATACGAGGTTGAAGATGCAGCTGGTTTTGCTCTGATTTTGCTTTGAACGTGACCAGGAATCTGAATTTTGGTTTACTGTCTTGGACTTCATGCTTGGATTAGAACATGTTACATGTGTTATAGTGTGACAAATCTCAGAAGAGTGTGTTTTAATATATATTTACACTGTTGTACACTGTAAAAAAAAATCTGTAAAATTTACGGTAAAAAAACGGCAGCTGTGGTTGCTGGAATTCTACCGTAAATAATATGGTAACAACATTTTAGGTTTTACGGTTTTAACTTAAATTTACAGTTGAATACCGTAATTTCATTAACTGATATAATGTTAATATAGCCTACCAACCTATTAAAAGTACTGAAATCTGTTTTGTACCTTTGAAATACATACACTGATAGCCACCAAATGCAGGTGGTGATGAGAAAGTCACATGATAAACCAAAGCCCATCACAAGCAGCTTTTAAATAACATATATAGAAGGTGCACAGTGTCATTCACACAAGCGCTAAACACCATCATGGTGAGACTGATTAAACTGAAATATGCAATAAACATTAATTTAACATTAGATGTAACATACAAACGTAATAATCATAATTGATAATAAAAAAACTAATTTTACAGGAATTTACCGTTAACCATTTAACA
The DNA here is from genome assembly GCA_036784905.1 of Acrossocheilus fasciatus. Classification (NCBI taxonomy): domain Eukaryota; kingdom Metazoa; phylum Chordata; class Actinopteri; order Cypriniformes; family Cyprinidae; genus Acrossocheilus; species Acrossocheilus fasciatus. The sequence continues at coordinate 38,878,198 of CM071942.1, read as the reverse complement.
GGTTTTTACTGTAGCATTTTCACAGTTTTTTACCGTTAAAATTACAGTCATTTTTTACAGTGTAGGTTATTTGAGTAGGTTACAAAATGACTTGGATTCTGATTCTGCTTTGTGTACGCCCTGGAACTTTGTAAATACTACTTTATTACACATTTGCCAAATTAAGGGATGTAGGGGGCTAGACGCCGTTTTATTTTGTGTATATTTTTCACTTTGTTTATGGTTAAGGGAGGAAGGGAAGTTGGTTTGTAGTTTGTTTTCTTTATTTTTCTTTGAGGTTATTTAGTTATCAAAAAGAAGTTTGTTTTGTTTATTGTTTTGGCTTTGTCTGCCCCTGAAGATATTCCCTTATAGGAAAAATAAAACTCTTTTTTTCGGCATCTCTCCGATGTGGATACTGTTTTTCTTTTTCTGTTACGTCAAACCCCTAGAGGTCGTAACAGAAATTGGGGGCTCGTCTCAAAAAAAAAAAAGATACTTTTTCTTTTTCTCCAAAACTAATTGGAGTTGTATCATCGTGTGAACGAGACATATGAAACTTGTGAAATTGGCTTTGTGTTTATTTGTTTACCTGGTGGTTTTCATTTTAAGGCGGAGCGAATTAGGAATGGCTTTGAGATTTGAGTTAGATAAGTTCGCGATTGAACCTTCAGTACGTCAGTTGGATATTTGCTGCAAAGATGATTTGTTGTCAATTGCGGATTTATATCAAATCCAAGTTGTCCGTGTTATTAGTATTACTAAAGCTAATACTAAAACATAAATAAAGAAATAAAAGAAATATATATATATATATATATATATATATATATATATATATATATATATTAAATAGGAAAAATATCAAAACTCTTTGGTCATTTTTGAACGCGATGCTAGTGGTCTAAACTGATTCAATGACGTATGCTAAGCTATGCTAAAAGACCCGGAGATCGGCTGAATAGATTCCAAAATGGTAAAACTCAACTTATTAACTCTGGGGGAGTTGGAGAATGAGCATATTTCCAAAAAAAGTGGAGTGTTCCTTTAAAAGAGAAACTTTATAATAATAATAATGGTAACACTTTACAATAAGGTTCATTAGTTAAACATTAGTTAATGTATTAACTAACATGAACTAACCATTAGCAATACATTTGTTACTGTATTTACTAATCTTCACTAACGTTAGTTAATAAAAATACAGATGTTCATTGTTAGTTCATGTTAGTTCACAGCGCATTAACTAATGTTAACAATATTTTAATAATGTATTAGTAAATGCTGAAATTAACATTAACAAAGATTAATAAACGCTGTATAAGCACAGTTTATTATTAGTTAATGTTAACTAATGTAGTTAACTAATGAACCTTATTGTAAAGTGTTACCATAATAATAATAATAATAATAATAATAATAATAATATGAAAAACAAATAATACTAAAATAACTGCAAATGAAAACACTGAATATTTCTAAGCGTTGGTCTGTGTACAAATGCAGACTGATTTTTTTTGTCTGTTGCTTAAATCTATAGCACTGCAGAAATCCAACTGTAAATATGTATTAACTGTATGAAGCTTGTTGTAATGCATATTAGCCATTCCAAAAAGATCACTCTATAAATATAAATGTAGTGATGGAGTTATTTTGGACCAGAAGAAACATCCTGATTGATTCCTAGAAACAACTTTGAGATCTGATGGAAAGATATGAAAGCATATTCCTTCAGTAAGTGATATTTTTCATGAATGTATAGTTTGTCATGTATGCCAGTCTTGAGCTAGAGTATGAAATGATATGTGGTAATAGCTCAGTTTTGTACAGAACGTGTTCCTGTTACAAATTTTCTTTGGATTTAGAAGAATTTCTGTGTGTATCTCAGACCTCAGCTCACAATGACAAATTGAATTATTCCATCAGGCTGAAATTGCCTAGTGAAATATTAATCAAGGTGAATCTTGAATCTGTTGTTTCTTAAGGAGGGAGAACAATGGCTTGGCGAGATGTTCTTGATCCTGGTAAGTTAAAAATCATTTGGGTTTAAAATGTTCAAAAGGAATCAAAATTCTGAGATCATTTACTAACACTTTATGTCATTCCAAACTCGCATGACTTTGTATTTCACAGAAGTTTGTGGGACTTTAGAAGACTTGGAATGCAGCAGACAATAACTACTTTTATGGTATTTTTTGGTATATATCATGTAAGTATCGGTCCTAACCTATCTGACATGCGATTTCCTGACCAACCCTGTAACAGGAACATTAAGAGAAGGTCAGACAAAATAGAAATTGATTTTGACGGTTTTTTAGTTCAAGGGATACAACGAAACTGGAGTAGGAAGGTCAAGAAACAGGAGAAGAAGGAACGTTGCAGACGGGCTCAAGAGAGAACGGGAGGATCAAAAGATCATCTTCAAGATGAAGGCAATTCTGAGGTTGATGAGGAAGCAAGAATCAACGAATAAGAGGATAATGAAATTGATAAGAGAGATGATTGAATTATGTGATTTTTCAGCTGAATTACAAAAATTAACAAATGATTTAGAGACAGTGAAACTCCAGACTCCTGTTATAAAAATATAAAAGTGTATCCTATGTTACCTATATCCTATGAGATCACAGACAATGATAACTTTCTAGGTCTAACTGCCATACAGTTGCTTTGCTTATTTTGTAACATAACGATTAAAAGCAAGGGGATGCATTTTGCAATTCGAATGCAAAGTATAACTTCTAGCTAACCATGGCATAAAATGCTCTTAACATCTGCTAGAGGTGTTATATTGTGGTTTAGACATATGTGCTTATGTATCGCTTATGTTTTGGAAAGTGTTACAATTTTTTCCTATAGTTTAAAATAGAAGCAGACACGCTTGCTATTTAGAGATGTTATAATTTTTCCTTTTGAACTTTTGACACTGACTTGTGCAGACTCTGAGACAAAGGTCATGTTTCCTGCCTTAGTGGGAGGAGGCAGTCACAAGCAGTGACAGAGATAGAATAGTTATGGGAGGTTTTAATGAGATTAATGTAAATGATATGCAAGGGCTATATAAAGGCTTGTAAAACTATTTGTCGAGGCTGACATTTCGTGGTGAAGACTACTCTCTGTTATTTTTGTTATTTGCTTATGAGTTATTTGTTTTTTAATAAAAATGAAGCCAGTATTTTGGTGATTCATTAACCTTTTAAAACAAGTCTCTGAGTGATTAATTAAGAATAACTAGTTATCTGAACCTGAATACGACCCCATCGAGTTCCAAGTGGTCCGGACTTGACTGAGCCAGGACGGTCACTGGGACGAAAACGTCCAAAACTCCTAATAACATCTATCCAGATAAGAGGTAATTATGCATTTGTTGTTTGCGAGGTACTTATGGATGATAAAGATGTGAATTATGAGTTTTTGGACCTTTAAACCGGTATAGAAACACAACAATCATTGTCTATAATAGCAAAGTTCATATTTTTCCTTTCCAGGTGAATTAATTATTTTAAATATTCACTACAGAGCTGCAATAAGGACATTTTGGGGTAATTGCTTACTGAGATATTAACAAATACACTTAATTAGTTTCAGAATACACAAAGACACACTATACCCAATACACTAATTATTTTAGAATAATTAGTTTTACATGATATAACCTTCAAAAATGCAGAACTAACAAGTAGTTTATTTATGTTTTAACTTGAGTTTTTTCCTCATAAGAGATGAATCAAGAGATGCTAAATTAAATTTTCATTTCATTTTAGTTTTTGTTATCAAATCACAATTATTTACGTCATAGAGGGTCTAATGACTTAAATTGCAACCTTTTGCAACATTTTGTATTGTCTTGAAACTTTTGTGAAGTTCTGTATTGATTATAATTACTGTTTAGACAGGAAATGAAAGTAAACTAAACTTTTACGAACGAAGTGTGAAAACAAAGAGGATCATACAAGTTTGTGCAAGAAATATCACTTGAAATGGTCAGAACTGAGGAATTTGAAACATCTGTAGGAATTTTTGCTCTTCAAAACTTCTCTCTGGACCATCTCCTTAAAGGGGTTTAAAGGGCTGGAATTCACTGTCATAAGTAGATCACTGCCTTATTAGAAGTCAGTGTACCACCAAAATCATTTTGAAACAGATATTTCAAGGTGAAAAATATTGCAGCAAATGAAAAGCGAAAATGCACACACAACCCATCTATCTCAAAATATCTTGTGCACTTTGTTCATGTAAATCTTTCATTAGCCAGATAAGAAAACGAAAAGGGGGTGGTGAGAAAATCCAACTCTAATATTAATTCCCACAGTCTGTTCTTAGCGGCTGTGCGTGATTACAGAGGAGTGTGTCGTGCCCTCTTGACCTTCCGTGTTGTTAGACGAATTAATGGCGACACGCCTCTGTGCCTGCTTTACTCGTCATCTTCATCCAAACTGAATTAACAGCAGCCGCTGCTCGCTGCTCTCCCAGCCAGCGTAATAATGATTTACATGAGTGAGTTATCAGGATGTGAGAGTTTTATTGGCAAGGAGATAAAATCAGTGAGGATAATGTAGTTTGGACATGAAATGTGCCAGAATTAGCCATATAAAATTAGATACGACAGAGTGGATTGTCAAAATGCCATGAAATGACTGATATTTACACATTTGGGGTTTGAGCATTTTCTCAAAGATAAACTCTGCTAATTAGCCATTGGGAAAGTTTTGTAAATGCTTTTGAAAGGAAACACTGGTAAGAATACAATACGGGTGCACAAATATGCATTAATGCACAGTTTATAACCAGTTAATGTACAACTCATGAAGAACTACACCATTTATTAATGATTACATCAGCAACTAATGAACATACAGTGGGTACGGAAAGTATTCAGACCCCCTTAAATTTTTCACTCTTTGTTAGATTGCAGCCATTTGCTAAAATCATTTAAGTTCATTTTTTTCCTCATTAATGTACCAGGCACTGCTCATCACTTGTCCAATACAGTCCCAACAGTGAAGCATGGTGGTGGCAGCATCATGCTGTGGGGGTGTTTTTCAGCTGCAGGGACAGGACGACTGGTGGCAATCGAGGGAAAGATGAATGCGGCCAAGTACAGGGATATCCTGGACGAAAACCTTCTCCAGAGTGCTCAGGACCTCAGACTGGGCCGAAGGTTTACCTTCCAACAAGACAATGACCCTAAGCACACAGCTAAAATAACGAAGGAGTGGCTTCACAACAACTCCGTGACTGTTCTTGAATGGCCCAGCCAGAGCCCTGACTTAAACCCAATTGAGCATCTCTGGAGAGACCTAAAAATGGCTGTCCACCAACGTTTACCATCCAACCTGACAGAACTGGAGAGGATCTGCAAGGAGGAATGGCAGAGGATCCCCAAATCCAGGTGTGAAAAACTTGTTGCATCTTTCCCAAAAAGACTCATGGCTGTATTAGATCAAAAAGGTGCTTAGGACCATGTGATATTTCAGTTTTTCTTTTTTAATAAATCTGCAAAAATGTCAACAATTCTGTGTTTTTCTGTCAATATGGGGTGCTGTGTGTACATTAATGAGGAAAAAAAATGAACTTAAATGATTTTAGCAAATGGCTGCAATCTAAAAAAGAGTGAAAAATTTAAGGGGGTCTGAATACTTTCCGTACCCACTGTATATGATTAATAGATTAAGTAATAAATAAATGTGTTAGTTCCCTAATAACATATTATATTAATTAATGATGTAAATTCCTATGTCAATTACCACAGTGGTCAAAGCTATGTACTTCAACGTTCAGTTGTCTGCTTTAATTAATATTTTAGCTAATGATTTGCAAAGGTATCATTATGTTATGACTTGACTTGTTGAGAACTATTAACTAATTGTTAAGTAATATGTCATTGTGTTTATGGATTTTAAATGAGTAAGTCATGTGTCTTAAGTCATAACATAATGATATCTTTGCAAATCATTAGCTAATGATTAATTAAAGCAGACAACTGCTTACAGTTTATAAATGTGTGAATTTCTGTCATGATGGTTCTTTTCCATAACACTGAATGTGGTAACAAAGGTAATAAAGAGTTATTATTATTATCGATTCTCTTTCTGGCTCAGACTGCATTGGTTAAGCTTATGGGGCTGTCACGTGATGAACGAACGACTCGAAAAACCCGAAGACTTGAAACAGGTGAACTACTAGACTAATTCTAGTACAGAACCTATAGGATGTTGTGCATGTGCGACTGAACGAATCACTCCCCGAGACGACTCGTTCTTCCTGAGTCACATTGAAGATTCGCTCAAAATGAACGAATCGTTCAAGAATGACCCATCACTATTTCGCAAGCGACAACGGTGTACCAATCCTAATGCCATGGCAAAAGTTTGAGCAAAACATGCTAACTGTTCTGCCTATGTAGAGTCCCAGCCTCAGAGGAGAAAATCAGTGGATTTATTGATTTATTTACTGTATTTTGCTGCTGCCACACAGATCTAAAATAAACATGCGATTTATTTCCCAGCTGTTTACCTTCACAGACATAACCGTTTTTGTAACTAATGTGTGTTTTTAACGTAAACTTGTGTGTGAGTGAGAACTTAGTTTAATACTCACATGCAGTGACAGCCATTTTCTGTGCTTCGGGTGTGTGCACTTAGAAAACCGTTTAAACTAATAGTTTAAACTAATAGGGTTAAAAACGCATGATATCAGCACAATAAACATGATAATCACAACCAAAACATATGTTTTTTTTTTTTTTTTAGCAGGTATAAGCTGTAATGCAGCTCTATTGTGGAAAAGGGGGTGGGGAGTAGCAGCTCATTTGCATTTAAAGAGACATGCTCCAATACAGTTTGTTTCTGCTTCCACTCAAAATAGGCATTTTCAAAATGATATAATAAAATATATGTGGGGTATTTTGAGCTGAAACTTCACAGATACATTCTGGGGACACCTGAGACCTATATTACACATTGTAAAAAGGGGCATAATATGTCTCCTTTAATATAATATGTTATTAGGGAATTAATACATTATGACACATTTAACTAATAACAATTTATTGATTACTTAATCTATGAGTCATAGATTGTTCATTTTTTGCTGATGCAGTAATTATTAATAAATGGTTTAGTTTTTCATGAGTTATATATTAACTCATGATTATCTGTGCATTAGTTAAGCATGAATTAATGCATATTAGTGCCACCTTATTGTAAAGTGTTACTGAAATGTTTATGCTCACCAAGGCTGCATTATTGTGAAATATTAGCACAGTTTAAAAGAACTGATTTTGGTATTAATATATTTTTGAATGTAATTTATTCCTGTGATGTCAAGCTGAATTTGCAGCATCATTACTCCAGTCTTCAGTGTCACATGATCCTTCAGAAATTATTCTAATATGATGATTTGCTGCTCAAGAAATATTTCTTACTATTATCAATTTTAAAACAGTGCTGCTTCATATTTTTGACATGCATATAGCATTTTTTGATGAACAGAAAGATCAAAAGAGCAGCATTTATTGGGAACAGAAATCTTTTGCAACAATGTTAAAATATTTATGAATGAATTGCTGAACAAAACTATTAATTTCTTTAAAAAAAGAACAGTTGTGTTTGTGTATAGTACTGTCTCATGTCTCTTTATATGTTGTGTATATTGTTTATGTCTTGTGGCTGTACTTTGTATTTATCTGAACGTGTGTATTTTAACTATGTGATCTCCCTTTTATAGGGATCAGAATATCACAGTAACTATTATGATATTTTGGCCAGTAAGCAACTACTAACCAACAGCCTACAGTAGCAGCTGCTAAAAACATACATTAGCAATATGCTAGCATGGTGCGAGTTTTGTACAGACAAGCACCCCTCACATTTTGCAGAAATCTAGTTCAGTCTGTTTGCTTGCAGTAATCAATTGCACACAATCAGAACAAGACAAACATACATTTTCTCCTGGTTTCCGTAGGTCTCGAGAGCATAACAGATTTCCTTGTTCATGTTTTCTTAGCCAATGTGTTTTTTATTGGGCTAGTCACTCTTTTTACTAAGACTCATAAAAACTGCTTCATTTCACTTAATATTTCAATGTCACAGATGGCTAGTTTTACCAGCAGAAGCCCTAACGGCTCATGTTAGACTCATGTAGCATTTTACAGCAGGCTGTAACAGACCAGCATTTGAAACACTAAGCGGCCTATGACGCTCAGAACTCTCCTCAAACGTTCTGTGCGCTTGTACAATTGAACACATGAGAGGTTCTTTTTGAACTGGGAGTGTTGCTCTTCTGTTTCTCTGTGCTTTCTCATTTATGGTTTTATGGCCTTTCTAACTTCTACTTGCTGCTGCATCACAGAGCTTTTGATTTATTTATGTCTATACTCACAAAGAACTTTGTAGAAACCCTCGGCCTGATCCGCTGGGTAGCAAATGGTACGAACGAATAACCGTTTCTTCTGGGATATGAAGTGGTTGTGCTCCTTCTCTCACAAATCCAGACTTTTGACTATCGACATGAAGTCTGGTTCACTCTGCAGCTTATTCTAACAGGAGACTGATGATCAACTTGGACTGTTAAGTGAGTTCATCTATGACATAGTGATTGAGAATATTTTGTTTTAATTGCTGCCAAGTGCCTTAAAGATTTGATGCCAATTACAGTGATTAGTTCACCTTCAGACACACTTATTATACACTTTTTACGTAGAATCTATATCAGCAGTGTTTGGTAAGTTGCATTACTCATACATGGTCTAATTAACGTAGAGCTGCTTTTGTCCCCAAATTTAGTAGCATGGATCACAAATTTATTTACATGATATGTACACAAGAAACTATTGTGTGCTCATGAGAAACTTTCACATGTGCACGAGAAACTATTGTGTGCGGACACTAAACCTTTCTTGTGAGCACACAATAGTTTCTCGTGCTCACGCAAAAATTTCTCGTAGGCACGCAATAGTTTCTGGTGCACACGCAAAAGTGTCTCGTGTGCACGCAAACGTTTCTTGTGAGCATGCAATAGTTTCTTGTGCACACGTGAAAGTTTATCATGAGCACACAAAAGTTTCTCGTTGGCACGCAATAGTTTCTCATGCAAACGCAAAAGTTTCTTGTGTGCACGCAAAAGTTACTTGTGAGCACGCAATAGTTTCTCGGGCGCACGTAAAAGTCTGTGTAATTTTTATTTTTTTGCAAATGTCCCTTTAGGAGCTCCATAAGAATCAATACATTATGAATAATTTACTGCCTCTATATTAGGGCTGAACGATTAATTGCATTTGCGATAATATCGCGATATGAAAAACCGCGATTTTTCAACGGCAGAGGCTGCGATTACACTCTGTCATGTGACACGCGAGTGTAAAGATGTGTGTTCGACTTGAAGATCTATCAGTGAATGACTTCAAAGTACGGCGAGGGAAAGCATAATATATTATTATTAAGACCCTTTCACATGGGAAGCAGTCGCTAATGTCTAGTTCATTTCAATGGGAGACATGCGGAAAGCGGCAAACCGCGGGTGGTTTCGCTGGCGGCGCGGAGGTGGAGCGCAAGCGGTGCTCGTGCACCCAAAATCATGCCGCTTCCATGAGCACAGCGCTTCGCGTCAGGCGCCGCCAAAGATAAAAATAAGAGGCAGCGACAGCCACTTCAGCTTTAACCATTTCACTGAGCTTATGTGTTGAAAACATGATGATATATATATTCTTGTTTGTTTGTTTATTTATTTATTTATTTATTTATTTATTTATTTATTTATTTATTTATTTATTTATTTAAAGTCTGTCTAAAGTTAACAGATAGTGTTTAAAAAGTGCAATCAACATGTTTACATATATGTTTATTTCAGTGACTTTGAATTAATTACCTAAATACTGAGTGTGGTAAAGCAACAGATTTGTTTTTATATTTCTGCAATCTACTTTAGTTTGTGTAATTTGTTACTGACTTTCATACTAATGTTTACACCAGGCTTATTTGTCAGTGCTTTATGTTGTCATAATTATTACATGCTTACAAGGCTGGAAGTTCAACAAATCAGTCAATATACTACTGTGATTATAGTTGTTACATAATGTCGTTCATATAAATTCATGCATCACCTAATTTCATCGTAACATATAGGCCTGGCCTACAGAAAAGAACATTTATGTTTAATCTATCTAATATTGTGTTGGTCATACTATACAATGATTTAAAGAGCTTTAAAAAAATAATTGCATATTAAATCACAATTGCAATATTAGTAAAAAAAAAAAAAAAAAAATCGTAATTAGATTATTTTCCAAAATCGTTCAGCCCTACTCTATATGAATAATCTGTAATCCTGTAATCCATAAAAAGTAACTGTAATCTGATTATGAGCACTTTAAAATGTAATATGATACCATGACTAAGGTGCCCTTGAGCAAGGCACCGAACCCCTAATTGCTCCCCAGGCGCTGGAGCAATAGCTGCCCACTGCTCCGGGTGTGTGTTCACTGTGTGTGTGTGTGTGTGTGTGTGTGCATTTGTTCACTGCTCACTGCTGTGTGTGTACACTTGGATGGGTTAAATGCAGAGCACCAATTTCGAGTATGGGTCACCATACTTGACAATACGTCTCTAATTTAAGTTAAGTTTAACCTCTGCAATTCGACTGGGCATGCTCTCAATCAACTTCTGGGCCAAATCCTGACTGATAGCAACCCATTCTTTCATAATCACTTCTTGGAGTTTGTCAAAATTAGTGGGTTTTTGTTTGTCCACCCGTCTCTTGAGGATTGACCACAAGTTCTCAATGGGATTAAGATCTGGGGAGTTTCCAGGCCATGGACCCAAAATTTCAACGTTCTGGTCCCCAAGCCACTTAGTTATCACTTTTGCCTTATGGCACGGTGCTCCATCGTGCTGGAAAATGCATTGTTCTTCACCAAACTGTTGTTGGATTGTTGGAAGAAGTTGCTGTTGGAGGGTGTTTTGGTACCATTCTTTATTCATGGCTGTGTTTTTGGGCAGAATTGTGAGTGAGCCCACTCCCTTGGATGAGAAGCAACCCCACACATGAATGGTCTCAGGATGCTTTACTGTTGGCATGACACAGGACTGATGGTAGCGCTCACCTTTTCTTCTCCTGACAAGCCTTTTTCCAGATGCCCCAAACAATCGGAAAGGGACTTCATCGGAGAATATGACTTTGCCCCAGTCCTCAGCAGTCCATTCACGATACTTTCTGCAGAAGATCAATCTGTCCCTGATGTTTTTTTTTGGAGAGAAGTGGCTTCTTTGCTGGCCTTCTTGACACCAGGCCATCCTCCAAAAGTCTTGGCCTCACTGTGCGTGCAGATGCACTCACACCTGCCTGCTGCCATTCCTGAGCAAGCTCTGCACTGGAGGTGCCCTGATCCCACAGCTGAATCAACTTTAGGAGACCAAAGTTTTGAGAATGACACAAAAACATCCTCCGAGAGCAACTTCTCCCAACCATCCAAGAACAGTTTGGTGACGAACAATGCCTTTTCCAGCATGATGGAGCACCTTGCCATAAGGCAAAAGTGATAAGTAAGTGGCCTGGGGAACAAAACATTGAAATTTTGTGTCCATGACCAGGAAACTCCCCAGAACTTAATCCCATTGAGAACTTGCAGTCAATCCTCAAGAGGCGGGTGGACAAACAAAAACCCACAAATTCTGACAAACTCCCAGCATTGATTATGTAAGAATGGGCTCCCATCAGTCAGGATGTAGCCCAGTAGTTGATTGACAGCATGCCAGGACGAATTGCAGAGGTCTTGAAAAAGAAGGGTCAACACTGCAAATATTGAGTCTTTGCTTAAACTTAATCTAATTGTTAATGAAAGCCATTGGCACTTATGAAATGCTTGTAATTTTACTTCAGTATACCATAGTAACATCTGACAAAAAGATCTAAAAACACTGAAGCAGCAGACTTTGTGAAAATTAATATTTATGACATTCTCAAAACTTTTGGCCACGACTGTACATGTAATCAGTTTATACCCAGAACTGCAGGTAAACCTAAATTATTTCATCCTTTTTAATACACTTTTTTTTAGTTTTTGAATTTAATTTGAATTTAACATTTTTATGACTGAATTAATTAATCAAGATTCCTCATGAACCCCCGCTGTAGGCAAACATATACAGACTGATGTTTTCTGGGTTGTTGCCTTAGGGTTGCTATACAGTTGTTAAGGGGTTATTAGTGCACTGATGCGGTTGCTAGGGTGTTCTGAAATTATTCTTTAGACTCTGACTAATTAGAGGAAATGTTTGGGGTTCAAAGCCCCTCCCATTTGGAAGTACAAATCTATCATGCTAATTGCCATTCTGCTCGCTTATTCCATTTCAGTGGCTAATTCGCAGAGGATCTAAAATTAAATGAAAGTAAAAAAAAAAAAAAAGTCTTGGCTCCTGAGACTATGGAGTGGCAAAGTAAAGACAAAGGTGAAAGACTTAGAAAATGTTTTCATATAAGACTCTATGTAGTAAGCGTCAGAGCCATGACCCTTTCACCCAGAGAGTGGGTCGACATGCCAGAAAGTCTCATTTGAATTTAATGCGTTTGGTTGACTTTAAGATGTGTCACACTCACATTTCCCAGCACTGATATCTCATAAATGCACACAGAGAAACAAGACTGATGGATTCATTCACTTTCTCTCCCACACACTGTGTTTCAGTGTTTGCTGAATTAAGGGTTCAAATAAGAGTGAGACAGAGAGACAGACGGTGAGGAGCATCAAGACAGAATGTCTGATCTGAAAAGGAAGCTAAGCAACAGTCAGACTGCTTTAGAAAGTGAATGAGTGTGTCTGATTTGATCAGTCTGGACCTCTCACATCTGAATTACATAAGCAGTACTGTAATCTAAGAAATGACAAAAAAATAAATAAATACAGTGAGACAGCAAAAAGTGAAAAAGATGAAAGACAAAATATCTGAAAAATATATGTAGTTGTCAAATTACAGTTGACTTGTTTCTTGGTTCTTCAGGAAGCCTGGGAGTGAAATCAAAGTAGTTTTCTTCTAGAGAAGTGAATGCATTTTGCTGTGGTTCAGTATGTCATGGGGGCTGTTAAACATAAGGTTGGTGCTTTTCTAATGTCTTGGTGATTTGCCTAACGATAACTATTAACACAGCCCACAGCAATATCCCAGAATCATTTTGTAAACTGACATTAGTGATGCTCAAGGCTCATATTTAGGGTGGATTTTGAAATCCTAATCCTAAGTATTAAACTAAAGTACATAACTCTTCCTGCAATATTTGTGTTACCGACAGTGTAAGTGTTGTAGTGCCACTGATATACTATTATAGTTTTTGTTAACATTTTGAATTAGACTTATATATTTACTGCTTTTACTTTAATTTTAATTTTAAAGTCTTAGTGTTTTTGCATTTTTGTCATTGTTATTATTATTCTTTTTAATATGTCTATATAGTTTTCATGTAGTCTATATGGTTCTTTTGTCTTTGTAAACAAGTCAGAATGCCTTAGCAACTACTCAACACCCTAGCAACTGTATTCATTTGCCTACAAACACCAAGAATGTCTTAGCAACATCCTAGCAACTGTATTTGTTTGCCTGCAACCACACAGAATGTCTTAGCAACATCCTAGCAACTGTATTAATTTGCCTACAGCCACTCGGAATTCCTTAACAACACCCTAGCAACTGTATTCATTTGCCTACAACCACTCAGAATGTCTTAGCAACACCTTAGCAACTGTATTAATTTACCTACAGCCACTTGGAATATATTAGCAACACCTTAGCAAATGTAATGTGCCCACAGCCACTCAGAATGTCTTAGCAACACCCTAGCTACTGTAAAAATTTGCCTACAGTCATTTCAAATGCCTTAGCAACACCTTTGCAACTGTATTATTTACCTACAGCCACTCGGAATGCCTTAGTAACACCCTAGCAACTGTATTATTTGCCTACAGCCACTCAGAATGTCTTAGCAGCACTTTAGCAGCTATATTAATTTGCCTACAGCCACTTAGAATGTCTTAGCAACACCTTAGCAACACCATTGGTACTGTATTCATTTGCCTACAGCAACTCATAATTTCTTAGCAACTGTATTAATGTGCTAACAACTACTTAGCAACTGGATAGCAATACCCTGACAACCACTCACTGTAACTGTGTAAGTGAGTTTTGCACTCACATTCTCTTAAAAATGTAAAATTATAACTAGACTTGCTTTTTGTGGCCCACATGGGTGAATAAATGGGTGTATAAATGTAAATGAGCAAACAGTGATTTCTGGCAAAACAAAGTTTTCATTTTCATTTCATTTTCATACAAAGGAGCAGTAATGCAGTGTTGTGACTACCAATGGAAGTGCAGACAATGATTCGCCTCCTGGATACTGTAGTCAAATGTAAACACATACTAAAAAGTCATCAGTACGGAGATGCACACACAAAAAAGAGTTTGTGTGCTTGATGGTACATGACAAAACAAGCAGCAAAACAAGTTTCAGAACATTAGCTCGTTCGGTTCATTTGTACAAAACAATAGGAGGCAAGTGTAGACAAGGCTCTCATTGGTGATAGATGAAACTCGCCAATTAGCAATTCAGCTCAGGCATCTGACTCATTCTCTGAGTGAATATGTGTGCGCATGTGGATCAGATTGAGTGAAATGTGTGTAGTCTTGTGTGTGCTAATGTTTCAGACTGCCACACATGGAACAGGAAAGGCGTGAGCAGTCAGTCGTGCTGCAGATGTGTTGAAAAGAGGGAATAAAAAAATTCAGTCATCACCGGCATCCGAGCTGCAGTGGGATAATGACTCTGCCCATGTCAACAAGCTGATAAATCGGCATGCTTGACTTCACACGTCGACCAGCCTGCAAAGCTGCAAAGTCCAACGTGTCTTCTTATTATTCTGGGAGCCATCTGGTCCCCCCGCAGCTGCCAATGCACGGGGCCAGTGGCGGCCCGAGGGCAACGCCACCATCATCACGCTCCAGCGTGGCTCAACCTGCTCTTCCCTGCCACTCTGACATGGAAATTATGTTAGGCTTCAGCCTATCAGAGCCATCAAAACCGCATTCCCATGATCTGCAGCCCTCAAAAGTGACACAATTCCGTCCTCCACCTTAAGATGGCAGTAGAGTTTCAGCTACAGCATGTAGGGGGCGTGCTAGTGAATTATTTAAGTCTTTCCAGGGCTATTTTTTTGTTTATCCTTTATATTTGGTGACACACAGAGTTTTAGTGTAATAGAAAGTTCGCTGGTAATAACGTGGGAGAGGGGTTAGTCATAATTGTGTTTTGAGTCTGAAGAAACAGTGTGAACTTGACGACAAATTAATTTGTGTCTCTTCCTCCAGTGCAGATGCTGCTGATAAAGGAGCAGACTGCCTTATTTTGCCATTAATTAGTTTTCACATACAGCCGCGGAACATACAGCCACGGATTGGCCAGCCGTGTGTGTGTGTGTTCTGTGATGAGTCATAGCCCATATGGATAGTTTAGTATTTTCATCTCACCAGTTCTGATGAGGTCTGCTGTGTGTAAATGGGGTGTTTGGGGTGGTTTATTACCACGGCCACACTTGACTTACTGGAGCGGATTTATTCATGTCCTAGAAACATTTCACCCCAAAATTCACTGCAGCACTCTTTTTTCTTAATCAGTATTTTTGTCTTATTTTACAGTAAAAACGTCGACACTTCATTGAAGTTAAGTTTATTTACTTTCCCTTGGAAAAGTTGTTTTCCTGTTTTAAACAAACTGCAAGTTTTCAACAAAAATGCTGAATAACACAAACTTAGTGAAATCTATGCTTAGAGGCATCTAAAGACATTTAGAAGAAAAATATTCTCTGTAAACAAGTCTGATTATCTTACATTGTTTTATTAATTATATTTTTATTTAAAAAATAACTATACATATACTACTGTTCAAAAGTTTACGGTCTGTAAGTAAAAAAAAAATAAATAAATAATAATATATATATATATATGTATATGTATGTCTCTTGTGCTCATCAAGGCTGAATTGATTTGATTAAAAATACAGTAAAAACAGTAATATTGTGAGATATTATATAAATATTTTCTGTTTGAATATATTATAAAATATTCCTGTGATGCAAAGCTGAATTTTTAGCCAGTCTTCAGTCTTTAGTCTTCAATCATTCTAATAAACTGCTCAAGAAACACTTCTTACTATTATAAATGTTGAAAACAGTTGTATTGTATTTTTTTTTGGGGGGGGGGGGGGGGGGGGGACTGATGCATTTGTTTTTCAGGGTTTTATTTTTTTATTTTTCATTTATTTATTTATTTATTTATTTATTGCTGTCATTTTTGATCACTCTAATCAGTAATGGGGAAATATGCGTAATTGGGATGAAAATGTCACAATGCAAAATATAGGCACCACTGTATGCAAATGATAATTTCTTGCATTTTCTGTCTGAATTATGAACAGTTTTCACCAGGTTTTATGATATTCTCTCATTATTATATGAGAAATATCCAACTACCTGTAAGTGTTGTTCTTGCGATTGTGTGAACAACACAAAAATGAATAGTTAGCATGATCAAAAGATGCCAAAATTGTGATAAACAACCACATCATTACATCAGTTATGCGGAATGACTGAACTAGTTAATGCACATAGAAAATAAAGATCACAAATCAGACTATGAAATCTCAGTTGTTTCTTCCCTACATCAATGACTTCAAATGGAGAGAAAATTAAGGGTTTAAATTAAGAGACTTAAGAAAAAGCCTCTATTTTCTATCCAATTGATGTCATTACTAGCAGTGAGGATCAGCTGAATTTTTTTCTTCTTCAGATATTTCTCTTTTCAGATGTTTGACCCATTCATCTCAATATGAGTCTTTTACAGAAGAGATCACAACAATGTCTTAAACTGCACTCAGATTTGCCTAGATACATCAAACATCTCAAGATGACCAAACAAGTTTATAGCTATGTTGTGGAAGCTACCATGGAATAAAAAAGGTAATTTTATCTCACAATTCCTGACTTTTTCCTTACAGGTATGAGTTTTGTAATTGCAAGTTTATGTCTCACAATTCTGACTTTTTTTCTCAGAATTCTGAGAAAATTGCAAAATATAAATTCGGAACTCTGAAAAACTTCAGAATTGTGAGATAAAAAGTCACAATTACCTTTATTTTTCAATCCATGGTAGAAACAGACTTTCATAGTATGTCAACAATTGTCTCATTTATGTTACTTTAGGAGAAATACCCAGTGAATTATGACTGAGGTTTCCCTTAAGCCTTCAAAGCTATAAAAAGCAGCATCTGATCAATAGCATAAGCAGAAATGCACTCTCTCCATCCATTTCTATCCCATTGTGGTATCACAGATAACAGAAGAGCCACAGTAAGAGCAGAAGCAGAAGAGAGACGATGTGGGCTCAAAAGAGTGAGCAAGGCCAGAGGCGGCAGTTTAGGCTAAAGATCACAGGACAGGGAGGAGCCACATCACAACAACAATACGCTACTTCTCTCGGTTTTCCCCAGTCTCGCTCTCGATCTCTTGCTCTCCCACACACAGATCTACCTACAGGGCACCTCCAAGCACAACATGATTATCAGGGGGAAACAAGTCAGGGTTAAGTGAAAGTTTTACTTTGTAAGAGTGTACAGATGTAGGAAAAATGCTGAGTAATATGAGCTTGACACATTTTCTTATTCTTAACCTCAGTGATATCCAAATATTTATGCAGTCTGCAACTGATTCGCCTTTCTCGTGTGTTTTTGCTGTTTAAAAGCATATAAGGTATACATGTGTGATTGTGGTAGCTAATTTAAGTAAATTTCAGTTTGTGTCTGTGGTCTTGGACTTTGTGCCGTTGCACCATTATGACTGACAAGAGCATGGCAGAGGATTTGTTGTGCAACAAAGCCTAAACATCTGACAAATGTCTTATTTTATAGAAGTTCTAGAAGCTCATAATGCATGTACAGTTCTAAGATCTGAAGAGACTTATGTAAAATGATACAGGAGAGAAGCCAGTCAGTTGAGTTTGTGGCAAAACATTTTACAGTGCTTGCATATTGTTGTCTTATTCTGCATATGACAATTAATTCTCAGAAAGTAGAGCTAAAATGACATTCACAAGAGGATAAGTTAAAACAATTCAAAAAGCACCTGCAGTCTATTTTTACAGTCATAGATTAAATACTGTGTAAAAATCTCATCTAGTTCTCAATTTGAGATCTCGTGTCGTGTTGTATCTCGTCTCGTGGTGAGTGGATTCTAACTTAAGCACCTCTGTTTGGTCTTTGTGTTCAAGAAACCATCAGACATTTCTGTGATTGGCTACATTGCTCGACACTATAGAAACACGTTGAAAATAGAAACCTTTGATGCTCTCCAGAGCGCAAACACAAATACTGTATGCACTGGATAATTTTCCAGATCTGTTTTGCTAGTATATGCTGTTATTACAGCTTCAAATGAGGGTGCTCTTGCTTTCGGTTAAGCTACCACCATTTGGGCCTGTATGACAATATAAACAACAGCTCAATAACCCTTTTATTTAAAGCATTAATATACTTTCTGTAGACTCATCTGTAGCATTAAGATTGTAAACAGTATCAATAATGTTACAATGTGATGTGCAGTCAAATGTCCCGGTGTGTTTTCTCTTTAAACAAATGTTCTAACTAATACACTTGTTGTGCTTCGTGGAGTTTTGATGAGTTTTATGGACTCTATAGTGTTTTTTAAATGTGGTGATTAAGAAACAATATTGAGAAACTGATCCAATCAAAGGCTGTATATTGGCCATTCTACAGAATTGGTGTAAACTGTCGTCCCACAACCAAAGAAAAAAACAAACAAACAAACAAACAAAAAAAAAACACCTTGGATGACAAAAAGATTTGTACATCATCTGAAAGCTGAATAAATAAGCTTTCCATTGATGTATGGTTTGTTAGGATCTGAGGGTGCAAAAAAATCTAAATATTGAGAAAATTGCCTTTAAAGTTGTCCAAATGAAGTTCTTAGCAATGCATATTACTAATCAAAAATTAAGTTTTGATACATTTACGGTAAGACATTTGCAAAATATCTTCATGGAACATGATCTTTACTTAATATCCTAATGATTTTTGGCATAAAAGAAAAATCGATCATTTTTATCCATAAAAGGTATTTTTGGCTATTGCTACAAATATACCCCAGCGACTTAAGACTGGTTTTGTGGTCCAGGGGCACATTTAAAAAACATTTAAGTATTTAAATCTTAGATGAAACCAGCAATAATATTTAAAATATTAAAATCATAATTTATTGGGTACTTTCAATTGGGAGGTGGCTGTCCCTAACCCCTAAATTTCAACTTATGAAAATGATATGGTATTGAAAATGATATTGAAATAATTTTTGCATTTTTTCCATTGATGTTTTTAAAAGTACAGTTGAAGTCAAAAGTTTGCATATACCTTGTAGAATCTTGCACAATATAAACTAGTTCACCAAAATAAGGATCATACAAAATGCATGTTATTGTTTATTTACTAGTGACCTGAATATGATATTTCACATAAAAGATGTTTAAATATAATCCACAAGAGAAAATAATAGTTGAATTAATGCAAGTGACTTACTGTGTCAATTTTATAATGATAAATATTGAAAACTTAAGTTAACTCTGTACTTCTGTTGTGGGTGGTCTCCTTTCAAAATCTGATAAACATTGCTCTACACCAGGTGTGACCATTTGGGTGAGCAAGAACAGCTCCTACAGGAGGCTTCTCATCCCCCATACACGGATGTAATCTGTTATGGGTGTCAGACTGTGTCTACGTCTTGTTTCCCCCTCCTCTCGTGCCCTTATTTGGAATTCCTGTTCTCGTTATGTTATCATTAGTTAATTAGTTCCCAGCTGTGTTTTGTTAATTATCTAGTTTCCCCAGCCTTCTTAAGCCCTGTGTTTCCTTGCCCCTGCATTCGGTCTTAGTTTGTCATCTAGTGTGAGTGTAAAGTCATCTAGTGTGAGTGTAAAGTCATCTAGTGTGAGTGTAAAGTCATCTAGTGTGAGTGTAAAGTCATCTAGTGTGAGTGTAAAGTCATCTAGTGTGAGTGTAAAGTCATCTAGTGTTAATGTAATATCAGTAGATTGTTGTAAATAAAGTCCTTTGTTTGAAGCTCCACGTCTCCCTGGCCTCGACGAACATGTGACATTGGGGCAGAGAATAAATGTTTATGGCCCTTTTGTTCTGGTAGTATTTAACCCTCTACCGCATGGTGTTGCCATTTGGCAACATACACTTTGTGTTCATTTCCTTGCCACTGTGTCTTTAAGAGAACATTCTTGTTTTTTTTTGTTGGAAAGAGAAGACCTTTGTTTAGCCAATGATGTGCCTTGGTTAAGTCACATGACATGCAGTTTTTTTCTGTGGAGCGATTTCTGATAGACTGCCGTCTCTTGTCAGTAGTTACTGAAATCGAACTAAAACGTCAGTAAAAAACAAGGACCAGCCCGTGTCACATGCACAAAAAAATCATAAAGATCACCTCAGATAAGTTATAATGACATATTCACTACTCAAAGTTTTTATGAAATTAGTTTTTGGTAAATCAATCAAATGTATGTGTTGCCAAGCGGCAACACTGTGCGATAGCGGAATGATATTATTGCAATAGTTTAGCTAGCTAGCAAGGTCAGCTGCAATCTGTTAAGCTGTAACAATAACATCATTAATGCTAGTGATATAATGTTGATTAGTTGTATGGTAATGGCATGTGTATAATGGATAAAATCAAATTTAAATGGCAATTTTGCTTTTGATTAGATATGAATACAGGTAACATTACATCAGTGAGCCACTGGCCTACCATCGTGTCCCAAAAAGGTAGATGCATGTATCCTGGCTGTAAGGATGTTGTTAGGATGAAATGCACCAAATGTGAGATATACCTGTGTCTCACCTCTGAAAAAAAAACTGCTTTGAGAAGTTTCATACATAAAGTTTCAAGGATTATTGGGGGGGAGGGGGGGAGCTCAGCCTCAAGTTCATAGTCTTCCTCTCATAAGATTGCGTAATGTTGAATTTTCATGAACTGCAGTGTTTTTGGTTTTATGTCAGTGTTTTATGATACATGATATACAGTATTAGATTTGTTTTAACTGTATAAATTTGAAATTTAAAAAATATTCATGAAAAATGTATTGAAATTCAAAGAATATAAAGCATTCAGCTAAAAAGAATGAAATAAATAAAAGCAGAAGATGTTGGAAAGTATGTATAAGTTTATAAGTACCGTGTTAAAGCTTATTAGAACACCAGTTGAATCACCACAAACATTTCTGAGGAAAAATATTAACTATAAGTAAACTTACACTTATTCTAAGTTAGATCCACTGTTGTACGTTGTTGCCGTATGGCAACAAATCATAAAGTACCTTAAAATATTTTTTTTTCCCCATTTTTTTTACAGCACTTCAAGTTAAGCCATTCCAAGAAAAGAAAAAGAGTCAAATATATATTTTTTTATAGGTCTATCATAATGCGTGCGGTAGAGGGTTAAGGGAAAGTTGCAAATCACTCATTGCGATTCTGTAGCCAGATCAGCCCGTAGTGTGAAGTGTATTTCATATGCTCCATGCTATGTATCTTCCTGAAGTCAGGTAAACATCTTACACTTAGATTTATCTTTGAACAACTCGTGTTATGTATTTTCTTATTTTTGAACTGGCTTCTTATTGTTTAATTATGCAATTGCCATGACACGTTTTTACCTGACTAATAATAAATTGTTATATTTGATTTATTCTGATCATTTTTCAAGTATATTAATGTGTAGTGGTATTTCTGCAAATCTGTGTTCAGGACAGATCATACCAAAGCACCAATGGATGAACCATGGGGAGCACCATAAGGGACTTTGGATTTCAGACTGTCACTGGCTTAACACGGTGTAGCTCTTGTGGTTATAGGAAGAAATGCACTTTTTGTTATGAGTATGCAGGTGCAGCTCACTTAAAGATATTATAACCACTCTGCACCCTCTGAGTAAGTTTAGAACTGACAAGTTTGTGTCCGCGGATTCACTAAAATCGGCCGAAGTGTAATTCCTGTGCAATACCTGGTCCCTAATGAATGAAGATTTGAAATTATGGCATTTCCAGAATAATCAAATATCTCAATGAATATACAATCGATATCTGTGATCAGTTTTTAATTAAGAATATTGCCTAAATTTAATGATCACTTGAAATTGGAGTCAGATTGAGCACGGCACTAGACTAAAATTTAAAACTAAATCCAGTTAAATTCAGAGGCACAAATAAAAAACCGAACATGCATTAAACCTTCAACCAGGCCGCTGCATTCAGTTTTTTTGGGCTGGCAGGTGGAACCTTACAGCATAAATTCAAGTATGAAAATTGGGACAGCAATCATTTGCCATCCAGTGTTATAGATCTCATGAAATGGCTTAATGAATGCATTTTTTTTCTAGTGTTAACTTATTTCTTATTGAAACAGAAAAGTGGTATGTTGCGGTACATCAAATAGCACCCCCCCCCCCCCCCCCCCTTTTGTTGTTGTTGTAAAAGCCATTTTAGTTTACATCACATTCATTAAAACATGATTTTGTACTTTTTAGACATGTCTGCAACCTTAAGGTTTTTAGTAAACTAAAACGAAAATAAACATTTAACAAACTAAATAAAATAAATAAACATTTAACAAACGAAAACATAAATACAATTTTTTCTTACTTAAAATAAAATAAATAATATATATATTATATATTACATATAACATTTCTCTTTTTGTTTAATGTGAAGTACTAAAGTACCTAAAACTAAATAAACTAAAAGTAACAAATAAGCTATATAGTTTTTAAAACTAAAACTTATAATAAAAAAACACAAGCTAAAAAGAAGTGACAAAAGCAAAATTACTATAACTTTTTTTTTTTATCTCAAATTTAAGTGAAAAAAAGATTCAAAATATTCACAAAAGCTATAATAATAAGTCAGTTCTACTAAAATAACACTGAATCACCTCCTATAATTTATTAGTGAAGTTTCCTTTTGATCCATTTTTTTTTATGATTGAGCATTCGATAAGAGCAGCTGAGGAAAAGGTGCATGTTTGTTGTTGTTGTTCACATTTAATTTTTATTTTTAAAAAATTGCATCCAATCAATTCATCTCGATGCAGCTGAAAATCCCACATTTGCAGCTACAGAGAATTTGAATACAAACTTAGATATAGCAATGGGTCATTAGTATTTTTGCTTTTAAATGCATACAGTATATCTGTTGAAAGTAAATTTTGTCACTAACATATTGCAGACCTCAAAGCTAACAGACACGGACGTCCTATTTTAATCTCATGGAGTCTTTACAGTGTTGTTGGCCCAGTAATGCGGATATGCTAATTTGAAATGAATATGTATATCATGTTAATTTGCCTTCCAGTTCCATTACCTTTCCTTCAATTGAACAAATCAAATGAAAGCAGCACTGTCAGCAGTGGTTTGCTTTGTAGATGAAGACACAACCCCAGCAAAGAACTTAGTGTGAATTCTCGAGAGGGTGTGTGAACTGTAAAGACATGAAGGAGCTGCTGCCTTATATGATGATATATGCAAAAACTGTTCAAAGCCAGGCATCTGCTTGGAGTTTCGTGTGGCAGCATCTGAAAGTCACAGCCATGCAATAGGCCTATATGAATGTTATTAACCTTTCCATACCTCTTCATCATCATAATGCAATTCTTCATAATATTACGCTCATACCAATAAAGCTGTTTTGAATTTAAGAGATGGAGAGACATGGAAATAGAGTGAGAGGTGGAACTAAGATGCATTAAATCTTCAAGAAATTCAATGTAGAATCTGATGAAAGTGACTGATCCTGTCTGTGGCTGAAGCCTAACACCATATATTTCAGCTTTGAAGGCAACTCAACATCACTTCTTTCTCTAATGTCTCCTTCGGGCTGACAGGCATGTTGACACACTCAAAAAACATGCAAACATTGATGTCTAAAAGACTGGAGCTAAATTTTCTCAAAGAAACTGTCTTTGCAAGCTAATATCTTGGCCGTTAGACCAAATGTATGGATTTTCAGCATGCATGCTAGACTTTCACCATGTGACGATTGCCCTGCATTTAGGTGCTTACAGTCTTAAAGTATGTAAAGGGTCATTCCTACAGTTTGGTGGATTTTGTACTTCATCAGTTTTGTTGAAAAACAAACAAAGCAAATTTTTTTTACTTTATTTTATTTTTTTTAGTCTTATCAGAGGGGGGAAATGTCTGTCAGAAAACACATGGTCAAGCTTAGGCCTTGAGCTCAAGTATAAACTAATAATGATACACACACACACACACACACACACACACACACACACACACACACACACACACACACACACACACATACTGTATATATATATATATATATATATATATATATATATACACACTCTATATGTACAATGCACACACACACACACACACACACACACACACACACACACACACACACACACATGCAAACTATATTTTAAAGTGAAGTTGAGAAAACATGAATATGGCAATTTAATTGCTTCAAAAAGGTTTATTATTATTAGGTGCTAATCATTATGATTTTCGAATGGGGTACATCTATATGCATGGAAAACCTTATGGCATGAAAGATGGTTAACATTTTATGGAAAATATTTCAACATTTGCAGCATCTACCATAAATTATTAGCAATTAAATCAATATTCACGTTAAAACAATTCTAAGTAGTGATAGTTTTTAAAATTCACTGGTATAGGCCTATTCACAAATGAAAACTAATATTTACATTTATCTAAAGATCTGAAAATGTTAGGAAGCATCACTCAGATTAACTTTGTTTCTTTTTCTTAAGCAGGTGGTGTAGTAGTCCTGGCTCTGGTCTGATAACCCACAGGTCTTGCGTTTGAGCCCTTGAGAGCTGCACACTTCCCTTATCAGCACTGTGCTCTTGAGCAGGGCACTTAACCTGACAACTGCTCCAGGGAACTGCTCCTCAAATATGTCATTTATTTTGGATAAGAAGCTCCTGGTAAAAACAAAACAAATGCACTAATTTACTGTATATTCTCTCTCAAAAAGGTATGATTAGACTGGAAAATTAAAAAAACATAAATTGAGGATGCTGCACATTAAGAGCATTTTTTTTTTTTTTGTCTGTGAAATCAAATTTGAATTTGGTTGTGTTTGAAATTGAATAGTGTACTACTCACTACAGGCTGAAAAGTATACAATGAAATGTTTCTTTTTTTAAATGCTGGAGCAAGGGAACGAGGAGACGCAGAGATCAGCTTCAAATATAATAGTCTTTAATGACTCAAAAGGCAAGGAACATATGTGAAGACATTCAATCCTGGACATAGTACAAGGGAAGACTCAGGGCTTAAATAATCAGAATTAAACTAGAAGATGAATCAAACACAGACCGAGACTAATGAACTAATAATGAAGACAGGAACAGGAAGATGGCCATATAAGGAAACTCAGGAACAAGGACAGGGGTAAAACATGGAAAAACAAGTCCAAAATCCTGACACATGCCACATTTCAAATAGCAGTACATAATTCATGTAACCTCTTTATACTTTTTAATGAAAAGGTCCTTTATTAGCTTTTATTGTCTTAAGTATCTTTAAAAAAAAAACAAAACAAACAAAAAAAAAACACTTTATTATTTATTATCCTATATTTCCCTCCTGAGATTCAAAATTGCTTAAGTGTCAGTGTTATGCTGTATACCTGAGACCTGTTTTATCCAAAATGGCATTTGAGAAACCACATTTCCTGTCATTAAATGTCAAGCCTGTGCTTAAATGTTTTAGTGTCTTAGTGTAGAGGAGGCATGAGAATGAGTTTTCTTTTGTCTCATGTGTGAATTGAAGTCTGGCAGTGGATTTAAGACGTGGCAAGCCAATGAGGTTGAAGCAATTAGTAAAATTCACTTTTCTGTGAAGTGGACGGGTTGTTGAATTGCTTGTGACGCATGACTGAATGTTTAATCATTATTTAATCTTCAGGCTCTTTAAAAAAATCCAGAATCTATCCATGTTGGAGAATGGACATCGGTGAGTCAACTATTGCATATCAGTATGTACATCATTATAATTCATGCATCATTACAGTGATGACAAAATGGATTATTTCTTACTGCTGGTCACTTTTTAAGAGTTGATTGTGAATCCTTCTTAGTTATATTGTCTTTTGTCCTGATAAAAGGATCCATAAGATTCTATCTGTGACTTTTTATTATAAAGTACAGTATATTACATCAGTATGTCATTGTTCTTATTAAGAAACTTTTTTTTTTTTTTTTTTTTAGAATGGTCTAAGCGTGGCATTGTGTTCCAGGTGGTTGCTTGGTTGTTTCTAGGCTGTTTTGGGGTGTTTCGGTTAGTTTCTGTTGTGTTCCAGATGGTTGTTTAGGTATTCTGTGGGGTTTCGGGTGGTTACTGTAGTGTTCTGGGTGGTTGTTGAGGTGTTCTGGGATGTTTTGGGTGGTTGCTGTAGTGTTCTGGGGTGTTTCAGGTGATTGTTGAGGTCTTCTAGACGGTTGCTGAGGTGTTCTGGGGTATTTTGTGTGGTTGCTGGGGTGTTCTGGGGTGTTTCAGGTGGTTGTTGAGGTGATCTAGATGGTTGCTGAGGTGTTCTGGGGTGTTTCGGGTTGTTGCTGGGGTGTTCCATGTGGTTGCTGAGGTGTTGTAGATGGTTGCTGAGGTGTTCTGGGGTGTTTCGGGTGGTTGTTGGGGTGTTCCAGGTGGTTGTTGAGGTGATCTAGATGGTTGCTTAGGTGTTCTGGCCTGTTTCGGGTGGTTGCTGGGGTGTTCTGGGGTGTTCCATGTGGTTGCTGAGGTGTTCTGGGGTGTTTCGGGTGGTTGTTGGGGTGTTCCAGGTGGTTGTTGAGGTGATCTAGATGGTTGCTTAGGTGTTCTGGCCTGTTTCGGGTGGTTGCTGGGGTGTTCTGGGGTGTTCCATGTGGTTGCTGAGGTGTTCTGGGGTGTTTCGGGTGGTTGTTGGGGTGTTCCAGGTGGTTGTTGAGGTGATCTAGATGGTTGCTGAGGTGTTCTGGGGTGTTTCGGGTGGTTGTTGGGGTGTTCCAGGTTGTTGTTGAGGTGATCTAGATGGTTGCTGAGGTGTTCTGGGGTGTTTCGGGTGGTTGTTGGGGTGTTCCAGGTGGTTGTTGAGGTGTTCTAGATGGTTGTTGAGGCAACCACCCTCCGCTTCGCCTCCACATCGTCCATTCAAACCGTTTAATGCACAGCTAGCCATTGATTATCCCTTACATAACCAATTCAATAGTTACTTTGCAGAGAAGAGGAAAGAAATATCCTCAGCTGAACAGAGGTGCTCACGCCTTCATGCTTTGTTAAACTAAAGAGAAAAAGACATGATTGGTAGGAAACCAGGTACAATTTGAAAGTTAAAATTTACAGACATTTTACGCAAGCAATTTGCCTGTCGAGAGTGTGTTGAGTTATTAGAAAATCAGTAATGAGGTGGGTTTGGCAGTTACAGATTTGAAAATCAAAAAGGTGGGAAACTCTAACAGAAAGAACCATTACCATCAACATAAAAGGGTTCTTCAAGCTGATACGGTTCTAAATAGAACTGTTACTACATGTAAAGAACCTTTAAATAATTAAAAAGAAATAGTTATTTATTTGTTTGAGTGTAGATATTGTATTATCCGCCAAGTGCAATCAAAAAAAGTAATAGCACACTTCTTCTCAACAAGCCACATGATTTGAAGAATCATTTCTGTCTGTAATAGAAAAACTTTGCAAGTTATGCACTGAAGTATAATACTTAAGGTTGGGGTTTGGAGAATAACGGGATCTATGCTTTTTTACCCATTGAATGCAAAATGATTGAACTAATTTCAATAGAGCTGTGATTTAGTGGTCCAGTTTGAGTCTGACATGCAAGATATTTAATTGTCTCTCTCAATTTCCTGTCACTCTCTATTCAAGTCATGTAAAAGCCTGAAGCAAAATAACATAAGAGAAGACATGTTCTCAAATACTTACGTATTCCTAAAAAGAATAAAGACACTGTCCGGGTGGACAGTTGAGGCGAGCTGTCCTTTAACGGACACACCGCAACAGCAATTTAACCCAAAGACCAGAAACGTGTTCTGACCAGAGCTTTATCTTTACTGCATGGACAGTTGGAAATCAAATGGCATGCTGCCCTGTTATTTGTCAGTGGATTTGTTAACACTGACAAGCACAACCTTTTATTGATACAGCCAGGAGGACAACCGCTGAGCAAGACTTGTTATAACCTTTGGAAATATCAGACAGACCATCATATTTTCTGCTAACAGCGTTTTCATGTAGCGCCAAAATCCTCCTGTTTGGGCTCACAAAGGGTACTGCTTTCTTCAGCAAATTATCATTTCAAGGAGCTATATGTGTTAATAATTGATTACAGCATTTTGCAACAATTTAAAGATCTTTTTTTCCCCCTTCACACGTTAGTTCTGTTCTGTATAGGTTCTCGATCTAGTTTTGCTTTGACCCCATTCAGCAGCACGCTGATAAAGCTGAACAAAGCTGTCTGTGTTTCAGGATTCTTCATATTTTATTCAAAACTAAAATGAGCACGATTGCTTTGTTTACCTGCATAGCTTCCTCAACATCGTACTAAAGCATTCTTTTGAAAACAGCCGTGCTGTATATAGACAAGGGATGAGGAGCTTTCTGGTTATTGCATCATATCCAGAGCTGACAAGAATTCTCTGTGTTGTATGGAGATTGTTCTCCATAAGTTCTTGATTTACAGTAGTCACCATAACATGTCAGTCTCCTCTCAGGAGGATCAGTGACAACGCTTCAGGCATTACTGGATAACATTTTGGTAACAGTGTTTTTGTTAGTAACTGTAAGCCTATGAAAAATGGTAAAATGCTAGCCATGGATTTCCGTAATGTTTTTCATGATTTATCCAGTCATCCAAATTACTAGATTACTGGACCAGTTCAATATTCGAATTGAGCATAACTAGATATACGTATATTCACTATAAAAATGTACAAGAGTTTTACGATTTTTGAATTTTCTTTTTCCCTAGGCCGGTAAATGACATCAATGAAATTTCTGGTTATCTCCCGGTTTTCCATGTGACTGTGAACATTATCCATTTGTGCTGTTATTACTTTACTAAATTAAAGTATCTCTGTACCTTTTAGAAACGAGTCATTAAAATGAACTGTAACTCAGCAAATACTCAACACACAGACATGGGAGTTATATCTATAGAAAGCTTGAAATGTCTACTTTTAAATGAAAGTCTTATCGAAAACAAACATTCTGTGATGAAGTAATCCGAATGAAACCAACACGATGTTCAGTCTTTCCCGTCTAACTCATTATCTCTAATGCGAGCCCGCCCCCTGGCAGCTCGAGTCGTTCATATGTAAATATCCACATGGGACGTGCGCATGTACAAACGCCCAACACAAACAAAGAGTGAGGAGATCCTTCATCGCGGCTACTGTTTGTTTCTGGAAGAAGATGCACTGAGTAAAGGCAGGATTTCCTTCAAAAGGAGAACACGATTTCATCCAGTAGAGGACATCAATCTGATGAGTAAGTAATGTTTCTTTTTTGCATTAGTTACCTTGTTATTGTGACATAAACTTGAACACATTTACTAACAGTTAAGAATGCTTAGACCATGTTTATTATTAATACTCTGTTCACAAATATATTTTAATAGCGTGCTAAACAATAACGATTAGTTTCTCAGATATAAAATATCATTTTTTTTTACAGTACAAAGTAGGCTACATCCTTTTATAGTTCAAAGCATGCGTGAGTCTATGGCTGCAGAATCATATCATAGGCTACTATAAAATCATACATACTAGGCTATCATAGTTGGGTTTTTCCCAAACTATAATCCCTGGCTACAATGTTTGAAATCGTGTAAAACATTTTGAATATAAATACAATTCATTGTATTTAAATTTCTTACGGCGCAATGATGTTTTCATGCTCTATATAAAACAATAAAAGTAATATGAGTGTACACTGTAACATGATGAATGCTACGAGTCTAAGTATGTTTAGAACATGTTTATTGTTAATAACCTACTCTGTTCAAAAATAGATTCTAATTACGTGCTAAACAATAATGATTAGTTTCTCAGATATAAAATGTATTTTCTTATATATATATATATATACACACACACACACACACACACACACACACACACACACACACACACACAGATGCTCCTGATATTAACATGCTCACAAGAGTTTTATTTTTTATTTTTGGGTGGTTTGTATTTTATTGAATGAATCCTGATGACTTTCTTCAAACTGTTTTCCTCTGAGAGCACTGTATCAACATCAGATGTTCAACTACACTGATATTCTATGGTAAAACAAACTCCTTGACTACTGATTATGTTTTTTTATTCTTGAATCCATGGAAAGAAGCAGAAACACTTAAATAAAACATGTAAATATCAGGTATGATTTACTTGTTTCACTTGTTGGACAGCATCTGTTGCAGGAATGACACACTACCAGTCCAAACTTTTTGAACAGTAAGATTAAGGTTTTTGTAAAGAATTCTCTTCTGCTCACCAAGCCTTTATGTCCAAAATACATAAAGTTGTATTTGCTAAAAGCAGTTAAAGCAGTAATATTGTGAAATAATTTTACTATTTAAAATAACTGCTTTCTATTTGAATATATTTTAAAATGTAATTTATTCCTGTAATCAAAGCTACATTTTCAGCATCATTACTACTCCAAGTGTAACAATATACACTATACCATTCAAAAGCTTGGAGTCAGTATATATAGAAATTAAAACTTTTATTTAGCACACAAGTGATGATAAAGACATTTATCATGTTACAAACAATGCTGTTCTTCTGAACTTTCTATTTATCAAACAAACCTGCAAAACCTCAGCTCTTTTCAAAATAATAATAATTATAATAACTGTTTTTTTGAGCAGCAAATCAGAATATTAGAATGATTTCTGAAGGATCATGTGACTGGAATAATGATGCTAAAAAGTCAGCTTTGAAAGTCAGCTTTGATTGTTCCTAATAAACTGTTTAACTGCACTTGCAAGTGAATCTCAAGTTATTTTGTGTGATAGCTAAACATATTCTTAATAAACTACTAACAACAACAAAAAAATTTATTTTGTCCTCATATTCTTTCTTGTAACTCCTCCCTCTCAGTCACATACCTGCCTGAATGGCTCATTATGAAGCTAATTATGCAGCTCATTATGTGGGCCTTTGTCTTTTCAGGTGTGAATGTGAAGGTTGACGCACTCTCACATAGACCCTTTTTACTCAAAAAGTGACTTAGAAACTTTAAGCTCGTGTTTTTTATTGGGTGAAAGAGATAGTGACTTTTCTTTAAAACCACACAAGCACATGCTTGACTGATACACAACTGAGTAAATGAGATGCAAATACTACGCTGATGCATTTGCATGTGTTTCGTTTACAGAAAAGCTTTTTCTGTCTGATCTTCTCACAGAAGATGTCTTTGTGGCACACAAAATAAAGAACAATCCCCCCGCTTGCAGACTTGGCTAAAGTTGACATTTCGTCTATTCCTAAATCAGATTTCATGTAAAGCAGAAACAAAACGCACTGCAACAAAGGAGACACTATACATAATTCAGCAGTCTGTGTGTGTATTTGGGAGAAAATTCGATTGCTTTGAAAGGCATTTATCAATTCACTCACAAATACTTCAGCAACGCAACAGGGGAGCTTAATTTGTGCTGTGCTGCCGATGTGCTGGTGATCTGATTCAATTCTCGCCGGGACTCCACAAACAGTCCCTGCCCATGTCCTCCTTGACCTTCCCATCAGTCTGTTGGAGCAAGGTAGACACAGGAACAGAGGCGCCTGGTGTCTGCGTTTAGGCCTTTTGTATTCAGAGCATGTGCTGTGGAAACGCTGGGACAGCGAAAACACAACGTGTTGAGAAAAACAAGAGCGCTGAGGTTTAGCGCTAATTGAGAAAGGCAAAACAAGTAAACATGCCGGCAAATCGATGTCAAAGCAAAGAGCTCAAAAGCTTTAGAAATCTGTTTCGATATTTACGACTTTACGATGGTTTGGCTTGGTTTAGCTCCAAACCTTCACTAGATGTGTCCATACTATGCCAGGTTCAAACAGCAACAGAATTAAATACAGTTACAGTGGGGCAAAAAAGTATTTCTATTTTTAAGTTCTCCCACTTAAAAAGATGAGAGAGGCCTGTAATTTTCATCATAGGTATACCTCAACTATGAAAGACAAAATGAGAAAAACAAATCCAGAAAATCACATTGTAGGATTTTTAAAGAATTAATTGGTAAATTCCTCGGTAAAATAAGTATTTGGTCACCTACAAACAAGCAAGATTTCTGGCTCTCATAGACCTGTAACTTCTTCTTTAAGAGGCTCCTCTGTCCTCCACTCTTTACCTGTATTAATGGAATCTGTTTGAACTCGTTATCAGTATAAAAGACACCTGTCCACAACCTCAAACAGTCCAACTGCAAACTCCACCATGGCCAAGACCAAAGAGCTGTCAAAGGACACCAGAAACAAAATTGTAGACCTGCACCAGGCTGGGAAGACTGAATCTGCAATAGGTAAGCAGCTTGGTGTGAAGAAATCAACTGTGGGAGCAATTATTAGAAAATGGAAGACATACAAGACCACTGATAATCTCCCTCGATCTGGGGCTCAACGCAAGATCTCACCCCGTGGTGTCAAAATGATCAAAAGAACTGTGAGCAAAAATCCCAGAACCACACGAGGGGACCTAGTGAATGACCTGCAGAGAGCTGGGACCAAAGAAACAAAGGCTACCATCAGTAACACACTGCGCCACCAGGGACTCAAATCCTGCAGTGCCAGACGTGTCCCCCTGCTTAAGCCAGTACATGTCCGGGCCCATCTGAAGTTTGCTAGAGAGCATTTGGATGATCATATGGTCAGATGAAACCAAAATACAACTTATTGGTAAAAACTCAACTTGTCGTGTTTGGAGGAGAAAGAATGCTGAGTTGCATCCAAAGAACATCATACCTACTGTGAAGCATGGGTGTGGAAACATCATGCTTTGGGGCTGTTTTTCTGCAAAAGGACCAGGACGACTGATCCGTGTAAATGAAAGAATGAATGGGGCCATGTATCGTGAGATTTTGAGTGAAAACCTCCTTCCATCAGCAAGGGCATTGAAGATGAAACGTGGCTGGGTCTTTCAGCATGACAATGATCCCAAACACACCGCCCGGGCAACGAAGGAGTGGCTTCGTAAGAAGCATTTCAAGGTCCTGGAGTGGCCAAGCCAGTCTCCAGATCTCAAACCCATTGAAAATCTTTGGAGTCCGTGTTGCCCAGCAACAGCTCCAAAACATTACTGCTCTAGAGGAGATCTGCATGGAGGAATGGGCAACAGTGTGTGAAAACCTTGTGAAGACTTACAGAAAAAGTTTGACCTCTGTCATTGCCAACAAAGGGTATATAACAAAGTATTGAGATGAAATTTTGTTATTGACCAAATACTTATTTTCCACCATAATTTGCAAATAAATTCTTTAAAAATCCTACAATGTGATTTTCTGGATTTTTTTTTCCTCATTTTGTCTCTCATAGTTGAGGTATACCTATGATGAAAATTACAGGCCTCTCTCATCTTTTTAAGTGGGAGAACTTGCACAATTGGTGGCTGACTAAATACTTTTTTGCCCCACTGTATGTTCACACAGAGTTTGGTTATTTATGGGAGTGAGGACCGCATTCAAATTTACACCTGTACAACCTTATTCAAGGCAAACCCCTGCTGTTTGAACTGAAGTGTACATGACTAGTTGTATGTCACGTTGTATTATGATTGGATAAAAGAGCCACTTCTGTTTGTTGTGTAGTGATGGGCGCTTTTGAAACGCTGCTTTGTGAAGCTTCAATCCTTGGTGAATCATTTGTTTTGAAGCAGTGAGTCATGTAATTTGAGCAAATGAGTCTGAGTTGAGTCAACTGTTTTGAAGCTTTTGGAAATTTCTATAGACCTTAGTCAGACACTGTATAAAGATCCTAGAATAAGATCATGCCGTTTTCACAACTCATGCAACTCACAACTTTCAAAACAGTTTTATGGAGTTTTGCCTATACTGATTTTTTTCCCCAGAAGGAATTTTGTCAGCTGAATAAACGGGATGTTGTTAAAAAAACAGGGTCCCACTTTATATTAGGTGGCCTTAACTACTATGTACTTACATTTGAATTAATCATTTGGTACAATGCACTTATTGTGTACATACATGTTTTTACATTGTACTTATATTTTTAAAAATACCTATATGTAGTTACATCTGTAATTAATTTCTGTAATTACATTTATAATTACACTGTTGACCCATCCCTTACACCTTAACCCACCCTTAAACCTACCCATACCACCAAACCTGTCCCTAACCTTACCTGTATCCCCCCTCAATAGCAGCAATAGTGTTTTGCAATTCAGTATGAACACAACAAGTACATTGTACTTATTTTTTGATGTAAGTACATAGTAGTTAAGGCCACCTAATATAAAGTGTGACCAAAAACAGTACAATCCATCTCTGTTGTTCGAGCAGGCCACCACATGAGACATTGAACACAGGCCTGAGAACTAAATTAAACTAATCATCAGTCACGCGATGACAATACCCTGAGTGGTTTCCTGTCAGCGTTTTTCTCGTCCACTCAGAAGGGACGATAATGACTAACTTAATCAGAAAAAAAAATAATCTTTTGTATCAAAGAACTGCAAGAGTCTTTCTTGCAACCCGTGGAGGAACCTCATGAGCTAATCAAAATGTATGGATCCATACATTCAAACAGGAAAAGGACCATTAAAGTAATTGACTGCCCTCAGGCCCGCAAAACCATGAGATCTGTAACATGACCGTCTGATGACTCCCGCGTGCTCCTCTCGGGCTTCAACTTTTCTCTTACAACAAAAGATACACTAACTTATATAAATGATCTCTAAAGACAATCATTTATTTCCATTGCTATTAGAGCAAGTGTATCAACAAATAACATGTTTGATGTCTTATATATACGCTTGGTGTTTTATGTTATGTGTGCAGTGCTTTATTTTGATCTTTACCTTATAACTTTCGTTTGAATAGATAGCCGAGTGTAATATCGTGTTAAAGCGTATTTCAAATGCAAGAGGTTGAAATAAATTTGATGTCGATTTTCAGCCTCGTATGAATGGTGAATACTTTTATAAGAAGTTATTAGAAATATTCCTCACATGATGGACGAAGCATTATGTTAATCTATGCATGAAGAAGAACCGTGCGGGGCGTGGCTCCGCCCTGTACAGACACTAGGGACTTTAAGCAGCCTCCACTGCTGGAACGGCAACGGCATTCCAACGTCATATTGCGCGTTCGCGACTTAAGCTGCTACTTCGTGGCGTTCTATTGTAACCGTCTACTAGCAGAGAACATCTGCTTTGCTGTAGTCGTTACAATGTGACAGCTTATGTAGTTAAATGTTGCGTTTTATGGTATATACCATTTAATTCCATCAGTATAAGATTCAAACTTAAGCTAATTTTAAGGGGTTTTTTTTGTTTGTACAAAGATGTCTGCTGTTAGCAACAGCACCTCAAGTAGCACTGAGACTAAAGATATGTGAAGAGAACAATGTAATGTAATTAATGTAATTAAGACCATTGCCGTTCCAGCAGTGGAGAGTGCTTAAAGTCCCTAATTTGATTGGAAGAAGCCTCTAGTGGGTGGACAGAATCCAGCCCGTTAAAACTCTGTGACACAAAGCTCACTCCCTGCTTGAAAACTTGCGCTTGCTGCTTGGAAACTTTGGTCTCACCTGGTCGCGCTGTGAAGCACCTACAGCCTTAACATCAGGTTGACCATCCAAGACTTCAACACTCCTTCAAACTTCTGACCAAAGGAACTTTCAAAGCCTGAAGCCGCTCAAGAACTTCAAAGCATTATCGCCCTTGCATCACCAGGAATCCAACCAATCGCAAAAAGGGGTTCCCCGAGTGACGTCACGAACGGACGCATCAGCAGCCCCGGGATTTCCTGACCAGGAAGGAAAGGGAACTGGGGAATACCTCTCAATTCAGCTTAGAGCAAGTAACAAACTTTCTCTCCATGTTTCTACTGGAAACTGGTTGAATTAATCTTTAAGAAAAGATAGTGAAGTCCTCTGTTTGTGACTTCTCGGGCTGAGTTTACAGGACTCTTAGAAAAGAGCATTAGAACCTAACTTTCTTCAAATCGCAACCCTCTTGCCAGAACGTGTGTATGTGTGTGTGTATGTGTTTTGTTAGTATTGTATCAGAATAGCAAATAATCTCTTGTTTCATTTATAAAGAGTGGGCTGGTGCTGTGTTTTTCAAGTTTGAAACGATTTGCCAAAGGTCGTGTTACCTGTTGCTCAAAATTTCCCAACCAATTCTGTATTATTATCGTGGCCACTAAATAAACAGAATTGCTAAGATATACTGGTTTAATGCTCGCTGGACGAGTCGTTAAGAAAGTATAAATTATATGTTTTGATTAATACCAACTAATCAGATCAATATCGAATCTCTATGATGCGATTTCCTAAAGCTAAAATTCAAAATAAAAGCTTAAATGAAGAGCTAATCAAAGTTATTACAGAACACTTATGGGTCTTTTATTGGCCTGATTAACCAAACTTTTAAAAAAATACCAAGTTTTATATACTTCATGTTTACTGGTAGTAGATATTCATTATTTGCATTTAATACACTTTCTATAAAACATTTACAATTGATTTGTAAAAGTTGTTTTTATGCATGATTGGAATGAGTTTTTGTTGCGTTTACTAGGGTTTCTGCAAATTTTATTAAGGTAAATTTAAGAATTCTTAAAACCAATTAAAGAAAAATTAAGGAGTAAATTGAAGGGAATATAATTCATCAATATGTTCTCAATGTAAACGTCTTATAAGAACATAATTTGTTGTATTAAAAGTTTGAAAATACAATTTAGAACCGATCTCCAATACTTTTTAAGTAATTAAGAAAGAAAAATAAAAAAATACTTTCTGGTCACACAAAAGTGATGTTCTTCCTCTGTACTTTAATTTGTTTCCCAGTACAAATGTCTAAAAAAATCCAGATGTAAAATGACATGTAAAGAAGTCTTGTTTTCTGAGAAACTGATAGTTTCAAAATGAAGTGAATTTATAGTAAAAAAAAAGGCCAAATATCTGCAAGTGGGCTCAAACCACATTGACATGTATGTTCTAGTTTTAAGCATAAACTCACTTAATTGTGTTCAGTTTCTCAAAAAACAAGACTTAATTTCTTCATTTTGCACCTCAAGTAAATGTGTCAGGGATGTTTAAACGTTGATTTTTATAAATGTTAGACTTTCTGCTCTAATTTAAGACCTTTTAGGGCCTTAATTTGTGGAAGGGCAAATTAAGACTTTTTAAGACCTACAGAAACCCTGATTTGCATTGTTTTTTCATGTATATTGTAGTTTCGGTAGAGTGACCAGATGTCTCTGTGTTCTGGCTTTTGAGGTCCTGTCCCTGACTGGAGCTTTCACTGTTTTACAGTTAATTTAAAACACCACAGATTGGCTGCTGGTTACCAGAGCAATCATACCAGAATAAGGTATGTATCTGTTCTACACTCTTTGAAATATTATATTCACTTCACTTAAATACAAAGTGTGGCATTTAGCGCTAATCGGTCCTGTAATGTCTCACACTTTTTGAGCACTTTCAGGTGACATCTTATACCAGGTGATCAAAAAAGTTTTTATTTTATAACTAGAAGGAAAAAGTCTGTTTTGTGCTGTCCTGCATTGAAGTTTCAGTATGATTTCAATTAACAGATCTCATTAGGTTGAAGCTCTTGAGGGAATCTCATCTTGAAGCGTTAATCCTGTATTATGATTATAATCAAAGATGAAAGCTTGTGTCATCTTTATTCTAACCCATCTATTTAACCTGTGCTGTAGTCTTTAGTCTTTCATTACGCTTATGTACTGCTGCGGGCTGTACTTCACCTTTTCACTTCCCTCCTCCCTCATCTCTGGTATCAACCGCAGCTGCCTGAATGGATACTTAACCTGCACACCCCAACCGGCCTCCCGTATCACACCACAAGCGTCCTGTAACGATGTTCTGGGGAGTGGAAATGGATAACATTATTAATCGGGTGAGAAATACAGCAGATGGCATCACTTCCTGATAGATCTGTTGTCGCTGCCATGTTGCATGTTGGGAAATTTCCATAATGGGGGTTTTGTAGCACATATATTTACACATTTACCAGGTCTGTCTACATATACATATATGTATATGTGTATATATATATATATATACATATATATATATATATATATATATATATACATATACATATACATATACATATATATATATATATATATATATATATATATATATATATATATATATACATATACATATATATATATACATATATATATATATATATATATATATATACATATACATATATATATATATATATATATATATATATATATATACATATGTAATGGCCAAAAATATCGCCACCCTTGGTAAATATGATCAAAGAAGTCTGTGAAAATTAATCTGCATTGTTAATCCTTTTGATCTTTTATTTAAAAAAATTCACAAAAAATCTAACCTTTCATTGGAGAATAAGAATTTAAAATGGGGAGAAATATCATTATGAAATAAATGTTTTTTATTGGCACCCCTAGAAATTAGTAAAATATCTCTGAAGTATATTCCCATTCATATTCACAATTTTGAGCACTCCAGGGTGATTATGAACATGAAATTATTCAGCCATGGCTTCCTGTTTCACATAAATATAAATTGGAGGGAAAACAAAGCTCAAATTCCCTTAATCATCATCACAATGAGAAAAACCAAAGAATATATTCCTGATGTGCAGCAAAAGATAACTGAGATTCACAAATTAGTGAAGTGGCTTTAAGAAAAGGGTTGGAGTAGTGAAAATTCCCACCATCAGGGCAATAATTAATAATTTCCAATCATCATAAAATATTACGAAACTGCCTGGAAGAGGACGTGTGTCTATATCGTCCTAATGCACGGTGAGCAGGAGAGTTTGAGTGGCTAAAGACTCTCGAAGGACCACAGCTGGAGAACTGCAGAAAATAGTTGAATCTCTGGGTCAGAAAACCTTTAAAAAAAAATTGAGATCATGTGACCCTTCGACAGCAGTGCACACACAGTCCTTCGCCCTGCTCACTCTGTCAAATATTCTACAATCCTGATAGTAAATTTCAAATCACTCTCTATCTATTCCATCATGAATGCTTCAACGGCCAAGGACAATTGGAAAAGAGTGATTGAGCAATCACCAATAAAGAAAAAATTCAAAGATTCCACCATCACCAAAGAGGATCTCGACGGCACCATTGCTAATGGTATCAAGCTAGCACTTAAAGAGCAGCAAAGTAGTTTGACTTCAGCTGTGGCTTTGACAGTAAGAGATGCAATAGACTCTGTATTGACCCCGGCATTGCGTGACCTACATATGGATATACAAGTGACCAACAATTCTGTAAAAGAGCTAAAAGCAGAAGTTGAAAAGCTAGCTATCGCGGCGAAACAGACACGGGTCGATTCCATTCAAGCAGCTGCACGTGAGGATAGGAGGACAGTCAAGAACCTGAGAAAGCAGCTAGAACAACTTACCGATAAAGTGACGAACATGGAAGATAGGGGCAGGAGAAACAACGTACGACTGGTGGGGTTGCCGGAGGGGGCAGAAGGCTCTGATGCAGCCGGCTTCCTCAGAGCTAATCTTTCCAAGTGGATTCCTCCACTGAAAGGCCACGATATTGAGATTGAGTGGGCTCATCGCGTCTATGATGGAAGAAAAAGTAATTCCGAGCGGCTGTGTACTCTTATCTTTCGTGCGCTGAGATGGCAGGACAGATCGGCGATCCTGAGGGGTGCACGGCAGGCTTACCCGGTGAAGTGTACGCAGGATAATGTCACGCTGCTGTTTTTTTCTGACTTCAGTCCAGCCACGTCTGCCAGGAGAAGGAACTTCAAGCCAGTCCTTAGGAGGATGACAGCACTGGGTCTGCAGCCGTTTCTCATCTATCCGGCGATAATTCAACTACACAACGGCACAACGGTGAGCAGATGATGTTCGACTCTTCTCAGAAAGCGGAGGATTTTATCACCTCACTGCCACAGAAGAAGGCATATTAACTGCCCAGGAGAGGAGAATAACAAGGTTGACATTGACACTTAAGTTTCTGTTGCGATCCTTTATCCTGCCAACTTGTCTAGTGACTGGTAAATATTGAAATATTTTCTTGGAGCTAATGGAGAGAAGGATTGATTACTAGTTCTTGACACTGTGGGTTTTTGAGGACATGTTTTGCGTTGGATTGGATCGGTTAGGCAGACCTATATTCTCAGTAATGTGCGGTCTGTTTTGGTTCTTGTTCAAAGTTGTTTGTCATTCCCTTTTTTTGTGCTACTTTTATTTTATACAACAGACATTAATATCTTTATTTATTTAATTTGTTTTTTAAAAAGATTGCGCACTCGGGTGGTTTGGCATATAGAGTTACTTTAAGGAGATCTCATCCTGTGCGGGATTGGATTGCGCCATCTTCTGGTCGACCATCTGTTTCCTTGGTGTGTGGTGGAACTGTTGATCGCATTACAATGCCTTTTCTGTCAAATATGTTTGGAATCAGGAATTATCTGACCTTAATTTATTTGTCGACTTGGGAGAGAGTGTGGTCTAACCTCAGTTTAACCTCTAAAAACTTGGCTCATCGTCTTATACGTTTCAAAGTTATTCATAGAGCATGTATAATAACTCCTTGCAAAAGATTCAAAATGAAACTATAACCAAATTACAACTGCCAATTCTGTAATACTGCATCAGCAGGTACTTTTCATACGTTTGGGGAGTGTCCTATTCTGTTAATAATCTATGGACACATGTAAACTTTGTTTTATCCTCGTTATTACAAACTGATTATATGGTTAAGCCAAGTTTATGTCTCATCAGTGTACAGCGGCATGAATTGATGGGGCCGAGCCGGGTGCTGTTGATGTTTGGAAGTGTTCTTTTTAAGTACTGGATTATATAAAGGATGACTTTTGTTGTTGTTGTTGTTGTTTTGAATGGTTGTTGTGCAGTGTGTGTATAAAAACAACAACAACAAAAAAAAAACAATAAAAAGTTGATAACAAAAAAAAAAAAGAAAACCTTAAAAAAAACAGCACCTACAGTACATCACCACATGTTGTTTGGGAGGGTTTCAAGAAAAAATCTCCTAGCTCATCCAAAAACAATCTCCAGCATATTCAGTTATCAGACACGACTGGAACTTCAAATGGGACTGGCTTCTATGGTCAGATGTAACTAAAAAATTAGCTTTTTAGCAGCAAACACTCAAGATGGGTTTGGTGAACACAGGGATAAAAAGTAGCCCATGTGTACAATGAAATATACTGCTGTATTTCTGGTGTTGTGGGCCTATATTTCTGCTGGAGGTCCTGGACATCTTGTTCAGACACATGGCATCATGGATTCTATCAAATACCAACAGATAAAAATCAATAAGTGACTGACTCTGTTAGAAATCTTATAATAGGCCATGTTTGGATCTTCCAACCGTACAATAATCCAAACACAAACCTCAAAAACAACACAAAAATGGGTCACTGAGCACAAAACCAAGCTTCTGCTGGCCATTCCAGTCCTCTGACCTGAACCCTACAGAAAATGAGTGGTGAACTGAAGAGAAGAAGCATCAACATGAAGCTGGGAATCTAAAGGGTCTGGAGTGATTCTGGCTGAAGGAATGGTCTCTGATCTCTTGTCAGGTGTTCTCTAACCTCATCAGGCATTATAGGAGAAAATTTAGAGCTGTTTAACTGGCAAATGGAGGTTTCAAAAAGTATTGAATAAAAGGGTGCCAAGTATTTTTGTTTATTATATGGATCTCTGGAATACTCTGATTGGCATTATACTGTAAAACATTTTTATATAATTATTTCGTTGACTTTTGTCCCAGGCAGCAGGTTTTGGAAGAAATCAGAAGAAATCAGTCAAAGGAATTTATTTATTTTATATATTTACTTTATTATACTTTACTATGCTTTCTGAAATTTTGGATTCTGATTGGTCAACTTTGGCATTCTGCATTTTAAAAAAATATAATAAGAAATCAATGAAGCAATATTTGGGATTATTAACAGTCAACAGGTCAGTAAACCTTATCAGGGAAATTAAATGATATTTTTTATCTGTGGTATTTTTTTTATTTTGATAAGATATTATTACTTGATTCTGATTGGTCAGCTGTGGCATTCTGCAGTAAAATATTTTATTATTGTTGTATAATTCACAACTGGAGGATGACACAAATCACCCAAAAACAGTGAAAATAAATAACATTTTGGTTTATTTTTTATGAATACT
This sequence comes from Acrossocheilus fasciatus, assembly GCA_036784905.1. Classification (NCBI taxonomy): domain Eukaryota; kingdom Metazoa; phylum Chordata; class Actinopteri; order Cypriniformes; family Cyprinidae; genus Acrossocheilus; species Acrossocheilus fasciatus. The sequence goes on along the minus strand of CM071942.1, from coordinate 38,835,684 downwards.
TGGTTCTACTTGCCATTAAACTGTAAAATATTTGTATATAATTATTATATATTAATTACCGTTTCAACACCATCAAAAAAATCTGTGAACATTTTTTTTTTGTAGTTTTTTTTGTTTTTGATTTTTGTTTTTTGTTTATTATATAGTTCTCTGGAATTCTGGATTCTGATTGGTCAAACTTGTCATTCTGCATTAAAAAATAGCACTAAGTAAACAGTATAGTTAAAAGGCATAATATGCAGTCAGATCAATAATCTTGATCAAAGAAGAAAATAATAATTTTATAAATTATATTTTTGTATATTACATGGCTCTTTGGAATATTTGATTCTGATAGGTCATCTGCAAGGAACCTAATTTAATACAATTACATATATGATCACTGTCTCAGCCAACTGGTCTCCCACATAGCTGTGTTCATTTGTTTTCTCTGCTATCACTTCAAATTATCTTTATTCTCCCATAATAGAGTAATTTCAGCTCAAATCAATATTTAATGTCCATTTATTTATTTATTTGCTAAGTAGCTGTGTAATAAGTGGGATAATGTGCAGTCGGATGGTCATTATGGCAAAATAAACCTTTTCAGGGTGATAGTTTGCTTCACGGCGGGGTCCCGATTGCCCTGTCGGGTTTATTTTGCGATAATGACCTACTGATGGCACATTATCTCTTATTTAGCCTTATTGTCCTCTTCAAGAAATCATATCGGCTCACAGCTCCAAATATATAATGCATAGAGACATGGCAAAACATGTGAACATGCCATATAATACCCCCAATGCACACATAAACAAAGACAAATGCCTCTGCTTTCCGCTTTGTTCTGGCAGACTGAAAATGAACATTATGAATGAATGGGGTATGATTGCGTTTGGCACCTCTCTCTCTTATTTTGTTCTTGGTGTTTCGACTTTGGTCATCATCCAATTGAAAGCCTGGGGAGAGTGCGAGGAAAGACATTATTCATTTCCTCTTTGTGCTTAACGCATTAGCATGATGATTATAGCTCATTTTCAATCACACAGTCAAAACATACAGCATCGATTTGGCAGCCAATGAAAATGGGCTCGGAACAAAACAAAACACAAGAATCTGCTTTCCTTTGGGCCCATGTTTATTCTCCTTGCTTTAGCTTCAGGCCACTTCTGTTGGCATCTGTTGTGCTCGGGAACCAACATAAATCTAGACATTATCATAACCTTAATATTGTTGAAAGAGGTGAAGCTTTATATTTCACTTGACTCGAGATAACCTCGCCTTTAGCTAGTCTCTCCCGCTGTGGTTTTGCATATGCCAGTGTTCTTTGCTCTCATACATCATGCATTAGGTGCCTTAGCAGCAAGGTTAGATGGGAGAAAGGTGGATGAAACTCATGTCGTTATAGTGGAAATTAAATTTAATGGTTTGAACCGCAGTAGGTTTAACCTGTCAGATATTACTGTGAAAGAGTTAACACATTATTACTACTGAACGTGCACTGTTGTTATCAGAGCTGTTTATTTGCAGTGTTAATTTAGTGTCATTATTTTTATGAAAAAGCTTGATTTAAATGGCTCAGTTGCATTAAATATAATGGACAGGTTTTAGATTGCCAATGTGAATTCTCAGTCGAAATGCAAAACCAATGTCTAATGAATTAAATAATGAGTCAAATACATACACTGTAAAACAATCTGGTCAAAAGAAGAATTACTGGAACCTTTTCCAGAAGCAAGTGACTGTGTTTAAAACTCAGAAACAGACAGATGTTTATCAGTAAATGAAGAGAAGTGGTTTTTTTTTTGGAGAAAGATGCTTGAAAATTGCTAATTTATAAATAAATAAAACTCAGATTTGATAAATAAAGGTAAAGTCACGCACTCTCTTTTTAACAATCAAAGCTCAACAAGCAGAACATATATGTTTGCGGTTACAGTCATTATCGTTAACAACTTGTTTCTCTCATTTATTGATTTACATGTATTTAACAGTTCTGACTATTGTGTCTAGTCTTAAGAAATAACAGAACAAAATATCAAGCTTAATATGAAGTCAACTAATATACTTTTAACATTGTTCAAAAAGACATTCATTGATTTTAAATATTAATATTTAAATAAAATATTTCAATATAATATCAACATGTAACAGTGTATTTGTACATGTATCTGAAGTTTTAAACACATGCATAAAATTGTGTATGCTTTAGAGAGTGTAAATGGGATGATTTCTTTCACAGAACTAAACCACACTTTATGCGCGCATTCCTACATATGCTAATGAGATCACGTTGCATCATTAGACAGTGGTTGTTGGTCTTGTTGTCTCTGCATGCAGCGTAAAAATAAATCGAGGACGAGAGAGTTGTTGGACAGGAAGCTTTTTTCAAGTGTCCTTCTCTAGAGAGAGAGAACTATCACTCCATTCTCACATCATTACAAACTGAGATGGTTTTTCATCTGAAGTTCATTCTCATGAGACTAAATGTGTGCAAGAGAGATGCCAGTTTTCCTGCAGTATGGCATTTGTGCTCTCACACCTTTAGAGGGTAGTAATTACATGCTGCATCGAATATGGGAAAAAAAGTGCAAATCTGTCTTCTGTGAATAGCTTATTCTCCAGAGACGTCCTGACACCATAAACTAGATCACAGCTAAAGTAAAAGACTGTTCCTGTAATATCTGGAGATTTGTGTAATAATTAGTAGCGCTTACCAAGTCGAGCATCGCTGTTAGTACTGCTCAGATTTAGGATTATGGATTTGTTCAAATCACTAACCCCGAGTATTAAACTTGTAGCTTGTCCTTCACCATTTCTTCTATAGACATGAATTAAACATCAAATCATGCTGCTTGTTGAAGAGAGGTGTGCTGGTACTTTACTGGTATTTGAACTTAAAATTTTGACAAAAAAAAAAAAAAATGACTGATGACTGCTTGGTAGTAAAGTAGGTAAGGAGGAGAAATGTTTGATCTTTAGTTGAATGATACTGGGTGAAACTGTCTGATAGTTTCTAACATTTAGTGGGTCCAGATTGGAAAAAGTTGATCAGTCAGTTTACATTTCCAGACATCAACATAGATAATATATGCTAAAAATGCACATATTGTCCAACTCTAGTCCACAATTGTGTAGTCAGTAAGACTATAATCAGTAGGGGTAGACTGGGGGAAAACGCCACTGTTTTTCCCAAAATAACCACAAGATAAAGTCAAGATAAAATTTTTAACTATGGACTACGTTGACAAGAGTGATGTAGAAGTTTTCACAATGAAGCTTACACTGGTGATGTCCTGAAGAGAAAACGGATTTCACAGTAAATGATCTAATTTTCAGCAGTAAGAAAAAAAGTGTTTTAATGCTTGTTGTTTTGTAGAACATCACAGTTAGATATGATATGAGAACAGCTGGGCCTGTAGATAGAGAGTACGTGCTCTCTAATAAAAATATAATTATATTTTCAGAATGACATAATTTTTTTCTCAAACATAGTCAGTGGGGTAAAACGCTCCCAGGGGGCAATGAGCAATTACTGTAGTTATTCTGTTCTGAACATCAAATCCTTAGTTTTTCCATCAAATATTTATACCTAGTTGGCTGAATAAAAATATTTGGACTTTATATTTAAAAATGACCTCAATGTAGCATCAGGTAGCTAGTTAGCTAGCCAGTTAGCATCAGCTAGCAATTTTCTTTTTTCAAATAGGCTATCATAATTTTGTAATCCATAATTATTGATTACATTATTATTATTATTATTATTATTATTATTATTATTTTAAACTAAAACTGCATGTGCTCTGATGCCTTAACCTTTATTTTACAGAAAACATTTACATAGTCCTTAAAGGAACACTCCACTTTTTTTTGGAAATAGGCTCATTCTCCAACTCCCACAGAGTTAATAAGTTGAGTTTTACCGTTTTTGAATCCAATCAGCCGATCTCCGGGTCTGGCGATAGCACTTTTAGCATAGCTTAGCATAGATCATTGAATCCGATTAGACAGGTAGCATCGCGTTCAAAAATGACCAAAGAGTTTTGATAGTTTTCCTATTTAAAACTTGACTCTTCTGTAGTTATATCGTGTACTAAGACCGGCGGAAAATGAAAAGTTGCGATTTTCTAGTCCGATTTGGCTAGGAACTATACTCTCATTCCGGCGTAATAATCAAGAAACTTTGCTGCCGTAACATGGCCACAGCAGGCGCAGTGATATTAGTTCTTAATCATATCAGCCTAGAAAATCGCTACTTTTCATTTTCCGCCGGTCTTAGTACAGTGGAGTGTTCCTTTAAGGGGGGGGGGGGGGGGTGGATACACTGTAAAATTGTTTAGAATGTAATAAAGCAAGATTATTATTGAAGCATGTTTTACAAGAAAATACCATTTCTGATTTGTCTGTTACTTGCCATTTCTATATAATTTGTTTGTGAAATTTACTATCAATTTCTGAGGGAAAATTGTTTCCCCAGATTTCCTAATGGCTTGCACCAGCGCAAACCGTCTTTTGGCATTAAAACAGTACTGTCAGAATTACTACAGATGCGCAGTGAAGAATTAGTATTGAAAACGTGTGGACACAGTTATTTTTGCACCTGACCTTATTGAATATGGATTTGTAGGAGTTTCTCTTTCAGATGCTAAATTTATGGGAGGAGAGTATTAAAATGAATCACGCAACACAATTTACTAACGTTTGCACTCGTCAAATTACGTCTTTGCGCCATTGTTTAACACCCAAAAAAGCAAGTCTTTAAGCAGGCTGTAATTTGTGCTTCTCCTTGTAGATTTCACTGGTCATTATGGAAATGATCTGTCAGTAAATCACATGCAGAATTTTCCCCTCCCCATCGGCGCTGTTTTGGAATTGCGCTCTCGAGCTAATTTGCCCTGTTTAGTAAATCTGGCCCCAAATTTCTTTTTTCCCAGTGTCAGAACTTTACAGAACTTTAAACTAAACTTTTGGTCCCATTTGATGACATTCAAATGACTTTGTTTCCAAGTGCACTGATGAAGTTTCTAGACATGATGTAAAAGCAGCCAATCGGATTTTCAACCTTTTCAACCAGCTCTTCCCATTTTGGTGCAACATGAGGTCAGTGACAGGTGTGATGCCTTGGGCTAACAATGTTTTGACAGTGAATGTCACAGAGCTGAGAGTGGCATGTTAGGTTTGGTAGACTTTTAGGGATTTAACTTATTAATAGAGAGCTGCAGGAGAGCTGCAGGAAAACCCGCTTTAAAAGCAGTGTCTGTTTTAATATTTATATAAATGCAAGCCAGAACATTCCCTGAATAAGTGAGGTGACTATAGGGGATTTCCCAGTCAAAAAAGCTGTCTGATAACACTGAAGGCCTAATTCGAAATAACATGCCTTATATCTCCTCAGAAGTATATTATGATGTTCAGAAACGTTTATACGCAGTGTAAAGTATCAGACGGCATGAGTGAAAATAGTCCCTATAGGCCTTTATACTCGGAGACGTATTATTGGACTGTCACCACCAATATGCTAAGCAATTTAGTTTGCAATCACATTTTAGGGCAGAGTTTAAATGGCAATGGGATCACAGAATCGCCCATCTGACTCTACTGCATTATACTGATAGACCAATCATTCATCATTAACATATATTTTCCATCTAAATATATCTTCATTAAGTGACAGATTCTTTACATTCCTTAAGGGCTAGTAAGCAGTTCTTGTGCTTAATGAGACATTTGTGACATTTTCTTAAGGTATTACAAAAATAATAGGCATCGTAACATAAATGGATCATTGTAATCCTAAACTAAAATGCTTTAGTAAACAGATAGTAATGTTTTGCATTTTGGTAAATTGGATATGGTTTTACCTCATATACTTACAGATGTCTTAATACAGTAGCAAAACGATCATATTAATGGAGATTATGGCTAAATTATGACTGTTTTTGGTGCATGACTAACATTATAAGTGAACTTCAGGGAGAAACTGCTACAAAAATGCAGGTGGCAGATAGATGGCCAGAATGACGGCTAACAAAACTTACTTCTTGCTAAACCTGGCCGTTTTTGCTCCTGATGAGTCATCGGTTTCAAGGAGTTGCATGGGTTTCATTTGGAGAATTGATGCGCTGCATCTCCCTCACTTGTCTCTCGTTATCTGGAGGTGGACAGAGCCGAGCTTGTCCGTATGTAAATAAATGAGCGAGAGCTGTAGGCAGGATAGGATGAATATACGCCCTCATTCACTTTCTTTGTTTAATTAGGTTACGTTTACTTGTATAATATGTTCTGTTAAAAGGGTCACTGGAAATATGTAGCTGCGGACTGTAATTTTAAATTGCTATCATTATTCATTTTGAAAACTTTTATGTGCCTCAGAGTTCACTTAAAATTTGCTCTGTACAGTGTTGATGGATTTGAGACTATATGGAGCATGGCTTACCAGGTTTCAGTTTGAGTAGGATGTCTGTATAAATAAAATGAAGTGTACATTTATGTAAGAATAAATTTACATAGATTAATTATTAGTTTTAACATTTTAATTATTTTCATTATTCATTTTAATAAAATAACTTTTATATATTTTATATATTTATGTCTATATTTATATGGATTATTTTATTATAATATCTCCATATATGTATCTATTATATATAGATTAATAAGATGCATGACATATATATATATATATATATATATATATATATATATATATATATATATATATATATATATATATATATATATATATATATATGTATGTGTGTGTGTGTGTGTGTGTGTGTGTGTGTGTGTGTGTGCATTTGAATGATTCATTTTAATTGGTTGTATATTACTCCAAGATAATGACTGGGCGAGATCTTAAGTGAGATAGATGATGGTTTGACTGGTTATCATGGCCTTATCGGCCCCTCCTGGTAAAAAAGCATCTTTCTTCATTGACGGCCATTCAGTAGTTGGCATGTATTTTGATTAAATATATTTTCATGCAAGTCCCGTATAAAATGATAATATTTCATTATATTATATTAGAGTAAATGTTTTACCAGTGCCCCATTATTATTTGGCGCACCCTTTAAAGCATGAAATTGGTCCATCAGCCTTTCTTATGTACTTTTGTGTAATTTGTTTTACTTCTATATATTCCGCTCGTGTCTTAAAGAATCCAGAGCCTTGAAAATGCAGAATTATTTAAGTAGAGATTGCGGTGTGGTATTCGGGAAATTTCCCCCAGTAATTTCATCCCAGGGGATGAAGGCCACAGAGAGACGGATGTTTTCCTCTCAAGGGATTATGGGAGAGCAAGCTCCCAACTCCTCCATTTCATCTTTCTAGGTCACACTGATAAGCCCAATATGCTGCTAATACATCTCATTAAAGAGATGGGGATTTGTCATAGACAAGAGTGCCTGCGCTAAATGTTTTCTACCAGTTCAGGGGTTCAATAGAGAGCTAAATGTCAACATTTTAGCTTTGATGTTGTTTCTTAATTGTGGGTAGCTCAGATTGTGTCAGCTCACCGCTTTTTTTATTTTAATATTTTATTGAATTTATGTGTTGGTCTGATTTTCTGTTAGACTGTTTATAACCCATTAATGCAAAGACTTCACTTCATGTCTTAAAGGATTCACGTGCTTACGTCCTCCGCCCTCAACTAGGTTTTGTGTTCTTGCTTAAAATGTAACATTTTAAAGAACAAATTATACAGTATATATACATTCTGTCATTAATTACTCCGCCTCATGTCATTCCAAACCCATAAGACCTTCGTTCATCTTCAGAACACAAATTAAGATATTTTTGATGAAACTCGAGAGCTTTCTAACCCTGCATAGACAGCAATGGAACTGAAATGTTCCCAGGCCCAGAAATGTAGTAAGGACATTGGTAAAATACTCCATGCTTACGTATAACACGCATGCTTCGAGCATTGTTTACAAGCAGAGGAATGCACACGCATGCGTTGTGGTTCTCTCTATAATGGCGGAGAACGGTGACTTGGAGGAGAAGAACTGTAGAATAAAGTCATTATTTTTGTTTTCTTTGCAAACAAAAAGTATTCTCGTAGCTTAAGAAAAGTATTCTTAATGCACTGATAAAAATGATTTTGTGGTGAAGTAAATACTACAGAAAAACAAATGTAATTTCTACATTAAATAATTTAGTTCTGGCAAGAATTTAAATAAAAGAGTAAATTCAATATTAGTACTCAATTTAAGCTTGTAGCATTTAAAGTTTGAACTTATAAGTTTATTTTACTTGGAATTGTTTGTTATTTTTACAAATATTGTTTAGGTAAATATCAACGTCATGATCCCATTGTTCCCATCATGCACTTGGGCATGAATAAGTTTTTTTTTTTTTTGCTGTTTTCGAGATGTATTTGCACTGTTTGTGGTTGCTTTTGTTGTTAGGTTAGGTAATTTGCTGTTTTGTGACATCTGGGACCTGTACCATGAAGCCGGGTTAGCTGAGTTTCAGTTTAGCTTGCGCCAACTCTGGGTTTTAGGTACCATGAAAGTAGCTTGGCTTTTAGCTGTGTTCATTGCCATAGTAGCTTACACTCCACAGCTAACCTGCTCCGGGGCAGGTATGTTCTGAGTAATAGACCTCAAACTGAAATTGGGCCAATCAGATGTGAGCAAACCGATTAATAGATCAGATTGTATATAATATAAATAAGTTAGTAAGATAAGTAAGATAAGTAAGATAACGCTTTAAAAATGACTGTGATCTTACATGTTCGAGTCTCTATCGCTGTATATTTCCAACAATATAAACTAACTTACGTTTCACTTGTGAATGCACTGATAAAGCAAGATAATTTATTTTATTTGTCCTCTTTCATGAACAAGTACTTTTTCATTGTAAATGCATTTAAATTAATCATATTCTTCAATCTCTTAACCTTTAACTTTTAACCAAGGCTTGTGATTGGCTGTTCACCACTGATGTCACACATTCATGTGCACATGCTCCACAAACTCAGGATCAAAGCCTGAGTTAACAAAGAAAGTTGATGATCAGCATCATGGTACCAATAAAGCCGGATTGGAGTGGTTTGGTTTTGTCAACTCGAAACTAATCCTGTAACTCTGAATTTGTTCATCTACCATCATGGTACAGGCCCCTGGAGTTCATTTTTTATTCAAAATGACCCATTCATACTCAAACACTATTCACTGATTGTCACCGTCATTGTGTATCATGTGCCAAGTATTCAGGTCTCTGTGTTCATTCAGTTAATAACTATATCGAGTCAACATATTAAACCTGTTCGACTGACTTTCTTCCATAAAGAAAAAATGGAAAATTTTCTAAAAGTCTGTTATACCCTTTTATATAAATGCTAATTTAAATGCCAACACAAGCATATTTATTTTATAAAATATTTTAGAGTTGAAAAGGCACTGCAGAACTGCATCTCTTCTTATTTTTTTCTTCCCAATGTAGGAGGATCAAATGGAAATCAGTTTTTATAGCCAAGCAATGTAATTCCCATCCAACGATCGGCATGAAATTGATAGCCTAGCTCATTCTCTGACTATTGATTACTCATCGAAAGCCATTCCTCTGGATAATGGTGAGTATATTTTGTGTACCATCTTCATATATCTCTGTTCTTGTTCTCTGTTCAACAGATGGCAAATTAATGATATCAAAACCAAGTGCATCAGCACAATTACACTGACAGTTGGTTGATTATGATACATGTAGCAGAACTAATTCAGACAGTAATTGTGTCTGAATTAAAACAAGTACATGCACCCCCCCTTTTGCTGTTGTTCAAAACAACGTAAGCATACTTTAGCACTGACTTCTTTAACGCTCAATGCATTACACTGTCACTCAGGAGCAGATTCACTAAACAGTTGTACCAATTTTGTTTGCGGTACTTCTGGTTAAACCAGGCGCTAAATGATTTGGAGAAATGTAGCATTACATCACTTGCTCACCAATGGATCCTCTGCGGTGAATGGGTGCCGTCAAAACGGGAGTCCAAACATCTGATAAAAACATCACAGTAACTCATCTTCGTCTGAGGGTGAGGACATTTTTTTAGAACTATTCCTTTAACTGTTTTGCGTTGTTCCTTTTGTGAACATGAAGTAAAACAATGCAAACAGTGCATGCAATGAGTTGTTAGTGAATTCCCCAGTGAATAACACATAGCAAAAACTACCTACAGACGCACATATTGTATGTAGCGGGTCATAAGCATGTTGTGCCAAGAAGACTGTGAATAATTTCCTCAGGACTAATTTTGTCATAATTTAAGATTCTGCTCATACTGGCGCAAAAGTAATTAAGTTTATAACCCAGATGTTTGGATTGAAATCTTTTATAATTACAATTCTTGTAACATCTGCTTTACTTAATGCAATTTACATATTAGTTTTTTTTGTCCATAAACCAAAATCAAGCACTTAATAAAAAATAAAAAAAACGCCCAAGAATCAGATATATTTTATTGCGTATTCTTCATGCTCAGTTTCAGAACTACTTCTGCCCCAAAAGCTTTTAAGCTGTTAACCAAAGCAGTGTAAGGAGCTTAACGCAATGTTCACTTAAGTTCCCTTAAAGTTTTTTTTCTTCACATTGATTGCTTTACTCCCCTCTCATAATCTTTCGTTTGCCAGATTCATTCAAGTGAGGATTTAAGAGTTGCTTCCGCAAATCTGGAACGAGAGATGCCATGTTGCTTCATCATGTCACGTGTTGAAGACGTTTGATTCTGATCCGCTTGGTCTGGCCATCTTATTACATTCCTTCATTTTCAGCCACCATCATCTCCTTCATATTCGAATCTTACAAATATCACACAGTTTAAAAGTTAAACTCACCAGACATGGCATTCAATTTCCTGTACATACAAATCTTTTTTTTTTTTTCACATGTGCTTTCATTTTTTAAATCACACTCTTCAGAAAAACATTCATTTTAATGCTTATTCAGCAATGTATCTATTGAAATCAACATGATGAATATTTTAAATGATTAATTGGTGTTATTCCACTTTTTGGTTTGCTAGTCTGCTCCATCTTTAAAGCAAAACTCCTTTGTGGTTGACGTCAAAACCATTTAATTTATTTTTGGACACTTATTTGTTTAGGACCATTTAGTACATACCAGAAGTAACAGTAGAGGAGAGAGATAAATGGGATCAGAAAATAACCTTATTTAACATTTATGCATTTAGTAGGCACTTTTATCCGAAGCATCTTACAGTAGAGAAACAAAAGCAATTTATCACAGAGCCAGCTATATTCTTAATACACAGACCTCAAGCTATGACTAAAAAAATTAATAAATCAAATAAATCAAATCCTGGCCTACAGTTTTCTAGCTTAACAGGCTAAACATTTGAATTGGCTTCACTTTCAACAAAGTTTTCTTCTGATGAATAGGAGGCTTGACTTGGCAAAATATGCCAATTATACAAAACCACTCGATTTATATAAACAAATCGAAGGGAACTTTTTCCAAAGACAGAATGTGTCAGTAATCCAAGTTAAAACTGCCTTGTTGGCAGTGCTTCGACATATAGCCAAAGGCTTTTAATACTATGAAACTGCAGCATGCAATATGGCTGAAGAAGTCCTGTCTTCTAAATAAAGCCAAATGACAGTTAGTAAACCTCCATTTGCCACAGCTACTTTTCCAATGCTGGGTGGTAACTGATTGCATGTTATCTGGATTACGTAATCATATTACAAAAAATAAGGACTTTTGAAAATACTCGTAATCAGACTACAGTTGAATTTTTATTGATTACATGACTACATATTATTCACACAATAGCAGTTCATTAATTCTCCCTAATTATTCTTGTTCATCCTTAAAAGTCTTTTTTCAACATTTCAACCTTGTTATTCTCTTGTGATGTTCCTTAATCAATTTGTTATTCATCCCTTCCATGTTAAACAGTTTTTTTGTACTATAAAAATGAAAATTAATTTCACTAATCATGATCTTGAAATTCCTACCGATGTCCTACAGATGTCAGTGCTGGTTCCTCGATCAAGGGACTGTGGGATATTGAGAATTCTACAATTAAAAACCAAATCAACCTTTCGTCATGCTGTTTAACACAACAGCGAATGCAAACCACCCTAGTGCAGTTCTCTGTACAAGTCATGACATGCTTGCTTGACAATGATTGGCCATCTGGTGAATTCGAGGACTCCAATCACAAGAGTAGCATTGGCACAAACTGAAAATTTCAACCAAGGTTGACTCGTTCCCCGTTGAGCAGATCGAAACAATGATCTCCAGCTGCGCGAGACAAATTGGTTAGAATCCTGCCGAGTTTAAGGAGGAGACCTGATTATGTGCTGCGCTGGAGAAACTCCTGCCAGCCCAGTGCCGCTGCAGCCGCAGGAATTAGATGGCGTACAAAAGTGGTCTTCCCCACTGACAGCAGCAGTTAATGAAAGAGAAGACGGAGAGAAAGAGGGAGGGAGAGTGAGGAAGACTGACACGGGACAGCAGTCATAGCTGAAAAACAAGCTGGAGAGGTGTCTCAGAGCTGCAGCGAGACTGAGCAGGGTTAACTGCTCTAGCAAGTGTCACACCGTAACAATGAACTGCCATGTTGAGAAAGCACAAAATACTTGGTGCAGCTGTGTAATCGATACTGTAGTCGCTGAGTCTCTGAAGCGTACACCCACAAAAGCTCATTTACAGCATCTCAAGTTTGCTTTTAATGGAATAGTTCACTCAAAAATGAAAAATTGCCCTCATGTCTTTCAAACCGCCTCAGTTTCTGTCTTCCATGGAACACGATGGAAGTTATTTATAGCTGAATGTTTCATGATGGTGAGTAAATCATGACAGAATTTTTTTTTTTTCAGTGGACTATCTCTAAAAATCATTATTTCTTTGTTTCAGTTTTTGACATTGGACATCAAGTGGAGTCCCAACCCAACACAGCACCAAAATTGTTTAGCATACAAAACTGAACAAAAATACACAGAGACATTGAACAATTGCTTTCTCGGGTCTTGAGGTTCTGAGGATTTGACAGTTTCATGCTCTTGGTGACGGTGTTGCTGATGTTACCTAAACTAAACTAAAAACTACATATTTTAGTTTAATTGATAATATAAAGATCAATATAGAGGTAAATATCAGAGGAAAAAGTAAAAAAAAAAAAACAATAACAAAAAAGTGCCTTGACTGAACTAACTAAATTAAGTTTAAGCACTAAAAAGTACAAATAAAATTTATAAAAAAATAAATAAATACATAATCAATCAAGCAAAAAAAAAAAAAAATTATAAAATAAAATAGAAACTCAAAATATAAATATAAAAGCTAATTGAAAATATAAATAAATGCATATAATACTAATTATAATATTGTTTTAATTTAATTGGACAGTAGGAGTTTGAATGGTAATAGTAAAGGTAATGGTAGTAATAATATTCACATTATTCTTCAAGTTCAATTGAAAATGTCTTGAGATGCTTTTAACAGTGTTCAATAATCATTCATATAAGAGGACTAAATAGAAAGAGTCAGACAGAAAGGATTCTTTACTGATTCATTATTGCATTCTCAGGTTTGATCTGAAACTCAAGTTCAGAAGCAGTGTATTCATATTAAAGCCATGCATCAACTTAAATAAGCCATTCTGCGCTTCTTTCCCTCAGGCCACTCAGGTAGGAGCTGTCAGAGGTTGATCATACTTTGTTTTAAGAACCAAACAGCCGGCAACATCAGATCTATACTGATTTCTAAAGTGTGGGCGAGATAGTGAATGATAAAACGAGTGAAGCCACTGCAGAGAGCGATAGAGACAGAGAAGAAGAGAGAAAACCGGCCCTGGGGAGAACGGGTGGTGCTGGGATGACATTTTTGGGGCATTCGCTAGAGTTATGGATGAATTGTATATAGTATTGCTCAATGGAAAGATTGCCGCAAACACAGCTCGAAATCTCCACAACGCAAGCTCTGAATCACAGTCACGACATGCCAGGAGCTTCTGAGAAAGTTAATAAAAAGCGTTTGCCGTAGTCAAAGAGCTGCGAGAACAAAGCCTGACATAAGGCAAAGGAGTGATGAATCAGTTAAAATGGAGGTTTTTAAGTGGGTAGTTGTTGTAGTTTGCCTAGAACTTCAAAGTTATAAAGATCTTTTTTCCCTCCATATCAATACTTTCCACTCCTGGCTGAATATCTCACTTATAGTTCTCAGTGCTCAGTGTTTCCTTTAGGTAATATATCAATAAGCATTAAGTTGGAAATAAATTGCAGACTAAAGCTCTATTTCAAACCCTAGTGAGCTGCCTTTCTTTCTACTGCCTTCTAAGGAAGCATCCTAACAGAAAACCTCGTAAGTGACTCATTTGGAGCTCTCTACAAAGACAGAAACTCACACAAGTAGTAGCTTTCCCAGCTAGTGAAAATGTACCGTTAAGATATAAAAACATTATTTCTAAATGATCAAAATGTCAAAATAAAACAGAATCAAACTGCTATGATACTCAGATACATAACAGGTTACTTTACAACACAAACATCCTGCAAGTTTCAAAACTCCCCAGTTTAAACCCTTAATGTGTCATTGTCGTATCAAGGAGGAATGTTGCTGCTGTTAGGTAAAGAAAGACTTTTTGCAAACTTTAGAAACTAATATTGTTCTGTTTATAATCACAGTTACGCTGCTCAAGAAGTCTCTTATTTGCATTGTGTTTTAAATGTAATGCTATTATCGACACTTTTCATGTTTAGTTAATCTGAAGGCTGTTATTGTAAAAACACTGTAAAAGTTTTTCGAGTTTCGAGCTTCAAGTTTTTCCTTTAAAAACTTTTTTTTTCTTGGTTATTGCCAATGTTAGAGAAAACGTTTCATTTCATTCATGTCATTTCAAACATTAGACGAACATTTAACTGAAACATTTCAGAAAAAATGCTCCATGAACAATGTATAAATAAAGTTTTGAGAACTATTAAAGAACAGATAACTTCGAACAAATATTGTATTAATGTAGCTGGAACTGAGAACATAACTTGCTAGAATGTTAGTGAACATTCCTCCCTTGTTAACTGGGATACTGCATGCAAATCAAATGGACACAAATCTGAGGTATATAAAAAAAAAAAAAAAAAAAATATATATATATATATATATATATATATATATATATATATATATATTTTTTTTTAAATTAACATTTCTCTCACTTTGTCTGCCGTCTTGGATTTTTTCCCCCTCACTCAATTTGTTGCAATGCATTCTGGGATTACCTTCTTCCCAACTTTTTCGCAACAACAGGTTGCGACAGGTTTCGCAACAAAGCTTGCGTGTTTACAGCGGTTTCTGCTCTTATCGCTCTGTTGGGAAGAATACAACATGTTATAAAGTTTCAGAAATCCTGTAATTGTCCTGATAATTAATTTTTAAACATCATCTGCTCTGCCAGCGTTGCTTTCACAGAGCTTTTTAGATACCGTTTAGTGAGATAATTCCAGTTTCCTCCACTATTTGGATTTGTTTGTCTTTGAGTGCGTTAAGATAGATATTAGGCGAACGTTTCATCGTCTGTGTTTACATAACCCGGCACAGCCAGCGGCGTCGCACCCGTGATTAGATGTCCCTCATCCTCTTTTATCCCATTTTGCCAGATCTGACTGTTTTGACAGATTATTTCTCAGTCTGCTTATTGAATATGTGTCTTTGAAATCTCTGATGGTGTTTACGGAGACGGAGACTACAGGTGTGCTAGCGTCTTTCCCCATTGGATGGCAAATGTTGTCGACTAATAACAGTTTCCTATCAGAGAAAAAAAAGTGGTCCTCCTCAAAGGGAAGCTTTTCGGCTCCGAAAGCCAAATCCTCCACTGCTGCCTTCAAATATCAGGCTTTACTTGGTCTTAATGGAGACATGTGCTCACTGGAATGTGTAATTAGTTACTCTTTTCATTCTATTGCTATCAGTTTTTTTGTTTAGTTTTTTTTTTCTCTCTCAAATCACACCATTTGTATCATACAGCATTTGGTTATAAATATTGATAATTTGTTTGAATTATATTTAACCGTATATATATATATATATATATATATATATATATATATATATATATATATATATATATATATATATATATATATATATATATATAATTTTACTGTAGCTAATTTTACATAATGATTACAAAAATGGTCTAATTTTTTATTTAACGAAAAATTATCCTCATTAAATGAACTATTATTTATAAGCTTTTTTCCTTCTGGGGCCTGAAATGGAGGAATTTTGGTATTTTGCTAAAAGTGTTTTGAAACCTTGGCTGGTTTAGGCCTGTCATGGATAAAATAATAAAACCACCAGTAGGTGGCAGCAAGTCCTGATTTTAATAAATGATTAACTGAGTCGTTCAAATCAACCTATTCGTTCAAAACGGCTGATTCAGTTAGAAATTAAACAAGTGTCCTGTGACATTCAGAAAAGTACATTGCTTGTGCAATGAATATAAAAACGTTAAAAACTCATACATGGGTATTTTTTCTTTAATTGGTTGTATTCTAAGGTTATTTTAACTGTATTCTATTAGGCTTCATCGTGCAGTGAATGCTTTTGAATTCAAGACGTGTTTTTATTTGGTTTTTGCAAAGTCAATGACTTGATAATGTCAGCTCTCCTATCGTCTCAGTGCCTCACAGTTATACATACAACACAATAACATTATGTTAGGGGAATGTCTTTAAATTCTAAATTCTAAATTCTTAAATTCTAAATCTGTTGTCGTCTTTTTAAAGAACTTGAAAAGTTGCGCGTGAACCATTTCGCACCAAAAATAACGAAAACTTGCTTCCGCTTGTACGCAGCTTGTTACAGTAACGAATTGTTTATTCAGTTACACCAGTGTTTAGACTTTTCATTTAATTTGTTGATTAATTGTTTGATACATTTGATAGTGTAAATGGTTTTTATGGCAAAATATTGTTCCAAATTTTCTTTTAGCATCATTCCACTTTGTCATAATTGACTAATAGTGATTTTCTTTCTTTCTTTCTTTCTTTCTTTCTTTCTTTCTTTCTTTCTTTCTTTCTTTCTTTCTTTCTTTCTTTCTTTCTTTCTTTCTTTCTTTCTTATACTCTACATTTAACAAAATATATTAAAATCAAAATATTATCATATTATCAGAAATATTCATAATATTAAAATATTCTCTCATTTATTTTTTACGTATATATTTAAATTAAATTAATTTATGAATGAGTGAATTAACTAAGTAATTCATTTTTACCAGAATTTATAATTTTTCACTCAATGTGTTATGGATCCTTAATATTGAGTGTGTAGTCTTTATGGCAAAAATATTGTTAGAAATTTCCTTTTAGAAACATTTGACTTTGTTGTAATTAACTAATACTGGCTGTCAACACAATCAATATTTATTTATTCATAATTATATATTATATAGTTTAGAATTATCAGCATATTTTCATAAATATTCATTGTCAAAATATAACTCATATGTGACCCTGGACCAGAAAACTTAAGTCTTAAGTGAAAACCAGTCTTAAGTGTAAATTTTTTCGAAATTGAGATTTATACATTATCTGAAAGCCGAATAAATAAGCTTTCCATTGATGTATGGTTTTTTAGGATCTTAGGGTGCAAAAAAATCTAAAAATTGGGAAAATTGCCTTTAAAGTTGTCCAAATGAAGTTCTTAGCAATGCATATTACTGATCAAAAATTAAGTTTTGATACATTTACAGTAAGACATTTGCAAAATATCTTCATGGAACATGATCTTTACTTAATATCCTAATGATTTTTGGCATAAAAGAAAAATCGATAATTTTGACCCATACAAGGTATTTTTGGCTATTGCTACAAATATACCCCAGCGACTTAAGACTGGTTTTGTGGTCCAGGGTCACATATTATCATACTCAGTTTATGACATTTTATTATTGAGTATACAGGGCTTTATGGCAAAATATTGTTAGAATTTCCCGCTTTCGAAAATTCAGCTTTGTTGTAATTGATTAATGGTTGTTGTCAAAACAACATTTTATAAATAAATATTATATTATCATAAATAGGCATCATATTCATAACTCATATTACATTATTTTATTATTAAATGATGAATATTAGTATGTTATCATAAATATTCGTAATATTAAAATATGCATAACTCATACTGAGTTTAATTGTTGCAGTCCATTGATTAGACATCGTCTAGACCTTTAGGTCCCACTCGCTTCCAAAGCCTCAGTTTCATGCTAATTGCCATTCCATCCGTTTTTTCCATTTCTCCGGTGTCCCATCACACAACTCGTCTCTGACTTCAGAGGCAGATGAGCAGACAGCTGTGCAATATCCTCTCTCATCCTTCCTCTGACCCTAGTCTCTCTTTACACCTCCTCCATCATTCACTCCCTTGAGGATGGCAGGAAGGGATGTAGACGTGACTATCGAGAGGATGGACAGTTTTAATACCGTGCTTGTGCCCCCCCAAGGGATCGGTTACCCCTGAAGATATTACAAGCTCCAAAATGAATCACATCCATTTCTCACCGTGCACAAGATGACAGGAGTGAGACCCAGTTTGAGGGCCGAATCTTTTCGCAACCATTCGCAATGTGAAAGCGAAGGATCACAGCGCAGTGTCTACTCCTGTGACCCGTAGTTAAAGCAAGAGACTCCCTATTGATATCAGAGATTTTACCAGCGTCTTAAAGGTCAGTCATGACACACTTCTTTCTCGCTTTTTAATGTTTCATCAGTATATGGTAAAGGTGATTTTTTTTAAATGTTAAAATACTTTCTCCTATATCAGTTTGTGCGGGGTGACTGTTAGTTATTTGCCTCCAAAAGTTTGAGTCTGTATTAGTTTGCAATCCTGACCAGACCAACACAACAACATCAACTCAATGGCAGTAGTTTACAGTGGTACTGTCTGCTTGTCTCACCAATGGATGACGAGGTGATTATTAACTTTCTGTGATATCATGAAGTAATTAAAGGAAAGACGTCTAGGTTATAGTTAACTGTTAAAAGAATTAAGGTTTGATGGGAAAAATAGCAAATACACTTATTTTCTTGGAAAATGATCATTATATTCACAAATAAATATATTTATTTATTTATTCTTTTATTTAGTCATTCAGAATATTACAAAAAATCTCATATTACATTTAAACTCATTAATAAATTCATTAATTACACTTATTTCTTTTTGCCAATATTCATACTTTTTCATTGAATTTATGGTTTCTTAATATTGAGTGTAATTTTAATGCAAATATACTGTTCCAAACTTTCTTTTATAAACATTCCACTTTGTCATAATTGATGGTTGTCTTTATTTATTTATTTATTTATTTGCATATTTCATAAATATCCATAATATTACAACAAAACTCATTTTACATTTAAATAAAATTAATAAACACATACATTTATTGTTTTCTTCTTTTCTTCTTTTTTCTTCAGTATTCATACTTTTTCATTGAATTTATGGTTCTTTAATATTGCCTGTAATTTTATGTTAAAATACTGTTCCAAATGTCCTTTTGAAACATTCCACAATGCCACTAAGGCTGGTTTGTCAAATGGTTGTCACGGTCTTTACAACAGAGAGCAAAATATAAGTCTCAATAGATCCATTTCCCTCCTTCTCAAATATTAGAAAACGCTAGCTCAAGTGCCATTCATCTCTGTGGCCCTGCTACACAAAAGTCCGTTTTTAATCTACAGTATGTCTATTAGTTATTAAGAGAAAAGTATGAGGTCTGAGTACTATGCAGGTTTAGTTTTTGCTTACACACTATGTACTTGGTATTTAAGATATACTATTTGGGGAAACACAGTCTCCTGCACATAAACACACACTCTAGCTGTTTGAATAGAAAATTAATTTGTATCAATGAATCAGTGTATGATGTTGGCCCTATTTTCTGTTAGAATGAGAGAGTTCAGTTAGTTTAATAGCACAGAATACTCAAATATTGGTGAAACATTAAATGTATTTATATACTTTAAGGGTAATTGCTTACAAGAACATTTGCATAACACAAGAAACATTGTTACAGCTCTCTGAAATGCTTGTTTCTGATTGGTTGATTGTGGCATTGTGTTAAAATATTCACACACGCACGCACGCGCACACACACACATGTCTGGTTTGCCATCCTTGTGGGGACTTTCCATAGGCGTAATGGTTTTTATACTGTACTTACTGTATGTGCTATTGTCCTACACCAACATTTACATTTTAAAATATATTCAGTGAGAAAACATAAGAGACTTATTTCATAAAAATTAAACTGATCTCAATTTTTTGAATGGTCCTGCAGTTGTAAGAAACTATTCTACTTTCATCACACATGCAAGGTTACTGTAGGTCTTTCTTTAAGGAAAAAGGAGTCAGTAGCATGTAGTGTACAGTTGTTATGCCCCATGAATCTGTGTGACAGCTACATTGAATATACACTCAGTGTGCATCTATATTTGGACAGTGGGAGAGATTCACAACACACAATGCTAAGAAATAGTTTCATCATACACTCTCAGTGTGAGCACAGTAATTTGTAATATAGAGTATTTTACTTTGTTTTTAGTTTTCTGATAGTTATCGTACCATTTGACAAAATAGCACAGATGCAAAAAAGAAATTTTGAGAAATGTCTGTTTTTTAAAAAAAAAACTGTTTGTTTACAAGCATTTCTCTCTCTCTCTCTCTCTCTCTCTCTCTCTCTCTCTCTCTCTCTCTTCTCTTCTTTTCTTTTCTTTTCTGCAGAAGAACAAAAGTCATACACGCTTCAAATGATGTAAGGGTGAGTAAATGAGTAAATGATTTTGAGAGGAGAGTCCTATAGCTAGCTGTGCTAACTTTGGAATATATTAATTTATGTTCATACTCATTTTATATCATGTCTTTTTAAAAAAAAAAAAAAATCTCATTCTATTTTAATATATAACCAGACGTGCCTAGGGCTGAAACTGTTAACAATTCATGTAGATAGTGAGTGAACCAGAGTTCCTTTTCGTTAGTCTGCCTGTATAAAAAGACTGAACAATGCCCAGATATATCTTCTACAAAATAGAGACATTTTCAACCATAACAACAGCAGTTTTTCTTGATGTTTACAAGACAAATCTAATTACAGAGCAACTCATTAAACCAGAAGAACTACCCAAAACACTTACTAATTTACTTTTAATACTGCAATTATGCTGGCCATTTTAAATTGTACAATTTATTTTATTATTTTTTATTTTTTTAAATGCTAATGGTTATGAGACCTGCAGCCGTCTGGAAATAAAACATTGATTACTTGACCCCTTGCTAGCAAAAGTATTTGACATTAGTAAGCACTCTATTATGGTCAGACAAATATTAGCTGTAGCTGCTTTATGTAATGAAAGCAGTCAGTTAGTAAAACAGAAAAGTAACCATTTCTTTGTATTTTTGTGTCTTTCTGTATGAGGATGTATACAGTATATGCATATGTATATGAAAAACATTTTAGATAGATAGATAGACAGACAGACAGACAGACCACATATACAGTATACTGTATCTGTATCAATCTATAGAGAGAGCAATGGATTGAAAGATGGATGGTAGATAGATTTATCTATAAAAAGTTACACAACATGATGGCAAAAGGTTTTAAATCAGGACCTGAACTTGGCTCATATGCTATAGTAACTGTGGCGGGTGGAAGAATCACACGACAAGGTGGGTCAATGAATGCCCCGAAGGGTGCGTTTATTGTCAAGTGTTCGTGCCAAAGTGCTTGTGTGAGATATTCTCGTGCTCCAGAATCAGGGTTAAAACACCGATAGTACCCCGCCAATCCCAAAAAAGGCACGCACCTGGGTTTTGGAGGTGGGCCGTGGGGCCAAGAGGATAGCTGCCACTTTCTTCTCCTGGGGCCTAACGAGACCCCGGCCCACCTGGAAGCCCAGGTACTTCGCTTCGTCGAGGGCCAGGTGACATTTCCGGGGATTGGCGGTCAGTCCCGCCCTGCGCAGCTCCACAAGCACCCTCCGCAGCCGCTCCAGGTGGTCCTCCCAGGTCTCCGAATGGATGACGACATCGTCCAGGTAGGCCACGGCGTAGGACTGGTGGGGCCTCAGTAGGATGTCCATCATCCGCTGGAAGGTGGCTGGGGCCCCATGCAGGCCGAAGGGGAGAACCCGATATTGCCAGTGGCCACTGGGGGTGAAGAAGGCGGTTTTGGGTTTGGCTTCATCCGTAAGTGGCACTTGCCAGTAGCCTTTAGTGAGGTCCAGCGTCGAGATATAGCGGGCTCTCCCCAGCCGATCCAGCAGCTCATCCACCTGCAGCATGGGATAGCTGTCGAACTCGGAGACTTTGTTTAGGCGGCGGAAGTCGTTACAAAAGCGGAGGGTGCCATCGGGTTTCGGGACCATGACGATGGGGCTGGACCATGGGCTGCGCGAGGGCTCTATTACCCCTAACCTCAACATCTCCTGCACCTCATCTTCGATGGCGTGTCGCCGAGCCTCCAGAACTCGGTAGGGCCGCTGCCGGACGATGGTTCCGGGTGGTGTGCGGACGTCATGCTGGAGGACGTGGGTCCGCCCAGGGAGTGGGGAGAACACGTCGGAGAATTGACCGACCAGATGTTGGAGCTCGTTCTTCTGGGCAGCCGATAGGTGGGGGTTGATGTCTACAACCACGGGGTTGGAGGTGGCCAGGGCGGCCAATTGGGTCCTAGTCCCGACCCACCGTTTTAGGAGGTTGACATGATATAATTGCTCTTCCTTTCTTTTCCCGGGCTGTCGAACTCTGTAGGTGACGGGCCCCACTTTCTCGGTCACTGTATATGGACCTTGCCACTTCGCGAGGAACTTGCACACTGCTGTCGGGACTAGGAGCAAGACAATGTCTCCTGGCTGGAACTCCCGTGGTTGGGCTGCCCAATCATAGTGGCGTTGTTGGGCCTGCTGGGCTTTCCTGAGATGCTCCCGGACCATTGGCATGACCCTGTCGATCCGCTCCCTCATCTCGCGGATGTGCTCGATGGTGGACCGATGGGCGGCCGGCTGTTGTTCCCACGCTTCCCTGGCGACATCGAGTAGACCGCGGGACTGACGTCCGAACAGGAGCTCAAATGGGGTGAAGCCGGTGGATGCTTGTGGCACTTCCCGGATGCCGAAGAGGATATATGGCAGCATCCGGTCCCAATCTCTCTTATCCTCCATGGCCACCCGACAGAGCATCTGCTTCAGGGTTTGATTGAAGCGTTTGACCAGCCCATCGGTCTGGGGGTGGTACACAGAGGTGCGGAGCTGCTTTACTTGCAGGAGGCGACAGAGGTCTGCCATTGTCCGGGACATGAACGGGGTGCCTTGGTCGGTCAATATCTCCGTGGGGATGCCGACTCGACTACAGAGTAGGAAAAGCTCCAGGGCGATGGCCTTCGAAGTGGCTTTTCGCAACGGGATGGCTTCGGGGTAGCAAGTGGCATAGTCCACTATCACCCAGATGTGTTCATGGCCCCCGGGCGGACTTCGGCAGTGGCCCAACCAGATCCATTCCTATTCGTGGAAACGGTCTCTGATCCACTGAATGGTGTTGTGGGCCCCCAGGTGGCCCACCATCGGATGGGAGTGGGCCAGCTCCATCAACGTTTCCGTCTTCGACCGCGGCACCACCAAAAGTTGTTTTTCCTCCCCCCTCCGTGGAGCGACACAGTAAAGCAGGCCACTTTGAACGATGAAGTGAGGGACTGGGTGTGGAGGAGGCTGTACTTCTTTCCCTTCGATCACCCTCACTTGCGTCCAGCAGTGCTTCAGTCGTTCGTCCCCGAGTTGTTCCTTGGCAAAAGCCCCACCTCCCTTAACCTGTTGAAACACATCGTAGAAGAGGTTAGTGGATGGGGAGGGGGACTCACCGTCTCTGGGGCTATCCGAGGCCAGCAGGGCGGGGCGCCGTCGGGGACGTCGGTTGCACTTTTGGGTTCGGCGGCTCCCGACAGGGCTGGCAGGTTGGGTGGTGAGGGTGAGCAGGCGGTCAAAGCCTGGCCAGTTTCTCCCAATGAGTACCGGGACGGGGAGGTCCTTCATGACTCCTACTTCGATGGGCCAGGAGCCCGGGGAGGCCGCAATAGTGACTCGACGAGATGGGACCTGGCGAGTATCGCCATGCACGCAGGTGATGGGGAGTCGGGCTCAGGACCCCGCCCGTGGGGAAACCACCGTTGACTGAACCAGGCTGACCGCGCTGCCTGAGTCTAGTAGAGCCTGGTACGGACGTCCGTTGACTTCTACTTCCACCTTTGGCGTGGCTGATGGGGGCTTGCGGTGTACGATGCAACCTGCCAGCCAGGCCCGGCGTGGTGTAGCGGGGGGATCCGTTGGCATCGGTTCATCGTGAGGATCGGGAGCCGCCGGCCTGCTCACTGGTTGTACGCTGCCCTCGCGGCGTTGAGCCGCCTCCACCAGTTCGATGGCTTTCACCACATCTCCCACAGTGAGCAGGTTCCGCATGCCGGCTGCCTGCCAAATCGGACGAGGGAGCGCACGGAGAAGACGATCCACGATGACCCTTTCGGCTACTTGGACGGCGCTGGGGTCTCCTGCGAGTAACCAGTGGCGTGCGAGATCAGCGGCTTGGGCACGGGCTGTGAGGTGTTTGAGGAGTTCCTCCATGGCTGGGGAGGAGACACCACCTGAGAGAAAAAAAAGGAGAAGAAATAATGTGAGTTAGTGTCCGTCCGGAGACCGGGATCCCTCAGTGGGGAGGAAAAAAAAATAAAACAATTGGTGCTTATCGGTGATTCTTCCGGGATTATGCCCGCATTCTCCACCAGTGTGGTGGGTGGAAGAATCACATGACAAGGTGGGTCAATGAATTCCCCGAAGGGTGCGTTTATTGTCAAGTGTTCGTGCCAAAGTGCTTGTGTGAGATATTCTCGTGCTCCAGAATCCGCGTCTTCCCTCCGTCCACGTGGGTGAGGGGATTGTGCCTCGGGGCTGGCCAGTCAGACACTGCTCTCTGTTAAGTAAGGAGAGGGAGGTTAGCGATCTCATAATCGGAGATGTATCTCACCAGTCGGTGCGTGTTGGCAGCTTTTGTAGGTGTTTCATGATTTGGTTCAGGTGTGGCCGGCCAGCCCGTGCTGATGGCGTGCAGGTGTTCCTACTCCGTTTCCAGGGCGACGCTGATGAGGCCTCGGGACACACGTCACACTACTAATGAAATCTGTAAATAGCAGTGTTGGGGTAACGCATAAGTAATGTGAGTTTCACAATCAGATTACTTTTTCAAGTAACTAGTGAAGTAACACATTACTTTTTAATTTACAGGTTACTTTTTCAAATAAGTAACACCAGTTACTTTGTTTCCCATTTATTGACAGCTCTCGTGTTGCCATGTTGAGAGAAATCGGGAGTAAGTGTAGAGGCGTTATGTGTGCAGTGTAAACATGATGCTTACTGTAGTTCTAGACTAAATGTGAACATGCACTTACTCATCTCACCTGCACAAAAACAGATTCAGTATACTTCAAAATGAATAAACAATATGAGAAAACCTGCAATAATCAACACAAAAATCCTTTTACAATGTCTGTCTGCTGACCTTCAGTAATCCAATTCAACAATACTAATAAGCAAAAATTACTTTAGATAAACATTTGTTCCATTTTTGTGTTTTATTTATTTATTTATTTATTTTGGTTTTCTTCTTCAAGAAGTTCTGAATGGCAGCACAGCTGAATGGTTTGTTTGAGCTTTTTGAATTTTCATTTCCTTCAACCTGAGGCTTATTTATTTCACTTTTGGTGTGAAAGGGCTTTTACATTAGCCAAACATATAATTTTTTCTATTTAAATAAACAAGCAAGCCCATTTCGGATGAGAAAAAGTAATGCAAAAGTAACATAATGCATTACTTTTAATAGTAACTTTCCCCAACACTGGAAAGTAGAACCGCATTTTGATTGTTTAAATAAAATTGTATGATTTGATTGTTATGCATCATCATATACGATTTTAATATGAAAGCTGAGGCAGTGCATCACTACATAAAGGTACACATTCTTCCAACTCTTTGAAGGTTTTAGACATGTGAGTCATTTCTCTTTGAACATCTTAGATATTAAAATCATGTCTCTTTGAACAGCTCCGTGGATGTCTTGTATGTCTTGGATGTATAAGTGCAATTCTGTGATCAACATTTGATCAACTCTAACCTTTACCATTATAGTAAACAAAAGTTCTGTTTGACAACCATTTACAGGCTGTTAACTACCACAGAAAATAAATTTGACTTGCTGCACAGTTTGTTTAAGAAAAGCAAAAATAAGGTTAACCATAATACAATTGCAACTGCATTAACGTTGCACAGAGAAGTAAGTGATTTTGTCAAACAGTCATTTATTGTTACAGTACACCATACAAAATGTCCACCAAATTCAACTTAAAACTGAGTTGATGTTCAACTCATTTCAACTCCTTTAAAAAAAACTAAAAAAAAACTGGTCTGGTTGAAACTCTGAAAGTTAAGTTAATTTAATTAGTTGAAATTTAGTAAAAAAATAATAATTTTTGCACTGTATATTTTCTGTATATTTATTTTGCTAGTTACTGTTAACCTGATTTTTGCTTGCTTGCTATTATTTTCTGTGGTAATTAACAGTATGTTATGTTGTCAGTAAAGCTTGTAGTGAACCCCAAATACTGTTCATTCTATGCAGGAAGGAGAAACAGTGATTAATCATAGATATTCTTGCATAAAATCACACATCAGTCCTTCATTCAAGGTCTGGATGAGGTCTATTTGTGTCTGACTGCCCTTTAGTATAATGCATGGCAGACTAAAAAAGCCCAGCAAACACATTCTTTCTATTCAGAAATGACTTCCTCTGAAGCACAACAAAGATTCTGCATGCCAGGATTGAGATAAAGCACATTAAAATAGACTCCTGTATCATTATTCACTTTTGAAGTTTATCTTCAATGCTAGCGTTCAGTACTGCTTGTATCTCTAAACGTGCTTCATACTGAATCTTTGCGTGTGTGTGTGTTTTGTTGCAGACACACTGAGTTGTGTACAGTGGCACAAAATTGGGGCTTTCTTTGTTGTTAGATGAAGTGAATCTCTAGAGACTGCAGCAGAGAGAGAGAGACAGAGAGAGAGAGAGAGAGAGAGAGAGAGAGAGAGAGAGAGTGCTTCTCAAAGGAAACAAAGTGGTTTGGAAGGATCTCGGATACGTACTCATCTGAATTCCAGGAGATTGTGCACCCATAAGAACCGCATTGTCCGTTTGGAATGAGACAACACTGAGTTTGTTCCCAGTTTTTTTTTCTGTTTGGCTTCAACCTGTCTTAATACTTAAAGGGGCAGTGATGATGTATGTTTGTAGGCCAACACAGAAGTTAGCATTACCCTTGATAAAAAGTTAAAATAATTTTTCCATTTACTTTTGGATTATTGCAGAAAGTAACCTCTGCGACCAACACAATTTTATGATTCTTACACAATTTGTTCACTATGAAAATCTCTACAAAATAATGCAATAATTATGAGTTTGGAAGCTTAATTAGAATTGCCAAACCCAAAATTTGTCACCACCATTAAGCTTCTGACAACTTCAGTCTATTTACAATCTACAAGTTTGAAGGTTTGGATTAAAGTAGTTTGCAAGATTGTGATTACAAACAATTAAAGCATACTAATGAGTAGATACGTTTACCTGTCCGCTGTGATGACTTTAAATGTCCCCAACAACCTCTGTTTTCCCATTTTTGCCAGATGTTAGCGACAGCTTTTGCCAGACAAGTCTAAGCCTAAAAATTGGGGTATGTGAAAGTACGTGAAAGTGAAAGTATCTTGAGCTTGTGTTAAACACAGACCCTGGAATTTAACTAAAAACCAACTGAAAAGCCCCCTTGACATTCGCACAGTGGAACTGCAAGTGCAAATTTCGAGGTTTTAGGACTCATTCTTGCAGCACTCTATTGGTCTTTTTAGAAATACTCTCCAATTCTCCAATCCGAGTGATGGAAATGCAAATTTCTAAAATTTCAAAAATGTTTTTATGCTCGCTTGAGGTCGTTTTGAACTTGTGTGAAAAACAGTTAATGCGAATAATTGGAGATGGAAACATGTTTGGTGAATAAATTCCTCCATGCGCATCAAAAAAGTCATGTGACTGTGCGAACAGCAGGCATCCACCTCTGAAAGCAATGACTTGCATTTATTGTGTTTCGTCTGATCGCTCTGAGGTGCAAGTAATTTTTTATATATGAAAATGATTATATTCTCCTACTTTTCTTACTGATATTTAGTGCCAGTTTATCAGGAAGTGATAATTTTGTTCTCTTTGATTCGTTGGATGGATACAGTGCTTATTTGCAAATGTTTTATGCGATATGCGAAAGTTTATACAGTTTCTTCAGGAATTTAAATTCAGGTGTTTTTTACAAGCAGATGCTGCACAATGTTGTTGCATTTTGAAACTCGTTGATTTTTATTTTGAGCGACAACATATATATTGTTTCAATATGGCAGATGCGTTGACTTGTCTGGAGCAGTTGAATGTGGCTTCTACCAACATATATATCTATGGTGTCAAATGCCGAAGCTGGATTGATGGACAATGCCTAGATTGACAACAAATGCCATTTAAACAACTCATTCCACATATAAAGCTATCATATGAGTTCAGAAGACTTGAGATGTAGTGCACAATTCATGTTTGACTGTTTATGATGTTTTTAATAGTTTTCTTGTCCTTTTTGAAGCTGGACAGACACGAGTTGTGACTACTGTATGGAAAGCGCTTTTAAAAAATGGAACAATGAGAGAACTGCTGTGCAATCATGCAAAAGCAAATGTTCATCATGTCAGATTCCCCCAGTGACTTAATGAGACAAGATTATAGTTAGGCATGTCTATAAAGAGCAGAGCATGAAGGAAGATTTGAATTATCCTGAAGATTTTTGTCATGGACTAGATTTTTCCTCTGTATCATAATTGCAGGTGGTGAAGCAGTATGAACAAACTCTGTTTTGTTTAGTCCATTGAACTGTCTTGCTGACGTCTTGATGTGAGAAGAAATGCGCATCAAAGACCGATATTCCAGAGAAGAGGAATCCATCCAGGAATCGTGTCGTGCTCTGTGACATTGAAAAGCAGAACAAAAGCGAACGTCGTTTTGAACCTCAGTGCCTCCACAGGTTTGTTTACTGTGTTCTGTTCCCTCTTCATTTCAATAATGAGATGGAATATGAGAAAGTAGAACACCTTAATTAATTGCTTTGAACAGTGTTACTCTATTACAGATCCAAACACTCACAGCAAAAGATTTGAATCCTGACCTACCCCGACAAATTAAAATCATCAAACGCATAATCGTTAGCTGACGTGGTGTGCTTATTAATTAGTGGTTTGTGCTAATGCGAGCATCACCATTACTATTGTTCATTCTTCGCTTTAGTGATTTGATTGGACCCCTGGCCTGAGGTATTAACACAAATATCCAACCTGTTTATTTTACAAACAAGACTGATGCCTAAAAATTTGCAGTGTGGTGGAGAGACCTGACAGCCTCATAGAAACCACTCGAAATACCATTGTAACAGCCTAGCAACACAATAACAAACACCCAGAACACCTAGAACATAGGCCCTGTTCCAAATGGAACACTTCATGTCCACTTGCGGTCTTACGGACCTACAATGGCCGCCGCATCCGTGTGTCCGTTAAGTCCACGGCGGTTTCTCAATATGCGTTCTTGTCTGTACTTGTGTTCTTGTGGACTTGTGAAACGTCATCAGTTGTCGCCCAAGTACTGTTCCAATTCAAAGTTCACATCTAGCCAAAGTACAGTTCAAATCCCTGGATGTGTTCTTGCTCCGCCCCTTTTATCAAGGATGCATCCAGAGGTGACTTGTGTGAATTTGAGGCACCCAGGTATCCCAGAATGCATTTCGCACCAATCAGTGAGCATTAATGGCGGAAGGGGAAAACCACAAAATTTTCAAAATATTACTGTTATTGTGTCATGTAATGCCGTTCTAAGTGTTTCAGGCGAGAATGTAATTATTTAAAACTCAAATCTGTGGTTTATTTATAAAGATAGCACCTATTTGAAAATTTGTTTCACCGATTTCGGAGACGTGAGCTCTAAGCAATCACCGGGCGCTCAGTGCTCATGTATCCACCGAGAGCAGCCTCACAGCGGCTAGTTCTTCTGACATTTGCCGCTGGCTCTGATGTCTCTGTAGTGGTTAAACATGAGGTTAAATTCGTTTTGGGTATGTCTAACAGGCAATCTTTGGTCTCATGAATCTATTATTTCTTCCAAGTCATATCGTTTTGGCTGAGCACAAAGTTATATTTCATAAATTATTTATTTATTAATTGTAATACAGAGCTTACTTTGTTAACATGACTGGATTGTTTGCTTTTGTCTTTATTTCCTATTACATAAGTCTCTTATACTTTATACTTATACTTTTATAATGGCTATTATTGTTCATTAAAACTGACATTTAACAAAAAAGGCAGAGTTGTGCTTGTCATATTTCATTTTATTATACATACAGTGAATCAGAGTATATGTGTGCACATATTACCTAAACTGCATATCAATGTTTTATATATTTAAAATTAAAACGAAAAGAGGGTTGTGTTTTATATTTTGAAGAAAACAAAAAGGGAGTGGTGTTTGATATCATTTTGTTTTATTGTAACGTGTTGCATGAACTACATTTTTTGTGGCTATTAATATTTTAAATGAAACAGAAGAGAGGCAACGCTGTTTGATATAATATATTTTTTTTTTTACTGTAATGTATGTACGTTCCCTGAACTACTTTTTTGTGGCTATTAATATGTTTACATGAAAACAAAAAGAGGCAGTGGTGTTTGACATCGTATTTCGTAGGGTGTCCCAATCGTCATTTTAGCATTCAGAAGGGTGCTTGCAAGTGCCCCCTTTGCGGCCCCTATGCACCCTTTATCCACACTTCTGCCGAGCCCACACTGGGGTGAGCTCCGCAGCAGACTTCTACCCAACAGTCAAAGCGGCAATACGTCACGAAAGTGCAAACTCAGAGAAAGACCATGAGGGTTTAGGGTGCAATTTGGGACAGGGCCCTATCAACTCTCTGGCAACCAATCAGAACACCTTAGCGACTTCCTAGCAACCATCTAGAATGCTTAGAATTCATACAGAACACTAAAGCAACTGCTTAGCAACCACCCACATCACTCTAGTAGCCAGTTTAAACAACCAGCAAAACTCCCATTTTCTTCAGAAAACACAGAAATCAAGTTTTCATAGTTGTCCACAGTATATGATCGCACATGTGTAACTCTTTGCTCTTGACTTCCAGGATAAAGGCCCCCTGGAGCCTCCCACTCATGCAGAAACACACCGGCTGAGCTGTCAGAGAAGCCAGCGGGGCGAAACGCATCGCTCCTCGACCGCGTCTACATGTTAAACATAAATTGATTGTTTTCTGTCCCCTTTTATCATCACTGCAGTCCTCTTGTCTTTCTGTCAAGGGCGGCCCATTGTTAAAAACAGACCTGATGTCTCTGCGCTCCCCCACAATTCCCCTTTTTCCTGGATCCTAGACATCTGTACTATGGGGCTGTTGTCAAATGTGTAAGCCACCTGCAGCTCAGGTTGGAGAGATGACTTAGATTTCTTGCTCTCCACCTTTCCACACTTGTCATTTGGCATCCTCCACCCCCTGCTCGGTTTTAATGGTGTCGTTCTCCTGAGCTATTCTTGGACATCTATGATACACTCCAAGTGTCCACCGTATAGCAACACTGTCATTCAGCCAGACAAAAAAAAAAAAAAAATGTTTGAGCTCTGTGCCATGTGCCTGTGCTGAATAACAAACAGTGCGGTTGAGTTTTAGGGCACATTTTCAAACAAACTGCCAAATGTGGCTTGAATTTAACCAGTGCTTTAATAGGAAAAATGAAGTTATTTATTGTCAAATTATAGACCTTATAGCTCCGCATATGGAAGGATATTCCGGACAGTTTTTAAAAGGAATTGTTTTCACTATGTGGATGCAGAAATTGTGACAAACGCAATTGCAAATTTTGCATTACTGTTTGCGTTTTCACTCTTGCGAATGCACAGTGACAGCCAAATTTCAAATAGAAAGGCAAAGTCCATTTGCAACTGTATTTCCCATGTCTTACGAGTTATGAGCCTGTCATATTTAAATAGCAATATTAATTACCACATCTGCTTTTTCACTCTCTCTGCATTGCGTATGTAACCTGCCAAAACTCAAATGGAATCGCAATTCCTTTAGCATTTGAATTTCCGATGCTTTACACAGAAACCTGTCAATCAGTGTCAGGGTGAGACTATACTATGGGACGTGTTTGTATTGGGAGGTGATGTCACTCACAGATGATTGTCCCTAAAAATTCTCTGGCAACCAATCAGAACACTCTAGCAACTACCTAGCAACCATCTAGAATGCTTTGAATTCATACAGAACACTAAAGCAACTGCTTAGCAACCACCCACATCACTCTAGTAGCCAGTTTAAACAACCAGCAAAACTTCCATTTTCCTCAGAAAACATAGAAATCAAGTTTACATAGTTGTCTACAGTACCGGTATATAAAATCTCCCTGGTCTACTGACTTTTGTTATTACATCTGCTTGGAACATTAAAGTGCATATGCTAACTTTTGTTAACTCTACAGTAAATAAATCCACGTTACCAGCTAATTACTCTTCAGCAGTGAAGCTATAAAGCTATTGTAAAAATGAAAGTTCAAAGACAAAATTCTAAAGATGGCTGCATAAGGTCTATACTATGGGGCTGTTGAATGCTTAAGTTTGATTGGTTGGCAAATGTTCTAAGGCATGTAATTATTTTCAAGGAAATGCATGGCTAAAGTAGTTCCAGGTAGGTCTTGTCCACATTACATGTCCATATCACTTTGCCAAACGATTTCAGTTATTCCAAAGCAAAACCCTCAACGACACTGACCAAGCAAAAACAAACAAACAAACAAAAAAAAAAACAGTAAGATAAAAATGTTTTAGCAACAAAAAAATTGTTTTACTATATATACAGGTGCATCTCAATAAATTAGAATGTTGTGGAAAAGTTATTTCAGTACTTCAGCTCAAATTGTGAAACTCGTGTATTAAATAAATACAGTGTACACAGACTAAAGTAGTTTAAGTCTTTGGTTCTTTTAATTGTGATGATTTTGACTCACATTTTTAAAAACCCACCAATTCACTATCTCAAGAAATTAGAATATGATGACATGCCAATCAGCTAATCAACTCAAAACACCTGCAAAGGTTTCCTGAGCCTTCAAAATGGTCTCTCAGTTTGGTTCACTAGGTAACACAATTATGGGGAAGACTGCTGATCTGACAGTTGTCCAGAAGACAATCATTGACACCCTTCACAAGGAGGGTAAGTCACAAACATTCATTGCCAAAGAAGCTGGCTGTTCACAGAGTGCTGTATCCAAGCATGTCAACAGAAAGTTGAGTGGAAGGAAAAAGTGTGGAAGAAAAAGATGCACAACCAACCGAGAGAACCGCAGCCTTATGAGGATTGTCAAGCAAAATCGATTCAAGAATTTGGGTGAACTTCACAAGGGATGGACTGAGGCTGGGGTCAAGGCATCAAGAGCCACCACACACAGACGTGTCAAGGAATTTGTCTACAGTTGTCATATTCCTCTTGTTAAGCCACTCCTGAACCACAGACAACGTCAGAGGCGTCTTACATGGGCCAAGGAGAAGAACTGGACTGTTGCCTAGTGGTCCAAAGTCCTCTTTTCAGATGAGAGCAAGTTTTGTATTTCATTTGGAAACCAAGGTCCTAGAGTCTGGAGGAAGGGTGGAGAAGCTCATAGCCCAGGTTGCTGGACTTCCAGCAACCTGGGCTATGAGCTTCTCCACCCTTCCTCCAGACTCTAGGACCTTGGTTGCTGGAAGTCCAGTGTTAAGTTTCCACAGTCTGTGATGATTTGGGGTGCAGTGTCATCTGCTGGTGTTGGTCCATTGTGTTTTTTGAAAAACCAAAGTCACTGCACCCGTTTACCAAGAAATTTTGGAGCACTTCATGCTTCCTTCTGCTGACCAGTTTTTAAAGATGCTGATTTCATTTTCCACTGCCCACACTGCCAAAAGCACCAAAAGTTGGTTAAATGACCATGGTGTTGGTGTGCTTGACTGGCCAGCAAACTCACCAGACCTGAACCCCATAGAGAATCTATGGGGTATTGTCAAGAGGAAAATGAGAAACGAGACCAAGAAATGCAGATGAGCTGAAGGCCACTGTCAAAGAAACCTGGGCTTCCATACCACCTCAGCAGTGCCACAAACTGATCACCTCCATGTAGGGATGGGTACCGAGAATTTATTTGCATGTGTTAAAGCCTTGCCGGTTAAACATTAGGCCTACATTCGCATGCTGCTCTGATGTGCGCTTATTCAGAGCGCATTACACCTGAAGCGTGCGTACACTAAAAGACCGGTCAAACAGCACCTGATTAGTTATCTTGGATATCGTCTGATTGCGCCAATACTGTCAAAAACGCACAAGGTTTACATATAAACACAGTTATGTATAAAGGGAAAGTAAACAGTTGAGGTAGAAACGGATGCATGCTCTTAAAGGGACAGAACTAAACATGCTGCCATTTGTAATTAAAGGGATAGTTCACCCAAAAAATAATATTCTGTCATTATTTACTCAATGTCATGTTGTACCAAACCTGTATTAATTTTTATTCTTGTGCTGAACACCAAAGAAGATATTTTGAAGAATGTGGGTAACTCATTCATTCATTCATCCAACAGAAGAAAGAAACCCATTCAGGTTTTAAACAACTTTTAAAGAGAGTGAGTAAATGATGACACAATTTTCATTTATGGGTGAACTATTCCTTTAATGTTAATAAAATAAAACACAAAGAGAAAAATAACTCACTGCTCTTGACTGAAGAACTTTAATACAGTTGCTAAAGTTCAGCAGTAATAAAATAACTTGAAATTTTCAACAACTTTCACATCATATCTTTTTGCACCAAATAGTAACGATAAGAGTATACGCAGAGTACGCAGTTTGCCAGGGGGGCACCATCCCAGTTGCTCAAAAAAAAAAAAAAAAAAAAAAAGTGACGCGCCATTCCCGCACCCGCAGGCAAATAATCATAATTGATGGATAACTATGCCCGTGAAAAGACATCAGAAATCCGGCGCCAAGAGAAGGAAAAAAAGATGAAAGCGAGGTCCGTGCGTCACTTTCAGGTAGGCTACATTCAAAATCCTGTGAAAGTTTTTTTGGGTGTTGAGGTCAATAACGTGTTTTAATGTCGGTAATAATTTCACCACCACCCACGCATCTAATATTCACTCAGCGTTTCCATGTTCACTTACAAAAGTTAGCCATGGTTTTAACACGAATAATAATAATAATAATAATAATAATAATAATAATAAAAAAAAAAAAAAAAAAACTGGTTCTTGTAGCCATGGGAACCGCAAATTAACCATGGTTTTGTCAGTTCAAATAATAATATACAAAGAAGTATTAAGATAATATTTTTGTGGTTATAAAAACAAACCTAAGCCAACAACAGCCTTTAAAATGACTTAAAATGCATTATATAAAAACAATGAGGCAACCCTGCTGAAAAAATGAATCACAGATACCATTACAAACATTACAAACCATCAACTTTTAATCATTAATAAAATAATAATCATCTGTAGTGTGTTTTGGGACATATTCCATTAGGATTTAGAAGGTGACCAATTACCATAACCAGTAAAACCATTACAAATTTTGTGATGGTGTCCATCGTTTTTTATTTTTTTATTTTGTTTTTTTTTATCAACATTACGTGTTATTACAAATGCCTGCAAACGGAGCCAAAGGCCTGGTAATTGCTGCTGTTACACTTACAGGACGATCAAGTCCTTGTCTAATAGGCTATTGACTCAATATTTGATTCAAATATCCGCTTAATCTCTCATTTTTGGCCACCTTTTTGCTATAGATCTTTGCAAGAAGATCTTTTTGCATCTCTCATTTGTCTGACACACCCATTTCAGGTCTTGGAGTCTCTACTAATGAGCTGATGATCTGAATCAGGTGTTTGATTAAGGATACATAGAAAAGTTTTGGGGTAATTTTTGAAAAACTTTTGAAGTTTTGGGGGACCTCCTGGATCGTGGTTGGGAAACACTGCTATAGATGTTGTAATTGTAAATAGTACAATTTATTTACAATTTATTTACTTTTATATTTTATTAAAGTTCTATTTTGACCCCTATAGTAGGTATTTTTGTTTACTACCATAATATTTGAGGGAGGGGGCACAACAATACAATCCTGCTTAGGGCACCCATTTGGCCAGCAGCGTCCCTGAGAGTATCGATAAGTACCGGTATCGA
Source organism: Acrossocheilus fasciatus (assembly GCA_036784905.1). Lineage (NCBI taxonomy): Eukaryota > Metazoa > Chordata > Actinopteri > Cypriniformes > Cyprinidae > Acrossocheilus > Acrossocheilus fasciatus. The sequence goes on along the minus strand of CM071942.1, from coordinate 38,799,294 downwards.
TAAGCAGTATCGGTATCGGTATCGGTAAAATGTAAACGATACCCATCCCTACCTCTATGCCACGCCGAATTGAGGCATTAATTAAAGCAAAAGGAGTATTGAGTACATATACAGTAAATGAGCATACTTTCCAGAAGGCCAACAATTCACTAAACATGTTTTTTTTTTATTGGTCTTATGAAGTATTCTAATTTGTTGATAGTGAATTGGTGGGTTTTTGTTAAATGTGAGCCAAAATCATCACAATTAAAAGAACCAAAGACTTCAGTCTGTGTGCATTTAATTTATTTAATGCACGAATTTCACAATTTGAGTTGAATTACTGAAATAAATGAACTTTTCCACGACATTCTAATTTATTGAGATGCACCTATATGTACTGAAAGCACATAATCGCTTTCTTCCACTCCCATACAAAACGTACACACAGAAACTTTCACATCATGTACGCACACGAATGTGTTGTCAGCACTACTCTGACAATTTTATCAGTAAAATAGTTTAGCAACTACATGACATTTCTCACTAATAAGATAATAACAGCACTGTTCTTGAAGCAGACAATCTTACAGTTATTAGTAAAGACATTGCTGCTGAACACTGTAGAGAGAAGCACAAATTTAATTCACAATTCACACAAACATGCTTCTCTCTCTCTAATAACTACATTAATAACTGCATTAGTTGCTAACTGCTATTAAAGTCTCAAGAACCGGGATGAAATGCATAAGAGGCATGGGATGAAATGCATAAGAAATTAGCTCTACACACCAGAGTGTTTTAAGTACAAAAAAACTTATAAATGTCTTGAAATTCAACATCTGAACATTGTCTTGATGTGAGCATTACCACCTCAGGTGACATCTATTTTGTAATAATTCAACAGATCGGAGACAATTATTCCTTACTAATTGCACAGTGTGTGAGGCAAATATGTGAAAGTAGTGACACTGTTTAATGAAAACATTTTCCGGTAGCATCTACAAAATGGCATTGCATTTCCGAAAGCTATTCAACAAGTACAAACTGATTCACCAAATCATTTGAGTCATCACTCTACAGTGTTCTCAGACTTTTTTTTAAGCTTAATACATGTTTACGATGTTTAGATTCAATTATAGAGTGTTGAATTTGATTGATTTTCTTGTATTTGTACCAAATATATACTAATCCAATGAAATATGGGTCTGTTTGTCACACAAGTTACTGAAAGACTCATTTGGTTTTGGTTTGGAACAATGTGGGTGAGTAAATGGACTTTTTATCTTTTGAGTGAATATTTTCTTTAAACTTTACAAACGAGTCTGCTCACGAATCCAGAAACAGACAGACCACAGAACCCATTTAACCCTGATTAATAATTCAAATTGTTCCCACAGCTTGACTCAATAAGACAAATTGGCGCTGAATTAGAAACACCAGTTTTTCATGTTTTCTGCAAGCGGTTATTGGCTTTTGGAGAACTTTCAAACAGTTTACTTAAAGAGAAGCGCAAATGAAAAGGATGGCGATCGATAATTGGGAGAACGCTTTGTAAGGCAGATTGATGAAATGAGCTTCAAGAAGAACACCGCCTGACCATCTCTCTTAATGTCAGATTGGTCAGCTGTGACTCTTATTGTGTTCCTGTTGTGAGTCTTTGAACTAAAAAAAAATTAAAATTCTATTGTGAACTGACTTCTTGGAGAATGATCTCTCAAGCACAATTTTAGTGCTAAAAACATAGTTTGGCAAACCTATTTTTGTTCCTGTGCTGAGATATTTCCTACTTAAAAAGAAAGGTATTGAAGATATTGAAGGGCTAAAAGCAGAGTTAAAGCACAGGTTTTGGCCATGATTTTTCTGAGACAACTTTCAAGATATGTCTTCATTATTATTTTGTGTTTTCTGCAGGTTTATTTTAGTATTATTTACATTTTACAATGAATTTGGAAAGGTAACAATTTTCACCTGATTCTTTTTTTTTTTCTTGTAAGAAATATTACAATAATCTTTGCCTTATTTACTACTTCGCAAAATCATTTTTTAAGTGTACTAATATTATTATTGTATTTATTAATATTTCATATTTATTATTATTTATTTAGTTTTGTTACTTCAGTTTATTTTATATTTTTCAACATTTTTATATTCTATTTCAGTTAGTTGTAGCTTGCGGGGCATTTTTTATTTTTATATTTAGTTTAAGTTGTTCATCTAATATTTATGTGTGTTTTGTTATTTCATCTTTATTTTAATTAACAAAAAAACATTTCTATTAGTTTTTGTTAACAATAACAACACTTGAGTCGTATGAATACCTTGATGTCCCATCAGTACTTGTTTTTGTCTAAACAGCATCAGAGAGATTTTTTGGGGAAAAAAGTAGGCCACTCTTTGGACAAACAAAACACAGGAAGTCATTCTGGTAGCTATTTCCTATGGGGTGGAAGTGCTTTAAAAATAAACAACTAAAAGTTTAATGAAGAATGCATTAACAATTCCTTGTATCTACCATTACATTGTCAGTCCACAAGTAATATTTATTTAAAATACTGGGTAACATCTCCAAGGTTGCTTAACCTTCATGCCTGCTTTAGGATGTGTGTATCAAAAATGAGATATGACAGCAGCACGTTTATTTGTTGATTTAATTCTCTTGATGTTGTGATTGTGATTATTAATTTAGATAAATGGAGTTGTGCATAGAAAAATTACCTAAATTGAATACTGTAATCAATAATTTGAGTTACAGAGTAATTGTACAGCCCTGCTTGATGATGAACATTTGCATACACCGTTGTGCTGAATATGGTTTTATGTATCCTGTTGTAGCCCTGTTTTCATGGCCTTTTCATAGAACTGTTCTGTCTTTTCATGTGGTTGTTTAGTGGAACAAATGAATCTTATATCACAAAAACAACAGTATAGATAAACAACAATTCCAGAGCTTTCATTGCTTTTAGTCTCCGTCTGACGCATATACAGTCTCCCACAATGATGGCCCACTTTTTTCAGAGGCCTTGGTTCCAGAAGTATTTTTCCCCATTGGTTTTCTCCTTGGAGATTTTATTCATTTTGTCAGTAAAGAATGCTACCTGGTCTCATGGCATTTATGTACCTGGGTGCACTTTTTAGCGTGACATGAAATACGTACCAATAAGTACATATCACTGCAGTTTCCACTTTCACACAAATTTACAGAGTTGAGATTAATAAAGCGTAATTTTCGCACAATTACTTGAAGAATATCATGCTATGACTTCAAAACAATATTAATATGCTGAGAGATTTGAAAACTAATGCTTTTGAACGTTAGCATCGCACACATCCAGCTTCATTTCTATGGGTTTTCATAGGTGAAAAGTACGGTGGCCGAGAGAGCTCAACGCGCTGCAACTTCAGAAAACACATGCAAATAGAAAAGCACCAGCAAATCAAGAAAACATCTTCAGTTTGACAGCAGGTGGTGCAAATGCTCACAACGCAAACAAATAAAGAAATGCGCTGCCAATTCTCACAACACAACCAAATAAAGAATTTTATTTGCATCGCGTTTCTTTGTTTGGTTGTGTTGTGAGTATTTGCAGTGCATTTCTTTATTTGGTTGTGTTGTGAGCATTTGCAGCTGGTGTGTTGTCAAATTGATGAAGTTGTTTTCTTAATTTGCAGGCGTTTTTTTCTATTTGCAGTGCGTTTCTTTATTTGGTTGTGTTGTGAGCATTTGCAGCGCTCGTGTTGTCAAATTGATGAAGTTGTTTTCTTAATTTGCAGGTGTTTTTTTCTATTTGCAGTGCGTTTCTTTATTTGGTTGTGTTGTGAGCATTTGCAGCACTCGTGTTGTCAAATTGATGAAGTTGTTTTCTTAATTTGCAGGCGTTTTTTTTCTATTTGCAGTGCGTTTCTTTATTTGGTTGTGTTGTGAGCATTTGCAGCGCTCGTGTTGTCAAATTGATGAAGTTGTTTTCTGAATTTGCAGGCGTTTTTTTTCTATTTGCAGTGCGTTTCTTTATTTGGTTGTGTTGTGAGCATTTGCAGCGCTCGTGTTGTCAAATTGATGAAGTTGTTTTCTTAATTTGCAGGCGTTTTTTTTCTATTTGCAGTCCGTTTCTTTATTTGGTTGTGTTGTGAGCATTTGCAGCGCTCGTGCTGTCAAATTGATGAAGTTGTTTTCTTAATTTGCAGGTGTTTTTTCTATTTGCAGCGCGCTGAGCTCTCTCGGCCACCGTAGAAAAGCTTGTTCGGTAGCTCACGGAGTATGGAGACGGACTTAGGAGACAAGAAGCACTGGTTTGAATCCCGTGTAACTACGATTCAACAAACCAGTTAAAATCTGCGTAAAAGGAAGTTCAAATGGCATAGTTGCAACAGCTAACAAATGCAACAGTTTTGCATTTGTTAACACTATCGGGTAGGTTTAGGGCTGGATTTGGTGTAGGGCATATTTCCAACAGGATGGAGCAATAACTTTTAGCGACAGTCCCTGGATATTTGACTTCTGAACTGCCACAATACGTATCTGAAGCAACGTAATAAAAAAACAGCAATACGTACCAAAATCTACGTGATAAAAACGTTCTAGGGGTCACATATTGAACCTGTGTTTTAGCGCCACTCAGTGGAAATTTCTATTTGAAACTGCGGCAAAACGTGCAGCAAGGTACGTAAAATGTTGTCGCACAAAAAGTGCAGAGGTACGTATTTTTATGAGACCAGGTTGCAAAAATGCTAAGCCATGAACCAAAACAACCTGGTCTGAGGTGAATCATTACAAAAATACAATGCATATATATATATATATATATATATATATATATATATTTATGCCATGGTCTTTCTGAATGCTCGATTCTGATTGGCTGGCAGGTGTTGATTAAATTCCTTTAACTGCACTGGTAGTTCCGGGTCAGTTTAATCACGTTCTATATTAATGCACTTCCTATAAAAATTGGTAACCATAGTAACATACAGTTACAGGTGAATAGTAATACAGACGAAAATAACCGTATTTTTTATCGTTCTGGTCAAATATTGCTGTGCAAATATTATTAACATCTTTAATATGTGAATGCTGGCAAATGACCATGGCATAAACGGGATAATCAACGGCTTGCTGTGCATTAAAAGATTTGAATGCACTTCGCGGAGGCAGCCACCCTCCACTGCGTGTTGGCCGGTTCTTCGCCTCCACGTCGGTCATTCAAATCATTTAATGCACAGCTAGCTGTTGATTATCCCTTACTTATGCCGTGGTCTGTCTGAATACTCGATTCTGATTGGCTGGCAGGTGTTGATTAAATTCGTTTAACTGCACAGGTAGTTCCAGGTCAGTTTAATCACGTTCTATATTAATGCGTGTCCTATAAACATTGGTAACCATAGTAACATACAGTTACAGTTGAATAGTACTACAGACGAAAATAACCATCATTTTTATCGTTCCGGTCAAATATTGCAGCACAAATATTGTTAACATCTTTAATATGTGAATGCTGGGAAATGACTATGGCATAAACAGGATAATCAACGGCTAGTTGTGCATTAAACGATTTGAATGCACTTCGCGGAGGCAACCACCCTCCGCTGTGCGCCGGGCGGTTCTTCGCCTCCATGACGTTTATTCAAATCATTTAATGCACAGCTAGCCATTGATTATCCCTTACATATATTAGTGCTGTCAATCGATTAAATTTTTTTTACTAATAATCACACTTTTTTTTTTCTGAAATTAATCACGATCATTAAATCCCACTTGACATTAAAGTTTTTAGATATACTTTTATATTGCAGTAATTTCACATTCAATCTTCAAATTAATGTACAAACAACATATTTTTAATATTTGTTTAATGGAATCTTTTTTTATGACTGAAGGCCAGTATCACTGATACCAATTAATACTGATTTCCCTAAAAAAAGTCCCTTAATATTTAACCATTGGCTATAGCCATTAAACATTACATTATAATTAAGAGCTATCAATTTTAACATTTATTAGACTTTAAAAATAACTCCTAATTTAAGTGAACTTAAAACAATCTTCACATAAATTCATTATAATAAATGTTATTGTTAATATTTAGCTAGACTACCCCTCAGAAATTGAAAAAAAAAGTCATCAAACACTAAATTATAAACTAAATACAGATAAATACTTACAGCTATATAAAAATTATTGATTTCCTCTTTTTTTCTTTTATTCTTGATGAACAGACATCACAGCAGCTGGTTATTAGGTTGTTTTTGGCTGCTATTTCTTTAAGAGCTGCCGCTGCTAAACGTGATGCAGATCTGACACGCAAGGTATTTTCTCTCAACTTTAATCACCTTTTCTGACCCATTTCAGTCTCGACTAATGAGTTGACGAGTTGAATCTGGTGTGTTAGATGAGGGAGACAGTGCTGGGCTGCTGCAGGACAGGTTTTAAAACCATTTCAGAGACATGTTCTTAATGTAATTCATATATAACATATTACATGCATGCACAGTTTTAAGGCAGCTTTAATCGCCTTTTTGGTAACTTCATGCCTTAACTGAGCACGACATTGCATGCACGTAGTTTATTTCGCGCTTTGACTCGTGCCTGCCCCTGAAGTGAAGATGGAGCGCGCGTCTGAAACGTCTCCGGATTGATGTGCTCGTAAAGACGTTCTGCGAGTGAATAAATGCACTTCTTGTCAAGAAAAAACAGACAGAAACAGCAGTTATGAGTGGGGTGGCCAACCCTACCCTCCGCCCCTGCGTTAACGGCGTTAAATATTTTTAATGCGTTACACTGAAAAAAAAAAAAAACGCGTTAACGCGCTAATTTTGACAGCACTAATATATATATATATATATATATATATATATATATATATATATATATATATATATATATATATATATAAGGCTACATTTATGTGATCAAAAATGCAGTAAAACAGTAATATTGTTATGAGATATTATTACAATTTTAAATAACTGTTATGTATTTTAATGCATTTAAATTGTACTGTGACACAAAGCTGACAAATGATTACTCCAGTCTCTAGTGTCACATGATCCTTCAGATATCATTCTAATATGCTGATTTGCTGCTCAAGAAACATAGTTATTAATGTTTAAAACAGTTGTGTTGCTTCATATTTTTGTGCAAACACTGATATATATATATATATATATATATATATATATATATATATATATATATATATATATATATATATATATATATATATATCATTTTCTTTCTTTTTTTTCTCCAGGATCCTTTGAATAAGAAGTTCAAAAGAACAGCATATATTTTAATATAATGATATTATAATATATTATATATTATATTAATATAATATAACATTTATAATATTTGCACAGTGTTTACAACATTTATTTATTAAGTAAATTGCAAAATAATCAGATATGTACAAAAACAGTGTATAATTGAATTTAGAGATCAGTGAGAGTGTGTGTAGAAAGGTTTACATATTACTGTTAAAGGTTGTTGTTGTTGTTTTTCCATTGAGGAAATGAATGGAATTCCTATGTTGTATGTATCCTACTTGTGCATGCAAAAATGGCAAGAGCTTTCATGAGCTGACAATGTGATAGGTTGACTTTACAGAGCTCTCAGGAGTCAAGAGTGCATTTTTCAGTTCACTGGAAACTAAATTCTTGTTTACATGTTCTCAGACTGCTACAGTGAGCAGGGATGAAGTAGTCACTGGATTTTCCAGGAGTTTAAAGGTTTGTGGCACGAAATTTTGTTGCATCTGAATATTCCACGGTTGCTTTTCACCCACACGCTAAGAAATGCAAATGAAAATAAATTGGATAAAGTGCAATTTCTTATTTGTGTAAGAAAAACAGCATCACCCATCAGCACCCTGTTTCAAAATTTACATACTGTCAGGCACGAGGCAGACAACTGCATCAGTTCCTGTCGAAATCCAGGCTGAGTGCTTTAAAATGGCTGTCAGGTGAAAGAACTAGAGTGCCTCGTTCGGAGCGGTTGAGTCATATCCTCTCCCGAGCCGTCACGCGTCAGACTGAGAGCGTTCATTAACGTGAATAAATTCCTCTGTGCTCGTTTCTCCTGCAAGGTCACAAATGTTGTGTCTGCTTTTGAGCTGAAAGCTTTTGTTTTAGCTACAGACTCTCTGAGCTCTCTATCTGGATCCTAATGTGTTGTCTCCTGATATCAACAAGCACCTGGAAAGCGAGTTAAGCCATTTCAGAATTGTATTACAAAAGATCAATTTTCCAATGTCAGTGACATTAGATATTCTTCATGAGTTATTGACGACCTTATCAGGGAAAGTGTTCTGCCATTCTTCGCAGGCTGTTGCACATGAAGTTTATTCAAGCAGCGAAGAGGCATTTGAGTCAATCTGTAACAGCGGCAAGCCTGAGGCATATAGCTAAGTGCTGATATTGAGCCAGACACCATAACTCCATCCTTAAAGTAATAGTTCACTCAAAAATGAAAATTCTGTCATCATCTCTTCACCCTCATGTCATTCCCAAACCCCAGGACTTTATTTCTTCTGTGGAACACTAAAGGAGACATTCTGACATCTGCTTAGGCGGGTGTCAAGACGTTCAGTGTAGAACAACTTAAATATTGGTCTGTTTGTCACACAAAGCTGTCACATGAAACTTGGAATATTGCATGCAAACTGAATGGACCACATTTGTGTTCTTTTTGAAGCAAATACTGCACCTAGAGTTTGATGTAACTGCTTGGAAAGGAGGGACTAGTACCAGTAGCCTACAGCTGAAGATCTCTTCTTTCAAATGATTTTACAATGACATGAAGGTGAGTAAATTATTTTCATTTTCATTTCACAGAATAAATTTTCATTTTTGAGTAAACTAATCCTTTAACTAAATCACACACTGCTTTTAAATTTGCAATGATTAAATAAATTAGCATCTCTTACACGTCATTGCAACTTTTCTAGCATGTGCACTTTGTAAATCCCTTACCAAAAAGTAGTACACTTCAAGTTTAATTTATTAAGTATACTTAAGTAAAATTCAAGTATATTTTTATGTAGTAAGTATGCAAATATCAGTGGACTAGTAGTATACTCATAAGTGTACTATTTCAATACTCCTTGGGACTAAATTGGCCCACTTTCTAGTATATACAAGTATACTTTTAAGCAGGGACGTGCACAGGGGGGTTGCTCAGGTTGCCCGGGCAACTGCCCATATACCCTTCTCGACTCACGTTGCCCTTCCGAGGTGGAAAAAAATAAATAAAAAAATCGTACAATGGATGCAGAATTTCACGTAAGCCTAGATTAAAAAAAAAAAAAAAAAAAAAAAACGCAAAGCCTCATTCACTTCCATATTCGGGAAAGTGAAAGTCAGTAGGGGAAGGGCAAACTCTGTTTACGTGGCTGCAGCGCTGCACGCGACCGGCACCTGAGCTGAGCCTGCATGAGCGGCACTAGGAGATTGTCGCGGTTGTCGGGTGAGACGACTTAACGTTGTCGGAAAGGTATAACCATGGGAATAACGGCGTTATAAATAAACGGCGTTATTTTTTTCAGTAACGAGTAATCAAACGAATTACTGTTTCCTCTGTTACAACGCCGTTACCGTTACTGACAATAAAATGTGGCGTTACTATATTATATTGTTAGAATTTAATTTTTCAGTTCATCTGAATGGATGCACAGTGTAGCTGTATTTGACGTGCCGTAAACTCTAGTGTGAAGCGCACGACTCGCCGTCGCTTTCTCTCACATACACGCACGCAAAGAAAGATACAGAGCGAGAGAGTCTTTCATAACATGCAGAATTGACGCGCTACATGTAAACGATATTCTGTGTTGTATTTTCCTGTCAAAATAACGGAGTTCCTTTGGAATTCTTCAGCTTTTAAGAACTACCGGTTTCTCTGGTAGTGGGCGGAACTAATGAGCAAAAGACAATCTCATTGGCTGGCGCTCACCTATTATCGTTTTGATTTCAGCAAATCAATTCGAGCGAACGCAGACAACGTGGTTAATATTCATGAACCCAGCAGCTCATTAGTCCTTAGTGCGTTTTATATTGATGACAAATATGCATTCATACTTGGTTATTCTAATTACTAAAGTTCTATCATCATATAATATTAAATTATCATAATATTATATTATAATGCTTGACTGACTGATACTAAGTGTCAGTAGATACATAGTGTAGGTTAATGTACAATGTTTCATAATAATAATTTATTCTTTTTAGTGTCCATTTCATTAATTTAACATATTTAATATTGGGGGCATCCAAACTTATTTGACATTTGAACATTTTTTAAAAAGTAACGCAATAATTACTTTCCCTGGTAATTAGTTACTTTTATAATGATGCAACTCAATTACTAACTCAGTTACTATTTGTGAGAAGTAACTAGTAACTATAACTAATTACTTTTTTAAAGTAACTGGGTATAACAAACGGAAATTTTGCATGTTTAGTATGTAAATTTGGAGAAACCTATCAGTGACTTGATAGGGTATTGTTAGGGATATTGATGTAGGGATTTTCATGACTCAAGTCAGGATTTTCTATGTTATTATTAGTAGTAGTTAAGGTGATTTAGTGCTGTATTTCAGTGTTTTACTACTTTGTGTATATATATTTTAATAAAGACCCTGTTATTCTCAGTCCTTCATATAGCCTGTGAGGTTTTTTTTTTTTTTTTTTTTTTTTTGGGGGGGGGGGAGGTGTTGCCCTTTTTTTAGGTCAGAGCAACTGCCCCTCAAAATTCCTGTGCACGTCCCTGCTTTTAAGTATACTTTAAGTATAACAGTAGTAAACTTTGAGTACACAACTAGTTTACATCAATGTTTTTAGCTTGTACTGCAACTATACTAAAAGTGAACTTATAGGTATACTGTGTAGCGTTTGGACCAATCAGACACACAATTTTTGCATTTGATTTAACAAATCCATTAGTTATTAGATTAACAAATGGTCACAGACCCCTCAGCCAATACACATACCCGGAGCCAGTAGGACTATCAAGGGCTTCAGGCCCCCTGGTGCCATGGCAACCCATCAGATAACACTAGTTTTATTGCTCAAAGGAATGCAAATGGTCGAGCAACACTCACTTCATATAGGAAAAAGACACTATGACATAAAATGGACTCTTCTCTAATTAATTCATAGAAAAACCTTTCTTTGAATGAGCACACATATCATTAAGTCATTGTGTATATTATTACTGTTTTTGTGTATTTTATACTGTTTTATGCATGCTTATAATAGATCACTAGTTAATATCACTCTGACTGTAACATGTTTGGTCTCTATCAATTCGTCTTTGGATGATCTAAGTGAGAGTGAATATTACATGTTGATACCTATGTAACATATCAGTGTCCTAAGAATCTTTAATAGTTTGTATAATAACTTTCAATCCAACCCCTTTTGCAAATTACCATGCTCTCAGACAAAGGGCCATAAACCCCCCAGTATTTCCAAACTCCCGCTTGGAAATTCAGCCTTTCTCATTGGTCAAGCCCATCCTGAGAGGTGTGACTCTTCACAGACTTTAAAGAGCCCACGCACAGTTCCCTCTTGTGCACTCTCTTCTGCTAAAAATCCCGGACTGCTGCCCGTGTGGAGAGCCTGAGCCGCTACCGGCGTGCCCGGTGGCCTCCAACATATCTCAGTTTTGCGGTTCTGTTAGATCCTAGAAGGATGTGAGCTAGAACTCTTCTGAAACTAAGTTTCGCGCTAGGCTTTGCGGCCTTGACCTTCCATTCAACCAAAGCTACTTGGACCTCAGAACACAGAATAACATCTTGTGGAATTCATCACTCTTCAACCCGGAAGAACGTGATCGCGAGTCCGAAATCTTGAAACCGTCGAGACTTTTCCTCCGAGACTGCATTCCAGACACAGGCCAACAGCCAGGGAAGTGCAAGTATGGTACATCTAACTAAACTAAACAGAGGTTTAGTATAAGTTATAGACCCCGTTATAAACTGCGCTGATGGTTTTACTCGGGTGGTTAACTAACTCTTTCCATAACTGCATTCTGTTTTCTCTAATGGCTTCATTCATCCACTTTAGCTCCCCTTTTGTATATACGCGTGAGTGTATGTATGTTTGTTTGTTTGTTTAGATTAGTTATGTGTGTTAGCGTTTAGTTAATAAAGTTGTGTGCACAAATTACATGAGTTTCTGGTTCTGCCTTGCAAATTAATGTCCCTTTACGATTTTGACCCTTGCTACATGCTCTAATGCATTAATACTTAAGAAAGTATTTTCTGTGGCCACGAAAATTTCCTTTCTTAGAGTTGATTTGAACTTGCACTGAATGGTCGCTGGATGACTAGATCAGTTGATGGCAATTTAATTCTGCTACAGTTATCACTGTCAGCCGATATAAATAATTGTAATTAATCATAATTAATTGTAATTATTTATATAAAATTCCCTTTTATGCTAATTTGCTACAACTGGTAGTTTACTAATTAAATACTTGTAGCATTTTTAGTATACATTGAAGTATGGTCTCAGTAAACTACTAGTTTAGTAGTTTTATACTGCAAGCATACTCATAAGTTTTCTTTAAATTAACTTTACATCATACTTTAAGTATACTGCTGTGTTCCTATTTAGGTATTACTTTGTATATATTTTGTTATATGAATGTCTGAAGATACAAAACATCAAAAGAAAGAATGTCTCGGTTACGTATGTAACCCTCGTTCCCTGAAGGAGGGAATGGAGACGTAACGTCAGTGTGACTGACTAATGGGATCTCGCCCGAGAGCCCAATCACCTTCGAGTGTTAACAAAACAAGCCAATGACAGTTGGCGTGCGTGTTTCGCCACGCGCACCCCGCCCCGCAGTGCGGGTATAAAAGGAGAGCGCGTGCAAACGCACATCAGTTTTTCGCTGAGGAGCCGAGACTGTGTGCCCCGGCCATACAGCGGTGGTACAGCAACCGTGGCGACGTGACGTCACCTCACCGTGAGGGGAGCCGTACCGTGGAAAATACACATGTGGGATCACCCAAAGGGGAATCACTACACATGGGCACCTAGCCCAGCACAAGGGCTGACCTTGGGCAAACACACGAGTGCTGAACCTGGCATCTGGCGCTCCGCCACGCCTGACTGCCAAGGGTGCGGGAGGAACTTCAACAGGGTTCGCCAAGGGGAACTGAACTGGGAAGCAGTAAAAACGCACGTTATCCGGTCCGTAGAGGGGAATAGCGCAGCAAGCGTGATCGACACAGAGCGGGTCCTGTGTTACTGGCCACCTGAGGTGAGTACACGGGAGGACACGGGCCCTACACGGAGATTATAGAACCTTTCAAACGTGTTAGGTGTCACCCATCCGGCAGCTCTACAGATGTCTGCTATCGAGGCACCCCGCACCAATGCCCAGGAAGAAGCAACACCTCTCGTAGAGTGTGCTCTTACTCCGAAGGGGCACGGCAAGCGTCGGACCTGGTAAGCTAAGACTATAGCCTCCACTATCCAGTGGGTGAGTCTTTGTTTGGAGACAGCTTTTCCCTTCTGCTGTCCTCCGAAGCAGACAAAGAGCTGGTCTGAGGTCCTGAAGCTCTGCGTGCGGTCCACGTAAACGCGCAAGGTGCGGACGGGACAGAGCAGAGCAATGGCTGGGTCTGCCTCCTCCCGGGGCAGCGTTTGCAAGTTCACCACCTGATCCCTAAAGGGCGTGGTAGGAACTTTGGGCACATATCCAGGCCGGGGTCTCAGGACAACGTGAGAGTTACCCGGCCCGAATTCTAGGCATGAATCGCCGACTGAAAATGCCTGCAGGTCCCCTACCCTCTTGACCGAGGCCAATGCTGTGAGGAGCACTGTCTTCAATGACAGAAACTTAAGCTCTACTGACTGCAGAGGCTCGAAGGGCTCCTCCTTCAAGGCCGTCAGGACTGAGGGGAGATCCCAAGAGGGTACCACATGAGGGCGCGGATGATTTAATCTCCCCACCCCTCCGAGGAACCTGATGACCAAGTCGTGCATCCCGACAGACTTACCGTCTACTGCATCGAAGGGGTTGGACGACTTCTGTTTTTTTAAAGTCGACTTTTATGTGAAGAAAGTCGATTCGAAGTCGACTAGTCGCTGATGACGTCATTAATGAACAAATAAGTCTGGAGCTGTGACAAACATCTTGTGCACAGCTATGGCATATGACACAGTGCCGCCCACATGGCTATTGCTCCTATAACAGCTCTTTTTATCAGTTCTTTTGTCTTTATATTCGTTATATTTCTCACAGATTTCTGCTCGTTCTAAATCACATACAGATAAAGTTGCACAGTAAAGATTACATTCATATGAATGCATTAGTGAGAGCGATTGCGTGTGTGAATTAATTCTACCTGGCAGCTACTCTCTACCTGGAAGCTGTGGGATTTAGTTAATTCGAAATATATGCTTGAACGTTTCAGTTTCTAAGCTATTTTATTGATAAATCGCAGAACAGTGTTGACAATACATTTCCGCGCTGAACGATTCTGTGCGCGTGCGATCTGCACGTGATGTATGCGCTACTGTCTGAAGCCTATGTGTGTGCGTTACAGAGCAACAGCGCATTATATTAGAATGGCGATTAACTGACCTATACTATAAGCTGTTTAAAACGTGCATTCTCCCGTTCAATTTCGAGCATCCAGTAATATAATCACACATGTCTTGTGGAGCGCTTTCAGAGTATGCATTTAATTGTCATTTTAGTTTGGAAACGGAGCTTAAATGTGGAAGTCCTTCAGAGATTTCTTATATTGTTGCACCCTCTATAAGACCAGCAACTAGTCGACGTCAAGCTAAAAGCGTCATGGCAGAGCATTAAAGTCGACTAGCCGACTAGTCGATTAGTTGGTGCAACCCCTACTGCATCGTGATGTACGGCAATAGCGGCAACATACACTTTGAGGATGGATGGAGACAGCCTTCGCTCCAACCCATCTTGCAGGAAGGATAGCACGACCCTGATTGGGCATCTCCAGGGGTCTTCCCGATGGAAATAGCACCAGTCGATGAACAGGTTCCACTTCAGCCTGTAAGCGTGTCTTGTAGACGGGGCTCTAGCTGAAGTGATGGTGTTTACTACTGCTGGAGGTAGCTCACCTAGAACCTCCGCGTTCCGTCCAGGGACCACACGTGGAGATTCCACAAGTCTGGACGCGGGTGCCAGAGGGTGCCCCCTCTCTGAGAAAGGAGATCCCTCCTCAGAGGAATTTGCCAAGGAGGGGCTATCGTGAGGAGCATCAGTTCGGGGAACCAAGTCTGATTGGGCCAGTAAGGCGCCACCAAGAGTACCTGCTCCTCGTCCTCCCTGACCTTGCACAGTGTCTGTGCGAGAAGGCTCACTGGGGGAAACGCATATTTGCGTAGGCCCCGAGGCCAGCTGTATGCCAGCGCGTCCGTGCTGAGGGTCCCCTCGGACAGGGAGTATAACAGCTGGCAATGGGACGTGTCTGGGGAGGCAAACAGGTCTACCTGAGCATCCCCGAAGCGTCTCCAAATCAGCTGGACTGTCTCGCAGTGGAGTCGCCATTCTCCCAGAAGGGCGGGCTGACGTGAAAGCTCGTCGACTGCACGATTGAGCTCGCCTGAGACATGAACCGTACGGACCAGTACATGCTTGTCGTGTAGCAGCGATTAGAAGTGGCGCAGAGCAAGCCTCGAGGCAGTTGATATGCCACTGCAGTCGGGGCCATGTCCAGATCCCCGCAGCTGCGTGCCCGTTGCACATGGCACCCCAGCCCATGGCAGAGGCATCTGTTGATACAACAACGTGCCTGGACACTTGCACTAGGGGCACTCCTGCCCGAAGAAAGGCAAGGTCCGACCATGGGCTGAAGGTCTGATGGCAGGACGGGGTGACAGAGACCCGGTACGTGCCGCATCGCCATGCCCATCTCGGGACCTGGTCATGAAGGCAACGCTGAAGTGGTCTCATATGAAGTAACCCGAGCGGCATGACAGCGCCTGCGGATGCCATATGCCCCAGGAGCCTCTGAAACTGTTTCAGTGGAACCACCCTCTTGCGCTGGAAAGACTCCAGGCAAATCAGCATTGACTGAGCATGCTCTACTGAGAGACGTGCCGTGAGGTTGACTGAGTCCAACTCCATGCTGAGAAAAGAGATCCTCTGCACAGGGGAGAGTTTTCTCTTTTCCCAGTTGACCCGAAGCTCCAACCGGCTGAGGTGACTGAGCACCTTGTCCCTGTAGCGTCAGAACGAGTCAGACAAAACTAAGATTCGATCAGAACATCGAAACATGAGGAGCCGAAATTCCGGAGAGGCCCAAGAAAACAGGACAACATCGTAAAGATTCCTATCTCCGACTTCTGGAGCAAGCCTTACCAACAAGCCTCTTTCACAGAACAGTTTGCAACATTAAGACAAAAGAACACTCATTGATAAGTGTTCTACGCAGGAGGAGATCGTCAAATTTGGGGTAAATAGTCAAGATTAATGATCAAAGAGATGGCCATCACATGTGTTCCACAAGAGAAATCACGAGCTTCTTTAGATTGACTTTTCCCCCACACATACAAGACAAAGACTGAGACTGAAATTCCTCTGTCCAAAGATCATGTCTTTTGGTCTCCACAGAAATACACAGAGACTTTCTTTTTCATATGCACATAAAATCATCCTAAAAAGACATTTCTAGGCATAACACTATATTATGTATGTAACACACACATTAGATTATCATGTTTTAAGCACATATTATGGATGTCTTTTTAATAACTATTGAATGACTTTAAGGTTTATTCGTGTTTGGTATGTATGAGCTTGACAATTCTAGCTTGAAACGTTTCTTCCAATTGTTTCTGTGTCAAATGTATCATATTCTGGTTGTAGAAATCACATCCAAAAGTGTACTTTGCCAGAGTGTGTAAAATTCGGACCATGTGACTGATAACATGCTGATTTATGATGGAAGGAACAACCCTAGCTAAGATAATAGCCTATCTAATTGGTCAAGACACCAGATGGGATGTGTCCAAAAGCCGAGTTTAAAACCTCAGGACAGCATCAAATCTTCCCTTCTCACCCTTTTTCTTCCCTTCTCGCCACCGCGTTTTGACGCTGTTTTAGCGCTCTTTGAGCGTGCTCTGGCCTACAGGCCAGTTGCTACTTAACACCACGATGAGAAGAAAAACCACCTAGTCTCGTTACTCATTTTATTCTTTTACTTTAGTTTCTTTTCTTTCCGCTGAGTCTCGTGTTCAAAAGTTAAGTTTGCCGCTAAGTCCAGCTCCGACTGCACCCGCTTCAAACTTCAACCAGCAACGGACTCCAAAACCATCCTCAGCCAACGCCCAACCATTGGCTTCCCAAGACATCACTTCAAAGACTACTGAACTTCCAACCAATCACCAACTTGGGAAAACCCCTTTCCTGCAACGATGACGACAGAAAGGAATCCCTGTAACACAAGGCAACGCAAGTACAAACTCCAGATTCTGGCTGAACTGGTGCATTTAATATAAATTTTAGCCTCATTGAGAAACTCAATGCGAGGGTTAATTAAGTGATTGATGGTTGTTCAGGTCTATGCAATAGCACATATTGCTATAAACTTGGGATTTCACATTCTCATTCTCTAAATTCCTCCTTTCTCTCTTTCTGCAACGTATGAATGTGTGACTGGTTGTGTTCATGTGTTAGATTAGTTTATGTCTTAGGTTTATATAAATAAAGTCGTATTTATATTTAAAAGAGAAGTATCTTGTGTTTTGTGCTTACAAGTTAATGTCTTAATCTGGCGATCTTGTTACTGTGCTTATTAATAGTGTTTTCACTATATTTTGGATTTGAATATCCAGTGCAGAAGTAATATTATACGGCTCGTTCAGTGAATCGCTGCCGACTCAGTGATCAGCCGCAAAACAGTGATTCTGTTCAAATTCTCTATAAAATCATAAATGATTCCCTTTGAGCTAAATTAAATTATATCCATGTATCAAACCCTACATCCCTGTGTTCGCACAACAGCGCTCGAGACTGGGCCAGTATGAGCCAGTCGTCGAGGTAGTTGAGAACGCGAATGCCTGCTTCCCTTAATGGAACAAGGGCTGCCTCCACGACCTTGGTAAAGACACAAGGTGACAGGGATAGCCCGAAGGGGAGGACCTTGTACTGATATGCTCACCCTTCGAACACAAAACGGAGAAATGGTCTGTGTCGAGGGAGGATTGAGACATGAAAGTACGCGTCCTTCAGGTCGATCGCTGCGAACCAATCGAGTGGACGGATGCACTGAAAAATGCGTTTCTGCGTCAACATCCTGAACGGAAGCTTGTGAAGGGCCCGGTTCAAGAACACGCAAGTCCAAAATTGGTCGTAACCCACCGCCTTTCTTGGGTACGATGAAGTAGGGGCTGTAGAACCCTGACTTCATCTCGGCTTGAGGGACCGGCTCTATCGCGTCCTTCGCCAGCAGGACCGCGACTTCTGCACGCAAGACAGGAGCGTCTTTGTTCAACACAGAGGTGAACCGAACGCCTCTGAACTTGGGAGGACGCCGGGCGAACTGAATCGCGTAGCCGAGACTGATGGTTCTCAGGAGCCAGCGAGACGGCCTGGGGAGCGCTAACCAGGCCCCCGAGAGACCGTACAAGCGGGACCAGGGGAGCCACCGACGTACCCGCGGTGGGGCAGCAAAGTGGAGCACAGGGACCCGACTCGGAAGGCAGTGCATCCCAGTGTGGGGTCTGAGTGTGCGGTGCAACATTTACCTGGCTCCACGGTTGGGCAGGGGGCACGGGAGAAGGCATCGCGTCCTCGGACCGGACCCTGCTGCCCGCTGGCGAAGAGAGAGGGGGACGGGGGTATAGAGACTGTGTCTCGTGCACCACCATCCTGGCCCTCTTGGGACCCAGAGAAAAAAGAAACTGCTCTTTTTTTGAGGTTTTGGGTCACCTGGTCCCGCTTGAACAAAATATAAAGGGAACAAAAGATTCTCCTCCCGGCCCTCCTCCGGGGGAAGGAGTGGTGCGGTCACCATCCCCTGAAGAGCAGGATCCAGAGACTCCGGGTCGCCCGTCTCAGGGACGCCGCTTGCCCTGGCGCCTCATGGGGTTGGCAGGGGCGGAGACGGGCTGCCCCTGCCAACCCCATGCCCCTGAGGAGGGCGCCCTTGGCGACGAGCAGACGGAGGGGCTGCAGCCGGCGGCTGGGTGGAGACAGCAGCAGACCGCCGGGGCAGGATATGACGCCTCCGTCTGCTTCTGTGCGGCGGAGAACTGTTGGGCAAAGCCCTCCACCGCTTTGCTGAATAGGCCGGCCTTGGAGATCGGGGAGTCCAAGAAGCGATGCTTGTCAGACTCCCTCATATCCGCCAAGGTCAGCCATAAATGGCGTTCCTGGACCACCAATGTGGACAGCGTCTGACCCAGGGCCCGCGCCGTGACTTTCGTCGCCCTTAGGGCGAGGTCCGTCGCTGTGCGCAGCTCCTGCCGCACACCTGGGTCAGAACCACCCTCGTGCAACTGCTTCAACGCCTTGGCCTGGTGGACTTGCAGGAGGGCCATGGCGTGCAGGGTGAAAGCGGCCTGTCCAGCAGCACTGTAAGCCTTGGCCGTCAGAGCGGACGAGAACTTACAGGCCCTGGACGGAAGGTGTGGATTACCCTTCCAGGTGGCGGCGCCTTGCGGGCAGAGCTGCATGGCAATAGCGCGCTCAACTGGGGGGATCTCCACATACCCTTGGGCCGCCCCACCGTCGAGGGTGGTGAGGGCGGAGGAGGGGCCAGGTCTGTTTTGGGCAGAAAAAGGTGCCCTCCAAGACCTAGTCACCTCCTGATGCACCTCTGGGAAGAATGGATCCTGAGGGCTCATCCGGGAACACCAGATGGTGCGATGCACTGGAGGAGTGAGAGGCCCGCGGAGATACACTCGACGGGGAAGCTCTCATTGTAATCCTCAGGTCACCCTGACCATGAGCCGAAGTATCCCTCCGAGAACCGGAGGAGCTAGAACGGGGCATGGCAAGGGGAATACCCCCCCCGTTTGACGAGGAGGTATCTGGAGCGCAGCATCGCGATGGTCATGTTCCCACAATGAGAACATGACTCATCCACAAGTGCTGCTTCAGCGTGCTGAAAGCCCAAGCACGAGACACAGCGATCGTGACCGTCAGATGAAGCCAGGAAACGACCACATCCAGAAACACATGAGCGGGAAGCCATCTTTAAAAAGACGCCCGTCGCTCGTGGAGCTCTTTTAGATATTTTGCTCTTTTAGAAAGAAAGAAAACACTCTTTTAGAGAAGCAATGAATCGCCCAGGGGAGGTCGCTGACGCGCCGTAACACCAACTGCTTCGTAGCTGTCTTGCAGACACTCTCGGAGATTCGCGCTGAATGGCTCGGCTCCGAAGCAAAAAGCTGATGTGCGTTTGCACGCGCACCCCGCCCCGCAGTGCGGGTATAAAAGGAGAGCGCGTGCAAACGCACATCAGCTTTTTGCTTCGGAGCCGAGCCATTCAGCGCGAAACACGCACACCAACTGTCATTGGCTTGTTTTGTTAACCTTTTCAGTGGTGAGTTTAAAATATTCCAGCGGTCCCCCCAGAGTGAGTTTTTTTTAGACGACCGTTATTTTAGAACGTTTCCCCTTAATGTTTCCACGGCGACGCGTCATGATTGTCACGTGACACACCGCGGCCACAATAACACTGTATGACAGATGGATCGCTTTTATTTAGTTTTTCCTTTTTTATTCAAAATATTCATAAACTTGCTTACCATATAATCAACTGTCTGATATTCCGATTCACAAATATGTGCAAATGAGTGTGTTTTATCATTTAAAAACAGTTCTAAATGATCTTGATCGTGATCTGTAATGTGAGATGGGCGCCACCATGTTTGTTCGCGCTGCAGTTCAGAGTCCTGTCAGTCGGATTTACATCAAGTAAATTCATCAATTTCTCACGAAATACATGCAAGTAAGTGGCGGGTGAAATGGGAGAAGAATAGAGTGAACTTTATAGTTACTTACACTATGTGTATTTGATATTAATAAAACACGTCTGAAAATTATATTTGAATGGATTGTTATTGCTGCTTCCATACACATCTGAGTGTATTTTACGAATTCTAAATGTATTGTTTTACTAGTATTTATGTGTATTCAAATGTCTAAAGCATATAATAAACATTATGTGGTTAAAAACACTGCATAGATGCGATTATATGACAAGTGCAGCTGCATCTCAGCTTCAGTCAACGCGCGAAAACACAGTTTGAATTTGGCAGTTATGCGACATCACCGAACGTTCTAAATCCCATATGTGGGACCGTACTCCCAGTGACACGGAAATGAAAATCCCATATGTGGGACCGTACCGCTCAAAAGGTTAACACTCGAAGGTGATTGGCCTCTCGGACGAGATCCCATTAGTCAGTCACACTGACGTTACGTCGACTGTGACTGACTGATAGGGAACAGGGTATCTGCTTGTAAACAAAAACATTTTATTCTAGCTCCATGCATTCTTTTTTAAACAGTTGAATGTGGGTAAGTTAGTTTCATAAATAAAAAAAATAAAATAAAATAAAGAAATAAACAACATTTTGAACAAAAAGCTGAAAAAAGACTATGAATTGGATTCAGAATGATAATCAAAATGTAGATGGAGTCGATCAACACCCCAAAGCTTGACGAGTCATTATTACCTCTTCATTGGTTGACATTTTATTTCGATGCTGTTTATTTATTGTCTTGGCTTTGTCACGGAATAAAACACATTGTCATTCAGAGTTGTTATTGTAATTAAAACTAAAACCATAATAAACCCTTTTCATTACTTAAAATAAATATTAGATGAATTAAAAGTAAATTTACTTTAATTGAAGTAATGTGCTTTAATTTAAAGCACTAAAATAACTTAAACTAAATAAACTGAAATTAATAAGAATAAATAAAAATGGGCATTTTTAAAAAAAAATAAAAAATTTAAAAGGCAAAACCACAACAAAATTACTAAAACTTTAAATAAAATTATAGTGAAAATATAAAAATAAAACTAAATATCAACTCAATATATTAACCAAAACTATAATGGCATATTAGTGATAATTCTGATATATATATATATATATATATATATATATATATATATATATATATATATATATATATATATATATATTTGTCCTAGTTTATGTTTCCATGTTTATGTTTACTTGAAATAAAATAAACATTAAAATAAACGTATATAATTGCAACAAAAAAAATATAAAATTTTAAAACTTTCTATTTCAGCTAGCTGTCAAGGCAACGTCTCATTTTTATTTAGTTTAATTTGATGTGGGCTACTAAAATAACTAAAATTGAAATTAAAATGTATGAAAACTACTCTCTCTCTCTATAAAGAAGATAGATAGATGATCTTTCACACTATGAGGCCAGTGCAGTTGAGTGCAGCTGAAAATCTTGAAGCTATATCCTCTGCAGACCTTTCTAGTTTACATTTATTTCATTTCAGTTTATTTGTACATTGCTTTTCACATTACATATTGTTCTGTAGCTGTAGCAGCTTTGCAAAGAATCATGCCTTCAGGACCCTGGTGAGCAGCCGAATACAACAATGGCATGAAAAGCTCCCTGAGAACACTTGTGAAATTAGTGGAGAGAGACAAAGAGGCAGAAAAACAATGCTTTCCGAGTTTCTACAAAAGGCATTTGCTGGAATGGAGCTTCTCCCTGAGTAGGCGGTATGTCCTTGAGTGCTTACCAAAGCACCAGCCACAGCAGCAGATGGAGCTCACAGAGCACAGACATGACTACCTTTGGCCGCTTACGGTTCTGGGTGGTCCCATGTGGGGTCCATGGGGCCCAAGCAGATGATGGACCCGATTCTTTAGGGAATTTAAGACTTTGCTTTTTGTAGTGGTCTCTTATATATTAAACTGACATCGAAGAACATATATTATCATCAAAAAAACACTTTATTCTTAAAGGGATACACTGTTAGACATTTCTGTATTTTCCACAGTTATTTACTGTATATCACCCAGTGTAATACTGCAAATTCCCTTTACAGTAAATAACTGTAATACCCTTTGCATCATGGGAATTTTCTGTGACGTCAGACCCCACATACAGAGACTTACTGTCTTTTTTAAAATTGCTGTATACTACTGTAACGGTATCATTGGCGCCATAATGAGGTAGTTTTATCTTCCTCATTTCTTACATTTGGATTGACACAATTTGCCCTGCACCGTGTCTAAAGCAGCAGCTTGGGACTGACTGCTGGACGTGTTACATCGCTTCTAATGATTGGAAAATCCATTTGTACTTCGTGTCAGAAACAGTGAAGGCGCTTGGAGTACATCTGTACAGGTGCTGGTCATATAATTAGAATATCATCAAAAAGTTGATTTATTTCACTATTTCCATTCAAAAAGTGAAACTTGTATATTATATTCATTCATTACACACAGACGGATATATTTCAAATATTTCAAATAACTGACAACTAAGGAAAATCCCAAATTCAGTATCTCAGAAAATTAGAATATTACTTAAGACCAATATAAAGAAAGGATTTTTAGAAATCTTGGCCAACTGAAAAGTATTAAAATGAAAAGTATGAGCATGTACAGCACTCAATACTTAGTTGGGGCTCCTTTTGCCTAAATTACTGCAGCAATGCGGCGTAGCATGGATTCGATCAGTCTGTGGCACTGCTCAGGTGTTATGAGAGCCCAGGTTGCTCTGATAGTGGCCTTCAGCTCATCTGCATTGTTGGGTCTGGTGTCTGTCATCTTCCTCTTGACAATACCCCATAGATTCTCTATGGGGTTCAGGTCAGGCGAGTTTGCTGGCCAATCAAGCACAGTAACACCATGGTCATTAAACCAGCTTTTGGTACCTTTGGCAGTGTGGGCAGGTGCCAACTCCTGCTGGAAAATGAAATCAGGATCTCCATAAAGCTTGTCAACAAAAGGAAGCATGAAGTGCTCTAAAATCTCCTGGTAGATGGCTGCGTTGACTGTGGACATCAGAAAACACAGTGGACCAACACCAGCAGATGACATGGCAGCTCAAATCATCACAGACTGTGTAAACTTCACACAGGACTTCAAGCATCATGGATTCTGTGCCTCTCCACTCTTCCTTCAGACTCGGGACCTTGATTTCCAAATGAAATGTAAAATTTACTTTCATCTGAAAAGAGGACTTTGGACCACTGAGCAACAGTCCAGTTCTTTTTCTCCACAGCCCAGGTAAGATGCTTCTGACGTTGTCTCTGGTTCAGAAGTGGCTTGGTAGCCCTTTTCCTGAAGATGTCTGAGCGTGGTGACTCTTGATGCACTGACTCCAGCTTCAGTTCTCTCCTTGTGAAGCTCTCCCAAGTGTTTGAATCGGCTTTTCTTGACTGTATTCTCAAGCTTGCGGTCATCCCTGTTGCTTGTGCACCTTTTTCTACCCAAATTCTTCCTTCCAGTCAACTTTGCATTTAATATGCTTTGATACAGCACTCTGTAAACAGCCACACCTTTCAGTAATGACCCTCTGTGACTTACCCTCTTTGTGGAGGGTGTCAACGTTCGTCTTCTGGATCATTGCCAAGTCAGCAGTCTTCTCCATTATTGTGGTTTCAAAGAACAAGAGATACCCAGAATTTATACTGTAGGGATGGTCATTTATTCAAACTCAAATGTAAATATTCTAATATTTTGAGATACTGATTTTTGACTTTCATGAGTTGTAAGCTCTAATCATCAAAATTAAAAGAAATAAACATTTGAAATATATCAGTCTGTGTGTAATGAATGAATATAATATACACGTTTCACTTTTTGAATGGAATTAGTGAAATAAATCAACTTTTTGATGATATTCTAATTATATGACCAGCACCTGTACATCAGAAATATACCGGGGGAATCAGTTTACTGTCCGCATCCACTGTAGATAGTATATATAATGGGATCTATATTGTTTTTTATCGAGTCACGCCTCGCCGCGCCACTCGTGTCCGAGGAAGACACGGAAGCAGCGGGGCATCGCTGCGGGTTTTTCCCGGGATGAACCTGCGAGAGTGGGTGAGCTCCGGAGAACATCTACGCTGTGTGTCGATGCACCTTACGAGAGAATAAGACCAGCAAGCAAGGTAAAAATATATGTACGTTTGTGTGTTTGTGTCAGATTTTTGCACACCAGTTTAACCCATAGTAACATTTACTCATAAACATGGCGGTTCCAGAACTTTACCATGGTAAACTGCGCTGTTGTTTCAAATGACTTTTGTCAGCTTATTGAATTAAGTTACCGAATTAAAATTGTTTTTAATGTGCAACACTTATCTTATATTAACATTAGTTTAACGAATATGAAATTTAGTTCAGGTGTTAATGTTGGCCAGTAGCCTGAGAAAATAAAATCGTATTTTAGCTAGGTTAAACTAGTTTTATGGCTAGCTGCCTTTCTAGTTTTAGAATTAGTTTGTTATAGTTTTTAATGGAATTTAAGATTTACTGCATTTTTTGTATTTGTGTTTTAAAGGCAACTGCAATGAAGCATCAAGAAAGACATGAGCAGGCCAGCCACCCTGAGACTGATCATTCATGGTAAGAGAACAACTATGGTTTTGAGAGGTTTGTGTATTCTATTTGAGGTTTCCTTTTTAAAAGTGTGCTATTTCTATTTCTTGCTTTTCAGAGAAGACATTTCTGTCACTAACAAAGTGGATGGTGAGCAAAGATGGTGGCCACGTTTTGGAGCAGCACCTGGGTTTTACAGATGGTTATGATTCTTTGGCTGTTTGTCATTTTCCCCATTATATTTCTGTTGCCTAAAGATTCTTTGTGAGGATGAATCCAGAGGACACAACATAATGCACTGCAAAACATCCTAAGACAAGAGAAATGGTGAAGATGCACTGTTCCAGCATTGGAAATCTGTATTTTTAAGTGTTATACATGCAGTGTTTTAAATAAAGATTTTGATATTTTGTAATTATTGTGTCTGTTTTAATTGAATGTGTAGAGTAAAAATAAAATGAATTCTATATAAAAATTATAAAATCTAATGAAATCTATATTAAAATGAATGAATTACAGTAGTATACTGATAAATCAAATACAGTTTGCTACTGTAAATCTTAATAACAGTAACTTACTGGCAACCCTTTGAAATGTCTAACAGTGTAGTTCAACTTAAAATGAAAGTTCTGTTTTCATGTACAAACAATATTAGACCCTGTTAACACTGACACAGACAATCGAATATATAGATGAGTTTGTTTCTTCACCAGAACAGATTTAAAAATTTTACATCACACCGCTTCTTCCCCAATGGGTCATCTGCAGTGAATGGGTGCCATCGGAATGATATTCCAAACAGCTGATAAAAACATCACGATAATCCACAAGTTGCATGTTTCATCAAGACATTTTTAACTTAAAAAAGATTCCGCTAAAATATGAGTGCTAAATTCATATTGATAATAAATAAATAAAATTAATTAAAAAGATAATACTAAAAAGATGCATTACATTATACAATTATTATACAATGAAAGCGAAAACAGTCCAAATGTGCAGGTGGATTTTAATGTGAGAGGACAACAGGGGATGGACTTTTTCACTGGAGGAAGCATGATAATGGACTATGAACTCAGATTTTGGCCTGGAATAATGCTTTAAAGTTAGAACACCATTAAGATGGATTTGTTTCTTTGAAACATGAAGGTTTTTACATCACAAGATTTTAACTGATGGACTGGAGTTATGTGGATTACTTGTGGATTATTGTGATGTTTTTTATCAGCTGTTTTGACTCTCTTTCTGACAGCACCCATTCACTGCAGAGGATCCATTGGTGAGCAAATTATATAATGCTGCATTTCTCCGAATCTTTTCTTATGAAGAAACAAACTCATCTACATCTATTATGGCCTGAGGGTGAGTACATTTTCATTTTGGGGTGAACTATTCCTTTAAGAACTCTTCAAGAAAAAAAATCCTTTTTGACAAACCATGTTCAAGGACATGCAATTGCGACACTGCGATGGTGTAATAGTTGGGACCATCGCTGTAAGGAGTGACCCAGCTCTCTCAGACACATATGATCAATAAATCTCAAGTGGTCTGAGCCACTTTAGGTGTTTTAACTTTCCAGGTAGATGGTGCGCTGAATTATGAACGTGTCACACCTCCATGCAGATTAAAAACTGGAAAATTAATACACTTTAGGTCATGTAATCTTTCCCCCCCCCCTGGCTGAGTTAATGAGACGGAGACAAAACAATCAATTATGGCTACATTGTTTGTCCTTCAAAGTGTCCACATTAATGAGTTTCCAATCTTGTTTCTTACACACTTGCACACATATCTTTGACCTCCACCACTCCACCGAACACAACAATGGTCCAGTGACTTTAAGCATTTAGGGAAGTATACCACTTCATATATGTATTTATTGACCAATGTGAGTCCAATTACAATTCCAGGACAAATCAATATGTATAGGAAGTATATGCTGTATTGATTTGTACCAAACAACAAAGAGGTGAATCTCACAAAGAAATGTCTGGGTCATCATAATAATAATTAATTAATTAATTTAAATAATAATAATAATAATAATAATAATAATAATAAAAGTTACATTGCATATAAAGAAAATCAAATCATTGTTTTATCAAGTTTATCATAGTTATAGTTATAATCAAAAATAAAAACCTTAAAACATGTTACTTGAAATAAATTTGAACTAAAATAAAATAATATATATATATATATATATAAAACATTTAAAAAGTAATATATATGTAATATATGCACTAAAATAATTTAAAGTAAAATTAAATATAAAGAGAAATGAAAATGAACAGAAATTATATAGACAATAAAAAATCAAATACATATGACTTTTTAACGCAAATTAAAAGGAAAATGTAAAATAAAAGATATAAATAAAAAAAGTAAAAACAATTTATACTGGTTTAAATAGTGATTTATGTTTATGACAATTAAATTTGTTTATGACATGTTCTCCTAAAAAACAAATGTGAAAAAAAATGTATTTGTGTGTTTATTTATTACAAGTATACATATATTTGTACTTAGTTTAATGTATTCTTTTGCATGGTATTAATGAGTTTTTAAGTAATTTTAAATACTTTTTAAATTAAATATAAACCAGTATGTATTTGCTACTCAATTAGAATTGTATTATTTTTGTGTTATTTTTATGTATTAAAAAATAAATAAATAAATAAATCAGATCAAACCAAATCAAATGGTAAAAAAAAAAAAAAAAAAAAAAAAAAAAAAAAAACACTTTTTCAAAATTCACATGACACATGAAATCATATTTTTTAGGGTTACAACTCTCCATATGACTAAAGGAAAAGATGAATTAATGTTTTCTGTAAGCTTGTGAGGCAGCATGGTGAAATTGCCTTTTCTGCAGGGAGCTCTTCGATCATGGCCGACTCACACTCACAACAGGTTCCTCTCTGGCCAGACAGAGGAATAATGTGTGGATGTGTTCATTTGCTTTGAAGGCTGATGGTCAAAGAGAAATTGTAGTGCTCTGGGAAAGACAAATGATCTCTTTCCTGAGTTAGGCCCTCCAATGAGTTGAGTAAGCACAAATAGGCAAAAATGGAAGTTTCTAGTTGGGCAGTTAAAGGACAGAAACATGTTTGTGGAGGTTACAGTACACATCAAACGGTCCAATTACACTGTATTTACACTCACAATCACCTGGAAGATTTTCAGTTTTCTGATTTATGTTTCTTGATGCATGCAGTTTCGAAATTACATAAGGCTACTTTAATCGCAGGAACAACAATGGTAATAATTAGATTTGTAAATTTCCTGAGGAAAATGTGAGTGATATTACATAGTGGTGAAAAAGAAATACACTTTATTTTTCACTTGTTATTAGGGGAATAATATAATTTAAAGAATACATATACAATTAAATGCAATGTTTTTAAACACTTAATTGCATGTTTGCAATTAAATGAAAATATATTACAATTGAAATTTATATTAAATGCAATATGAGGGTGCAAAACCCATTCTGACCCATGTAATTATTTGACCCATAATTTCAAAATTGAAATACTTGAATACTTGAAATATCTTTAAAGTTTAATACTGAATAAACTAAATAAACGATAAGCTAAAATTTTAAATTCAGTTCAATGTGTAATAAGATAATGATGAATTTGAAATTTAGCACATTTAAAATATATTTACTACACTACGGTTGAAACTAAAATCAAGTGCTTTACATGTGCTTTAGTATGTTAGTTAACTCATCAAAATAAGTGTATTTTGTAAAGCACAGCAAATGATTATTAAAACCAAATGTAATTTAAAACTTCTAATTTACCATTATTACAAAGTCTACCTCTTAAAAAGAATTGTACTGTAATTTGAAAGAAGCATCTGCTTAATGACTAAATGTAAATGTTGTATAATAGTGCAAACGATTTGTTGTGCCGAAATGTAATATTTAGTGTTAGGGATTTGTTGAATCTCAACTTTTAACCTCACAAATAAATGGATAATCCACAAAAGTGTTGTTATTTCACAAGTATGTGAAGCAGTAGTGCCTATCTAGTGAAAATAATGCCATGAGAGAGCGACTGTATGCAGCCTGTGTTGTTAATTATATATGGCTCATCTTTAAGATGCTTCCCCATGTCTGATTGACCAGACCCACCGGTAATGACAGCTGAGGTCACTGTATCGACTTCTGCCTCTATCCCGCCGTGCATTGATATTCCCAAAGCCCTCCGGCATTTTAAAGTTATTCTGATTGATTCGCTTCACCATTTTCTATGTTGTGGTTATTATTCCATAGTAGGTTCTGGAAAAGAGAAAGAACAGGAGAAAGAGTGAATATAAAAGGAGAGAGAGAGGTGCAGGAAATACATCCACATTTAGACCAGGGCTTCTTCTGTCTATTGTTTTTTATTTATTTATTTATTTTTGACATACTTCTCTTTGAAACTAGTAAAACTTTATAAAACTTGAACAACATTTGTACCCCACCAACATACAATTATCTATTAGTATTTTTGCTAAAAATACATTTACAGTATTCATTAGACGCTTTTGTCCAAAACAAAAAAGTGAACACCAAGGATCAAGCAATATTAGCCATGAAGTTATGTTTTTATTAATAATCACTGTTGATTAACAAAAAAAAAAAAGTTTTACTGGGTGAAAAATTAAAGTGGCAAATGTTCTTTCAGTTTTCTCTGATTTGTTATAAAATTATATATATATATATAATAACAACTTTAAAGGTGATTTTCTCAATATTTAGACTTTTTTTTGCACCCCCAGATTCCAGATTTTCCAGCTTATTTATGAATCTTACAATTTAGAAAAATGTACCCTTATGACTGGTTCCCTATCTGTCGGTCACTACGAGTTATGTCGTGACGACATTAGGGGATTCACTTGGGAGCCCCAATTATCTCTGACTTTAAAGGTCCCATATTATCAAAACTGAAATTTCCTGGCTTTTTTCATGATAACAGAGGTCTAGGGGCTGTGTAACTAACCGTATACGTTTCAAAACAGTCAATCCACAGTAAAGTGCACACAGCCTGCATAAAGTAGCTGTGATTTTTCACGAGCGGCTGTGACTTCCGTAAAAATGTGACGTCTACTCAGTCACCGCCTTCAGTCACCATCCCGAGCAACGCCCACCGTCCTTTTGCCAAATCCCCAGACAACATCGCGTCCATACCATTGCTGAGGAACAACAACAGGAAAACATGTAGAAAAGGTTAACTTTAACGGACGAAACCAGATCGGTCGACCTGTAACGTTACACTCTCACTCCAAGGATGGACGATCTGACAGGATTGTTACTATGAGGTGGATCACGTCTAACTTGTATAGTAAAGACAATCTTACCGTGTCTATTTATTCATGATGAAGATGTAAATACATTTCAATTTCAGCAGGCAACTATTTTTACAGCGACATTATTATTCCAGCCACAATTAATCACTACAATGTACAATTACAAAGGATTATATATAAATCGTCAGTTTGTTGTTTGACAAACATGCATACAGACATTATTTCATACCCGTCATAGTTCTGAGATGCAAGAAATCTTCAGACGCGCCCATAACAACAAAAGACAATACTTTATTGAACCTTTTCTGATAAGAAGTGTGCGCTGCAAACGCAAGCATTTTTGATGATCGTTTCTTACCAGTCCACTCGTTTTATCGCGTTTAACCACAGCTGTCATCGTTTTTTTGTCTGGCAGTGGCAGCAGGTATGCGATCAAATTTCTAATTTGAGGCTGTATTACATCGATTCTGTCACCCAACATCACAACAAGCTGATATTTTATGCTCCTTATGTAGCCGAATCTGCACTGGTTTGAATGGGCCGCCTCGCCTCCAGTTCTCCCTTCGTTTTGCTTCCAGCTTAGCGTGGTGACATAATTGTGACGTCGGCCCTACATGACCTTACTTACCTGTGATTGGCCTGGCCGTGCGTCACTCAGAAAACAACAGGCCAAGTCAGAAGGACTGCGAATCTTGAATCGGGCCCTTCTCAATCTCCCATTCAAGATGTTGATGCAGAAGTGCATCATCAGATGCAGTGGTTGACCTGAAGGATGCTTACTTTCATGTCTCCATTTTCCCTCGACACAGGCCATTCCCAGGGGTTGCATTCAAGGGTTGGGCATGGCAGTACAGGGTCCTCCCCTTCAGGCTCTCCCTGTCCCCTCGTGTCTTTACGTAAGTCACAGAGGGCGCCCTTGCCCCGT
This sequence comes from Acrossocheilus fasciatus, assembly GCA_036784905.1. Lineage (NCBI taxonomy): Eukaryota > Metazoa > Chordata > Actinopteri > Cypriniformes > Cyprinidae > Acrossocheilus > Acrossocheilus fasciatus. The sequence continues at coordinate 38,767,541 of CM071942.1, read as the reverse complement.
TACGGGAAGTGGGCATCAGGATCCTCAACTGTCTTGAGCATGGCTTGCGCGCGAGAACAGTTGTGCGATCACAGGGATCTGGTGCTCCGGCACCTCAGCCAGTTGTGGCTTCGGGTCAGCTGGTAAAAGAGGAAGCTCTCCCTCGTGCAGAGAAACTCTTTTCTTAGTATGGGGTTAGACTCGGTGATTGTGCAGACCTGCCTGAGTTCCTTCAGAGCAACGTGATCTCACAGAATTCCGTGTACTGTTCACGGACTTAATTAACCTCCGAATCTGTGGTGGCATCATGGAATCGCCGAAAATTCCGTGATGGGCTCACAGAAGTGATACCAATGTAAGTCAGTGACAGGCATCAGCCGTGCTCCACGCACGGAAACCCTTAGCATCAATATGCCGATGCGATACGGGGAAATTTATCGTCATCTTTATTGTTCAGAACTGGGTAGGTTTAGGGTAGGGGCTGTCAGGTACTCCAGTGAAAGTATAACTGAATCGGAGTCACTCTTTTTACGTTGAACCAGTGAATCCGTGCATGGACCACGGCTGATGCCTTCTGTGAGCCCATCACGGAATTTTTGGCGATTCTGTGATGCCACCACAGATTCTGAGGTTAATTAAGTCCGTGAACATTACACGGAATTCTGTGAGATCAGGTTGTTCAGAGGCAGGATGGTGGTACCACTGAAACACTTTTAGAGGCTCCTGGGGCATATTTCATCTGCAGCTGCAGTCTTGCCACTCGGATTGCTTCATATGGAACCACTTCAGCACAGGTTACACTCCTGAGTCCAGAGATGGACATTTCGCCGCGGTACAGTTCACGTAACCGTCACGCCAACGCATTGCCGCTAATTCAGCCCCTGGACGGACCTTGTCCTTCTACGGGTCGAAGTGCCCTTAGAACAAGTGTCTTGGCATGTCGTTGTCACGATGGATGCCTCCAGTGCGGGCTGGTGTGCTACATGCAACAGGCAGGCATTCTCGGGGTTCTGGACAGGGCCTCGACTTTGGCACATCAACTGCCTCGCGTTGCTGGCAGTGCTACTAGCCTTGCAGCGGTCCAGCCGGCTAGCACATGTTGGTCCACACGGACAACACTGTGGCTGTCTCGTACATCAACTGGCAGGGTTGTCTACAAACACATTGCATGTCACAACTCGCCTGCCATCTCATTCTCTGGAGTCAGATGCAGCACAAGTTCCTGTGTGCCGTCCACATCCTGGGGGAGCTCAATCGTGCAGCCAATGTGCTCTCACGACAGCTCACGTTCCCCAGAGAATGGTGACTCCATCCCGAGACAATCCGGTTCTGGAGTCGATTCGGGGAAGCTCAGGTAAACCTGGTTGCCTCCCACAAGCCCTCCCATGGCCAGTTGTATGGCCGAGGCCCCCTCGGCAAAGACGCACTGGCACGCAGCTGGCCTTGGGTTTTACACAAGTTTGTGTTTCCCCCAGTGAGCCTTCTCGCACAGACACTGTGCAAGGTCAGCGAGGATGAGGAACAGGTCCTGCTGGTTGCACCGTTGGCCCACCCGTACTTGGGTTTCGGAACTCATGCTCCTTGTGACAGCCCCTCCTGGCGCATCCCTCTGAGGAAGGATCTCCTACTAATTGGAGTAGTGCTTTCTTCCCTGCAGGAAAGGTTAGAGCGTAGGCTGTCCCCCTCCACCTTAAAAGTGCATGTGGCTGCTATCGCAGCGCATCACGTTGCAGTGGACAGCCGGTCCCTGGGAAAGCACGATCTCATTGTCAGGTTCCTGAGGGGTGCCAGAAGGTTAAATCCTCCTAGGCCACCCCTGGTGCCCTCCTGGGATCTCTCTATCGACCTGCCTCAAAGACCAATTTCATATGTAGTACTGCCCCAGGCCTGGGTCAGTCTATATCAGTATCTCCACATGTCACCTCCCTACAGGCAGGATGTGGCCTCCGTAGCGACCTTCTCTGGAAGGCTCACTTCCCCATCATTACGAGCTGTGACAACAAATAGGAAAGACTTGAAGCAATTTTTCGTTGAAGGTCAAAATCCCTTCAAAATTATGTGGTGAAAGGAACAGCGGCTTGGCTACCTCCAGCAGCGATACCAAAGTGATAACTGCGGGAACCAAGGTCAGCGAATTTGCGCTGGGGCGATGGGAAGGTTATGACCTTTGCATGGCATTTGTCTGTCACGTGCTTGCTTGTCAACATTTGTCATGCCATAAGGTTGTGACGGGGTTCAGGTTGTGGCGCTTTCCATGGACCTCTAATGTCGTCACGACATAACTCGTAGTGACCGACAGACAGGGAACGTCTCAGTTACGTATGTAACCCTCATTCCCTGATGGATGGAACGGAGACGTTGTGTCCCCATGCCACAATCTTGAACTATCGCTGGGTGCCAGGGACACGTTCTCGGCTCCTCAGTGGAAAACTGTCGCCTATTTATACCCGTATGCACGGGGAGTGGCTCAGGTATGCAAAATCCACTAGCCAATATTCATTGACGTTTTGTGGTCCAGGGTCACACACACACACACACACACACACACACACACACACACACACACACACACACACACACACACACACACACACACACACACACATATATATATATATATATATAAAACATGTTTCACCTATTAAAATAAAAATAATTAAACCATTACGCCTGTATACTGTTTTTCATGCAAACTTTGTGTTTATATATATATATATATATATATATATATATATATATATATATATACACATACATACATACATCTGCATGTATTTTATTTAATCCATTTATACAACACACATTATTTCATGTTTCATTTTTTCATTATTTCATGTTTTTTTTAATCATTTATCAATTTTAACATCCAGCATTTAATACAAGTTAATATAATTTAATTGTTGTGTTTCTTAAAGGATAAAACGAAATTGCTTGTAAGTAACAGTATGTAGAAAAACTGAAATACCAAAAGGAAGTAACCTTTTTTTTTTTTCAAAATGACAGCGTATATTCCAAGTCTTTTAAGGCTATACAATAGCTTTGTGTTATGAACAGACCAAAATATAAATTGTGCTTCATTAATAATCTGTACTTTTCCCCACCAAATATCATTTGCATGTTAGATGCATTGCGGCATGTTTGATTTCATTGACATGGTTCTGACATGGTTCTGACTGCAGTTGTGATGTGAAAGCTACAGCAGAGGAGAAGATCAATACTTCAGAAGACTAGCACATGAGTCACATGGTGAATAATCTGATTCCCTTTACAGAGACTGTAAAATAAATGCAACAGTGAATTCAATTCAAAATCAGCATTTGCGTTCAGCTGACGTTGAGTCTAATTAAGTCTTATTGGCAAACAAAGAGCTCATATGTTTGCGCTTTCATCTGAGAAAGCGTTCGGACCCCGACAGGGATGATTTGTACCATTGAACCATTTCAGTTTTCATCTCTCTTTGCTCGTCTTTTTAAAGAAGATCAAGTGCCACAGCAAAAAAAAAAAAAAAGCCTTTTTAAAGAAAGTTGTCAGGAGATTCTATCTCACAAGAACCAGCATCCCCGACAAAAACAGTCTTTGTACAGCTTATAAAAGTCAGCTCGTAAACTCATTTGTGCCACTCCACTGATAACATGTGGATTTGAGGATGTAATTTGATATTTTCATTTGACCTCTGATCTGGAACAGACCTCTAACCGATAGAGTGCTTGATGTTTCAATTGCGTTCTCTCTCCCTTTTCAACCTCTCTTTTCAAAATAAACAGCTGATGTAATTCAACAAGTCTTAAGTAATCTCCAAAAGCGGTGTTTTTTATTTAAGCCCAGCGGCGGGGTTATCGCTGATTCATAGTCGGGGCGGCAGTGAGGTGCATCTTCAATTTAGTTGCTGTGAATTGGCTAGCCATTGGAGATCGTTTTCTGGCTAATGTTGTGCTTCCTGGAACTGATGGCTGTAAATTGCTCCAAGGCAGAGATAGTTATCACCCCAGAACCTCCCCAGGGGACAAAAGACACAGGGCTGGTCATGATGGTTAAATTATACACCACGCTGACTTTTTTGCATTGTGAAAGGACGATTTGGCTGTGGAAATGCCACTTGTGTGGAACTGGGAAGTTGAAGTGCTTCACGTGGGAGAAAAAAATGGCAAACTAGGGCTGGGTGGGATGAGTTAGCTGTTGGTTGGTTGGTTGGACTTCATTTACATGTCAGAATGAATTTGCGTGATTTTCCATGACTTTTCCAGTCATTCAGATCAGTTATTTTAGTATTATTAATATAATATTATTGTTTTGGTTAATATTTTGAATTACATTTTATTTTTATATTTTCTGTTTTCACCTCAATTTCTGTTAAAATTGTATTATTTTGTTGTGTTTTTGTCCATGTAGTGTTTATGATTATGTTTATTATTATCATTATTTTTTTTTAGTTTGTTTAGTAACTTATTTCAGTAGGCTACTTCAGTTTAAACTATACAAAAATGAGAAATGTTACCTTGATAACTATAGCTGAAATTAAAGTATTTTTTTTTTTTTGCTTTTTTTTAAGTAAAGACAGTGTTTTTTAAAATGTTTTAGTTAACTATAATTAGATACAGATTATAGAAAATAATTTTATACTGATTACAGTCACAAAGAGCAATATCTGCCCAATTAAATATTAAAAATAAATAAATAAATATATAAATAAATAAAATCCTGAAAGAAGTTTCTTATTCCTACCAAAAATATTTATATAATTAACCAATTAAAAAACAAACAAAAACAAAAACCACTAATATTGGAAAATAATTATTAATTAAATAGAAAACTTTTTTTCCTTAAAAATATGTTAAAATATAATTTATGTCTGCAATACAAAGATGATTTTTCAGCATCACCAGTCCAGTATTCAGTGTCACATATTCCTTCAGAAATTATTCTAATATGATGATTTAATGCTCAAGAAACATTTATTATTATCAATAATGAAAACAGTTGTGCTGCTTTTTATTTTTTTGAAAACTGTGGTACTTGTATATTTTCTGAAATCTTTGATGAATAGAAAGTTGACAGCATTTAATTTTAAATCTAAAATGCTTTTCAAAGTTGTAAATAAGAAATGAAGAAATGCTATTTCAGTTTTTCTACTTCATAAAATAAATAATACTTTAAAATATAAACAATACATTATGATGCATCATATAAGAGGTCAGAAACCATTTCCAACAATGTTTCCTAAGGGTTTTTGACCTTTAATGCGAAGCACAATAATATTTTGTTAGTATTTTTGTGTACAAATCCCCCTGAACTCACCACTCGCCACAAACGCCAGCTTCCTCGTGTTGATGTCACTGGAGAGTTTTGGCTCCGACTGCTACTTATTGTGCATTATTTAACTTCCTGCCTTACCATTTGCTCTTGTCCCCTGAGAGTTACAAGGCTGCTTCACATTGGACTCGGTTTGAGTGACAGATGATGGCAGGCCAGGCTTGAACCGCTGCAGCAGGGAATCATGGGAGAAGCACAAGAACTCTGGTCTAGCAAAGAGGGAGCTTCAAACAGCATGAGAGCTGTGTGACTGGGCCTGTGTTTAATGTAGGAATTAATGTATGCTTGGGCTGGTCTCGCTTCTGTACGTGACTGGCATATTGTCCCCCGCTGTCTGTCAAAGACACAGGAGGACCTGCGCATCTGAAAAAGCGGGAAGGAGGAGGCACCTTGGAGATCACACCTGGAATGTTAACTTTGCAGACCAGGTGGAAGTTCTTTGGGTTATAATACATGCAAAAGGTGTCACCTGAGAAAATTCTTCACTTGAGAAACATTCTCAAGAAACCTTCATGTTTTTTTTTTTTTTTTTGGTAATAATTAAATTTTCATGTAAAATGACATTTATTTTGATAAATGTATGGATGCCTTAGATTAATTGGTATAAATTATTTGTGGGTTTTTGAAGTTGATAATTGTGTTGACAATTGTCTGATTTTTTTGTTCATAACATAATAACAATAGCTATATAATAAAAATATAATACAATAACATATTTTATTTTATATAAATATTCAATATTTTTAATAGCACTAATATATATATATACACACACACACACACACACACACACACATATATATATATATATATATATATATATATATATATTAGTGCTGTCAAATGATTAATCACAAATCGCAAAATGAAAGTTAAAAATAATGCAAAATAAAAGTTGTTGTTTATATAATGTGTTTACTGTGTATATTTATTATGTATATATAAATACACAAACATGCATGTATATATTTAAGAAAATATGCTATGTTTACATATTAAATATATTTATATATAATATAAATTATATGAATATAAATACAGTATATATATATATATGTATGTATGTATTGCATGTGTGTGTATTTGTATATACATAATAAATATACACTGTAGACACACATATATAAACAAAAACTTTTATTCTGGATGTTTTTCTAGAAGAATAATGAATCAATAAATGACTAAATAAATAAATTAAATAATATTACATAAATATTATTTTGATGATTAAATAACGTGAATCATGCACACAACCAGAAAAATAAGTGTGTGTAGTATATATTTTGACATGTGATATTTCTTGTGTGCATGTCTTTGAGACAAACACAAACTACTGGCATATTCAACTGCCTACACTTGTTGTACAACTTGTGCAACTTGTTCAAGTGCAACTTGTTGTTTTTGCTCCCTTGACAAAACTGTCATTATGAATATCAGGAGAACTATATGCACCAATAACTTCTATTAGTTCTGCATGTTTACGTTCAAGAAGAAAAGAGAAGATAATTAAAACTGTAAAAGAGAGAGTAAATTGAAACAGCTGGAGGTCACAGCTCCAGTCACTGTCGCCCGTCTCTGAGATATATTACATATAAAAATGGTGTGAATAAAAAGATCATTTCCACACGTATGCAACAATTATTTGACTCCCAACACGAGTACTAAGCTAATTTTGCCCCAGCAGGCACAGAATGATGATCCAATGCAGTACGGCGTGCCTTTGAAGTTTTCTGAGTGTGCTTATTAGTGGACTCTGCAGAGGTGCTTTGCAGATGAATTCCACCCCAAAATCAAAAGAACATAAGAAAATAAGACCTATTGCTGCAGATTTTTCCAATGTGACATTCACCCCAAATTTTCTACATATAAGTGTTTATTTAGTATCATTGATGTTGTACCATAGTTTTTGTTAATATTGTGAATTAGATTTTTTTATTTTGTATTTTCACTCCGATTTTAGTTAAATATTTTGTACTTTTGTGTATTTTTGTCATTTTTATTTGCATTTATAAACATTTTTATAAATTATATCTATTAAAGTATTATTATTATTATTATTATTATTATTATTATTATTATTATTATTATTTGACTGAAATATAATATTAGAACTGTTGAATGTCCTTACCAACACTTCTTGCTGAAATTGTAGTATGTGTAATTTCTTCACTCTAAAAAAAGGCTGGAAAAGCTTGTTTTTTTTTAACCCAAATGCTGAGTTCAGCCTGTTCAGTCATTTTATTGGATTATTTTTTAATATTTTTACCCAGGTGCTGGGTTATTATTATTTTTTTTTTTAACCCAAATGCTGGGTTCAGCCTTTTGGGTCATTTTATTTGGTTATTTTAATGCTGGGTTATTTTTTTCTACCTAACTGCTGGGTTGAGCTTGTCTCTGGTGAAACTTCTCAACAACCCCACTGCACTCTTTGGTGCACTCTTTCGAGGAAATAAAGGTTTGTATACATTTTATTCCATTTATAAAGTCTTTAATGTGGTGTAAATTATATTAATTTACGCAACGCAACATGAGGACAAGATGTCGGTCAGCTGCGGTCGTTTCGTGCTGGAAACACCTTTGCCTTGCATTACATAAATTGATTTTATTCGTTATAATATTGAGTGTAATTTAATTTGATGTTAAAATATGTTCTCTAATCTCAGTACTGTTTGTTTATGGACAGCTTTTGGAGTCAGTCACACAATCTCTCAGCTACGAGTGAAACGCGAGGCTGCGGTCTAAAGTTTGCAGTTCCCCGCAAACAGCAGCTCTTCACCGGCTCAGATTTCGGCAACACACTGGCACGATAATTAGCACTTTTTCGGTAAAAAGTGATTACAGGGAACGGTTGAATAAACTTAAATTAAAATGCTACTTTTAAATCTGCCTTTATTATTTCTAAAATGCTTGTTAAACGAGTTTAAATGTATGGAATATTGTAAACTATGCTATATTCACCCAAATAAATTCAATTTGTCTTGTATTTTGTCCATGGGTGTTCTTGCTTAATAATAAATGTTCATCTTTTGATTATTGCCGTTGCCTCTAGTAATTCTGTGATTTTTAATTTCCAGCCTATTTTAAGCCAGCAATATAATAATTTTTAAACAATAAATTAAACAACCCAGCATGGTGGGTAAAAACGGTTAACCCAACCAGCTGGGTCAAAATAACCCAGCATGTGTTCTGTCCAATATTTACCCAGCGCTGGGTTGCCAAATAACCTAAGCTGGGTTGTTTTTAATCCAGCATTTTTTAGAGTGTCATGACTTATTTTTTTTGTGCTTCTTTCAGCTTGTTAACAGATGCTCCATACAATTACCCAGCAGAACATCCATTCATCCATCTCTCCACATACTTAAAATAATGTATGACAGATACAATACAATAAGAACACAGCTTAAAAATAAAGCAGACTATATGAGAATCAATCAAACTGCTCTTATTGCATTGGTTCAGTAGTTGAAAGATGTTTCCGCTGTGAACTTTCCGGCCCTGAATGCAACTTTTTTTTTTTTTTTTTTTTTTTGCAGACTTTGGCTGCAGTGATTTGATCTGTGCCCAGTTTTATAAACCCTCTTGTGGTGACAAGAATATGGGCTGGTTTGCAGACACCACCCTCAAATCAGTGTAAAGGCCAGCATTTTTTGGAGCACCTTTAGGGTGTCAGTGGGGGGTGGTGATTGATGCTATCATCTTTAACCATCTCTGAGGTATTTGTGGCTCTGTGCGAGAAATGCCCCTCTCTCTTTATGACCCTCCACACCCCCCCACAGCCCACCGCTTTTCTTGTGGATCCCGTAGAAAAGGAACTTCTGATCTGCTTTGCACTCAAAGCGTTCGCCTCAAGCACTGGAATAAAAGCTTGACACCTCAATCAAATGTTGTTTCAGTCAAGAAAGTAAACTTTCACATTGCACAGAGAATGCGTCCATTTAGTAATCCAAGTCAGCACTTGAAACCGCACCTCAGCATTGTTTATGATTGGTTTTGTGCTAGTGATAATGTATAAATCTAAAATAAAAAAATAAAAAAAATTAAAAACATAGAGCGTAAAAATACAGTAAAAAACTGTAATATTGTGAAATAGTTCTAACTGTTAAAGAAATATTTTCTATTTGAATATATTTAAAAATGTAATTTATTCCTGTGATGCGAAGCTGAATCTTCTAACATGCTGATTTACTGCTAAGACATATTTGTTGTTATTATTATTACTATTATTATTATTATTATTATCATTATTTTCTTTTTTTAAACGCTGACGATTTTTTCAGAATTCTTTGATGAACAGAATACGAAAAAAGCAACATTTATTTGAAATATATTGTTTTGTAACAGTTGCAAAAACAGTATATTTAAATGTGTGTGTGTGTGTGTGTGTGTGTGTGTATATATATGTATATATATATATATACATATATATATATATATATATATATATATAATGTATGAAGATTTTGCAGATAACTTTATCAATTTTCAAAAATCACGTTTTTTTCATTGTGCATTCCAATTAATCTCAATCAAACTGCAGTTATTTTGATTAGGTCAAAAAATAACTAAAAATACAGCTAACTAACACAATAAAACTAAATAAAAACATGACATAATAAAAAACATTTTTTGAAAATGTAAAAAAAAAATAGTTATCTGTCTTTGCAAATAAACTCTTCATATATATATATATATATATATATATATATATATATATATATATATATATATATATATATATGAACAAAAGTATAAAAACAGCCTTTGCTTTTGTTTTTGGCTTGTTTCATGGCATTAGTTTTATTGTAATATTTACAATATTTATAATAATATTTAAATTATATAATATTTTATAGTAATATTTATTATAATAGTGTCTCTGGAGAAAACGAATGGGAAAAATGGATCTGAAACCAAAAATGTGAAAAAGTGGTCAGTTACTGTTGCGCTTTATTCTGAGCCATTCTTTTCTTTTGTGTGTACATACATTCAGCTTCTCATGCAGTACGTTTAGCGACAAAAAGTGGCTTTCATTTGTAATAGGCGCTTCAAACAGCTCACATTTCGCATCTCCTTTTGAGAAGTGTAGTGTAAACGATTGCGTATCGTTCCTGAATGACTACAATTGGCAATCATAAGTATTCAGCATTGAGCCGCTCTCGCTGATGTACGGTGGAGAAATAAGCAGTGCTATACGCTTTGATGCTGTCAGAGCTGGATTGCATCATGAAGACAGAGCCGCAAGCACTCTAGGTGTACCTGATGTATAATCAGACCCCTGATATTTAGTATCTTAATTAGTCTTCAGATTTAAAAACTAAGACTGGAGGGGATGTTTGATTTGCCAGAATAGATATTTGAGTCTCTCAAATGAACTAAACAACAACCGACAGATGCTGAGCTATTAAATGGGCTATTTTCTTTTTCCGTTACCAACTTTTTATTTATTTTCAAACACAACATCATAACATCCATTCAAAACAAACAAAACAAAACAAAAAAACAGACATGTAATCAATACTTTAAAAGTTCAGTCAAAAAGGAGAGAGAGAGGGAGGAAAAAAAAACAAAAAAACAAAAACAACAAAAAAAAACAAGTCATTAATTTATATAATCGAGTACGTTAAATAAAAAAAAACCCTGCCAAGCATCAATAGTAGAAGGCTTGGGCCCATTAATTTGCACTGTTGTACATTCACAAGTCACTATTTTCAGGAGGCTATGGATCCAATATGTTTTTCCACACATGTGCGGTGTAAACCAGTTCTGTATTATTGTCTTCTTCGCAGCCGTAAAACCAGCAAACAACATTCTCTTTTGTATTAAGCTTATACAGAGACCAGAATCATCATTAAGAAGACACAAACTTGGGTTAGCAAAGCAATCAATTTGTAGTAAGGAGGATAAAACCAGGTTTACATGTGTCCATAGATTAATGACGATAGGGCACTCCCAAAACATAAAGAAAACACCTGATGATGCAGTATTTCATATATGGCAGTTAAAATTTGGTTGTAGATTCATTTGGAATCTTTTGTAAGGAGTTATGTATGCTCTATGAATGACTTTAAAGTGAATAAGACGATGAGCCAAGTTTTTTAGCTGAGGTTAGACCACACTCTCTCCCAGTCGACAAATAAATTAAGGTCAGATAATTCCCTATTCCAAATAGATTGAATAGAAAGAGGTTTTGTAATGCAATCAGTAATTTTATTATATATTAAGGAAACAGATGGCCGACCAGAAGATGGTGCAATCCAATCCCGCATAGGATGAGAGGAAATGGGAGATGCCCAAGGAACTCCATACGCTTTGAGAGCAGAACGTAATTAAAGAAAGACAAAATATGTGGATGCTGATAAACAAAATTTAGTTTTTAATGTCTGAAATGAACAGAGGCCCTGGTTATCATATATATCACCGCACATGTTTACGCCTAAAGAAGACCAAGAGGGTTGGACAAATAGACGATTTATGCATAAAACATTTAAATTATGCCATAAAGGTGTACTGTTAAAAAAATTTGAAGGGTCCTCCTATCAGACGTTCAGCCGTTTCCCAGACTTTAATAGAATTAGCCACAACTGGACCAAATTTATAATTATCACATGTTTTTCCCCTGTGCCAGTAAATAAAATATCTTGGAGTCTATTTGGTTTAATCTTGTCAGCTTCAATCACTCTCCATGAAACTTTCGATTGAGGATCAACCCAATTATAAAGAGCCTTAAGTTGGAACGACCAATAATACAATTCAAAATTTGGTACAGCCAGTCCTCCTGTGTGTATAGGATGTTGTATTGTGGTAAGTTTGATTCTGGGGCATTTACCATTCCAGATAAATTGAGAAAGTATGGAGTTGATCTCCTTAAAGTAACCTGGAGGGCGAGAGAGTGGTAGTATAGAGAAAAGAAAGTTAAACCGAGGTAAAAAATTAATCTTAACTGTGGAGATTCTTCCTTGAAGAGAGACTTTAAGATTCTTCCATCTTTGAATGTCATTTTTGACCTTAACTAGAATACTATTAAAATTGTCCCTGGCAATCTTATGGATGTTTTTATAAATGGTAATGCCCAAATAGATGAAAGATTCCTTAATAGGGATAAATGAGGGAATAGAAGAATTAACCTTAACATTGTTAATTGGCATTAAAGCAGATTTGCTCCAATTTATTTTATATCCTGATAAGCTACTAAAATTATTAAATTTCTTAATTATGCTAGAGACTGAAACATCAAAGTGGTTTAAATATAGAATAATATCATCAGCGTACAATTAAATACTATGATTATGATCATGAATCTTAATCAATACTTCAGATTTCCTGATGGCTAGTGCTAAGGGTTCAAGAGATAAACAAAACAATAAGGGGGAAAGTGGACATCCCTGCCTCATTCCCCGCTGTAAAGGGAACGGGGGGAAATAATATTACCAGTCAAGACTGATGTCGCAGGTGAGTGGTAGAATGTCTTAATCACAGAAATTAAATGTTCACTGAAGCCAAAACATTGCAGCACTGCCCACATATAGTTCCACTCTAGCCTGTCAAAGGCCTTTTCTGCATCAAGTGAAAAAACGCAAAAGGGCTCAGATGAGAGTCTGCAAAGTCAAGAATATGAAAGAGTCGATGCATATTGTCAGACGCATTGCGCCCCTCGATAAAACCGGTTTGGTCCTCCTTGATCAAACTATGAATTACCTTCTCCATACGAGAAGCAAAAACTTTAGCATCAATTTTTAGATCACATGGGATAAGTGATGGCGGTCTGTAGCTGGAACAATCTAATGGATCTTTTTTAAGAAGTAATGATATCAATTATGTTTTTTGATCTCTATGAAATACACCATGTTCATTTGCAAAATTAAATGAATTAAGCATAAGTGTCCCTACCAAATCCCAAATTTATAAATATAATTCAGGGAGGAGATCATCCAACCCCGACGATTTGCCCTTTTGAAGGCTTTTTAGGAAGCTCCTCCAAATTAATGGGGACTCCAAAGACTCTTTATCCACCTGTGAGATCCGAGGCAATTCCAATTTTTCTAAATACTGCTTACAAATTGGTTCATCAAATTATGTTTCGGCTTTATACAGATTTGTGTAAAAACCTTTAAATATGTCGTTAATTGCAGCAGGGTTTGTGGTGACCTGACCATCCAATGAATTAATTGCGCTAATATATGCCTTAGACTCACATTCTTTCAGCCTAAGGGCCAATAGGTAACTACGTCTCTCTGATTTGTAATAATATTTCTGCCTCGTCCTATATAAGATAAATTCCGCCTTTGAGTGTGAAAGTAAATCATATTCTTCTTTTAAAGAGGACAGCTGTGTAGCCTGCTCAGTAAAATGCTGTTTTTTTGTAGGTTTTGTAATGATTGGATTTTATTTTCTAATTGTGTAAACTGGTGAATTTTCACTTTGGCAAGAGTAGAAGAGAAATATACAGAATCCTCGTATAGTACACTTAGTCATTTCTCCAGAGTATTTGAGGATCCACATCAGAGAGCATATTAATTTCAAGAAATTACTTTATATTTCTTTTAGAGAAGTAATGAAGGTCTGATTACTTAAATGGGTGGTTTACTGCGATTTCACTTTTTTCAGTTTAAATAGTGTGTAATGTTGCTGTTGGTGCATGAACAGTATCTGCAAAGTTGCTGCGCTGAAAGTTCAACGTAAGCAGAGATATCGTCTTAAAAAATCAGGAAGTTTAATGCCTACAAAAACGACTCATATAGGACTACAATGAGATACTTCCCGGGTTGCATACGAAATAAACCCATCAACCCCTCCCTCCGGAACATGCAGAAAAGGGGGCAAGGCCAGAGGAAGAGTTATAGTGGAGAATTGTAGTCATGCCGTCGAAACGGTGTTATTTTAACCCAGCTGTCAGGTCTTCTGTGTTCGGGCTTCCTACGGACGCTGTAGTTCGTCAACAATGCTTAAAATTTATGTTTGATTATGTTCCTGACAATTACAATCCTAATTTAGCTCTCTGTGCTGCGCATTTTACGGAAGACAGCTTCCAGAATCTACACGAGTTCAATGCCGGATTCACACAGAAACTATTACTAAAACATGGAGCAGTTCCAACTTTAAAACCAGAGGCAGCAGTTGTTTGGCCACAACCTGTAAGTAAGATTTCATAATTTTAAATGTATTTGCATGTATAATTTCAGACGTAATGTTTTAGTTTTATCAAGGTCGTAAACAAATGCCAACGCTGGCTTTAGTAGCCAGTTAGTTAAATGCTATTTCGTGTGTCTATGACAAACGCATACAAACATTTTGGACCCGAATTTGTAATTATGTACTAATTGTGTAAATGTATTTTCCATGTATACTTTATGACGTAATTTTTCGATTTGATCAAGAACGTAAACACAAACCAACGCTGTTTGGTTAGTAGCCAGTTAGTTCGATGCTGTTTTGTGTGTATAAGACAAACGTGTACAAACTTCAAAAAATTATATGTAATCACAACAGCAAACTTCCATTCAGAAACGTTTGTAAGAGCCGTGCTTGCGGAAGTTCTGCTTGACTCTCTTCATTACCGCTTTCTGGGTCTGATTCTGGCTCAAACTGATACGGCAATATTGACACCATTATTTACATTTGACCGCAGCACGTGCAGCTGTCGCTCGTAAAGGTAATGGGAGTGACGTTTCCGGACAATGTGCAGTACGCAGTTTAGCCAATCACAACACACCGATCACAACTAACCAATCTGAGCCCATCTCCTGTTTCTGAGGGAGTGGTTTCATATAATCAGGAAGTCAACCGGTCGTTCAAATGACAGAGGAGAAAGCGGCTTATAACAACGGTGAAAAATATGAAAAATAAGGCTTTTTTTAACAAACGAAACACGAAGACATGTTATATTGCACCCCATAAACACAATCAAGCAAAGAAAAAAAAGCAGGAAACCACCCTTTTACTTAATAATGAAATGTTAAAGCGCCATCTAGGGGATTTGGCTTTAATATCGGAAAGAGGAATATTGCATAACACAGCAGAATGATCAGATAATAAAATTGGTAATATAGAGATGGAGGAATTAGACAAAATTAAAGATGGGCTGAGAAATATGTAGTCTGTCCTAGAGAAAGTCTTATGTCTTAAGTGAAGTCCTTAGATTTAGCATTCTGAATTCTACAAAGAAAAAAGATGGATTGACTGTTGTATCAGATTGAGATTTATCCAAAGCAGGATTTACGACAGCATTAAAATCACCACCCACCACTAATGGGCAATCAGTATGCTCAAGTAGTGTTTTGGAAATATTTGTAAAGAATTCACTGTCTGTCTCATTTGGACCGTAAATAGAGACCAATGCTACCCTATTATTATGTATCTTGCAACGGATAAAAACAAATCTACCCTCCTCATCACTTCATGTAACTTCCTGTTAACAAGGATAAGCACCCCCTTCATTTTATTAAAAGCGCAGGAGAAGGCTGCCAATTTATAACTTTTATTATGGAAACGTGCCACGTCAGATTGCTTTAAATGTGTCTCTTGTATCAGCGCACAGGAAATCGTTTTACGGTGTAAATATTCTAATACACGAGTACGTTTCACAGCAGAATTTAGGCCATTCACATTCAATGATAAAATATTTAGAGTATGCATTGAGTATTCATAATCCCAAAACTGTAATCAGTACATGAAGAAAAGCAAAAGCACTCCCATTCTGTAAGTAACATGTAAACGCTGGTGTGTATTCTACCAAACCACCTAGATAAAAAATCCTTTTAGAAATAAGGTAAAATAAATAAAAGTATGAATGTCTGTTGTAAAAAAATAAAAGCAACACAGAAACAGGAACAACAAACAACTATAAACAAGAAACAGCTCAGACTGCATTTTACCGAGAACGTAGGTCTGATTGAGCTACAAAAAAATGGTGATGATACGTGACCGGCCCACCTCAACGCAAGACATGTCCCCAAAAGGCCCACATAGTCAAAAATGATTGTAATTAAACCTACTCTCCATTAGACCCCTCCAAAAAAAGGGTGTTAGTCTTACCAGTAAAGAGACAGTTGAGCCAGATAAATAGGAACAATATCCCAGGAGGAGAGAGAGAGAGAGAAAGAAAGAAGAAGAAGAAAAAAAAAGTGATTTAACAAGTGTCCACATCCACCTTGTTATTATCCTCTCCTGTGCAGCTGGAATCGCCTCCATCCCGGTCATTAAGTTCTTTTTGCTGGGCCAAAGAGATGGAGATGGTGGCCGCTGTTTTCCGTTGCTTTGTAGAGCTGCAGCATAAGTCTTCTGTGACAGTGAGCTGATAAAATCCTCCGCTTTCTGAGGAGAGTCGAACATCATCTGCTCACCTTTGTGCCTTAGTTTAATTACCACCGGATAGGTGAGGAAGGGCTGAAGACCAAGTGCTGTCATCTTCGTCAAGATTGGGTTAAAGCTCTTTCTCTTGGTAGTTGAGGCTGGACTAAAGTCGGGAAAAAATATCCGGTGTATTTTACCGGATATGCTTGCCGATCACCCTTCAGGATAGTTGATCTGTCATGCCATATTAGTACACGGAAGATGAGAGTACGTGGCCAATTGGAGTTTTTCCTTCCGTCATACGATGAGCCCAGTCAATCTCGATGGCACTGCCTTTCAGGGAAGGGATCAACTTGGAAAGATTAGCTCTGAGGAAGCCAGCTGCATCGGAGCCCTCCGCCCCCTCCGGAAACCCCACCAGTCGCATTTCTCCTGCTCCTATCTTCAATGTCCGTCATCTTCTCAGTGAGTTGCTCCAGCTGATTTCTTAAGTTTGTGACTGTCCTCCTATCCTCACTTGCAGCTGCTTGAACGGAATCGACCCGGTCACGTGGCTGCTTCGCCGCGCTAGCTAGTCCCTCAAGCTCCGCTCTTAGCTCTTTAACAGAATTGTTGGTCGCTTGTATGTCTGCACGCAAGTCACACAACGCTGGGGTCAGTACGGAGTCTGCCACATCTCTTACTGTCGAGGCCACAACCGAATCCAAAGTACTTTGCTGCTCTTTAAGTGCTAGCTTGATACCGTTAGCGATAGCACCATCGAGATCCTCTCTGGAGATGGTAGAATCTTTGAATTTTTTCTTTGTTGGTGATTGCTTAATGTTTCTTTTCCGACTGTCTTTGACTGTTGAAGTATTCATGATGGGTTAAATATAGAGTGGTTTAAAATTTACTGACAGGATTATATAATATTTGCAGATTGAAGGACTACACATGCATCGCTGTCGAAGGGTCACGTGATCTCCTCTTAAATGGGCTATTTTCTGTAATTTAGCATGTTATTTTTAAAAGTCAGTTTACAATGTATGGAAGCTTATTTCTGTTCAGGAATAAAAAAGTAAAACAGTAATTGACTTTCTAAAAGTAAAATGACTTTTTATCTCATGATTCTGTTTTTCAGACTAAGAATTCTGACATTTTACTTGCAATTCCAAGTTTGCATCTTGCAATTCTGCATTCTTGCAGTTCTGATTTTTTTTCCCCTCTGAAATTTGACAACATTTTGATGCAAAATATTTTTTTGTTTTTGTTTCTGCCATGGAAGGAAAAAAAAATAAAAAAGGTAATCGTAACTTTTTATCTCACAGTTCTGACTTTTTTCTTGCAATTACATATTTATATTGTACAATTTTGACTTTTCTTTTCAGAATTGCACATTTATATCTCACAATTGCTATTCTGAGTTTATATCTTGCGATTCAGATTACTTTTCTCTGAATTTTGAGTTTACATCTCAGAACTTTTTTGTGAGATGCAAAAGTTTTTTTTTTCTTTTTCTTTCATTTTCCAAACCGTGTTTTTGGCTTGTCCTGAATCACTATGGTACACCTATAATAAGTGTTTATATTCAGACTATTTTAGACTGGTTCGGGTAGGTACCGCTGCGGAGTAGCCCAGTATCTGCGTGATTTGTAATAGACATAAACAGAGAGAAGTAGCTCCGGCTACAATGTTCTTCTGCAAGACGCGTGCAGTTCTGAGAGCATATATTGCAATTCTGCCTCCTTTTTTTTTTTTTTTTTTTGCAATTTCGAGTTTATATCTGACAATTTAGACTTTTCATCTCATACTTTTCTTCTCTGTTTATTACTTGCAATTCTCAGTTTATATCTAGAAAAATGTCAGAATTGTGAAATGCAAATTTAGAATTGCAAAAAGTCTGAATTTCATTTTGGCAGAAACAAGCTTCCTTTAGTTTGATAACCAAACCGTGGTGAATTAAACCCATTCAGTGACTCTATGAATGAAAAAAAAGCTATTTGCATCGCCGTATCTTTAAGACAGCTGGTGATATGTCCCTTTAAATGAGAGCGAGTGAGATTTGGAACCAAAGGATTGCTGGCTCAACATGACACGATTGCGGTTCATGAGGTGAATTTCAGCAGGCAGAAACTATTAAATTACCATCAGCGTGAGAATGCTTGCTGAGGTCTCTGTAAGTGAACCATTTAGCAGCTACAAATGCCAAAAATCCAATTAGCATGAACTAATACAGAATACACAACAGCATTATTAAAGGTTACACGTCAAATGTGTTTAAAATCGATCATAAAATGCGACTCCAACCACCTCAGGTGTGGTAAGTAATTTACTCAGCTCAAAAGGCCACCAATGATAATTGGCCCTTTGTCCCACATAGTTTTTCAGTTCAGTTTTGAGATACTCTCCTCACCCTTTCTGTTGTTTATTTATTTATTTATTTATTTTGGTGTCCATCCAGATTGAAAAATGACTGAAATTTGCAGTTGTGTTGTCTGAACAGCTGTGTGTACTCACATTTCCACTCATACTATTATTTTAAATTGCTTGCCCCATTTATGTCTACTCTCTTTGAATCAGATTGCATCTGACATGTTCTCACATATTTTCTTCCTGATTACTGATTATAAATTGTTCGTCGTGTTACTTTGTTAGTTGCTGCATATGAGTCTATATATGTGAACGGTATCACTCTTTATTTTAAGGTTCAATTCTCACTATTAACAATCCATTAATTATGACATTTGCCTCAATAAACTGCTAATTTGCTGCTGATTAATAGTTAGTAAGGTAGTTGTTGGGTATGCTAATAAGCAACAAGTTGGTTTCCACACTCTAAAAAGTGCTAAGTTGACTTAACTTAATCATTTTAAGGCAACAGGTTTCCTCAACTGTTTTAAGTAAATAATAATAATAAAAATAAATAAATAATAATAAAAAAAAGTTAAGTGAACTTGACAATTCACTTAACTTATTTTTTAATTATCATTTACTTAAAAATTTTAAGGCAACAGGTTTCCTCAATTTTTTTAAGTTAAGTCAACTTAGCACTTTTTACAGTGTATAAATAAGTTTTACCGCAAAGAGTGTTAAGACATCAAAAGTTTTCTTCAAATAGATTTCTTCATTTGTGACGCAGTAGCTCAGCTATGGTTTTGTAGAGTAAAATAAATTTGCTTTGAATATCACCAATATATATATATATATATATATAAATATATATATATATATATATATATATATATATATATATATATATATATATATATATACATACACACACACACACACACACACACACACACACACACAGTTCAAAATAACAGCATTTATTTCAATGTAATGTGTCCTTCCTAAATAAAATTATTTAAAAAAATAAATAAAAATAATGCAATAAAGAAAAAAAAAGAAAATATTATAAGAAAGAAATATAAGAAAGAAAAAAAGAAAGAAAACGCTTTTGAATGGTAATGTATAATATAATGTAATATAATATAATATAATATAATATAATATAATATAATATAATATAATATAATATAATATAATATAATATTGTAATTGTATGGGACATTTTCCTACTAAAATTGTACTTTTGACTTCCAAGTAATAAAGCCATAAGGGTTTAGAACACGATGCAGGTGAGTGTATGATTTCTTGGTAAACAGTTAATTTAGGGAATATGACAAACCTATTTTCACAGGTTGTGCCTTGTCTCTTGTCCACACACTGGCCGAACGAAGGACATTCCTCACGTCCTCAACCATCTAAAGAAAAGGAGCTTAAACGTCTGCTGAAATTTAAATGCTTCCTGATTCTCTTCTGTCTTCACCTCTCTGCTCATCCCTTGTTTCTTTCTCATTCCTCCTCCAGCTGTCAGTATCACGTTCTGGATCAGTGAGAGAGGCCAGATGGCATCAAGCGCAGGGATCACCCTTTCTCTCTCTTTTTCTTGGTCTTCTTCCCTCTCTCTGTCTCTCTCTCTCTCTGCCCTGAGCTGAACTGTGTTGGACTGTCAGTTCTCTCCTGGCTTCAGCTTTCTGTGCAGGGCAGCTGAGTTCCCTCTTGGTCTCCTTTGGCGATGTGAAGGCCCTTGCCCTCTTATCATTCTGCTAGCTCCTCACTCCAGTCCATTTTCAATGCCCCTTCTCTTCTCTCTCACAGTGAGCCCTCACAGCTCGCACTCACACTCTCCCGGCCTCCTACAGAGAGATCCATTGACTCGGCCCTGTAAGAAGTGTAGTACTGCAGGCTGCTAGGAGCATCTGCACATGCTGATTAATGAGCTGCTGTGCTTGGAAGCGCTAATACGCTAAAATGAGGGCAGAATTAAAGTATTGCACAGCTTCTATCAATAACGGAGACAACAAATTAGATCCGGAAATGTTTACAGGAGGGAAAGGATGGCGCTGTGTTCCCTAACCTGGGGTCGCCAAGCGTTCTTGATGTTTAGAGAGCTGATTATGATTTTAGCTGAAAATAATTCATAATGTGAGAGATGTTTTTTACCTAGCTGAGTGAAAAAAAAAAAAGGTTTTAGTTACTTGTTTTTATGCATCAGGAATTTATTGGATTGGGAAAACTGATGATAAGTAGCTTGGCAACGTCAATCAAAAATAAAAATTCAGATGGTGCTGCATATCCTTAAGTTATGATGAAAGATTCTTAGCACACATTTTTGTTTGGAATAATCAAGAAATCATTCACAATTAGTACTGAGAAACAGGTTTATTCATGTAAAATTAAAACCATAATAATACATTAAATAAACACATTAATAATCATATCAATAATAATAAAATACTTGTATATAAATGTAAAACGAAATACGAAATAAAATATTGAAGATTTATTTATACTTTTATATCACATTTCTCATTTTTGTTTAGTTTAAGTTAAACAGCAAAATGTATTAAATTAACTAAAATTAAAGTGAAAACTAAACTAAAGCTAATAAATAGAAAAATAATAAAATTAACACAATTAAAACAAAAACTAATAAAATTACAATAAAGTAAAAACTAAACTAAAACTAACAAATATAAATTAATAAGATTTATTAAAAATGAATAAATACAAATTAAACTAATAAAATGACAAAAAGACTAAAACTTTAAAATTGTAAAGTGAAATAGAAAAAAAAGAAAAATTCATAATACTACCCAAAACTGTAATAGTATCTGATACCACTGTTATAACCAAAATAACACTGTTGAGAAAGTTTTGATTTTAAGCTAATTTAAACATTTTTGTTTGTTGAGACAAAACTTTAAGTTTAAAAAAATAAATAAATAAATCTGAAATATTTAAAACTTTCTTCTGACAAATATGATGGCTGCTTAGCTCATAAATCATATTAACAGCTCATTCATAATTTACAATCTATTAGCTGTAACTTACATTAAGAATGAGCAGTGTGAACTTTGCGTAACAGTAGGAACACAGAATCAACTGATGATGTTTTTAAGGAGGTGTGAATAAGAGTGATGTGGTTGGCTGGTGCAGCCAGTGTAAATCATGAGAATACTGTATTTAACAGAGCATATTCATCATTCAAATGGATGAATCAATGAGAAATTGCAACTGCACAGTCTAGACACCCAGATTTCTCTGCATATCATAGAAACACACGTCTAGGACTAGACAAATGATGTGATTAAGTTGGTGGAGGAAGGCCAACAAGAACCATTGGCCAGAACACCAGGGTGAACATCTCGATTCTTTATGCGAAATGTCAGATGTCTCAACTAAAGAACATCACCTTTTGATGAACTCTTCTGTGCAGCTGTACATCACAGGGATTCACAGCACAGAGAGACGTACGGGGCGCTGCCAACCTGCACCTTCTCCTGCAGAAAAGGACTCCAAGCCAGCTGAGGATCAGCTTCCATATGCTTGGCCTGAGCGATTATTGCACTTTGGTATTGCCACACACACACACACACACACATACAAATGTGGGCTTTTTCTGTTAAAATACTTTTAACAGTTCCCCTTTGGATTCCAACATTTTCCCAGCTGACTCAACATTTTGTTCTCTGTAGTATTTTCTAGTTCAGTGGACACATTTAGTTTCTTCAGACAATTCAAAGAGCTACAGTATGTACTTGCATTAATGTTACCAAGGATTTACTTTATAATTTATGTGTTCTGTGTTCTGTGTTCCTACCATGACAAAAAGAATAAAATAAATGAATAAAATAAAAACCAGCGTTGATAATGTTAACTACACCTTTTAAAATATGTTTTTGTTAATTGAAATATATAAAAAAAAAAAAACTAAAAAAAAAAAAAAAAACATTAAATGAACATAAGAAATGTTGCCTTGGAAACAAACTAAAATAATCTCAAATTGCAGTTCTAAAATGACTAAAACTAAAACTAAAATAAATTAAAGCTAAATTGAAATATAAATCCCCCAAAAAACTAATACAAATGACAATCTTAAACTAAAATTAAAATGAAAGCTAAAAATATACAATGAAAGCTAATTCAAAATATTATTAAACTATAGGCTATATAAATAATACAAAAATAACACAGAAAATGAATAGAAGAAATGTATGCAAAGGTAAAAGCACTGCAAAGGAAGATGGGCTTTTATTGCGAGTGCCGACCTCTCTGTGATCTGTGTGAATTGTGCTGTATTAGATCACAGTGAAGCACTTGGGAAACAACGGTTTATCAATAGGAATGAAAATGTTTATATTCCATTTCAAAAGCACTTATTTTCTCTCTTTCATATGCATTGTACTCTGATGTCCTCAGATTCCCCACGGTTTTCATATGGAGGTTCTTGAAGTGTGTCAAATGGACATTGGTAGTCACAGAAGAGCTGCTGAAAGAAGTCAAACATTTCTATACTGTAGGTATCTATAGGACAATCTTGTGATAATACTTTTTTTTTTTTTTAAGTTGAAACCTTTGTCCCTTTACAATAGGGATGCTTCATAATGAATAAAATGATCTGGTAGGTGGTGTAGTGGCTAATGGATGCTTGATAACCAGCCTCTTCACTCCTTATTTTAAACACTGAAGTTCTTATTATTGTAACATAAGCAAGCATCATCTGCTTTACACAGCATATGAACTAAATTAAAAACTAAGCTAACTAACTACATTATTAGATCACCCAGTTCCATTTGGGAAGAGTTAGTTTGGGAGCTTCTTGTAGAAATATTTCCCTCAGCCGAATTTGTTTCCGTTTGATTTGTTTGCTACATTAGAGATTTTCCCAATGTGACTCCTTCAGCTGAAATGACGTTTTAATAAATAAAATAATAATAATAATAATAATAATAATAATAATAATAATAATACATAACACTGCATTACTATTAAGCATCCCGCGTTTCAGCTCAGTTCACACATTGATTGTGATCTGCGGCTCCTGCTGTGATTTGTGACGTTTTTGACATTGCAGCGTGTGACGAGGTTAAATGCCATGCAATCTGGAATGAAGTGGCCTAATGTCTTTAATAAATTAAAAAAGGTTCAAATGCTCATAATAAATTTCTTTGACATTGGCAATGTACTGTAAACTAGTGAGAACAAGCCATCATTTCTGGAGAACTGATGGCAGACTGAGATGGCATACAAGGGATAATGTACCTCCAGTCGATTGCAAAATAACTATGAAATAAAAATATTTTGCAATAACAAAGCTTGATATATATTATCCTGCTTATTACACAGATACTTGCCATGTAAGTAAATAAATACGAAATACTGATTTGAGTTAAAATGATTTGTTAAATAAACAAAGTTTCTGTCAAGAAAAACAGTTCCTAGCAAGCAGCATAGTATGAAAGCTTGTTGGCGCCATCTCAGAATAAAAACTAAGGCAACTGCAGCTTTTTAATCTCACAATTGTGAGTGTATAGTTCACAATTCTACCTTTTCTCGCAATTTCAGAGAAAAAAAAAATCTGAATTGTGAGACATAAATTCAGAATTGCAAGAAAAATGCCTGAATTCTGAGTTTATATCACACAATTCTGACTTTTTTTATTTATTTATTTTTTATTTTTTTATCTTTATCAATTCTGACATTTATATCTTGCAATTCTGAGTTTTTCTGAATATTCTCAATTCTGAAAAATTGCAAGGAAAACAGACAGAATTTTGAGATTTAAAGTAACAATTACATTTTTACTATTTATCCCATGGCAGAAACAGACATCCATAGTTTTGCACACGTTCAGACAAGACACACACATCTAAGGGATAATGTTCAGTTGTATGATTTATTACACAGCTTTTCACAACATAAATAAACAAGGACATGAAGTATTGATTTGCGAAGAAACAAAGAAACTGTTGTCAAATCAAGTCAAACCGAGTCAAGTCAAGTCAAGTCACCATTATTTATATAGCGCTTTTTACAATGCAAATTGCGTCAAAGCAGCTTTACAGTATTAATGGGAAATAGAGTTTTGAAATAGTGTGTTTTTCTCCTTTGGTCAGACAAAACCAGCAGTTTAAATCTAGGCTGCAGTAGAGTCAGATTGTGCAGAGGACCTATCTTTTACGTTGTAAAATTGTACTTCTCTTTTTCTCTTAACACTTTACAATGTACATACAACATTGATATTGATGGCGGTCATGAGCCATGTAATAAAATTAATTTAATTCAATAAATTATCTGTAAAAAAATGTAATCATATCTAAATAAAAATGTGATTATTTGTGTAGGCTTTTTAATGGCATTTTAATGTTTTTTTTTTTTATTATTATTTGTTTTAAAATGTTATAAGATGCGACATGAACTTTTACAAGTTGTTTGAACTGAAATGGGTGTTGGAAGTGTGTGTACAGAACCACCCTATAATGATAAAGGTCCACCCAGTGTTTTTTTTTTTTTTATCTCTTTAAATCATTTCCCCTTTCTCAAATCGAGCAGTCACACTGACAGGCCCCTCCCACGATTGTTTGATTGACACTAGCGTTTTACCTTAGACCCGCCCTGAGTGCGCTGTCATGAGTTTGCCATTTTTTCACCACCAGAGCAGATGTAGACAAGAATGTCTCCTAAGTGATTGAGTTGTTTTGTTGTTGGATGTAGTAATGAACATAGCAGTCGTCATAGAATCTGAGTCGCTGAAGACGCAGTGGATTACATTTTTTCTGAAGGGAATGCCCCCCCCCCCCCCCATCTACCTAAATGCGTCTATCATTGCGCGAATCATTCGTGTTCCAACTTCACCTACAGAAGAAGTGTGTAAGGTTTTTTTTAATGAATCTTTGCAAATCACCTTTCCTAATAATGTGCTAGTTAGCAAGTTTCACAATGATTGCGGCTAAAGTTTACCGTCTCTAAGCGGCTCAGAAGAGAGGGGCAGTTATTGCAGAGTAGAGCCCTGCACGGGCCTAAAATTTAGGCCCTAGTCCGGCCCTGGCCCGGGACGCTCAGGCCCTAGCCCGGCCCGTGTCCGACAGCTCATCAGAATTCTCGGCCCGAGTCCGACCCGAGCCCGTCTTTTTTCCCCTTCTCCCAAAACAGCTTATCTACTACTGTTTCAGCTATTAAAATAGTTCAGTTTTGTATGAAATGGCAAAGTGATTGTATTTCGTTTCGTTATTTTATTAAGTTAATTTAGAAAAACGTTTGGAGCATTTTTTTTTATTCGTTAAATGTAAGTTTTTGTTTTTTTTAAAGTTACGACCAAGCGGCCAGCGGCAGACAGCGAGTTGATCATAGCCTATGTTTGATCAATTTAGCTTTCTCAAATCATCACGACTTCTCTAAAATTAAATCTATAATTATAAAACAGCTCCACAATGTTAGTTTAAACGCTTGAGCTAGATAAATGTGCACTGAAGCATATCCAGTAGTTTGTGCGGAGAGTGGAAGCTGAAGCGCGCTTTACAGGACGCGCAAGAACGATCACTTGCATTGGAAACATTTCAAAATACGCTGTCATTTTTGCTCATAAAGGTAAGAGACAAGAGTAAAAGGCTACGTTGTTCGGAACTGTAAAGTGTCTACTTTTATTTTTGTGCACTCACAATATCAACAAAACGTGCTTTTATAAAAAAAAAAGAAAAAAAAAAAGAAGCAGTTTCGGTTTTGAGCAAGCGGAGCGCTTCTGAAAAACCGAAACACAGCATATAGCCTACTTGCCTCACTGACTTGATAAATATAGTATCTATAGAAAGCTTTGAATTACCACTCTAAAACGAAATGATTTGAATCGAAAACAAAAACTCTTTCATTATAAAATCCCTAAAGATGCATTTCTCTCTAAAGGCGCATCCAGTGAGGAGATGGAGAGTCAGGATCATCATCAAATGTATGGCTGATCAAAAATGCAGCTTTTCCCGAAGCATTGGGAACTTTTTGTAACTCCACGCTCCAACTTCTTCCTGATGCTCTGCATGGTCACCTGTATGCTAATGTGTGCTTATGCGTTGCGTATTGCTTAGGCCATGTATAATATTTATAATATAATCAGTATTTAATTAGCCATGTGTGCTCTGCGCGTATATGGGCACAATAAAAGGAGAGAAGCTAAATGAGCCCGAGCCCGATCTGTAAAAAAAAAAAATGGCCCGAGCCCGGCCCGAATGGACTCAGCGTGTCGGGCCCCGACGGGCTTGCAGACCTCTATTGCAGAGCTCATTTGCATTTAAAGCAACATGCAATAAAACGCTTGCTGTAGACAGAGCTGTTTTTGAATTGGTAATCAATAAATAATAAAGAATCATATCAACTTGTGGAAAATGGGCATCCGATGACCCCTTTAAGGTGTCAATCTATGGACCAGTGAGGTTAGACACCACAACTCTTAAAAATAAAGGTGCTTCACGATGCCATAGAAGAACCTTTTTTGTCTAAATGGTTCCATAAAGAACCTTTAACATCTGAAGAACCTTTCTGTTTCACAAAAGGTTCTTTGTGGCGAAAGAAGGTTCTTCAGGTTATAGGTAAGAAAGAGATGGCTGAATGGTTCTTTGTAGAACCAAAAATAGTTCCTCTTCAAGAACTCGAGCTGCGTTGGAGAACGCTATGGGAACTCCTCCAGCGTGACCGCGCTCTGAATCACATGTGTAATCTGTCCAATGGATGGGTGAGACGTCACGGATGGGTGACAATCGGCCAGGAAGCATAAAGCACGTGCGGTGGAACCGGCATCAGCTTTTTGTCATTCAGCAACCGCTACTCTGTGTGTGTCTGTCGATCTGTGTTGTGAGTCTTATTTAGTGTTGTCTAAAAGTGCTGCTAAAACTAAGCACTTGGGCGAGAGCAGATCACATTATAGGCTGTGTGTTCCTCCCTGCAAACATTGCAGAAGTCTCTGCTGGGGATATACACAGTCTGTGTGTGGTCTGCTTGGGACCACACACAGAAAGGGGCTGATTGTGCTTCTCCCTGCCGTATGATCTCACAGTTCTGGTCCCGCTGCTGCTGAGGCACGGTGGCAACTGAGATCGCAGGGAATGTAGATGGATCTCGCGGACGGGTTTGGCCTATCTCCACCTGCTTTCCCCAGATCTAGCGCTCTCACTTGGGGCTGGAAGCCTGCGCTGCGGTTCTTCCCCCTTTGAGTGAGAGCTCACTGTTGCAGCACGTGTTGCCTAGGTGAGCGCGCGTGCATTACGGTCATTCTCGGTTCATTAGATGAATCTTTTCATATCAGACTGTGTTTACTTGTCTGGTTGTTTGGCTGCATTTAATTTTTGAGGAATTAAATGATGTATTTCATCTAACTGGGAGAAGTTAGATATATATTTATTAGTGCTGCCAATGGATTAAAAAATTTAATCGCGTTAATCACAGTCATGGACTGTGATTAATCATGATTAATCACAAATTGAAAATACTAGGATTTACCTGTAAATGTGTTGGAATAAAGAAATGTATGACAAACTAGTTTAAGGAAACAGAACCTTTCACAATTCCGCTAGGTATGAGTCATAATCCTTATTATTCTTTTATCATTATTCTTTTGTTTTTATTCAGCCATTATCAGCCTTTATACTGGCAATAAAACGTTTATCAAGCCACATTGCTTCAATCCCATTATACATTTACCCAACTATTATCAAAAGTATTTCTAAATAAATACAACAAAACATTCTTGCGACCTTACATGAAGTATTATGACAAAATGCATTATGAAGAAGAATTGGACCTGTTCTGCAGGTGCATTAGAGCTAATATTAGCATCATGCTTCATAAGACAATTTGAGATTAATAGTACACTTTTATTCAGAACTCATTTCAAAGCACCATCAACAAATTTGGTCGTTTACTGTTGTTGAAATATGCTATTTATAGCCTTTTATATCGCTGCATAAATTAGCATTTCAGATGTACACATTATTATCTTATATAATCTATAGTGGCTTTTATCAAGTTTATATCTGCTATGTAAAAGCCTTAACATGTATGCTCTGGCTGAAACTCACGTTGTTTGTGATACAACCGCCTCTCTGTTCTTGAGTTGTCAGGGATACATATCAAGTATAATACACATTAGTAGAAGGATCTGTTTTCATTTTTATTTGTCTATATACACTTTGGGCGGCCGCAGCACATTATAAAAGTAGCCCAAAAAACCACAACCCACGGCTCTGCAATTTTTCCCGCGACTGTATTTTCAAAATAGCCCACTTGTGCCGCTACCCTGGCAACACTGGTTCGCTGTACCCTCATCACACAATGATAGATGACCTTCCGCGCTGCGATGACAGGAAGAAGTTGGGGTCAAACCTTATCAAATGATTAATTTGCATAAAAAAATATTAACACGTTAAAATTTTTAGATTAATCACATGCTTTAATGCGTTAATGTTGACACCCCTAATATTTATACACATATGTGGAAACGTAGCAGAACTGAGAGGCTCGCCGCGGTCTTTAGAGCAGCTGGTTCGGCTGTCTCCTGCCGGGCCTCTGCTTCAGGGCACTGAGCTAGCAGCTCTAAGTACACCAGAGGCCAGTCTCGAGAGACTGCTTCCCTTAGTAGACTACTTGGTAGCGTGGAAACTACTGCCAAATGTGTCTCCATGGGTCCCACGCACTGTAGAAGCAGTTCGGCACTTCGTCGCCACTTTCAACTGGGTCTCTCCAACACTGTGGGCCCTGAGCAGGCTCTGGTAATCAAACAGGGGAGTTCTTGAGGTTTGCTATGAGGGCAAAGCATACCAATATCGGGTTCTTCCCTTCGAAACGGTGCAGTAGGCCTCCTCTTGATCCGCTCCAAAGAGCTTGACTGTTTTGGCGAGTGTCGTCAGGCCTCCTCTTGCTACAAAGAGTTTTAGAGACCTCCGCTCGCTGGAGCACGAGGAAACTGTACACCCTGAAGTGGAGACTTTTCACTTCATGGTGCGGAGTTCGCTGGGTTTGTACAGTTTTGGAGTTCTCGTGGGCCTGTTCCTCTGCAGGGTTAACCCACTTCACCCTGAAGGTCTACGTGGCAGCTTTACCGGCCTACCGCGCCCCTCCTGGTGGCCAGTCAGTGGGTAGACACCCCCTAGTTACATGTTTCCTCCAGAGTAGAGCTCCGCTAGGACAGTTATGTAAGTGGTAGACTCTAGGAGAATCTCCTTACAGGATGTCCAGCGTGTGGAGCGCAGTGGATCTCCTCTCGATTTAGAGAGTCGGTATGCAGAGATCTCCGCTCCGAGAGCTCGACTGTTTCGGCGAGTTTCGTCAGTCGAGTTCCTGAAGAGGAATGTCTCAGGTTATGTATGTAACCATGGTTCCTCAAGGGAACGAGACGCTGCGTCTCGAGGCCATACTTCCGGCATCCCTGCCAGCGCTTGCTTCATTCCTAGAAGCTGACACCGGTTCCACCGCACGTTTTATGCTTCCTGGCCGATTACGTCATCCGCCCGTGATGTCTCACCCATCCATTAGACAGATTACATGTGATTCAGAATGCAGTCACGCTGGAGGTATTTCCATAGCGTTCTCTGACGCAGCGTCTCATTCCCTCGAGGAACCATGGTTACATACGCAACCTGAGACGTTTTTCTATGGCATCGCTGTGAATAAGTTTTTTCCTCAGCTAAACAAACAGTGTGTTCTTAAACAACAGAACAATCCATTGAATGCACTGTACTTCTATCTCTGTCAGCCTTGTTTTCATTCCTTTCAGAAATTAAATATGGCGCTACCCTGACTATGGTCTGATGCAATTTGTGTAAGGAATGCAATTTGTATGATATACAGAGTCACTGCCTATGTAAAGTGCTCCAATTCGGTCACTTTTGAGGTTTCATTTCAGTACAGAATGGCAGAAGCTCATTGAAATTCAATTTATGTTGTTTTCAACTGAAACACTGCAGGTACAATCAGCCCTTTTAAGTTAACTGTCCATAAAACTTTCTTTTCCTACTTTATCTCAGGTTCTTTCCGATACTTCTAACTACAGTCATAATCCCGTGAAGCTGAAGTGTTTTGGGACCGGTAAAGTGTTGAGAAGTCGGACTCAATTCAAGTTTTATTATAGGGCAAGTTTATATTAGCAGCAGGACAGTCAATACGATCGCTCTCTTCTCATTTGGCCATATCTCCCTCTGCAAACTCAGTCGGACAGCGCAAGTCTTTTCATCTTCGGCGTCAGGATTTTTCATTTGCCTTTCTGAAGGGGAATAATTTTCCTGTGTGAGAAGCAATAAAAGTGCAATCGCATTAGAAAGGCAGAGCAATCAATATATCATATTGACTGCTGAACCTGAAATCACAGGGCTGCACTATTGTGCTTTCCACTGCCACGATGCAAGTGTTGTTTGCCGTGAGGTTTATCTGTGATTACTGTCATTATTAAACACATTTTAGACCATACGTTAGCCGAATACATGTCTGTCTCTTGTAACTCTGGATTTTAACATGCATAATTTAATATAATAGTTTTCTGCATCCCTCTTTTGCATTATTCATGCAATATTATATGAAGCAAAATAAACATGAAAAACCTTTCTTGAGAATTTGCACTACACAAAATTGCACACAAGAGTTTCTTACATACTGTATGTATATGGACCAACAACTAGTATAAGAAGCACTGAAGCAAATCATTGCACTTCATTCCCTTCATTAGATTACCCCCCCCCCCCCCCCCGTAAGAAGTGAATACTTTTGTCATCATTCAATTCATCAAAAGTGACAGAGATGACTTTTACATTGTTTCAGAAGATTTAGATTTAAAACCAATGCTGTTATTTTGAACGTTCTATTCATTAAAGAACCCAGCAAAAATGGATCACGGTTCCCACAAAAATATGAAACAGCATAACTGTTTTCAACATTGATAATAACCTGAAATATTTCTTGAGCAGCAATTCAGCATATTACAATGATATCTGAGGTATCACGTGGCACTGAAGATTGGAGTAATGATGCTGAAAGTTGTAATATTTAAATTTATTTATGTATTTATTTATTTTACTTGATTTTTGATCAGATAAATGCAGGTAGGCATAAGATACAATAAAATAAAATAAAAAAAAAAACATGACAAAAAAATCTTTCAAAATTTTGAACTGTTGTTGCATGTAGCAGTTATTTAAGGTTTTAAATAATTAGTCTTAAAAAAAATTGTGATATTGCAGGTTCAGAATGCATCTGTTAAAGCGGTTTTGTACTGTATTTGTAAATATAAGATTATTAAAAACAAGATTTGATATTTTTGTTATTTGCATGTTGGACCAAACTTGGTTAAAGAATTGATTGTGCTGATTTTCCTATACTCTTTGAAACATTTTAATGGTAAAATAAATGCCATTATATTTTGTTATTAATTTTCTTTTTTTTTCTTTTCTTTTTTTAAAACTTAGTATGTTTTATGAGTACAGAACACTGCAATATTAGTTTTCAGAGATGTGGCATGTTTTTGCTAACATTGAGCGGATGCTGTAGCGTGGATTTTTGCAATTCCAACTCTGAGTAAACACCTGTACAAAAAAGGGGTGGAAATATCTGTGCAAAATAAATGTATTATCTGGCACTCTTGGGCTTATTCTTATGTATTAGTATATGCAAAATCTTGCAATTTAAGTGGCAAAAAAGCAGAAATAGTTGTGTAAGAGTGAGAATTAAAGGAAAAAAAATAGAGCATGAGAAAAAGAGATGATGAATGGAGTGACAAGGTTGTGTCATTTCAATTCAGTAAATTCAGGCGCTAAATTTAATTCATGAAGCAATTTCATAACTCGGGAAATCCTGCAATAGATGCCCTCCTGTCTCATTTTGCCCGGAACTCATGCTGTTATGCTGCTGTGGAAGACAAATTAAAATTTAAACATCACAGCTCAGCACACTGTTTCATATACATTTGAAATTAAATTATATATTGTTAATGTAAAACACAACATTAACAATTGCTTTTTTATATTTGTAGACAAAGTTGAGATGCTCCTCCTCCATTTCTGAAGACTTAGGAGGCTAAAGAAGCTCACAGGTTTCACTGGAATGAGTTTGTCAATGAGAAATGGCTGCCGCCCTGGGCAGTGCACTTGTCTAAGTTCTAGCTTTATTACTTGCTAAATTAGGCTAGTTAATGGAGATCCACTCATTAGATACAGCGAATGAGAGAATAAAAGAAAAATGAAAACTCATTTCCTTTGGCATCAGTCAGTCATAAAGAATGCACACGATGAGGGTAATATGAAGCCAACACTCATGAAATATTTAAAGATTTGAGGTTCACAGTATGTATTTGAATTTCCATCCATTCCATCCTTTTGAATTTCCATCATTTATCACCAAAACAGGTAAGATTTCTGTACTTATAAACTGAATATATTTTAAATATATAATAACCTTATATCTTTAAATCCAAATGTTCATACTTTTTAATTGTTTTCAAAATAAACTGATTTGTGCTCATTTTACGCAGTTTGAATAAATGCATTTTGAAATTATGATTTCATGATTTAAAAACAATCCAATAGATTAACATAAACCCCATTTCCACCGCAGGAACTTTCCTCAGGAACTAGGGACTTTGGGCCTGTACTCAGTGTGTTTCCGCTTCAGCAACCAGGATCTAAATGAAGTTCCAGGTACAAATTTGCCCCTCAGAAAGTCCCTGCTCGCAAGGCAGTAATTTTTCAAAGGTCCAGAACTTTCGGGGGCGGGACTTGGGCGCTTAACATACTGATTGGTTGAGTTCACGCAGCATTGTATTTCAAATATTTGCAATTAAAAAAAATATATTACTGTTATTGTATCATGAAATGTAGTTTTAAAAGTATGTCCGAACTGATTGCATTGTATGTTATGTATAATAATTTTTTTTATTTCTAACTATTCTAAATTCATTTTAAATCAATTTTTAAATCATTTTAAATGTTTTTTCAATTTCTGGTTTTTGTTACGTCCTCTGTCGTGTGTGTCATGTGTTCCCGCCTCTTGTGTCCATATTTGGTCTTGTTCCTGCCCTCGTTAAGTGTGATTATTAGTTAAGTCTTGTCCAGCTGTGTTTTGTCCAATTAGCAGTAATTGTCATGTGTATTTAGTTCCTTCCTGTTTAGTTAGCTTTTGTCTGGTCTACTCGTTATTCCCCGGTGTTCCTGTCTGTGTAAACCTTGCCTTGTCTTGTCCTGCCCTGCCCTGCCCTGATGTCATGATTAAAGACTATTATTTTGAAGTTTATCCTCGTGTCCGTGTTCCTCGTTCCTCCCTGCTGTGTGCACCGTAACAGTTTTATTGTTGTGATTATTTTTTTTTATGATTATTTTACTTCCTTTTATATAAAGCACTTTGAATTACCTTTGTATATGAAATATGCCATATAAATAAACTTGCGTTGCCTTACATTTCTGCGGCTATTAACCCATTTAAAATAATTCATAATGCTCTAAAAGCCTTACTGACTGATGTTTTAAAGCACTTCCTGCAAATATGAAAAAAATAAAGGGTCTCAAATATGTGCAGTTTCACATGATTAGTGCAAATTGTCACATGACCAGAGCAGTTTATTCCTGTTTGCAATTTAAACCTATTGGTTAATAGGTTAATGTAAGGTTTAAATGAAAACGAAAAGTGGCAGTGGTGTTTGATATCATATTTCGTCTTATTGTAAATACAGTGAGGGAAATTGCAGTAGCCAAGGTGAGCTGACTGACGTTATCAAGTACGCTGCTGTTTGCAGAATTAACTTGCGAAGTCTGAACTACCGAGGATGCAAGTCCGAAATTTTAATCAACTCTTTTTTTAAAAAGTGGTGAACTAACAACTGAAGTGACTAACCATTTTTTTAAAGGATTAAAATCATACAAATATTGGCATGATTCTGACATCTTTGATTATTATTACAGCTGCTGGTTACAATTAAAATATTGAATTTTCTTTCAGATTGGGATTTGATGAGGTTTAAGGTTTACTCTGTAATAGGACCCATGGTATTTTTTAAATAAATCCACGGTACTTCAACACCGATTCCCGTTAGCATGCTGAAGGGGTTTCAATCCCCAGTTCAAGCCTTGGAGGAGTCTTAAACATGGAATACAAACAAAGACACGGACAGGCAGGAACCTCAATATGGGTGCGAGTGATTTGTTCCCCGCTCAAGCCCTCCAGGACATGCAGATATCATGTGGATCAGATCAGCAGCTGATAATTTGAATTTCAGACGCTCTCTTGATATGCCCCCGTATTTGACATTGCGACCAATGGTGCGAATAAACCATTCCATGTGTGAAATTTGAATCTATTCAGTTATGCAGTTCTGTCAAGGTGGTTTTATATGGGTGAATTTATTCCTGTTTTGGAGAAATGAAACTCAAAGCCAACAGATTAGATCTGTTTTTGATAAGTGTGCTTTATATCACTAAAAACCTATTTTTTGATAAGTGCACTTTATATCACCAAAAAACTATTTACATTAATGCCTCAAAATTTGACCTGTGATTGAATTTGACAAAACCCTTATGTCATTCCAGATGTATAGGACTTTCTTACTAATATGGAATATAAAAGATGTTTTAAGGTGTATTCACTCTGCCTTTTCCCTATTGAAATCATCTAACAAGCTTCAAAACACCACAAACATAATTAATTTTATATACCGAATGCCAACAGAGTGTGTTTAAGTTAAAGTTGCTTGGTGTGTTCTTCCAAAAAAAAAAAAAAAAATAGTATATGTATAAATGTTAAAGGCATTATTCATTTTAAATATTATTTTTACTTCAAAGTTCTTAAGGATAACTGGTTAATATCTGCATGTGTTTATATAACCAGTTATCCTTAAGAACTTTGAAGTAAAAATATATTTTTTAAATGAATAATGCCTTTAACAATAGAAAAACACACTGTAATAAATAAATAAACAAGCAACTTTTCTCAGGCATTTATTGGCATATTGCTCCGAATAATAAATGGATACAGTGGAAGGAAGAAATTAAGTTATTTATTAATATGAATGTTTATATAAATGTTTATTAAAAATCTAATTTAACATTTATTTATTTTTTATTTAATTAAATTTAATAATAATAATAATAATAATAATAATAATAATGATAATAATAAAATCACTTTAATTCATGGTGCCATTGTAAGCTAAACAGATACTATATTAATAATTTTTTAGAGTTTATATATAGATATCTAATGCTCTGGGGAGTTTGTACTTTTGAAGACAAATATATGACATGCAACATTAGTATCTAACATTTAACATCTAACTACTGTGAAGGGGAAGACTTTCAGCTAATAGTGACTTAAATTTCATTGCGTTTCTCATACAAAGCTTATCCTATGATTTCAGAAGACTATATATCACTTTCCAGCCTGTACACATATTTTAACCTTGCACTTTTTTATGATTATAGATGGAATGCACTTTAAGTGTCTTTTGACACAGATTTTTCTATATTATCAAATCTTTCATGCACACCATTTTTCAGAGTCAAAGGCTTATGTATTACAGCAGCACATAAAAGCCCTGAGCAATGGCTATGAATCCCTCTGGTGCACATGGCCCTTTGTCTTCAACAGGACAAACTCTCTAGGGCAATATATATCCATATATATGTTCTAAGAATTAAGAAATATAGTATCTGTATAGCTTACAATGGAACCATAAGTTAAAATAGAAATATTTTAGTTAACATTTATGGAAAAAGATTAGATATAAAAAATAAATGAAAAAAAGCAGTTCTTTTAACATTATAAGAGTATTTCACACTATTGCTGTGCTTATTGCATTTCTAATTAAGTAAATGCAACCTTTATGAGCATAAGAGGCATCTTTCAGAAATGAAAAAAATCCAAACTTTTTATGATGACTTTAAGATCCTTGAGTCTGTGCAAATACTGAAAGCACTTCTTTCTTTCTTTCTTTCTTTCTTTCTTTCTTTCTTTCTTTCTTTCTTTCTTTCTTTCTTTCTTTCTTTCTTTCTTTCTTTCTTTCTTTCTTTCTTTCTTTCTTTCTTTCTTTCTTTCTTTCCTTAAGCAGCAAATTGGCAGCAAAATGATTTCTGAAGGATCATGTGACACTGAAGACTGGTAATGATGCTGAAAAATCAGTTTTGCTGGAATAAATTACATTTAAAAATGTTTAAATTACAAATAGAAAACAGTTCTTTTAAATTATAAAAAAAATATTTCACACTATTGCTGTTTTTACTGCATTTTCTTTAATCATAAATGCAGTCTTTGTGAGCATAATATACTTTCAAAAACATTAAAATATTAAATCCAAACTTTTTATATGATGCCTTTAACATTGTTGAGTCTGTGCAAATGCTGCCAAAGGTCTATCTTTTGTATCTTTCTTGTACAAAACCTCCTTCTGTCTCCTTTACCTCCCCTATGCTCTTAAACTATAGTTTTGTGTGTTTGTTTTGTTTTGTTTTTCAAGACATAAAAGTGAGTAAATGATTACAGGGTATTAATTTTTACAAGGCAAAAATGTAATGTGCAAGAATAAACATTATACATTAATTTCCACAATATGCACAATCTCCACAAAATATCTCCTATTTGCTGATTTTTTTTTTTTTTTTTTTTTTTTTTTCAGATTTGCTCAGAAGAGGAAAGGAAGCTAATGATGGCAAGAGAGAAATCTCTCCATACAATGCATTGCCTGGAACTAGCTACACTAACAATGACACAGCATCTATTGATTTTTTTTTTATCTCAAGGCCAAAGAGTTCTGACATATGTCCACAATTTTGTTTTCGTAAGTAATTTTCCAACCAGCATTGCCCAGAAGTTCACAAGGTGACCTTGTTTTCTGAAGAGAAAAATTCTCCGTATCTGAGGCAGCATGCCTTGCCTTTCCTCCACTCGATGTGATGTTGTGGTCCTGTTATAAAAAGTAAATAAAAATGCATTCTTGTGATGTTTTCCTCAAGCCTTGTTGTTGCTGGCCTTCCGCAGAAGTTTGCAAAAAATAAAAAGTCCTTGACCGATGTTTTCCCTTTATGCAAAACCATGCAGTCAAGGTCTGTCTCTATTGAGAATGCAATAAAAACATCTCAATGAAGCGGACAGGAAATGGTTCACATGCACTGCGATTGAGAAAGGATGCTTTCAATAAATACCCGCATGTTGTGGTTTTCCAGTGTCAGTGGGTCAGATTATTCAAATGATTGAAATGAATGTGAATGAAAACCCTCTACCGCAGTTGTTTTATTCCATTGAATAAAACAAGAGAAAAAAGAAAATCAATTAAATAAATGAAATCTCAAAACATGTTGTAAAGGAATATGCAGCGGTTTAGTCCTGTGGGAGATCATTACGGACTCTCTCACAGTCTAACAAAGAAACTCGGGCGAATGTTCCCTGCAGACTACTAAAAGCTCCAGGGGGAAAAAGTACAACGAATAATAATAGCTTATAATAATAAAAAGCAGCAGGGATTCTGAATATCACAGCATCTGCCAATCACTAATACAGACAGTGAGATAAAGCAAACTGTGTCCAAGGATTAGGTTAATATTATTATTATTATTATTATTACTATTTTACCAAGAAGAGGATTTCTGGTAGATGGAAAGTCATTATCTTCTTTTGCTATTTTTTTTTTTTTTTTTTTTTTTAAGTCCTGGGATGAGCTCTCTCTGCACTTCAGTACATGGCACGTGCCTTTTAAGTGATGAAGCATGTTTCATTCAGAAGTGATCAAGTGTGCAAATGATTCACCTGCCGTAGTGGCAGAAAGAAAACGCATACAGTCTGTCTCTGTGCAGTACCCTTTCAAAAGGAAGGCTACACCTCTTATTTACCCCTAAAATGTGCATATTAGTACCTTGAAGGAATGCTACATATTAGAAAGAGTACTGCTCCAGTGACAGCTTTTGTATATGAGAGTGAAGGATGTATGGGGTCAAAGACAGGGGGTGTAAAGTTGACTGGTTAGTAGTGGGCAGTTAAGTCTTAGTCCTGCTGGTAAGGTACACTAATAAAAAATGATTTTGTGGTGAAGTAAATCCTACAGAAAAACAAATGTAATTTCTACATTAAATAATTTAGTTCCGGCAAGAATTTAAATAAAAGAGTAAATTCAATATTAGTACTCAATTTAAGCTTGTAGAATTTAAAGTTTGAACTTATAAGTATATTTTACTTGGAATTGTTTATTATTTTACAAATATTGTTTAAGTAAATATCAACGTCATGATCCTATTGTTCCCATCATGCACTTGGGCATGAACAATTAATAAGGTAATTTTTTATTTGCTGTTTTCGAGATGTATTTACACTGTTTTGTGGTTGCTTTTGTTGTCAGGTTAAGTAACTTGCTTTTTTGTGACATCTGGAGTTCATTTTTTACTCAAAATCACCCATTCATACTCAAACACTATTCACTGATTGTCACTGTCATTGTGTATCATGTGCCAAGTATTCAGGTCTCTGTGTTCATTCAGTTAATAACTATATCGAGTCAACATATTACCTTAAAATGAGTAATGAGCAGTCTACTTGCTTACATACGTGCTTGTAACTTAACCACATGCCTTATAGGCATTTTTTTTCAGTTCTATGTTGTTTGAGTAAAGTTTACGAATCATGACTGAGTGAAATGTACTTGAGTATTGTAGGGTAAACTTAAAATAATTAAGTAGAAATTACTCATCAAACTCTACCTGTTCACGTTAAATTTACCTATTTCCGTTACTAATTTTAGATAACTTAATTCCTTATTTAAATTTTAATTAAAAAATATTGCAGTTCAGTCAGCGAAGGATTTGTCAGACTATCAAAAAGGTAACTTTTATAAACATACATTACAAGAACGACTCGACTCATGAAGTCACTTTTGGGAATTAAACTACGCTGATAGCACGATATGTTTCGATTCACTAAATAGAACTGGTTCATGAGAGTTATTTGTTCATGAATCCGCCCACAGTTGTCACGTCCCTGCTGGAAACCCCCCCCAAAAAAAAACAAAAGAAAAAAACAAAAAAACAGACCATTGTGGCTCTCCAGGAATTGAGTTTGAGACCAACGGTGTAGGGCATTACTTTCTCGTATAAGTGTTTTGAACTCCCTTGGTGAAGGGAATGACTGACCAGCTGTTACCTTGACAACGCTGCAAGTGCATGCAGCATTCAGCACTCCATCAGTTATTGCAAATAAATATTTATTCTTAATATTATTGTTTTACTCAAATATTGTCTAATTGTGTCTTATTTACTATTAAACTTTTTATAACTAAACTTGCTTACATATCGTCTTAAATCATATATTTATCACTGATGATGAATATTTTGTATTACATTAAAATAAAGAAAAATTGAATTGGCCTTTTTTACTTACGTTTGTATGTAAAGTCGAAATCAACCCCAACTTTGCATTGTAAGATCTCCTAACCCAGTGGTCTCAAATTCAATTCCTGGAGGGCCACAGCTCTGCAGAGTTGAGCTCCAGCCAGCTCCAAATCACACCTGCTTGGAAGTTTCTAGTGATCCTGAAGACCTGGATTAGCTAGATCAGGTGTGTTTGATTAGTGTTGGAGCAAAAGTGTGCAGAGCTGTGGCCCTCCAGGAATTGAGTTTGAGACCAATGTCCAAAGATCACATCGTCACAAACGGAAATCACTTCCGTGAAGTGACCATCGCATGTTCCCTTTGCTATTGTACTTCTGGAAGGGCCCTTTGTGAAGGGATTCAGTTGCTCACTTTCGTTTGGAACATCCCTAAATGGTGTCCCCTTCCTGAAGTACCCCTGAAGGGCGCAAAAAAGCCATTTGGAATTCGTCCTTAGATTCACTAAAACGAACTGGTCATAGGAGTCATTTGTTTGTGAGTCGGACCATTGTTCACAATGTATGTTGTACTGTATGTTAATTAGCATGCAGCTCCCAAGCTGACGATTCTTGGCATTATTTCGTGGTGCATGGCCTTTTTATTGAATCACACTCAGTACAAATTCACTGCAAATACATAAAATGTCATTTACTTTCCCGTATATATATATATATATATAACTTTTAGAATTTAGAATGATTTGAATCTCTTTTTTGCTATAGCCTATTTTAATAACAAATACATAATTATCATGGCTAATAATTTTTGATTAACAATTATTTTTAAAACAAACATCACTGTGAATTCTTTTTAAATACACTTTTTCCTTTCAGCTTTATTATAATAGCCTACTATGTCAAACTAATTGACAGCACAATAACAACAAATAGTTACTTTACTATAAAACACATTTTATAAGGAAAAAGATTGCGCATTTAACAATTTAGAAGTTGTCTGCATCTGTAAGAATATTCTGACAGCTTCTTTTTGGTGGCAACAATTTTTTCTCTTGAAATTGGCATCGTGTAAATTTATTCTATTCTTTTGGCTTTGGGGTATTTTGTTAATTGAGAAAACGACTCTGTTGCTTCGTGCTTCATTAAGAGAACTTCTTATTCTAATTTTTCTTATCTCAGCGCCTAGATCCAGCTCCTAATCAGTGCTATAGGACTCATATGCTGGTTATTGCATATGGAGATAATCCCCTCCAGACGATCAGGTTAATTAGAGAGGCCAATTCTAATCACCAACTCATTACAGATATTAATTGCCACTGTACAGACCAGAACAAGTAAATTATGGTTGCTTAATTATCGATAGGCTGAAATGAGACGGGAACTGTACAGCATCAGCTGATTTGGGTATAGACACATCATCACAGATGATGACAAAAGAGGTTGGTCAAGAAAACAGAAGTACAGTAGATGCATTTGGAGCACAGAAAGCATAAATCTGAGACACTAAAACAGCAGGGTTGTCAGTCAGCAGCAGAAGGTCCAGCAGTGTAAGACCAGACGGTCATCGTCTCATATGTCACACCGTATCTGGGTTTTAGGAACCAACTGGTCTTCCATGCAGACGCACGTCATTACAAGTTGGCAGGAGTTTTCCTTGTAGCACTTGTGTTCACGGCCACCTGCTGCTTTCATCAGGAGCTGGACTGGGAATATAAGGGCTTAATTAGAAAAAAAGCTTGATATAGCTATTTTCTGTAATTTTCAAGCTAATTTTCGAATCATTAAATAAAAAGTTAGTTCCAAGCCTGCTTTCCAGTTAGATTGTACTTGTACCTGTGCCTTTTATTCACATTTTTTTTATCTGCTCTTGTGAGCGTTTCCGCTTTCTTTTATACTCTTAGGGTACATTTACGATGTGCTAAAAAAACAGAAAGGTTTTCCTTTACGTTTTTGAAAAGTTTTGCATATGTAAGACAATTCTGTCAAAAC
The DNA here is from genome assembly GCA_036784905.1 of Acrossocheilus fasciatus. NCBI lineage: Eukaryota > Metazoa > Chordata > Actinopteri > Cypriniformes > Cyprinidae > Acrossocheilus > Acrossocheilus fasciatus. The sequence goes on along the minus strand of CM071942.1, from coordinate 38,725,327 downwards.
AATCCCTGTTCACACGGATCCGCAAAAAACGACTAAAACTTAAAAAGTAGTTGGCAATGTCATTTTCTAAAGAAACACTACACGTCTGCACACATACGCATTCCTATAGACTCAACACATAATACGCGTGCAAAAAATTCACATTTTTATCATTTACACAGAGATGATAGTGTCATCATTTTAAAAAACGTGCACCTTGAAACCAATTTTCAAAAGTTTGCATTTCCAGGCCTCCAAAACACCATTATCATGTAAACGAATGTCCGAAACGCAAAGCTTTTCATTTTTAGTTGAAAATGAGGTCGCGTAAATGCACCCTCACTGGGACAGTATCCGTGATATTTATCGTTATAAATACACACACACATACATAAATATATTTAAAAAAATACTTTTATTTTAGACACAATTAATCGATTTTTTAGCCCTAATACTAATGTATAAAAGCTAAAACTACACCTTTGTACCTTATTTACCTCTAAATGTTACATATTAACACCTTAAAAGTACATATTAGCACCTTTTGAAAAGGCACTGGCCCAGTAACAGTTTTTTTTTTTTTTTTCCTGAAAGCCCATGATTTTCTCTGCTGTACTTTAGCATGCATCTCTTCATAATGCACATGCATAATGCAGCCAAAGTCAACTGAGCCGCCTATTTGTGTTTTCATTTGCTCCGTCGCTGTTTGTCCATTCTTTTCGGTATTATTTTCTCATGCCTTATTTGTTGTCATTGGCTTTTTATTTGTATGTAAAGTGGGCTGTATATATCTTTCACGGTTCTCCGTCACCTTTGATGTACAAATAAAAGGAAACTGCAAAATTGATGATGATGCAGCCCAACTGTGGAGAGGACATTGTATCTGTATTTTAATGTGCTCTGTATGTGGTATTTCATATCTAATCGCTGGAATGAAATGACCTGGGCCTATTTCAGAATTTGCTTGTTGTATATAAGTAACTTATATTAAGTTGTATCTTTATATTTAAACTTATTTTAGGAAACAGGAAGAACAGAATTAGTACATGGATTTTGAATGTATGACATAATTAGGGTGCCCATTTTGAGTCTCCTCCTAAGATTTTTTTTTTTTTTTTTTTTTTTTACTACGGTATATGGCCTAAAGAAATTATACTGTGAACTTAATAATTTGAAAGACATTTTTAAAACATTTTCAATGAGTAGCAGCTAATAGCCTAATCTTTAATCTATTATGATGCGCTATGAAATTATTGCGGAGCAAATTAATTGTAATATTAATTTAATAATAAAAGTAACCTAATAATAATAGTCAGAATGTAACAGGCCTACATTAATTGGAAATACCAAATACTCTTAATAATGACAATATTTAATGCTTTTGACAATATCAATGGCTGTCGTCGATACATGATCATCATCTTTCAATGCACCCCATTATGCTTTCAAAGCTAGCTTGCTATGTGTAGCCTTTTTTGAAATCACCTATCCTACATTTAACTAATCTTAACAAGTGAAACCTTATTGTAAAGTGTAAAGTGCTACCATTAATAGATACCGGGACAGTCATGGCCTAATGGATAGAGAATCGGACTTGTAACCCAAAGGTCGCGGTTTTGAGTCTCAGGTCTGGCAGGGATTGTTGGTGGAGGTAGTGAATGTACAGCGCTCTATTCCACCCACAATACCACAACTGAGGTGAGACCCTTGAGCAAGGCACCGAACCCCCAACTGCTCCCCGGGTGCCACAGCAATATAGCTGTCCACTGTTCTGGGTGTGTGCTCTCTACTGTATGTGTACACTTGGATGGGTTAAATGCAGAGCACAAATTCCGAGTATGGGTTACCATACTTGGCCACATGTCACTTCACTTTCACTTTCACTAATAACTGTTGTTGTTTGGTTTTAATGACATATTTACTTTTGCAAACTGAACAGTTTGATTCTTGTACTGTCTGATGTAAATCTGGGTCAAAACTTCTAGATGGATATCACGGTGCATTTTGGGATTGATTGGAGTGCATCTACAGTATGATGTATTGATAGGCAGTAAGGAACAGAGCCATCCTTTCACTGCCTCTCGTTCTCTTTCATTAACCTAATATATTCAAAGTGAATGGCGAAAAAGAGAGTTGCCTGAGACAGACTGTGGCCTTGATGTGCCTAAATTCAGACGGTGTGACCTGGATCTCCATTCAGCCCAGATTCTCATCATTTATATTCCTGTGTGAGCTTTAAGCATCAGGGGTCTAACACTGACTGCTGGAGTTTTAATACAACACAGAACAGAGGGTGCTGGAACCGGTAATGAAGGGTCCTTTATCAAAGACATGCTACCACTGCTTATCTTGTAATTGGGAGCAGAACGCTGACCTGATTCATGAAGCATGTCACTTGAATAAAAAATTCACAGTGCCATGTTAAACTCTATACTTTTAATTGTTTTTTTTGGGTGGACTTTTTCCATTTTATTAGAAGAATAGCTTGCAACATAAGTGCTCTAGAAACATGATCTCACATCATGTCTTTTATAAGCTTAGTAAATAGTGATTCATATCATAATGAGTCAATATAGGCTAGAATAATATCTCAGGGATGTCTTTATTTCACAAAAAACTGTCAAGAATATGTCCAATCACAAAAAAAAAATAAAAAATATCAGTGTAACACACACACACACACTGCATATGTATATGCAATATAATAAATATTACAAATAAATAGAAAATATAACTAAACTAGTAAAACAATTATGTGTTAAAAATAAAATTATATAAATAATAATAAAAAATCAATATAGGCTATAATAATATCTCATAGGTGTCTTTTGGTGACTTTCACGAAACCAGATCACATTTCACTGTAGTAGTAGTAGTAATAATAATAATAATATAATAAATATTATAAATAAATAGAAAAATATGATGCATTATTTTATAAATAATAAAAAGGAAAATAAAAGCAAAATAAAATGAAAATAGAAAAAAATAAATCTAATAAAACATAAATAATAAAAAGAAATAAGTCAATATACTGTAGGCTGTAATACCATCTCAGGGGTGCCTTTTGGTGCATTTCACAAAACCTGTCGGCAATAAGTCCAGATCACATTTCATATGCAATCATTTTTTTTAAAAGATGTGGTATTTTGTACAGTGGGGGGAAAATGATTTGATCCTCAGCTGATTTTGTACGTTTGCCCACTGACAAATAAATTATCAGTCTATCATTTTAATGGTAGGTTTATTTGAACAGTGAGAGACAGAATAACACCAACAACAACAAAAAATCCAGACAAATGCATTTAAAAAAAGTTATAAACTGATTTGCATTTCAATAAGTGAAATAATTATTTGACCCCTTCACAAAACATGACCCTTGTTGGCACTCACAGAGGTCAGACGTTTATTGTAGTTGGCCACCTGGCTAGGCCACTCCAGGACCTTAATGTGCTTCTTCTTGAGCCACTCCTTTGTTGCCTTGGCCGTGTGTTTTGGGTCATTGTCAAGCTGGAATACCCATCCACGACCCATATTCAATGCCCTGGCCCTGACAGTACATGGCCCCGTCCATCGTCCCTTTGATGCAGTACAGTTGTCCTGTCGCCTTAGCAGAAAAACACCCCCAAAGCATAATGTTTCCACCCCTATGTTTGACTGTGGGGAGGGTGTTCTTGGGGTCATAGGCAGCATTCCTCCTCCTCCAAACACGGCGAGTTGAGTTGATGCCAAAGAGCTCAATTTTGGTCTCATCTGACCACAACACTTTCACCCAGTTCTTCTCTGAATAATTCAGATGTTCATTGGCAAACTTCAGACGCGCCTGTACATGTGCTTTCTTGAGCAGGAGGACCTTGCGGGTGCTGCGGGATTTCAGTCCTTCATGGCGTAGTGTGTTACTAATTGTTATCTTGGTAACTATGGTCCCAGCTGCATTGATATCACAGACAAGATCATCCCGTGTAGTTCTGGGCTGATTCCTCACCGTTCTCATGATCACTGAAGCTCCACGAGGTGAGATCTTGCATGGAGCCCCAGACCGAGGGAGATTGACAGTTATTTTGTGTTTCTTCCATTTGCGAATAATCGCACCAGATGTTGTCACCTTCTCACCAAGCTGCTTGGCGATGGTGTTGTAGCCCATTCCAGCCTTATGTAGGTCTACAATCTTGTCCCTGACATCCTTGGACAGCTCTTTGGTCTTGGCCATGGTGGAGAGTTTGGAATCTGATTGATTGATTGCCTCTGTGGACAGGTGTCTCTTATACAGGTAACAAGCCCTTTAAGAGAGTGCTCCTAATCTCAGCTCTTTACCTGTATAAAAGACACCTGGAAACCAGAAATCTTGCTGATTGATAGGGGATCAAATACTTATTTGACTCATTAAAATGCAAATGAAATGAAATGCGTTTTTCTGTATTTTTGTTGCTATTCTGTCTCTCACTGTTCAAATAAACCTACCATTAAAGTTATAGACTGATCATTCCTTTGTCAGTGGGCAAACGTACAAAATCAGCAGGGGATCAAATACCCCCCCCCCTCCCCCCTCCCCCCTCCCCCCTCCCCCCTCCCCCCTCCACACACTGTAACTGGGTGAACAGTGACCTGATTAATGAAGCATGTCACTTGAATTTAAGTGAACTGTGCCATGTTAGCTTAAACTGTGGACTTTTCCTCTTCTTCTTCTTCTTCTACTTTTTTTTTTTTTTTGCCTTTTTTTCATTTTATTAGAAAAGTATAGTTTTTTTTTTTTTTTTTTTTGGAAAAGAACTTAAGTGCTCAAGGAAGCCAAGTAAATTTCCTAAGATGACTTCACATCACTTTTGCCTGTTGTTTTTCCTCCAGCCTGTGCTTTACCAATTATTCATAGTGTGACTTTCAAAATGCATTATACACATTTCAATTGTGCCCCTAAATGGATGCATTTGTTCCCTTTTTCCACCTTTTAGCCTCTCCGGCGTTTGGAAACAGGACAGACTGCAGATGTGGAGAGAGAATGCAGAAGAAGACGAGCCTGCAAAGCAAGCACAAGAGTAATGTCTTACTGTCACCAAACAATTGCATTACTGCAGATCAGGATTTTTTACTTATGCAACGCTGCTCGTTTTTAGGCTGCTGAAGAAATGCATTATGTAAGCTGATGTTCTTCACCTCAGACTGTTTGTTTGTCTGGTAAGTGGTCAGACTGGAGAGAACATTTGTAAGTGCCAGACTGACTATTGCAGTATGTTTCATGAAAGCATGTGGAAATGTGCAAGGCCAGTGTGCTTTGATAAGATGGACATCATTCCTGGATTATACATTTCAAATAAAATAAGCTCTGTCCAATGCTATAGCAATCAATCAGTCCTCTACACATGGAAACAGCTTCTACTGCTCACACTGAATTCATGATAGCAAAAAGTGCAGTGTAGAAGATTATATATGCAGTATATATTAAGACTGAATGTACATTCTGGCAAGACTTGTATGACCGGTGTATCCCTTTATTTTATTTATTTATTTTTAATAAGGGATGTGTAGCTCATTCATATATTCATTCAACTCTTGGGCCATTAATGTGTCTGTTTGTATATATATATATATATATATATATATATATATATATATATATATATATATATATATATATATATATATATATGATATATCAAACAATATCATGCTGGATTCTGTTAATACATTTCCTCATATCACTTTTAGAAACTGTGCTTCACTGATCTAATGTGCACTGAGACTACAAATGGTTAATTAGCTTTAATCATCATAATATATATATATATATATATATATATATATATACACACATACATACATATAGATAGTAACGGGAGGAGCCAACGACAGACACAGTGGGTGTGGCGTCAGGCCTCGGAGAGGCTTTTATTGAACAAAAACAATAAAATAAAGTGTCCAGGGGGAAGAAGTGTCCAACGAAACAGGGGGATCTGGTGTCCTCGTTGTGCTGCGGGGCTCGTGAAGGAGGGCAGTGTTCAGGAAACGAGGGGTCCAGGGAAGGGGCGGAGTCTGGTGGCCGCACGCACTCCCGCTCTGGTCCGGTGCACGAGGGGCGGCGGCTTTCCCTTGGCATTTGGCGGGAAGTACGACCCGGCATCCTGGCCCGTCGGCTGTAATTACGGGTGCGGCTTTCATCCTGACTCTGGGTTCTGCGACTTACATCCTCGGTGGCGCGACATACCTCAACGCACCCTTCCTGGACCCACGAGGACACCAGCGTGCATGCACGGGGGAAGAGACCGGTCTCTCGAGGAGAGGCGCGCTTGGCATTGCATTAACTAGTAGAAATACTGTTTAATTACAGAATAATTAGAAAGGAAAATAATGATAATCACGAAAATGGAAAATAAATAATGCTCCTAACTGAAAGATGTCACAATGCAAGTGATGCACAAAAGCACCAAAATATGCTTCCTTTTGATTTCGCAGTGAAATATTGCACATTTTGGCAGGTTTTGTAAAATCAGGTATGCCTGCTGATATTCAATCTCTTAGGGAATAATCTTTTTTTTTACCCTTAAGAATGATGAGCAGACTGAGTGAAATTGCCATATGCCAATGATTTAAGATGTATGGAGAGTTAATTGGCTAGCGGTTTGCTCTCTGTGGAAGTGTGGCAGTCCTGCGGGAGATTACACATTACACGTTCAGCGTCTTATGATATTAGAAGCATGTAATTAAGTGGACGGAAAATATGTCAGCCAACATCAAGACACTTTTTGATTTGGAACATTGATTTGATGCAGAAAATGCAGCTTTGCTATGAAGACATAATTGCTTCTCAATAGACCCTAATTTTAAATCCTGACTTGATCTTTGAATGTCTTTCAGCCTCTGCACCACTTCAAAGTCAGCATAAATTGGGTCATATTTGTCAGGGAGCGAATCCTTCCACTCCCAGGAAATGTATTCAAAGTAGGAGTACACACAAAATTATTTCAAAAATTGAACCGTACGCCCTTCAGGAATAGCAAGTAATTTTGTTTACAAAATCCTCGCCTGAATCTCAGGTCACCGGCACGTCTAAATCTTTGCCTGCTTTATTGTTCATTTTAAACTCGCAGGCAGAAGGCTGATATCGAGCATAGATCAAACCAAGGGAGAGATTATAAAAGAAAATCCGCCAGCTGTTGGTTGCAGTGTCCAATGGGACTACTTTCAGTCAGGCTATATCATAGTGGCAGGAAGGCTTTGCATAGGTTGCATAGCCTGTCAACATATGCGGTACATTGTAAAGTAATAAACAGATTTTTTTCACCTCTGTGCTTAGCGCATGATCCAGCTACTGTAATGTAAAACGATGCCTCCCATGACAGAAAAATCCTAAATGAGATTTCTGCTAGACAACATCAAGACTGAAGGGAGAGCAAATGAGACCTCCTCTTGCTTTGCACGTTTTCCCCTGAAAACAAATTACAGTAATCCTGTAGAATTTCAAAAGAGATGTCAACAATGAACAATTTAGAGACCTTGGTTTGAATACTTCACATCATATTTATCCAAATGATCTGAACTGTTTTCCACATTCATTTTATACCTTAATATATATTATTTTACCTTAATGTATGTCAAAAACAAACATCCAGTCAGTTTTGATAATGCAAGTAAAACTATTAAATATCCTTTTTTGTTTAATGAAATAAAGCTGAAATAAATTTTTATATCTTGCAAAAAAAAAAAAAAAAAAAAAAAAACCTTACCTTACCTTACCTTACCCACTAACTAGAACAACATAAGTTTAAGTTGAAGTACTAAAATTACCACAACTAAAACTGAATTAAAATAAAGTATAATAGAATCAAATTAATAAATTAATAGAAATAAAATCAAAAACTAATAAAAATGGCAAAAGCACATACAATTAAAAGTAAAATAAAAATGAAAACTGAAAAAAAAGAATTTTGACATATTGATAAAATAAATTGATATAACATTTTTGACTCCAAAATTGCCAGTAAATTTGACATATAAAAAGTGTTACCGAAGCGACAAGTAAAACGTTATAAATTAAACAAAATTTGAAGTAGAAAAACTGAAATAGTATTTTCTTGTAAAACATACTCGAATAATCTTTTTTTTTTTTTTTTTTTTTTTTTTTTTAAATATTTACAGCTTGTTTACTTACCAACATTTTACAGTCTAAAAAAAAAAAAAAAAAAAAAAAACTTAATCTAATGCAATGTTTATTTACAGTCCATTAAGTTTCATGTGCTTGGAAAGAGCAACATCAGAATTACATTAAAAACATAACAATTAAAATCAAGCAAAAACAACATTTATTTCTGTATATGGATCACTGATTGTCTTAGATTTCATATTCAACGGTTAATTTAACTTTTGCCAAAAAACTTTCAGGAAATGCATAACAAACAAACAAGCGAATGAAAAGTGTTCCTCGAATAGAAGCACTGCATGAGGCTTTTCTCTTGTGATTCAATATTTATATTGCATTCAAAGCCCGCGAACATTACAGAAACAGCTGCTCAGAACTTTCTTTAACCTCCCAAGAGTGAGCGGAGCAATACGATTGGCAAATGTATATACGCAGAGCTCAGATGTAAAGGGTAGCTGTGTTCAGATGGCTGCAGATGTAGTGTTGCTGGAGTCGCTTCAGGTAGGAGGTTTTTGTGCCCCTGTCGTTCACTGACTGTAGTCTCTTTCCCAAGGCGCTGCACAAGTCGGCAAAGTAAATAATTCATCTTTCACGGCCCCTGTTCCTATTGCAAAAGATGAGACATCTTGTATTCTGCTCCACAGGAAGTGTTTGAGGTGGAGACAAATAGATGCTTGTGCAGAGGCATGCTTAAAGTTTTCTCAGGCTAAGTGACAGTTGCATAGGACAGCGCTCCCTAATAGACTGCAGAGCTGACAATAACAGAATGGGTCAGAATACTAAATGGGTATTGAGAGGGATAGTGCATTGTCACAAATGAAAAAAGAAAGCAGGGGGAATGTCTGCTGTGATGCACTGGTGCACATTGCTAATAGATGTAATTGTGTCAATAGAAGTTGCATGACAGTTGCTTGAACAACACGAGTGAGATTCAGCAAAAATAAAATTCTTATTTTCTAACATAAAGAAATAGTTCACCCTAGAATTAAAATGTGTTGAACATTTACTCACCCTCAGACCATACAAGATGAGATTGTTTTTTCATCTTAACAGATTTGGAGAAATGTACCATTATATCATTTGCTCACCAATCCTCTGCAGTGAATGGGTGCCATCAGAATGAGAGTCCAAACAGCTGATAAAACATCACAATAATCCACAAGTAATCCACAACACTCCAGTCCATCAATTAATATGTTGTGAAAAACTGCATCATTGTAATGAACAAATCCATCATTAAGATGTTTTTAACTTAAGCAAGTCATGTAATGCTAAATTTCTCCAGATGTGTTCCCATGAACAAACATCAATATCTCAGATGGCCTGAGGGTGAATACATTTCAAGCAATTTTTTTTGGGGGGGGGGTGAACTATTCCTTTAAGAATAAATGTTACGTTCTTAAAAACATTTCTTAAGAATGTTTTTTGACTTTTTTGATTGTTCTAAAGACAAAGCATAAGAAGAATTTGAATTCCTGAACACAGTGTTCTTAAAAATCAACATAACCTTGATTACCTCCAGTTTAAGTAAAATAGTGTGGACGCTTTTTATGATTATTACTGCAATATGAAGACAGTGTTTTAAGTGTTTTTTCAAGTAAAAGTTAATCAGAGAGTCTTTGATAAAAATCACCATTAATCAAATAACACAAGTCTGTCATTTTCATCTTAATAAGAACAAATACCGTATTGACGCGAATATAAGACGATGTTTTTTTCTTGAAAATACTTATGAAAAAAACGCGGTCGTCTTATATTCGGGGTCTAGGCTTTGACATGTCAGTAATACACCCACAACAATAGGTGGCGCCAAAAATGCATAAAACGAGTGTGCCATGAAATATGTAATGTAATGTGTGTTGTAAAGATCGCAAGTGAAAACAAAAGAAAAAGAAAAGCTTACAGCGGCACGAGTTGTGACTGTTATGTTAGCCTGATGGGAACAAACTTCCTCTGTAAGTGATTTTAAAACATAAGACAGTACTCAGATTTGAAGACTACAATAAGATTTCACTTCTACTGTGATACAATTTTGGTAGGCTACTATGAGATGCATAGCCTAAATGTCATATAATTCAGATGGGCTACCAGTTATTTCAATGGTATATCAAAAAGTGTATATTTTTCAATGTCATTGTTAGTACATTTTACCAGTATTTACCATACTTTCAAAACAAAAATTAAAATAGGAAAAATATGCAATTTGAAAATAATTTAAGAAAAATGTTTTACAGAGAAAGAGAGAGAGAGAAAAAAAACAAGATTTAGATTTCAAAAAGCCTTTTATAATCAGGGTCGTCTTATATTCAGGACAATACAGTAATTCCTCCCCCCCCCCCCAGAACTTCTTTCTTAAGACAATTTTCATGAAACCGGACACAGAACTGTAATTCATTCTATCTAACCTCATGCAGTAGTCTTTTTCTTTGACTGACACCTGTCAAATCGAGGAACTTTCCAGACTTCCAGTCTGACGTGACAGTCCTTCATAGCAGAAGCAAAACCCGGTTGCCCAGCATCTTTTGAGGAACGTCAGCGACATGATTAAGAAGTCCACTGTGTCTCCACAGAGTCCTGACCAGATGAAAAGAATAACCTGTGGTGTCAAAAGCAGAGGCGAAAAGAAAGTCCGAATAATGAGAAAATGTATTGTAACGTCAAGCGGCCTCTCTAGGGAGGGTGTTTTTGACGCAAGGTATTAAAATGTACGAATACCTGACAGAGATTTTTCCACTGGGGAAAGTGTTTCCTTTCAGAAGTGTTCCATTATCAAAAAGACAGGGTGGAAACACGTCCGCACGCACCTACAGTATGACAAACCACTTTCTATTTTAAGACTTTATGCAACCGTGGGGGATCGGAACCTTTTAGTGATTACCATGCAATTATGAGTCATGTACTTGTGAACGGCTCGGTCCACAGTGACCCCTCACAAATGATGAAAAATGCACACGAGGGAATCAGCTGTTCATATTATGTTGTAATAATAACTTGAAAGACGTATAATGTAACAGAACACAAAGCTGTTGATATGGATTTGCAGGTGCATTGGGCTGGATGATTCAAACATGATCTGTGATTTTCCAAGGCCATTTCAGATTGCATAGCTGGATTTCACATAAAAGACTGCACTATATAGGATAAGATAGAAATAATAATGTAAAGAGTTTGTCTTGAAATGTATTTACGATTAAAGGGGTTCATATTATAGATTTGTTTTAGATTTCTGAAGTGTTAGTAGTCAACATCTTACAGTTGTCAAGACAAATTTTGCTTTTCTATTTAAAAAAATACAGTTTTATATGATAACAAATTAACGTTATGTGCAATTAATCATGATTAATTACAGAAAATGTGTGATTAGTGATTAGTTATTCTTTTATAAACTAATCTAAGTCTCTTGTAGGGCAGCATTTAGTTGATCAAAAATACAGTAAAATCAGTAATGTGAAATATTATTGCAATTTAAAGTAACTGTTTTCTATGTTAATATATTTTAAATGTAATTTATACCTGTGATACAAGCTAAAAAATTTTTTCCAGTGTCACATGAATTGCTGTTCAGGAAACATTTCTAATGTTGAAAACACTTGGGCTACTTAATATTTATTTATTGTTTGTTTGTGGAAACCATGATACGTTGTTTTCTTTGAAGTACTTCTTACTGAATAAAAGTATTAATTTCATTAAAAAAAAAAAAAAAAACTCATACTGACTCAAAACCTTTTCTTTAAATATTAAATGAAAAATGCAAAATTTCAATTTAATTTAAAAGGCTTTCTGATTTCAATTCCCTGTAAAATCCTGCATTCCACTGTGACAGGTTTACAAACAATCTGCGCTGAAATGTGTCATTCAAAATGTTAAGATGAGGTTGAAATGATCCCGGATGCTGCCAAAAATAAAGCAAATGCTTTGATTTTAACGTTAGGATCCTTTGGAAGGATCTGCAGAGCGCCAGGTGCTTCACACAGCCAGAAAAAGCTCAAGGTTTGGCTGATTTTCCCAACACATTTTACTCTTATCATTAGTTCTTAATATACCTATCCAGCTTTCTCGGTATTACCTCACCGTAACTGGCTGGGCCAAGTTTCTGAACACAGTAAGCTTCATTAACATGCAAACGTGTTGATCCGTTCATCTGCCTGTTCTCAGAGAGTTGTAGTTCAGAACGAGTTCACAAAAAGTTGTTTTTGAACAAGTTTCATACATTTTCGACTGGGAATGATGTCTTGAGTTTTGAAAATTACAGCATGTTTTTATTCAAAAGGTCAAGAAAAATGACCCCTCTGAGTACATTTTAAGGTCCTTCAGCTTTCAATCTTCTATCCAACAAACATCTATCATCCAGCAGACTGGCTCTGAAGCTTAAGCCTTTATTTTTAGTCTGATGTTTTTGTGAACATACCTTGAAACTGCTCCAAGGATGAATAGCCATCTGGATCACTGAATAATAGACACATCCCGCCTGTGCTGGATTTAAACACCCTGTCTCGCCGCGTGGAAATGAACCTGCAGGGTTATGACTAAAATAAGGGCAGCGTTACCTTAGATTCTTCACTTCTGTCTTGCGATGACTGAGTAATATGAGAGATCATTGTGTTCAGAGAAGCTGTTAGGTTTGTTGTAATGAGAAAGAAATCGCTCTGTCCTGCACAATTTGGAGCACAGCGCTTTAACAGATAACGGTGCGTAGCAATTTGTTATATGTTGTTGGGAATGAAACAAATCTTGTGCAAAGGTGTTGTTAAACAAACGGCAGTTCACACCATTCCGTTTTACCTATTATTAATTATTGATCAGATAAAATGAAGCACAAAGGGAACTGCGAGTCAATATTTAATCAAGAGTGCCTGCCTGGATCTCGATGGGTGCGCAGAAGGGCATCATTATAACACACAGGCAGTCCACCATCTATGATGGGATTTCATCACACTGTTTCTTTGGTCAAACAACTCAGGGGGATTTTCAATGTTGTACACCGACAGCATTACAAATGGGTGTCCCCAACAACATGTCCTCATTCCTCACACTGCCTTTTCATAATGAAGAGGGGTGAGAATGGAAAAAAAAATCTGAAATGAGACGACAAGGTCTTCCAGGATGAAAGCTGTTGACCTTGTATTAGATATGATTGGCTTTAGATGGTGTAATTTGGTCCAATGTAGCCTCTATCCTCTCTGTAACAAGCTAGAAAACAGAAAAATAAAATGAAAGCAAAGCAAAAATAAGTTTGCTGTAGTGAAAGGTGGCAGAAACAATTTAGTTTTTATTGCACTAAATGTAGACTGCATACATTTACATTTACATTTATGCATTTAGCAGACGCTTTTATCCAAAGCGACTTACATTGCATTCAAGTTACAGTGTTTACATTTTATCAGCTCTTGCTTTCCCTGGGAATCGAACCCATGATCTTGGCGTTGCTAGCGCCATGCTCTACTATTTGAGCTACAGGAAAGGCTCATAGGCAGAAAGGCTCATAGGCAGAAATGGCATACCTGCCATTTCTGCCTATGAGCCTTAAAATGACTTGGGAATGATGGTGTAACTGAATATGATTCGGTAATAATAATAAATATGACTGACTTTTATGAAATCAGTTACATGTACACTAATGTACGTACACATTAGTATACATTACCAGATGGAAAACATTTTTAGGTTGCTATAAAACATTTCTTACAGTGTAGAAATGAGGTTTCTGACCATTTTTAAATGATTGATTGATTGATTTATTGATCAATTTATGGATTTATTGATTGATTGATTGATTGATGCATTAAATTGTTAATTAGATTTTCTATTTCTATAAAAGAATCATGAAAAATGTGCCAAGGTTTCCGCACACACAAAAAAATATATTAAGCAGCTCAAATCTTTCAACATCGATAATAATCAGAAATGTTTCTTGAGCAGCAAATCAGCCTATTAGACTGATTTCTGAAGGATCATGTTACACTGAAGACTGGAGCAATGATGCTGAAAATTCAGCTTTCATCACAGGAATATATTATATTATATTATATTAATTTTATATTATATTATATTATATTATATTATATTATATTATATTATATTATATTATATTATATTATATTATATTATATTATATTATATTATATTATATTATATTATATTATATTATATTATATTATATTATATTATATTATATTATATTATATTATATTATTATCAGCCCCGGAGTTCGCTCCCATGTCAGCTCCAGCCCCAGAGCGCCCTCCAGTGCCCGCTCCTCCTGAACGCCCTCCAGAATCCCTCCGGCTTTAAAAGACTCAATTTTCCCCAAGAAAATTTTGGGGGGGAGGGGCATATATCCATGGCCATAGTGGCCAGGTCGAGGGTCAAGGCCACGGAGGCTGCTCCACCGTGGCTCCCAGAGCTGCCTGATCCGCCCTGGAGGCCTCCCCCGTGTCCCAGTCCTGCACCAGCCTCCAGGGCGACCACCCCCCCTCCCCGCTGGACTTGTTACAGCGCGGGACGTGCCTTCCGGGAGGGGGAAGTAACTGTCACAGAATAATGGTCTGTTTTGTGTTTGTCTTAGTGCCATGAGTTCCTTGACACAGTTTTTCCCCTCCATTTCCTTATTTGGTTTTCCTGTTCCTTTTCTCGTTTGGTCCTAATTAGTTCATTTGTTTCCAGCTGTGTTCTGTTAATTATCTCTTTCTCTCTTGTGCTCTTAAGCCCTGTGTTTCACTGACTCCAGCTTCCGATGTCTAACGTTGCTCCTTGTCTCCTGCATTCTCCATGTTCCTTGGCATTTGATTTAATTAAAGACTGTGTGAATTTGCAATACTCCTCGTCTCCTCGCTCCTTCGTTGAAATCGTGCTCCTTGTGGAAATCGTGACAAAACACCAGACCTCAAACAAATAGTAAGTGGCGCCTCTTCTCCCCCCGTTTTTTGTTCCGTGCAGGCTCCAGCCCCTGACCAGAGTCAAGTCTTTTCCCCTGAAGTATTGTCCACAGGAACAATTCTAGTCGGTCTTGTCAGTCTTGTCTTATCTGTTGGGATTCTTCAGAGGCAGGCTGCTTCTCCTGTCATGGCCACGGAGACCATTCCCAAGCCACGTGTTTCTTTTGTTGCTTCGATGAAAACGGTTCCTGAGTTCACCGCTGAGAGGGCCCCTGTCACCACATTCAGCCCAAGGAGGGCTGTTGGTCTCATGTCCGGCCTAGAATGGACCTCAGAGTCCGAGCCTAGCCCTGAAAGGGTTCCTGTGGATAGTCCTGTGAGGGCTCCTGTTCCTGAGTTTAGCCCACGGAGGGCTCCTGTTCCTAAGTTTAGCCCAGAGTGAGTTCCAGTTCCTGAAACCAGCCCAGGGAGAGCTCCAGTCTCCGAATCCTCTGGGGACGGGGGACGGGGGAGGGGGGGGGGGGTTGTTGTCCTTTGGAATCCATTATTTTTCATGGGATCCGGCCGCAGTGGCCGGGCCAAGGATCGAGGCCAAGGCTACAGAGGCTGCCCTGCCATGGCTCCCTGGACTCCCTGGACTGCCATAGGTCCTGAAGCCGGTACCACCCTGGAGGCCTCCAGATCGCCCACCCCCCTCCCCGGTAGATGTTAGGGGGGAGTAATGTCAGGCTTGTGTTCGTGTTGTGTTGTGTTTTCTGTCCATGTACTCCCCATGTCCTAGTTTTACCTCTTGTATGCCCATATTTGATTCTGTTCCTGTTCCTAATTACTATCAAATTATATTTTCACTGTTCCACTAGGTAAAATTAAAAGAATAGATTGTTATATTATGGTTAAGTCTGTTTCCGAGCTGTTGCTATTGTGTGGCAATCATGAATCAAGTATTTAATAGCTTAAAACATTTGAATGGATTGTTTTCATGAATTAAATTGCTTTATGATAGAGAAAGTAGAACAATTTCCACTCAATGAGTTTGTTTTCTACTTAAATGATGCTGTTATAATATCCAACATATTGATTCTGGTAGTAAGTGTCAGCGTAAAAATTTCAGTACTGGGCAACTTAAATGTGCTCATCATGCCGACCTTTATGGAGAATAGCAATTGGATTATCAGTCTCAGTCTTTGGATCATTACATAAGTAATCAGATAGTCAGACACTCCAGTGAGTTTATATTCCTGCAGAAGTCTGAAGAGAATGCTGTCCAGGTGTTGAGCTAGGACAGAAATCACGGGTAACCCTTAAACACAAATCAATACCTTCTGTGCTTCATTACTTCAGGGTATATTTTCAAAGCTGTAGCATAATTTATTATTGAAGAATTATGTTTGCAGCACCCTATTTTAAGATTGGTGGTCAATAAATGTCGAATGCACAGTTTTGACAAGCTCTTAAAGGAATAGCTCACTCAAAAATTAAAATGAGTTTGTTCCTTCATTGGAACAGATTTGGAGAAATTTAGCATTACATCACATGCTCACCAATGGATCCTCTGCTGTGAATGGGTGCCGTCAGAAAGAGAGTCCAAACAGCTGATAAAAACATCACAATAATCCACAGGTAATCCACATGACTCCAGTCCATCAATTAATGTCTTGTGAAGTGAAAAGCAGCATGTTTGTAATTTTTGGGTGAGCTATTTCTTTAAGCCTGAATGTGAATGGCCAATACACTGCGGCCCTAACAAATATTTACACTTAATTACACTTAAAAATGTCTGACTATCACTGAATTGAATTAACAAACTTATTTTTGTGAATTTGTGTTTCTGCCATATTATTTAAATGTCACTTGGTTTAATATTTTATACAATGATATTCATTTATATAAGAAAAAAAATCCCTCATCGCTAGTAAATTTCACAAATACTTACAAATAAACAGAAAGTGCCACATTAAATGAAACATTAATTTTTTAAGGACAGAGATTTGAATCTATTTTCTTCTAAAACATATTCCAGTAATCTTTGTTGTAATTACAACTTTGAAAAAAAATATTTTATTGCAGAGCATTTTTTAATGTCCAATGGAACAAAGACAGTTGCTGCAAACTCCATCAGACTGGAAAAGCACATCAACGACAGACAGACAAGATCAGAGAGACACAACAACAAAAAGAATGTGGCCTATAACCCGAGTCCTAGAGAGAAAAACAACTGCAGTTTTTGGAGGCAGCCTCTCACCAGGGTGGGAGCACGAAGGACAGTCGAATTCAGAGGAGATGTCAGGATGAAAGAGTGCCGCAGGTGACAGGCCAAAAGGTTAGGAGAGATGAGGAATAGGGAAGTAATGCTGGGGGGTGCAGAGGCAAACAGGAAGTGCTGCAGGTGCAACAGTGGCCAACACATCTGGCACAGGGATGAAGAGGACAACAGGAAGTAGTGGTAGAGCGGTAGGAGAGTAGAGAGAGAGATCAGGGCAGATGAGGATAACAGGAGGAGGACGAGGAAGGGCAGGGTCATTGATGTCATGATGTGAGGAAATATAATGCTGAACAAAACTTATTACACACATGTGATCTCACATTACCACACCTGTGCAACCATAGTGGCAAATGGCAGATGCTAGACGAGAAAGGATCAGATTATTTCAGTCACTTACGTTGGTGGAAATGAATAATATAACACCTCGAAAATATCAAATGAAAAGCCAGCAAAGGAAGAGGTTATGCTTTGAACTGGAAATATATTCACCTGGTTGAAATTGATCTGCCTAGTTGTAGATGCCAATAGCAATAGCAACAACTTATATTACATTTTAATTAAAACCATAACAAGGTAATAAATAGAATAAAATTAATCAAAAATTAAATTGATCAAGTGAATGAAATGAAAATGAATAAATGAATGAAATGTATTTTATCATGGTTTATTAAGCAAGTTATTCAGGCTGCTTTATTAAGCAGCAGAACACTGATAAAATGAATAAATGTTTCTTGAGCATCAATCCATCATATTATAACATATGATATATTTACCTTATTGAAATATCTAATATATCTTTTTGTAGATGGCTGGTGTGAAATGAAAGATAACTAATATTAAATTAGTACATTTTTATTTGTATTTTTCATTATTATTTGTCATTATTTTTAAAATAGTAGTTTGTGGTGAAATACAGTCTGAATTAACATCTTGTTAATTAAATACACTGAAAAAAAAGTTAGTGTATATGTATATATATATATATATATATATATATATATATATATATTACTATTAAAATGAAATTAATTGAAAAAATGAATTAGATGAATTTAAGTGAATTGAAAAATGAATAGTAAAAAGTTACTCACACTACGCTGTAAAAAAATGTTGTGAAAATAACAAAGATTATTGCAATACATTTTTAAAAAATTGTTTCAGTGTTTCTACTTCAAATTTTCACATTTAATTCAACGTGTCACTTACCGTTTCTTTGTAATTATTTGTGAAATTTACTAGATTTTTGTATTTATAGAAAATTTTATTTGATAAAATCAGATTTACTTATGCAAAGTCAGTAGTTGTAAGTAGAATATACAATATTATTATAATTGATACTTACTAAAAAGATAAAGTGTGTCCAAAAATTGTAAAATCTTATTTCTATTATTTATTTATTTTTTGTCAGTCTTGGATATAATGTGAAACAATGTCCAGTAAACATAAAACTGTTCATTATATATTCAGTTATTGTATTTAAAACCAAGAGCATGTGTCTTGTCCACTTGTCCAGTTAAGAAACAATGCAAACGTCTCCAGCTCCACAAACTGAGCTGAAGTCAGCTGACATGTGTTCTTGACTTCAGTGATTTGAATTTGTCCGACAGAACAAACAAATTAACACACACTGCAGTTTTGAAGAAAACATTTACTCAAGCAAAAAAAAAAAAAAAAAAAAAAAGATATATTGCTGTAATTTCGCATTTATTTATTTCATTTGAATTGAGTAATTTGTTATGTAAAGCAGTTGTGTGGGTCTAAAAGGAGTTTGGCACATAACTGGCTCATTTAACCAATGAGAGAAGCACAAAAGTTTGTTTATAGTTTATTGTACCATAAATCATACAGTATACTAACATCTGTGACACTGAAGACTGGAGTAATGGCTGCTGAACATTTAGCTTTGCATCACAGGAATAATTTTTTAATCAAATTCATATAGAAAATGTATTTTAAATACCTAATAATACTATTTCACAATATTACTATTCTTACTGCATTTCCATCAAATATACAGACTTGGGGAGCAAAATAGACTTGTTATTAGAGACTTAAAAGATGCCTGTCAATAAAGAAATATGCTGTTTTCAAATAAAATAAACAGATTTTTATTTGAAAAAGTTGAAATGTTAAAAAAGGTTTATTCTATCTTCATGCATTATTTTTAATCAAAATTAGAATATGGGTAGTTGGTCAGTTTTGTCAGTTTCAAATTTAATTCAGGAATGGCCTCTCAGCCCATAGTTCAACAAAATCATAATGGCATGGCAGATAGTCTTTTCTTCATTCTATGATATATATGCAATGCCAATCTCCATGTATACCCCGTATCACAAACACTTGACTCATCAATTCAAACATCACCAACAAGAACAAGATCATCTAAGTCTTCTCATCTTCTATCATAGAAATATTTGATGTTAATGTACAATAACTACAGATTCTCTCTACAATTGGTGTATTACTCCATCTGCCTGTTTCTATAGTTAGATGACGACTTGAACATTCAAAAAGGAACAATGATCGTATCAGTCACGTTATAAACATGCAGACGCAATGTACCTCTCTTGTACTAACAAAGATTTGTATTGTGAATATACATTTAACTTATTATTTTCCAAAACTGATGTATATCATGCCTCATGTGCTTTTTTTTCTTTTCTTTTTTTCAATCATTGGTTAAGAATAGCTGTAAGTGTTCTTATATCACCTACACTTTGAGCCTCCCAAAGAAAAAGCATAAAAATACAGCAAAACTGTAATACAAGTAACCCATGTTTTTCTACCTACTTCATCTAATTGAAAAAAAACAACAACAACATATTATAACATTTTCTTGGATTAGACACTAATTTTATCCAATACATGATACATCTTTTCATATGTTCAGGTATCTTTTTGTGAAAAACTGTGTATCAGTACAAATGTGAGCAATGTAGCTGTCTTGAGTGATTTGGGTAGATTTGTATTGTCCACATCTTATATGAATGTTGTCACGCTCCTCTCTGGATCCAGGGAAACGAGGAGACGAGGGATAACAAAAACTTAGATTTTATTTGTAACTTAGGAACACAGGAGACATCCAAACAGACAATTTGACATATAACAGCTGACATGGAGACAGGGAAACACAAGGCTTATGAACACAAGGAAATCAGACGAGGAGAACTCAAACAGGTGGGGAGCAAATCAAACACGGATGGCGACTAATCAACTCAAAATGACAGGAACAGGAACAAACCAAATATGGGCACGAGAGGGGAAACACAAGACAGGACTGACAAATGTGGGTATGTTTCATTAAAAAAGCAACATTTTGACCAAAAGGCTGATAAAACTGTGTTCTGTCAAAGTCTACATCTAGATTGAATTGAGAATGGTGATCAAAACATAGATGGAGTAGATTGCTTCCATCAACACCCCCAAAGCTTGCACAGTCCTAAACCACTTCCTGGGTCAACATTTTATTTGGTTACTTTAGGCAGTTTTGATTTATATGGCATTTAATGTTTGATGATTGGTGTTCTTTTATATATGCTGTTTACATATGCGGTTGCTTGTTTCTAATTCTTTGCCACCTGTGTTTTGATTATGTACTCTTTCAGAAGATGTGTAATAGCGCCTCCAACCAACTGCTAAAAAATTGCATCAGTGGCGAGGAAAGAGTTAAAGGGCGGCTTGTCAGTAAATGGCCACTGCTGTGATTAACTATTGTCATTGCATTAAAAAAAATAGTGTTTTGAAAACATTATCCATATGTAACCGTAATTTACATATGGAGCTTTATGAAATATTTATGTACAGTTTTTGCGCTGCAGCTGCTGTCAGATCTGATGCAGTTGGCTGCGAACTCTTCATTACACTGTGCTTTGTGCTTTGATTATATAACAATATGCAGTCAAATGCTCCGAACAAACAAATAATCCTTTGACACGGTCCAGCAAGCTATTAAAAATAAACCATCCTCTTGATTCTGATGCTAGAGTCTGTACAGAGACACAAACAAACTGTTTAACAGGATGCATCAACACAAATGTTCTCTTCCATTTTTCTTGTTGTCAGCAGATGTTTTTGGAGCTTGATTAAATAAACCCTTTGTTTATAAGCTAGACATTTTAAGCTATGAAACTTGTAGGAGGTGCAAAAACCTCTTATATGTCAAAAGATCAAGGCATATTTGGTTTCTCATATCATGACCACTTTGAAAGAAATGTCTGGAAACTTAACAGGAATATCCTGGCAGAAAATTACCAGTACCTTTTCCGTTTTTCCACTGAGTTTTGTTTTTCTCACAGTTAACTATTCCTGACATGGGTTGGCAGAAAGCCTTCTCCAAGTTTTCTGACTGACATGTGCAGGCCGCAGTCAGATTCATAAGTGTCAGGACTGTCACACAGACAGGTGTGATTCCCAGGGCACCTATTTCACTGATATCTGTCAGCTAGCAGAGACATTTTATATGTGGTAAAAAAGCATCACTTATAACAGCCTTAAAATAAGTGTTCTCTGTGTTTTAAAGCCTCTATCGCTAATATACTGAAGTGCTGCTGCTGTGAATGTCACACAATCCACACAAGAGCAGAACAATTTCAGGTGCTCCAGACTTTCACTCAGAGATTGAGACTGACATGTCGGGTTAAACCACGAGGGCCCGGTTTGCACAGTCTGTATCTTTTTACAGTGGTCACATTAAACATGGCTCAGCATGAATCTGTTAATATCACCTACAGGCCCTAGAGAAAATCAAACATCTGTGCCATACTATATTTAAACATGCCACTGCCTCTCTTTACCACCAACAGACAAGGAAGGGAAAAAAAAAAAAAAACAAGTGAGAATGAAAGTAGGACATTCACAACCCTACAGCACTCCTATTACAGAAAGAAAGACGGTGCAAGAAGAGATTGTTCTGGTGTTCATGTAAGTTGCTGTCTCAACAGAACGCTCTGCTGATATCAGAGAGACAACAGTGACCTTTTTACATTCACAATAGTCATGAGCCACGTTCAGGTGATGTAAAATGAAATTAACCTAAGGCTAATGATGCTGAATGCACATTTGCAAGAAGCCGTTCGTTCACACAGGATGAATTCTCTGTTCAAAAGCAGCTTGACAGGGAGAAACACAATGAATAAAACAGGCATTTTGAGATGGATTGTTTCAATTGCGAACTAGTTTCAAGCTGTTTGTTCAACAGTTACAAAATACTGCTCAATATTATATGGAAATATATTGACATATAAAGTCACTTTTTGCCTGATCTGCTCATATTGCTTACGTTGTATGGAAAATTACTAGCATACAAACCTGCCTCTTTATTGCATTCCATCGAAAGAAGAGAAAAAACAGGTTTGGAACAACATGAGGGTGATTCAACAATAACAATGTTCATTTTTGGGTAAACTAACCCTTTAAAGGTCACATTTTAAGAATAATGTACCATGCAAACGCTGTAATAATGATCCATTAAAGAGCGGCTTACTCTCCTCACACAGTTATTAAGGATCATAGACTTTACTTAAGTGGGCCTGAAGTGCCCATATTGAGCTTCATTACTCTTGGGCCGCTGGGCTGACTGCTTTGGACGCTCTGTTATGTTATGCTATATAACCCGCTTGTCAAACCAACTCACTGTGAATGGTATCCTTCACAGTTGCCATGACTTTGGCTGTGATTGATTTCTCAGTGTCGTTTCTGACAGCTTCGCTCCTGCACATTGAAATGGCAGAAGTGCTCGGACCTTCACCCTTTTTATGAGATGGCCTATTCTACAGAGTTAAAGATGCTCTTCCACTTGCTTATGCACTGAGGCTTACGCTACCTTCGAATCTGTGCTTTTGTGCTAAATCAATGCCTGAAAGCCTTGAGCAAGCTACGACAGAGCCAGCAACCTCACTTTCACAGTTCTGGATGAGTGATATTTCTTCATTACAATTAGTCTTTTTAAAGAAATGGCTACTAAAAATGACAATTTGGCCATCATTAAAATCTGTTCAATCATTTATTCTCAATGAAAAATGTTTCTAAAATTCCACTATTTTGTTCCATAGAAGTCAGTCAGGTTTGGGATGACAAAGGGTTGAGGTTTTTTCTTTCTTGGGTGAACTCTATCTTTGAGTACACCAAATATGTCTTCATTAAAATGAATCTCTTTAAAGAAATAGTTATCTGAAAAAAAAAGAAAAAGAAAAGACAATTTGGTAACCATTTAAATCCTTTTGATCATTTATTCACAATGAGTAATGAGTCACTTATTTTGTTCCACAGAAGAAAGTCATACAGGTTTGGAATGACACAAGGTTTACTTTTTTTATTCGCAGGTGAACTCTGATTAAATAGACTAATATGTTTTCATTAAAACTAGTCACTTTAAAATAAATAGTTATCCAGAACTGACAATTTTATATCCATTTAATTCTTTATTCTCGATAAGAAAAGTTTCTAAAATTAACCTATCTTCTCATGCAAGTTTGGGATGATATGAGTTTAATATTTTTTTTCATTTTTGAGTGAACTCTCTCTTTATTTATTTATTTTTTTAGCGAAATTTATCTCTTTAAATAAACAGTTACCCAAAAATAACCATTTGGTCATCATTTAAATCCTTTTCAATAAGAAACAGTTTTAAAATTCAAGGAAGAAAGTCATATAGGTTTGGAAAGACATGAGGTCTCTTTAAGTAGACCAAATATTTATTCATTAAAATAAGTCTCTTTAAAGAAACAGTTACACAAAAATGACAATTAGATCATCATTTGAATCCATTCAATCCTTTATGAGAATCACTTCTAAAATTCAATGATTTTTGTTCCAAAGAAGAAAGTCATACAGTTTTGGAAAGACATGAGGTTGAGGTTTTCATTCTTGGGTGAAGCATCTTCTTATTTCTTCATTAAAATTAGTCTCTTTAAAGGAATAGTTACCCAAAAATGAGACACAAGGTTGAGGCTCTTTAACTAGACCAGAACTAGGACAGACAGAGAATTAAATCTTGCAGATGATAAACACAAACCTAAATTACAACAGGAGATTGGGACAGCATGTGCGGATGATGAGTCACTGAGAAAGTGGCACGCTGAAACGTGTTAATTGCTAGCGCAGCTCCACTCCTGAGCAGTAGGGGGCAGTGCAGGCGAGGCTGTCCCCCGTTTCTCCCTTCCAGCACGTTGATTTAGAGGAGACTCTGGGGATTGGAGCTCAGACAAGGCTGAGAGTGGCTCAGTGCCCGCATTGTTTCTACTTTCATCCCAGTCCTTCCTTTCTTCCATCGCTTTACATATTTCTACCTCAACTAAACAAGGAACAGGGGAAGTTTTCAGGGAAGCTCTGGAGAGGAAGAGCTCAGTTTAATTGCTCAGAGCGGTTCACATGCATAAATACATGTCTAAAATGGGAAGACGAGTCCCAGATGCCTGTTTTCTTCATATTACCCCTTTATAAGCCCTCTGCGCACCAGTATTCTGTGATTTGCTGTACATCTGATATGAATAATGTTCATGATGAGAGCTTGTGAACCTGCCCAGATTGGCATCCCACATTGAGGCTCTTTTTGCCACTACTGGCAGCTTACTGATTCAATAGGAAGTGTTTAAACGAGATGATGCTTTCTCATTTTCTCAGTTGTGCTGAGTTGACGGTGAGTCAGATTCCATCGGCACCTGACCCCAGTCATGCTCTAACATCATCCAACATCTACTGGAATGCCTCGCCAGACGATTGGAGATGTTACAGTCGCTAATGCAGGGATTAACGCCAATTTTAAATATGTGGTATCCTCATATGATCTGTAAATATATAATCCAAGAAGATTATAATTATAGAACTAACCCGTAAATCAAATCTAGTAATTAAACTTAATCTCGAGCATCAAATCAGCATATTTGAATGATTTTTGAAAGATCGTGTGACACTGAAGACTGTATGATGCTGAAAATTCAGCTTTGCATCACAAAAATAAATGACATTTTACCATATATTAAAATAGAGAACAGTTATTTTAAATTGTAATAATATTTCACAATATTTCTGTTTTTACAGTATTTTTAAAAGAAATGCAGCTATACTGAGCATAACAGACTTCTTGCAAAAACAAAAATATCTTACCAACCTCAAATGTAATAATTTAAAATAATAAGTAGTGTCACATTTTCATATTAATTATAATAATTAATAATAATTGAGCATAGTAGAAGGAATATTGTTGAATTGCTAGATGTGATCTCAAGATTTCTTAATGTATAACCATTTTTAATTAGGAACACACCAGTTTTGGTTAGTAACTAGTTACATATAATGGAGTTACGTCATTTAATTACAAAATACATGTAACCAGTGTTGGGGAGTAACTAGTTACATGTAACGGAATTACTTAATTTAATTACAAAATAAAAGTAATTGTAATTAGTTACAGTTACTAAGAAAAAATGTGTAATTAAATTACAGTTACTTATGAAAATGTGAAGGATTACAAAGGGGGTTACATATAGATTTATTTGATTTCTTTCATAAATTACAGTGACTGCTCTAAAATATGAAACATTGGTGTTTCATATGTTTATAACATGCTTATCCGATAACTCTTGGGTTTATATGGGTTTAAATATGGGTTTATGTATATGTTTTTTTTTATTTATTTTTTTTAGAGTAACTGTTTTTCTTTAAGGCATTGTTAGATTCTAGTGTTTCCTGTCATAGCTATGCAAAGATTTGATTTCAAAAACAGTATCATAGCTATTAAAGCATTTCTTGTTATGATTTTAAATCTGTATTTAACCTCAGAATGATTTTAAAGTAAGTCTGATTTTGTAGTGGCTGTGCTTCAAAGGGGACATTGGATGCCCATTTTCCACAAGTTGGTACGATTCTTTAGGTCTTCTTGATATGGTCTCTGTGGTCGTGAAAAACAACACCGTTTTACCCTGTCAAAAACTGCTCTGTTCACAGCAACTCGTTTCCCTGCATATCTCTTTAATGCTAATGGGGTCTGCTCACCCCGCCCCTCTCTTTGGTGGAAGAGCAAAGGCAATTTGCAAATAATCATAAAAAATGTAAAGTGTGAGACTTACTTCTTCTGGAGGTGCAACTGGATCATGAACAATGGGTACTGATCCATCCTTGAGTTTTAACTTTTTAACAAAACCTGCCTTGAATTGTCCCTAATTCAGAAAACAGTCTGGAGTAAAATGATTTGTGCAGCCAGACATAAACGAATTTAGTCAAAGTGAAGTGACGTGTGGCCAAGTGACCATGTCGGAATTTGTGCTCTGCATTTAACCCATCCAAGTGCACACACACACACACACACACACACACACACACACACACACACACTGCCATATTGCTGCGGCACCCGGGGAGCAGTTGGGGGTTCAGTGTCTTGCTCAAGGGTCTCACCTCAGTCATGGTATTGAAGGTGGAAGAGAGCGCTGATTATTCACTCCAAAATCAAAATGGCTTGATAATTGAGTCTGTTTAGGTTTTTGGGGGATTAAAAAAAAGAGTGAATTTTTATCATTGTAGTGTAGTTGTGTCCACACACTGCCAAGACACATTTATATGCAAATGAAGATATTTGGCATCCAATATCTCCTTTAAAATTAAAATATTATAATCTTAATTCAAGTGATGAAGGATTTCAAACTGTACTACTAAGGTTAACCCTGCGTGTTTTACATGTTTGAAAATGATTAACAGTTGAAAACATTAGAAATTTAGAAAAGTAATCAAAAAGTAATCAGTTACATTACTTTAATAAAGTAATTGAAAAGTTACACTACTTATTACATTTTAAGTAGGGTAACTTGTAATCTGTAACCTATTACATTTCCAAAGTAACCTTCCCAACACTGCATGTAACTGTAATCAGTTACAGTTACTGAGAAAAAATGTGTAATTAAGTTACAGTTACTTATGATAATGTTACCAATGTAACAAAGGGGTTACATCTACATATTTTCACCCACATACAGATTTAATTGATTTCTTTCCCAAATTGCATTGACTGCTCTGAAATATAAGACACCAATGTTTCAGGAGTTTAGGACATGTGCTTATTCGATTTGTACTACATTTGTGCTTATTCGATACTGTATTACATTTCCAAAGTAACCTTCACAACACTGCACATTACTGAGCACACAGTTTTTCCAGCTGAAACAGTTGTTATTAGCAAATGAAATCATGGTTCAATCAAACAAAACAGACTAATCTATCCTTTGATAACCAATAATTAAAGCTGGAGAAATGCAAGTAGAAATCCCACTATGTCAACAAATGTCTATTAAAGTCTGGGACGTTTTAAGGGTCAGGAAAAATGAGAAGTTGACTAATCCCAAACACCAACATAAATTTTATTCATGATTTCACCGTGGGGGAGCCTCTTGAGGGTAGCAGGTGCCGAGGTTTCAGCGGGTATTAACCGCAGCGCTTCAGCTGCATCCAAGTTTAATTAATGCTGGGAAGCAGAGCGAAGAACCGGTGGCGGTGAGCGGCGGGAGGGCGTTAGGGTAGATAGCAGCCACTGTGTGGACATGCCAAGTGCCCTCAGGTTAGTGCCACCTCCTTGCCAGGGCCGAACGTGGGCACGGTGCCACCACAAAACAGCAGCTATGCTTGCAAGCCAGGAGTCTAAACATACAATGCAGGACAAGAAACAGCTTTATAATCAGACAGAACAGAAACATAATCTTGGGCTCACAATTAGTCAGTTTGCCGTGAGGATGTAATGGGTTTCACTCTAGCATCGAATGCTATACACTTCTATGTTGTTTTTGATATTGGACTTCACAATGTTAGCCAAACGATTAACAATCTGGACTGTTAAAGCAAACGCTGCAAGTATGGTCTCAATAGTGATTACTCTGCACCTGCAAAGCTATTTATGATGAAAACGTAATGGAATCGCACTTAAAGGAACACTCCACTTTTTTTGGAAATAGGCTCATTCTCCAACTCCCCCAGACTTAATAAGTTGAGTTTTACCCTTTTTGAATCCATTCAGCCGATCTCCGGATCTGGCGATAGCACTTTTAGCATAGCTTAGCATAGATCATTGAATCCGATTAGACCAGTAGCATCACGTTCAAAAATGACCAAAGAGTTTCGATATTTGTCCTATTTAAAACTTGACTCTTCTGTAGTTATATCGTGTACTAAGACCGGCGGAAAATGAAAAGTTGCGATTTTCTAGGCTGATACGATTAAGAACTATACTCTCATTCCGGCGTAATAATCAAGGAACTTTGCTGCCGTAACATGGCCGCAGCAGGTGCAGTGATATTACGCAGCGCTTGAAAGTAGTCCCCAGCTAGGTAACTAGTTATAGTTATATCCAAATCGGATTAGAAAATCGCAACTTTTCATTTTCCGCCGGTCTTAGTACACGATATAACTACAGAAGAGTCGAGTATTAAATAGGAAAACTATCGAAACTATTTGGTCATTTTTGAACGCGATGCTACTGGTCTAATCGGATTCAATGATCTATGCTAAGCTATGCTAAAAGTGCTATCGCCAGACCCGGAGATCGGCTGAATGGATTCAAAAACGGTAAAACTCAATTTATTAACTCTGGGGGAGTTGGAGAATGAGCCTATTTCCAAAAAAAGTGGAGTGTTCCTTTAATGGCTAAAATTTAGAGAAATTGCTTAAAGTTCATTTTCAGTGTTTTGGTTGAATTTTGAGTGTAAATAAAGGTTTATATTTTGATTTGGTTAATCACATAATTATGTCACTTCAGAAGACTTATGTTTTAAAATAGTACTGTCAGGAATTGCCACTAAAGAATTAGCGCTAAAAAGGTGTGGACACAGTTATTTTTGACCACGACCTGTTTAATGCCTGACCATGCCATTAAAAGTGCATTTGTAGGAGACAGATGCAAAATTTATGGGATTAGAGTATTAAAATGAATAACGCAACACGATTTACTAACATTTGCACTCGTCAAATTACTGGTATTTGCGCCATTATTTAATGCTCAAAAGCAGGCGTTAATTTGCGCTGCTCTTGGTAGATTGCGCTGGTCATTATGGAAATGATCTGGTTGCGTCTGTGTTCTTTAAAATGCGCATTGTTAGTAAATCACCCGCAGAATTTTCCCCTCCCATCGGCAGTTTCATGGAATTGTGCTATAAAGCTAAAGTAGTAGAAACTTTGCATTTTCTAAGCCATAGAATCTCATGCTAACGTATTTTTCATCATATTTGCCAAAAGCGCTATTAATTTCTTAAGATATAAACCTACATTTTCTTTTTGAGCTTTACAGTTTTGAGTTTCACTTTTATAGTTTGAAAAAACAACAGTTTGACATTCTTCAAAATATTTTCTTTTGTGGTCTGCAGAAGAAAGTAAGTCATGCAAGTTTGAAACAACTTGAGGGTGAGAAAATGATGACCTAGTATTGTGTTACCATTAATACTTTAATAATGACTTTAATAATAACATGAGATGCTTCTGACTGAATAAACTGAAGGAAAAGTGGGGAGAACATATTAGAAAACTTCATGAAGTTCATGAAGGCCTACTTGATTTGCTATCATTGCCAAGCATGTTGGTAAAAGTAGACTCAATCCATAGAATTGCTGCTTATTGTTAACAGTTTGACTTAATGAAGCCATCACATGACCAGATCAACCGCATGACTTTATTGACCTGCTGTAAATGTATGCAAATAAAACTATATTACCAAAACAATGATGTTGCAAAATAATGCCAGAATTTTCAGGGTTGGCCACTGCAATGAGTTATGCCGGCAGCTGTAGCTGCACCTCTGATTTGAGCATTGTTAGAATATGTAATTTTAGCTTGTGTTAATCATCGGCGGTCCTGAGGCAAGATCGTACATGTGGTACATGGGAAAACGTTACCCACTTGGTTGCAAATCATTTTCCAATGAGGGTGGCAGCAGAACGGCGAGCGGGCGTGATCCCATGATACTGCTGCAAATAAGCGAGGAGAAGTGTGTGTTGGAGAGCTGTGAGCTAGAGAGCGCTGCTGCTGCTGTAGGCAATAACTAGGGTCGTGTTCCTGTAGCCCAACTGGCAGAGCATGGCACTATACAATGCCAGGGTCATGGGTTCAGAACAGCATACGTCTTGAATGAGTTGCTTCGAATGAAATCAAATGCTATAGCAATTAATAGATGTTAATTAATAGCGATTAGCTATGAATACGTTACTTGTGTATTTCCACATTATGAATTACAATGGTGCTAGAAATTGCTTTTTTATTATTTTTTTATGTGTACTGTTAAAAAGTTCAGTTAGTAAGATTTTTTTGTTTGTTTTGTTTTTGAGCATACAAAACAAATAAATGCTGCATTTATTTGATCAGTAAAAACAGTTTCAAATAACTGTTTACTATTTATATATTTTAAAATGTAATTCATTTCAGCATTTTCAGCATCATTACTCCAGTCTTTAGTGTCACATGATCCTTCAGAAATCATTCTAAAATGCTGATTTGCAGCTCAAGAAACATGCATTATTATTATCAATGTTGAAATCTTTTTTTCTGGAAACCATGATACAGGATTCTTTGGTGAATAGAAACTTCAACAGAACAGCAGTTATAAGATAAAGAAATATTTTGTAACATTTTAAATATATTTACTGTCACTTTTGATCAATTTCATGCATCCTTGCTGAATGGAAGAATTGATTTCTTGTAAATAATAATAAAAAAAAAGACTAGTATAAATGGTAATTATTATAAGCACCAAAAATCTGTGAAAATCTGTATTGAATCCAATAATTTAGTCTCATACTACACACATATTAATGATACATTTAATATAAAATAATAATAATAATAATAATAATAATAATAATAATAATAATAAAAAGCTGAGTTACACCTTTAGAAATAATACACTTTTGACAAAGTAGGAGTGGGGTTTAAATCCAGCATGCAATGGCAAAATAGTTCAAATATATATTTCAAAAAACTAAATTGACAACAATATTAATAATAATAATAATATCATGAAATAAGCTATTTCAATCACTTATTAAAATCTATGCATACACAAAAATGATTAAAATTCTTGGTTTTGCTAAACTTACTGTAATGATGAAATGAGTGCTTTAGCTGTAAAGTTAGTGTGTTCTCATCTGGTGTAAAGGAACTGGGCCAAGTGATGTACCAGAAGCCAAATGCCTGGAGTATTCTTCCTCCTGTACGGGTTTACACCCTTCCTAATTTAGCATCACTGATCCACACCTCATCCCTCTATAGCTGGCAAAGAGAGCTTTTACTTCAGCTGCAGATAGCTAGAGATAGAAAGACAGAAATGTATGCATGCTTGCACTGATGCACTCGTTCATGCACAGATGTATTCATGTGTGCATTCATTCCTTTTTGTATAAAATACAAGGCGAATATGAAGTCTGGAATTCTGAAAGACAGATTATGTTTGGAATGTAATACTGGCATACTGCCTCTGTATACTGCATACAGCTTACTATTATTAAACATAGTATGTGAAATCAAACACATCATGCAATGACAAAGTTTTAAACAGTAGTATGTGACATTGTTTGGCCACAACATTTGGGCAACGGTGATACATCTACTATAATATATAAATAATAATATAAATATATAAAAAGCATTCCTATGAAAATATACAAAATGCACTGTCAAAAAGTTACAGTAAAAAATAAAGAAGATTATGAGACATAAAAACCCCCAAAGATTATGAGTAGTATTTCAGTCTTTCTACTTTAAAATGTCAGATTTAATTCAATGTGTTATTTGCGATTGTGAAATTTACCGTTTTTGTCTCAGAGTGAAAATAGTTTCTATGCCAATTTTTTTATTTTACAAAATGCTAATTTTGTCAGAATACACTTCTACAATATGTTAAAATGGTAAATATAAATAAGTAATGATAATAAACAACTAATGATAATAACTGTATATTTCGTCAGAATACATCTGCAATGTTCAAATGATAAATAGAAGTAAAATAAATAATAGTGTATATTGACAGAATACACAGCTACATTATTTGAATGACAACAAACAAACAAACAAACAAACAAATACATAAATATTGTCAGAATACATGGTTACAGTGCGCATGAATAACAGCAATAAAAATAAATAAATAAATATCACATATTCAAAATACATACTTGTAAATGGCTGTCTATGAAAATATGATTATTTTACTCTCAGTGCTTGGTATTACTTCCAGTTCACACAAACTCACTGCATTGTGGAATAGCTGTTGTGCGCAGCATACTCTCTTGTATCCTGTAAATTTGAGAAAATGTAGTCAGTCATCCAGGTATTCAGTGCTTACGGACAATTTGCCTACTGTATATTATAGAAATAGTAAGTAGGATGGCATTCTTAATGTAGCAATGCAGTTTCTGGTTCATACTGAAACCAAAGCCCTGATAATAATAATCGAATGCTGCTACGGATTCACAACACACTGGTATGTCCCAGAATGACCAATTACACATTAACCAAACGTAAGCTTATTCTAATTTATTCACCAGATGCTCCCATTATAACTGTAGTCTAACAATCTGATTTAAGCTTGTTAGCAAACTAATTCATCCATTACAATGTACTAGATCCGACAGACGCCGGATCCACATCCACATCTTTGAGTAGTTTATTCATTACAAGTTGTGCAACTGTCAAACTGCATTGTGTACCTGCTGCAATCACTGACAATATGCAAACACACTATTTATTGATAGACTACCGCTTAAAACAGGGATTTAAGTACAGAGTAAAGACCAATATCCTGTGTCTGTATTGAGCTTACAGAGACTCACCTTTGACCTGAAAAGCATAGTCGCCTGATGCTTTTAGCATATGCACTTAACAAATCCTGGGATAGCACTCAGTTTAAAAGGTTCTTGTTATTGTCAAAGCTTTCTTTTAGTGCATGTCAGACGGGTCAGATGTTATCTTCCTATCTTCTCCTATAATATTCTTCCTCAACAAATTTTTATTCCTATATATTATTTGTATTATATTGACCGACATCAAAGCTGTGGAGATTCTATTTCATATAAATGCTGTTTGAACTTTTTTCTACTTTTTTTGAGCTTTCTATTCATCAAAGAATCCAAAAAAAAGAGTATCAGTTTTCACAAAAATATTAAGTAGCGTAACAGTTGTCAACATTGACAATAATCATAAATGTTTCTTAAGCAGCAAATCAGGATATTAGAATGATTTCTGAAGGATCATGTGACACTGAAGACTGGAGTAATGATGCTGAACATACATCACAGGAATAAATTACTTTTTAAAATATATTCAAATATAAATCAGTTATTTGAAAATAGCAATAGGCTTAATATTTCACAATATTACTATTTTTTTTTTATAAAAAATCTGTATCTGTATATTCACTAATTGGATCATGAAAAATGGGCATTACTTACCAGATCTGAAGCAGATGGATTATAGAGGAAAAATAAGAGAGCTTGTGAAAGTCAATTCAGAGGAGAACAAGATATTTCATACGACGCATACTCACTGAGAAGTTACTTTTTTTTGAACAAGTAATTACTTTGCAACTGTTAAAAAAATACAGTCTATATGTATGACTGGACGTAATACATCTGTCATGCTGTCGATCGCTAAAGCGTCCACTGTACATGCGCTTAAAAACCTCAGAAGTAGCAGTCATCCTGGGCCATAGCAAAAAATAAATAAATAAATAAATAAATAAATAAATAATATATATATATATATATTTTAAATAAATTAATAAATAATAATAATAATAATAATAATAATAAACTAATTAAAAAAAACATATTTGCTAAAAATATGTTTCAAGATATATTTATGTAAATATATTTTCTATTTTTAAAAAAATATATTTTCTAATATATTTCTATTTTCTACATTTTTGGGCCATTTTGGTATATTTTTGAAAATATATTTAAAAAAATATATACAGTATATTTAAAATCATATAAAAATTTCTATCCAAGAAAATACATTCGCATATTTCACATTTAAAGAAGAAGAAAAGAAAATATTTGTAAAATGTTTGAACATATCTGAATGAAACTCAGCAAGGAACATGCTTTACAATTTTACAAAAAAAATTAATTAAAAAAAAAAAAAAAAAAAAAAACTATATTGGAAAAATTTATATATTTTTTTTTTTCGGTCTCTAGTAGGCCATTCCATACACATTTGCATTCCACATTTCTATTGTATTTTCTTGTCCCTGTAATACATTTTGAAATATATTAATACATTTTCTATTTCAAAAATATAATTCATTGAGTTTTACTGTTTACAACATATATTTAGTGTATTTCTGTCAGAACCATTATCGTCAAAGATGACTGACAATTAGCATACAGTTTGGATTGGCGGTATGGTTCTGTTCTGGGCAAGAACTCCCTGCGCATCCATGCAGCCTAGCATGGATAAGAGCAGGGAGAGCAGCGATAACCCCCCAGGGTAAAAAGAACAGAACTCACATAAAATGTATTGCAGATATCATTAAAGTTCAATAATTTAATGTAACATTTTAGAAATTAGTCTGATACAAAGGAGAATCAGAGGCTGAATCTTGACTGACAGGGGAGGAATTGGGGATGGAGGAGGGTAATTAGCTATTGAGCAACGCGAAGCTGGTGATAATACTGATGGACCTTATATATGAGTGCTGTGATAGGTGTTGCATACTGTACCTATAGGTAGATGTGGATCAGCTGAGAGTCAGCTGATGCAAGCTTGACTAAGATGACCTGCCAGAACTGATGCTGATGCTAGAAATTTAAAATTTTGGCCACAAAAGTTTTCTTGCCATATGGGGGTATACTGGTTTGTGAATTCTGTGAATTCAGACACACAACTCTTTATACTGTATTTCACCTATCCACATTTTTCCTGAATGTGCATTTTTACCGATCTTTTGTGTTTCTAATGAAATTAATGTATTTTCTGAGCTGATATTATAACGTGAAACCTATGAAAATGGTTCTAAAAAACACATGGTGCCATAGTTTCATTTACAGTGTGGCAATAGCTGTCTTTTTGCAGTAACTTACTTGTCATAGTTTAATGAGCAGGTAGATGACATGAAGGGGTCCGAGGATAGCTGCATTGAAAACACATGAGCGCACGTATCCCATGTACAGCTCCTGATCAGCGTAAAGTTTGGTGGATTTTGTAAACAAAATGATAAGGGCACACATTATTATTAACACATTATATTACTATTTTACACACAGTATTTTAGGGTGCTGCAAGCACAGGAGGGAAATGTGACATTTCAGAAGGTTTTGGCACTAATGAATCATTCATAATAAAACGGGAACGCTCCTCCTCTCTGCCATTGGTCAAAAAATGTATAATCCTGCCCCAAATCCATGCCATGTTGCCAGACACATTCTCGCTTACTTGCAGTTGTCTCTCCATGTTCAGCTAGTGTGAGAAAAATACAACACTTCAGCTCTAAGATGAAATCTCTTTTTTTGCTAAGAGCATAAATCTGAAAATAATTTCAAAAGCAAGGGTAATGTCCTTCACTTTCAGAGCTACTGCCATCCGCCACCACATGCTGTGCAGCCCTCAGCGGACCGCAAGAAATGTTTTGAACAATATGGTGTCAAAAAGAATTCTGTTTCCCTCTACCGTCCGAACGAACATGAAATATGTGGGAAAAATAAATAACGTCTGCACAATGCCAACCCAGGGCAACACGAGAGAGTGATTGTGCTTCAAAGCCACAGGAATATACAGTATTAACAACAGTGATATTGCAACACCTCCATTACAGGCCATGTTACATGAATCATTACCACCGGTGACTTTTGATATTCGATAACATCCATCACAGAAGATTCAGAGAATAAAAACGCATTGCATGAACATTCATAGTCAGGGGGCCGTCGCTTTACCCCTGAGTTTGCCTGCTGGTCCTTTAATCAAACCTGACTTTTTTACGCCGCCAAGGGGATCCAGGGGAATCAAAATGTCATTATTCTGCAGGGATATGCTCGACGAACCTCACTGACCTAAGTTGGAGGCTACGCTGTGCAGCGAAAGTAGACGCTATACAGACAAGCTATTAAAATAGAAAACTTACCAGACAGCAGACGACTTTGAGTTCGTGGATGCGCTCAATAGGTATTTTCACTCATGTCTGTTTTTGAGACAAAGCAACTGCATTTAAGCCATTGGCTCCATCACATCTTGTGAATTTCAGTCTGGATTGGTTCACTATGGGGCGACTTTATTATAAAAACATCAGACATTTCTTGTAATTGCTCAAATATGCACTCAACACAAAAGGCCGAGCCAGAAATAAGGCTTTTAACTCAATAAAGGAGTTACGGAACTGAGGAATCCGAGGTCAGACCTCTACCTTCAGACGTCTGCCAAGGTTCTGCTGAATAGATTCAAAGGTCTTTGAAGTGACTTCTGGGTTGTTCAGGCTACTTGTCTCCGCTAAGGGCTTGTGAGCACAGGCTGTCTGCGGCAGAAAAGGCTGTCTGGAAAAGTGAAAGAATGACACTGGCCTCGGCTTTGTATCTCAAAGTCTGTCTGCGCTGTTTAGAAACATCTGATGACAAACCTGAAGTCTTATGAAATGTATGTCTGGAAAGTAAAAGATGTGAGCGGAAGGAAACACATGATGTTTTATAATATCCTTCTTAATTAAAAAGTTTGAGCATGCCAAATCTCTGCCGGCGAGTCTTTTTTCAGGGTAATTAAATGTCATAAACATTGTGTACGCTTTATTGCACCCTCCATGGCCCAGTAGATCTAAAGAGAACAGTAATGTGACAAAGTTCCTCTGAGGTCTGTGACGGTGAAGAATTAGTACATTATTAGTAGCTTTTTTTTTTTTTTTTTTACTTTTAAAGGGGTCATGAAATGGAGGACCAAAGTGTTCTTGTTACACATACAGTATAAGAGGTTACTCTACCAAAAAAAGTTTCTACTACAAGTTTCAGAACTCAAAATTAAGTCCCACTTTAAATTATGAATTATTCTTTTCTACCCCTCTGAAAAACCTGGATTTGAAATCGATGTCCCAGCTTCCGCTTGATACATCGCTTAACATGTGGCATTGTTGTATATAATCAACAAATTCAAAGAGTTCCAAAAGTAATGCTAAATAATTAACACAATTAACAACAAAATAACATAAATTATGACTGTTTTGATGAAGAAAAAAACTAAAACTAAGATTATAAGTGCACCTCAGGAAACATACAATTGTTTAAAAAAAGGCCTTTCATGAACCTTTTGAAATGGGGGATTGTTTGGTATAAGGAACCAATCAATTTGATGCGCAAAGACTGTAAAATAATATTTCTTGTAGTCAAAAGTCTTTCACCCACAATCAGAAGTTCAAATTTCATTGAGAAATTGCTAGTAAATTTCACAATTACACAAAAAAGTAAAGTAAAATGATGAAAGGCTGAAGAAGTATTTTCTTGTAAAATGTACTCCAGTAATCTTTGCATTTACAACTTAATTTTTATTTATTTATTATTATTATTTTTTTTTTTGTGTATGAAAGTTCTTAAAAAAATAAAAAAAATAAATTTAAAAACTGTCATA
This sequence comes from Acrossocheilus fasciatus, assembly GCA_036784905.1. NCBI lineage: Eukaryota > Metazoa > Chordata > Actinopteri > Cypriniformes > Cyprinidae > Acrossocheilus > Acrossocheilus fasciatus. The sequence goes on along the minus strand of CM071942.1, from coordinate 38,687,511 downwards.
AGATAGTATGACCAGCTGGTGAAGTTGCTTGTTTGCAAGACCAAGCTGTTAAAAAGCAGCTAGGGTGTTTCAAAACAGTTTAAAACCAAATCCAACATGAGCCTAATTTTACAGCGGAGACAAATCAGCATGCATTTAGGAGAACTTTAGTGCACTAAAGTACAAGTATGCATTGAAACTAGCTAATGCATTCGTTTTGCTGCTGGGGGCTAACTAGTAGCTAACGCTCAGCATAATAAGTTAACACAATACCTTGTCTGGGAAGTAAAAAAATCATTGGAGTTACATTTTCATGTTCTGTTGGAATCTATTATTGCATTTTTTAGCCTTATTGCCACTTTTTATTGACAAGGCAGTGGAGAAAGGGCAGGAAATACAAAGGGGATAACAGGATAAGGAAATGGCAAGCCATACTTGCGTGAACTTGCGTCACCCACATAAGCAGCACAGCTCATGTCAGACCACTACTGCTAAATACAAGAGCATTCTTACTCCATGCTGTTGACTAACATGTATACCATCTATACCCTTATGAAAAAGATGTACATTTTAGTTAACTTTTAATAAGAGTTTAAACGTTTATGAAAATAATACACTTTTCAAGAATATACTTAAGTTTGAACTGAATGTACTGTTTTCAGACACTTAAATTGCGTTTAAATAGGACTTAAGTTAATTAAGTAGGTCTTAAGTACATCTTTATATGTATGTTTACATATATATTTTTGAACTTGTATGTTATACATTTAAATAATTTTGTAGTTTCACATATGTAATGATGAAGCTGCAATTTAGTGCATTAAAAAATTGAACTGTTGTTAATGTAATATTGAATAATATGCCTACAGTTAAAATTGCATGCTTAAGTGTGTTAGTCACTGCATCAAAATAAGCATTCTACTTTCAAAGCATGACAAAACATAATGATTTAAAATGTATACTTTTAAAGTAAAATTTCTAATTCAACTTCATTACAAAGTTATTATTATTTGTTTATTATTTATTTTATTTTTTTAAGTGTACTTAATTGTGTTAAGAAACATGGTCACACTTTATATTAAAGGGGTCATATAATGCTACATGCACTTTTACAAGTTGTTTGAACTGAAATGTGTGTTGGCAGTGTGTGTACACAACCACCCTACTCTGTTAGACATTTCTGTAATTTCCACAGTTATTTACTGTATATCACTCAGTGTAATACTGCAAATTCCCTTTACAGTAAATAACTGTAATACCCTTTGCATCATGGGAATTTTCTGTGACGTCAGACCCCACATACAGAGACTTACTGTATTTTTTAAAATTGCTATATACTACTGTAACGGTCTCTTTGGCACCATTATACTGTTCGTTTTATTTTCCTCATTTCTTACATTTGGATTGACACAATTTGCCCTGCACCTTGTCTATAACGCCGCAGCAGCTTGGAACTGACTACTGGACGTATTACATCGCTTGTAATGATTGGAAAATCCGTTTGTACTTCGTGTCAGAAACAGCGCGAGCGCTTGGAGTACATCTGTACATCAGAAATATACCGGGGCATCACTTTACTGTCCGCATCCACTGTAGATAATATATGTAATGGGTTCTATATTGTTTTTATCGAGTCGCGCCTCGCCGCGCCACTCGCATCCGAGAAAGACACGGAAGCAGCGGGCAGTGCTGAGGGTTTTCCCCGGTGATGAACACGCGAAAGTGGAAGAGCTCCGGAGAACACCTACGCTGTGTGTCGATGCACTTTACGAGAGAAAAAGACCAGCAAGCAAGGTAAAAATATATGTACGTTTGTCTGTGTGTTTGTGTCAGATTTTTTCACACCAGTTTACCTAACATTAGTAACACTTGTCAACATGGCGGTACAAACTTTACTATGGTAAACTGCGCTGTCATTTCAAACGACTTTTGTCAGCTTATTGAATTAAGTTACCGAATTAAAATTGTTTTTAACGAGCAACGCTTCTCCTTCTCTTATATTAACATTAGGTTAACTAATGTGAAATTTAGTTCAGGTGTTTATGTTGGCCAGTAGCCTGAGAAAATAAAATTGTATGTTAGCTAGGTTAAACTAGTTTTATGGCTAGCTGCCTTTCTAGTTTTAGAATTAGTTTGTTATAGTTTTTAATGGAATTTAAGATTTACTGCATTTTTTCTTTGTATTTGTGTTTTAAAGGCAACTGCAATGAAACATCAAGAAAGACACGAGCAGGCCAGCCACCCTGAGACTGATAATTCATGGTAAGTAGAGCTGGGAATCGATTCCAAAAAGAATCGATTCCTCGATTCCGAGGCGTTGGGAATCGAGAGTCGATTCCAAAGGTTGGAATCGATTCCATAAAGAGGAATCGACTCCTCATTCAGAGCTATTTTCAGTTCAACAAAGCTTATCTATGGGAGCCTCTCAAACGGAAGGCTGCATCCTACGAAGGCAGTACACATTTAAATTCACGAACATAAACTGAAAGAAAACGAGTCGGTACTGCATCATCATAAAAAGAATCGAAAACAACAGAGGAATCGATTCTCGGAATCGACTCCCATCGATTCCAGAACCAGGAATCGGAATCGGACTCGATTCCAAAAATTTCGGAATCTTACAGCCCTAATGGTAAGGGAACATCTATGGTTTTGAGGTTTGTGTACTCTATATGAGGTTTGCCTTTTAAAAGTGTGCTATTTCTTCTACTTGTTTTTCAGAGAAGTCATTTCTGTCAAAGTGGATGGTGAGCAAAGATGGTGGCCACGTTTTGGAGCAGCACCTGGGTTTTGCAGGCCGCTATGTATTCTTTGGCTGTTAGTCTTTTTCCCCCATTTTGTTTCTGTTGCCTAAAGATTCTTTGTGAGGATAAATCACAACAAAATGCACTGCAAAACGTCCTAAGACAGGGGAAATGGTGAAGATGCACTGTTCCAGCATTGGAAGACTGTATTTTTATGTGTTATACATGCAATGTTTTAAATAAAGAATTTTATATTTTGTAATTATTGTGTCTGTTTTAATTGAATGCCAGTAGTACCTATGTAGAGTAAAAATAAAATGAATTCTATATAAAAATTATAAAATCTAATGAAATCTATATTAAAATGAATGAATTACAGTAGTATACTGATAAATCAAATACAGTTTGCTACTGTAAGTCTTAATTACGGTAGCTTACTGGCAACAGTAAGTTACTGTAAAAACTCTTTGAAATGTCTAACAGTGTATATTGATAAAAATCCACTGTTTTTTTTTTTTTTGTAATCTTCTTAAATCTTTACCCCTTTCTAAAATCAAGCCGTCTGTCTATGTGACGTCACACGGACGGAGGCCCCTCCCATGATAGTTTGATTGACAGCAGAGTTTCAGCACAGACTGCACTGAGGCTGTCTGAGGCGTCTTACCTCAGGCTGAGACCCACCCTGAGTGAGCTGTCATCAGTTGTTTCACCGCCGGAACAGATGTAGACAAGAATGACTCCTATGCTATTGAGGTGTTTTGTTGTTGGATGTAATAATGAACATAGCAGTAGTCATTTACTCCCGTCATCTGAGCGGCTGAAGAGGATTAGGTTTTGTTCTGAAGGGAATGCGCCCTCCATCCTCTATGTTCGCGCGAATCATTCGTGATCCAGCTTCACCTCCAGAAAAAGTGAGTATAAGTTTTTTTTTTTAAAATGAATCTTTGCAAATGGCCTTTTTTCTAATAATCTGCTAACTAGCAAGTTTCACAAAGAATGCTGCTAAAGTAAACAGTCCCTCAGAGAGCAGCTCGGAAGAGAGGGGCGGAGTCAGAAGACATTTAAAGGAGAATGACACAATATGGCTTGCTCTGACAAGAGCTGTTTTTGACAGGGTAAAAAAGGTGTTTTTTACACTACCAATGAGAAATTTTAACCAAACTATGTTACATACTTTTCATTAATACCCTAAATAATAATATCAACTTGTGGAAAATGGGCATTATATAACCCCTTTAAGTGGCCTTAAAGGAACACTCTACTTTTTTTGGAAATAGGCTCATTCTCCAACTCCCCCAGAGTTAATAAGTAAGTCTCCGAGTCTGGCGATAGCACTTTTAGCATAGCTTAGCATAGATAATTGAATCCGATTAGACCAGTAGCATCGCGATCAAAGAGTTTCGATAGTTTTCCTATTTAAAACTTGACTCTTCTGTAGTTATATCGTGTTCTAAGACCGGCGGAAAATGAAAAGTTGCGATTTTCTAGGCATATATGATTAGGCTAGGAACTATACTCCCAGTCCGGCGTAATAATCAAGGAACTTTGCTGCCGTAACATGGCCGCAGCAGGCGCAGTGATATTACGTAGCGCCTGAAAGTAGTCCCCAGCTATATTATAACTAGTTACCTAGCTGGGGACTACTTTCAGGCGATGCGTAATATCACTGCGCCTGCTGCGGCCATGCTACGGCAGCAAAATTCCTTGATTATTACACCGGAATGAGAGTATAGTTCCTAGCCAAATCGGACTAGAAAATCGCAACTTTTCATTTTCCGCCGGTCTTAGTACACGATATAACTACAGAAGAGTCAAGTTTTAAATAGGAAAACTATCGAAACTCTTTGATCATTTTTGAACGCGATGCTACTGGTCTAATCGGATTCAATTATCTATGCTGAGCTATGCTAAAAGTGCTATCGCCAGACCCGGAGATCGGCTGAATGGATTCAAAAACGGTAAAACTCAACTTATTAACTCTGGGGGAGTTGGAGAATGAGGCTATTTCCAAAAAAAAGTGGAGTGTTCCTTTAACTACTATGTACTTGCATCAAAAAATAAGTACAATGTACCTATTGTGGTCATATTGTATTGCAAAACATTTTTGCTGCTATTGAGGTGGGATATGGGTAAGGTTAGGGACAGGTTTGGTAGTATGGGGGGTTGGTTAAGGTGTAAGGAATGGGTCAACAGTGTAATTATAAATGTAATTACATAAATTAATTACAGATGTAATTACAAATAGATATTTTTTAAAACATAAGTACAATGTAAAAACATGTATGTAAACAATAAATGTATTAATGATTCATTTAAATGTAAGTACACAGTAGTTAAGGCCACCTAATATAAAGTGGTATCAAAAACATTGTCATGAAAGTGTACTCTCTTACACTTCTCTCACACAAAATTGAAAATGTTGTCATCATTTACTCACCCTCATGTTGTTCCAAACCTGTATGAATTTCTTTCTTGCTGGTAGTCACTGACTTAGTGGGAAAAATACAATGGAAGTCAATAGCTACTGGCATAGTTACCAACATTCTTCAAAATATCTTCTTTTGCATTCAGCAGGAACAACCTGAGGGTGAATAAATGATGACAAACTTTTGGGGTGAACTATCCCTTTAAATTGCCTATTATTTCATTAATATTTGCAAATACAGATTTTTTTTAAGTACTGTATGCTACACGTACACATTTAAGCACACTTCTTTTTCACAAGGGTAGCGTACACCCCCATAAAAATGACAAAACAAACAGATACACATAGACTAGAAGTAATGCATGATACCTCTCATACTCAGGGCCAGATATGTCCAATAAAATGCTCTCAAATGAGAACGTTCCTCATTCGATTACCAACAGCAAGTAGCATTACATTATACTTATTTCTTTAGCGGATGCTTTTATCCAACACGACTTACAAATGAGGAACATAACAAGCAACGCTATTTATATTGCACAATATCTAGTACAAACTAGATTACACCATTTTTGCCTTGTTACTAGATTACTAGCCCATTGGCTTCTTTAAATATGTAAAGCTCTTCAATATATCCCCACTAAACTTAACTTCAACAAGATAAGGAAATATTTTACACCAGTAGGCACTACAATACTGTACACAGTATAACATAATCAGCATGTCAGTAAATGACCACGCATATGATTAACAAATCAATATGCTGCCTTGGGGTAGAAACAGTCTGTAAATCTTTTGGATCTAGTTCTGATGCTGTTTAACCTTCAGCAAGATTGTAGTGAATGGATTCCTGAATGATGGCACAAGGCCATATTATAGCAATGGCTGCGGTAGATGCCTTCAATGGAAAATATCTGTGACCCAGTTATCTTCCCTGCAGTCACAACTGCTGGCTTTTCAATGGTGCGGCCGCATTTCCAACAGCCGCCAGTCAGGGGACAGCACAATGATGGTGCAAATAGGTACTTATGCAACATTATCCCTCATTCAAGCTATACCTGCATCTCTAGGAATCTAAAACACAGGCTAATATTGCTGTCCGAAACCCCAAAGAGGTGCAGGTCAGCACAGCTTTGATTTTGTGTGTACAGCAGTCCGGCGTTTATTTTATATCATACTACTCCCAGAGGAGATTAAATGTCGACTCAGCAAGATGAATGTCTCGACATTTCTTTATGGTACTTGATAAAGTAAGACTCTCACAATATTTGGAGGTTAAAATTCCACTCAAGGGGATCTAGACTGCAGTTCAATATTAATGTCTGTGGAAGCAAACAGGGCCGTTAAAATCTTGTGGTCCGAATGGAATCCGAAAGTGACAAAAGCAGGCCATTTAAAGCAATGTATATACAGTCCCAGGCACTTAATTGGCTGACAGGAAAAGTTTTTGTGTTTACTCTGGAAAGAGCCTATTCTGCAGCTGTCTACAAAAATATAGAGATCGTAGTCTAAATGATTTTTTTCATTATTATGACTTCATCATTTGGTCATATTATGACTTCACTGAGCCTTTCTAAAGTGGTGTATGAGGGGACAGTGCATTATTAATCATAATTGGAAATTCTTTCCTGCAGTGGGTATTAAACTAAATATTTTAGGAAATTAGCACTTAATGGTATGTCTGACAGTTACAGCTCAGATTGTGACCATTCACATCAAGATTTAACACATTACGTTAGAGTGTATTATTAAAAAAAAAAAAAGGAAATGCAATTGAAAGCACAATTAATCATGCCCCCTAATTCGTACATACACAATATCTCTCAATGTCTATATTAAATAAACCTCTTAGGTCCTGTAAATGGCCTCAATATATAGGTTTTTCACTATTTGTATCAGCTTTTTGCCTTTGCTAATTAATTTGAATTGGTATTTATTTATTTTTTTATTCTTCAATTGACATTAAGTAATAAAAACTGCATGGATAACGATTTTAAAAGAATGAGCAAAATGTCAAAAAAATCTCTCATGCTTACCAAGGATGCATTAATTTGATAAAATACAGTGAAATAGTAATATTGTGAAATATTATTACATTAAGATCATGACACCGAAGATTGGAGTGATGGTAGTTTAAAAAAGGGTTAGGGTTAGATGCATGTAATTATGTATATTTTATTGTTATTATAATAGTAAGTATGTAACGTGTAACAAGGACACCGTAAAATAAAGTGCTACCCAAGCATAATGCATGAAAACTTCATACCACTTCCATGCATCAATCCATGATTAACAGTCATGTGCACCATTCATTTAAATTGTATGGAAAAGCACAGCTTCGACATTCTGCTATAAAAAACTTCATTTGTGTTCTACAGAACAAAACGATAAACAAATATGACAGGATTTTCATTTTTGATTTTGCTATTCCTTTAAGAATAGTAAAAACAATTAGAAAAATGCTCGTTTGACTTAATTAGCACTTGAGAAAAAAGTTATTTAAGCTTCAACAGTTCCTATAGACTCAATTACTGCGTGATTGATTCCAACATTAGAGTGATGTGACAGCGTTACCTGAGGAGGTCTTACACATCTGCAGTCTTATACAGCAGCCCACATCTACTGTAATAGCACTCAGATACTCATAAATAATCTTGATTAGACAGTGATGGGGGGGCATAAGGGCCCCCCTATCGAATTCATTACACGTGGATCGACAGGTAAGACGAAAACCTTATTTAGGACTAAAGCTAATCAAGCAAATGCACAAAATTAAAACACGATGATTGCATTTTAGAAAAGAGAGAAAGACTAAAAACGGATCACATGTGCATGAAATTTGCTGTATGTGCTCCACTGGGAAGAATTATGTTTAATGACAGATGAAAGGAAAGCTTAAGAAGTTAAAATAGCATGCTGGGAAATGACTCAAGGGATGTGAGAGTGATGATTTTATGGAGGCGTTTCCCAATGTCAGCTGGTTCACTTCACAACTACAAGTTCTAGACATGGCCAGAAATTCAACTAGACTAGTTTATAGACATAGCAGAAAAATAAATAAATAAATAAATAAATAAATAATAAAATAATACTGCATCCTCAGTGCACACTCTCATTAAAGGGATACTCCACCCCAAAATGAAAATTTTGTCATTAATCACTTACCCCCATGACGTTCCAAACCCGTAAAAGCTTCATTCGTCTTCGGAAAACAATTTAAGATATTTTAGATGAAAACCGGGAGACTTTTGACTGTCCCGTTGAGTGCATAGTAAATTGTACTGTCAAGGTCCATAAAAGTATGAAAGATGTCGTCAAAGCAGTCGATCTGCCATCAGACGCGCAATCTGAATTTTACAGGTTTGGAACGACATGGGGATAAGTGATTAATGACAAAATTTTCACATTTTAATTTTGGGGTGGAGTATCCCTTTAATATCAGAAGAGTTTATTTGCAAAAACAGATAACTCTGTTTTAAAATTTTCAAAAATCATGTTTTTTCAAAAATCATCTTACCATGTTTTTTATTGCGTTTTATTATGTTAGTTAACTATATATTTTCCTGTTAAACCAACTGCAGTTTCATTGAGATTAAATGGAATGCACAATGAAAAAACATGATTTTTGTACATGGTTAAAAACAAAGTTATCTGTTTTTGCAAATTAACTCTTCATCTGCACATACAGTGTAGTTCTAGAACACATGAACTTGTCAGTTTAGACACACTTGACAGAATTTATGTTGCTCATGCTCTTAAAAACTTTAAAATGTCTTTTGCTTATTACTTGAAATTATAAACTGTGCCCACATATGAATTTAATTATATAATTTTACAATGGAAAAAAATTGCATAAATCTGAAAAAAAAAAAAAATTCTTGCAAAACTATAGTTTTAACAAGATAAATTAGTCAGTGCACAATGATTCTGTGCAAACTCTGCAAAAAATAAAATAAAATAAAATAAAAAATAAAATCACATCTCATACTCAACTTTGTCAGTCTGTACAGTTTGTGCTTTGTGAATGCAGAGCACTCCAAGTTCACCTTATTTTCACTTTTGCTTAATTCTAGATACAGTATGTATAGTTGACTGTTACAGGTTACTGTTCAAAGCTAACATCCAGTATGAGTAATTTTCCTTCATTCCTTCTATAGAACCAGCACAGCAAGTCATGAGATCCATGGCCAACTGAGTCCCTTTAAGGTTTAAAGTTCAGTTTTCATTTTTGTAACAATTTATTATTATTATTTTACTTAAAACATGAAAAAAAAAAGTTTCGTCAAGATTTTATTTCAATACCAGTAAAATGAAAATGTTTTATGGGGACTTTCCATAGGCGTAATGGTTTTAATTCTGTACAAACTGTATATTCTATCCCCTACACTAATCCTAGCCTAACCTTTCCCCTCACTCAAAACTTTTTTCATTTTTACATTTTAATAAAACATTGTTTAGCATATTTTTAAAGTTATTTTAATTATGAGGACTAAGGAAATGTCCTCATAAAACATGTTTGTATTGTTATACCAGTGCTCCCTGTTTAATGCTGTGTGAACTAAATTTGAAAGGCAAATGCAAACATTACCAAGCCAACCTTTGTTACTGATCTCTGCAGTGCCTTGGGATGAAACACAGAACGGAGAGCATTTGTCTTCTGTTAAAGGGCTGTTACTGAGAAACTGTGAGGTTTCCAACTGTTGTCTTGGCAGGGTGGTACTGCAGCCCCTCTTAAAGATGCATCATATTGATGGATGGCAGGTTATTTGCAACAACAAAGGACAGACTGCGAAGGAGAGAGAAACTAGTTTACTCTACGTGGCCCACAGATCATTCTAGAAGATCTGCCAAGAATACATGCCCTCCATCATTAGCTCAGGACGGATGAGAAGCACAGATGGTAAAGCCGTGCTACCATATGTCCTTTCCAGGGTACCCACCTGTCTGGACATACAGCGACACCGGGCTTTAGATTACACTCAGATTAGCCATTAAGAACATTTTCAGTTTCATACAGAGGTCTATTGTGCATCAGTAATTGCGCTTTGTTCTTTTATAAAGTGAACTGAATTCATAATCCACCCTTTTGAATATGTAATCCAAGCTGTTATGTACCGAACTGTTTGTACAACAATAAATGTGATTACATTTGAAATTTAAATGGCAGGCGTTTTGTTGCAAAGACAGAAAGACAACAAAGAGCACAACAAAAGATGATCTCTGATGGAACTTTTCACATTATCACATAGATAGTATGTCGTCCTCTCGCATTAATAATACATTTGCTTTTTCAGCACATATCAGGAATATAAAATGAAAGCTATTAGCTCAACGAAAGAGAAGGGGCTATTTTGCGATGCCTATCTAGCAGTCAGGTTGCCGAAAATCGGTCTCATGCACAAGAAATTGATTGAGTCACACAGAGGATGTGAAGCAATAGATGTCTGTAATGATACTGTCACAAATATATGTTCAATACGCAGTAATCCTGCGGCGATTGATCGCACTGTTGCTTCAGTAATGGTAGATTCAAAAAATGACTGCACATTATCAAGTTTTCAGTCTTTTCACATTATGAAGGATTCAGTATTTTGCTCATGAAATTGCCATTATTATGCTAAATACTGCAATTATTTTCAATGCAACTGTTACGTGTAAGATATTACAGTGATTTCCTCTGTGCAGACAACGTAAAAATTGTCCTTCCTCAGATTCTACATTTCATGATACAACTTTCCCTGCTTATTACCATTTCTCAGACATACTTACCGTTGAAACGTTTAGGGTTAGTATAGGCTTTTTAATGTTTTAAAAAAACTAAATTATGCTGATAATTTTTTATGACTCTTATGCTGAACCAGGCTGCAATATTTGATAAAAAAATACAGTAAAAGCACATAAAATATTACAACTATTAATATTACTGAAAAAAAAATGCAATATATTATTATATTACTGAAATACATGGTCACATGATCTATCAGAAATCATTCTCTTATGCCGATTTGCTGCTCAAGAAACATTTTTATTTATTATCATAGTTGAAAACAATGCTGCTGCTTCATATGTTTGTGGAAACCATTTTATTATTTATTTTCAGGATTGTATGCATCCTTGCTAAATAAAAAAAATAAAAAATAAAAAAAAGATTAATTTATCAATCATTCCCTCAGTCAATCAATTTGACTGACCCTGTATATGTACGAGAAATTAGTACACAAAATTTAGAAAAAAAAAAAATTGGCTGTTTCTTACTTTTGGTCCTGTAAACATAATTTTTACTCACCATATTATTCCAAACAGTATTATTAATTAATAACCATATTATTAATGACAGTCTCTCTTTTGTGGAACACAAAGATATTTGTAAAGCAACACACAGTAAAAGTAACCAATCAGAGTAAATCACAACATGCATATCTTTTTAAACCCAAGTAGCATAAACAAAGTAGCATTGTAACAAAATGTTCTGCTTGTGTTAGACGTGCACTCAAACTTTAAACTCCATTCTTTTCAAAAGTAAACTTTTGGGCATCCATCCAAACACTGTTTGTTTCTCTGAAATGTTCAACATCACGGCAGCTTCCCGTATTCCTCCAAACATCATTTCTAAAGTGATCGGGAGCTGTTTGGAGCCGTTTAGAGATTTGTTTGTCATGTTTATTTCTTTTTGCTGTCAAATGCACTTGAATTACTCCTTTAAGCTTGTATACTACCTCTGGGTCCTTCTCGCACAGATGCAAGCTTAGCACCAAAGCCTGCACCACTTATTCTGGTTCTCCAAAGATGACTAAATTGTCCCCTTAAAAAGGACGTTGGCCCACTTCACAATACACTCATCCACTCCGACTCATTCCTCCACTGAAATGGAGTGACTTGTTTTCAAATTGACTGTCACTCTGAGGTTCAGTCAATGGAGGTAATTGTTTCATTTGCTGTAGTTTCTAAGCCACTAAATCTGCGAAACCTTGTCTTCGCCTTTTTCATGACTACTCTTCTTCTGAGTTTGACAGGTGGAGCTTTGCAGTGCCTTCTGTCTCACTTGAATCTTTCAAACACACTTTAAACTATGAAATCGTCATGCAATGGTCACAAAATATAGGCTCTGTTCTCAAAGCTGCTGAGCTGCCATACACACCTGTAGGTATCATCCTGACTGAAATGGAATCTCATAAGCAGCTAGTTTGGAATGTTCTACATCGGTCTCATTAAAAGTCGGTGTAAACAATGTTTAAATAAAGCACTTTAAAAATGATCTGTCATTTAGAGCAATGGAATAGTTGCTGGCTATATACATTAAAAAAAGTAAATAAATAATAATAACAATGACATATTGTTTAAAGTAATAGTTCACCCAAAAATGAACATTTCCGAAAACTGTACTCACTCTAAGGCCATCCTCAAGGTAGTTGAGTTTGTTTCTTCATTGGAAAAGATTTGGAGAAGTTTAGTATTACATGACTTGCTCAATGGATCCTCTGCAGTGAATAGGTGCCGTCAGAATGAGAAGCCAAACAGCTGATAAAAAAAATATATATATATATATATATCACAATAATCCACAAGTAGTGCATATGACTCCGGTCCATCAAAAGCAAATCCACTTCAAACCACTGTTTCCATTGCTTTCTCCAGTGAAAAGTTATCTCATCTGAATCAGGAGAGAAATATACATAGATCAAGCACTGTTTACAAGGGAAAAAAAATCTAGATTATGGAGAAGTGACAATTTATACTTAAAACCCCTTAATGATGGATTTGTCTCTTACAAACATGCAGCTTTTCATTTCACAAGATGTTAATTGATGGACTGAATTTGTGTGGATTACTTGTGGATTATTGTGATGTATTTATCAGCTGTTTGGACTCTCATTTTGATGGCACCCATTCACCGCAGAGGATCCATTGGTGAACAAGCGATGTAATGCAAAATTTCTCCAAATCTGATTAAGAAAAAAAACTCATCAATATCTTGTATGAACAATTCCTTTAATAAACTTGTGTTCCTTTTGAACTGAGTTTATTCTTTTACGCTATTGGCAGATATTTTTTTCTTGTTTTAAGCATAAACTACCATATACATAAGTTCCCATAAAACAAGACTTCTTGTCTTACATCATTTTGCTTTTCAAGTAAATGTTTTGATTTAAGAATGTTAAAAATACAAACCAGTGTAATAACTTTATTGCTGGATGTTTGGCGGCAGAATAAATTGTTGTAAAGTTTTTAGGTTGGGTATTGAAAATGTGCAAGCAACACTGTACTATACCAAGGCAAATACATGTCTGCGTATCGGTAATACCAGACTAGCATTATTCACAAGCATATGTTAAGCTATATTAATGGTCACAGTGGAGGGGATTGGATTTCTTAAAAAAACCTGTAACATCAATATCTCACTACCAGGGATATTTCTTTGCTCTATCCACTTATCCTTCCTTCCATCCACACATCCTTGAAATTTTAATACTATTCCCATGACACGCATAAATCTAAATGATCCACCGGACATAAGGCCCGTGTATTAGCAGCCCATATCGCGGTAGCGGATGAGTAGGCGCCATTTGCCTCTGCGGTTGTCTCTCTCTTGAGCCTCCCCTATAAAGCGTTTTGCAAACATTTTTGATCACTCATCCATCTTGCAGGTGCAATGAGGACTAGTGATTTCACCGTTGATTACCTCTGGGGTTAGGTTTGATTGCTTAATGTTGAGTAAATAGCATGTGCCGTCTGACAAGATTATAACTAACGGCTTTTCAGGACAATGTAAATAGAAGAATAATTACTACAGGGAGACAATAGGAGCCACAGCTACCGGAGCCAAAATAAACCTCTTAACCGCAAAAAAACAAAAAAAACAAATTGAGAAATGCCCTGCTCTAGAGTCGCTCAAGGTCACACTAACTCTAGCAGAGCAAAGGTGACTGCATACGTCAATGTAGATTTTGACATTTACAAAGTCGACTGAGAATATAAAAGCAAATTTATCAACAAAGGTCTTAAAGGGGTAGTTTACTGTTTTTTTTTTCTAGGCTGGATTGTGTTTATGGGGTGCAGTCTAACGTGTTCATGCTTCATTTTTTTAAAAACGCATTATTTTTCATATAATTTACCTTTATTCCACACCACTCTGTCCCTTCTCTGACAAAGGCCTTGATTACTTCCTGTTTTATGAAGCCCCTCCCTCAGAAATACATAATGGGCTCTGATTGGTTAGCTGGTTCAGTGTGTTGTAATTCACTAAACCGCCGAGTGTGCGTCTAAATATCCCGCCCCTCAGCTCAGCGGCATGTGCTCCAGTTGTATTGTAAACAATGTTTCTAACAATATAGAAACGTCTATATTGCTTATCAATTTGAGCCCGATTGAGACGCAGAGGATATTAGTGCAGAGGATCGCACAGAACCTGTGCAAGCACGGCTCTTAATGGTATGTTTGTTTGTTGTCTCATATGTTTAGATAAGCTGTTATTATGCTACTACTTATGTTAGCTTTTAATATACGGTTTTATTCTGATTAAAATTTTTAATACAGTATGGCAACCGCACACACGTCCATGTATAATTCTTTTCATTACTATGTGAAAATGTATAATTGGAACAGTTTGTTGGAGCTGATCTGACGATCTGAATGAGAGAGAGAGAGAGAGAGAGAGATGCAGAGCAGGGCGACGCGAGGAACAGTATTAAGAATGGCTGTTTTAGAAAATTAATTTTGAAACTTGTGAATCCATTAGAATCATTAGAAGACAGAATCGCGATTCATATATGAAAAGATTTTTACGTGCACCCCTAGTTTTCTCTTCCTCTTCTCTAAAGCAGCACAGCATGGCCTCGCCCCCTTCCTTACATGTTCCCGAGGGCGGGGTTTATCTGGGTCAGTGACGTATCAGACCCGGGAAGTAGTTCGTTGTAGTCCCTTACCAGCCATTTTTGTAGGCATTAAACTTCCAGAATTTTAAAAGATGATATCTCTGTTTGCATTGAACTTTCAGCGCTGCAACTTTGCAGATGTTGTTTATGCTCAAACAGCAACATTGCACACTAACTAACGTTAAAAAAGTAAAATTGCAATAAACCACCCCTTTAATCGTTATCATCTAACTCAGTGGTTCTCAACTGGTTTTCCTTCAGGATCCAGATTATCCATCAATTGGAAACCCATCACTGCAGGGGTGTAGGAATTATCTGAAAAGTTAAAATAAATTGAGACATCATCATCAGGACATTAGTCATTAGTACTATAAATAGAGTATTTTTAATTTCTGAAATAAAGGTCACCTTATTCTTAATAGAACTATAAAGGCTGTTTAAAAGTATAAAAGACTGCATTTAACAAAGAAATAAAGTCAGACAAAGTAGGTAGGCTTAAAAAAATCATCAATCATCATTTAGATTTCACATAAACCCCATTTAGACACCACATGACAACTTGACAATGCTTGATGTAACATTACAGGATGAGTGGAGGGCCCAATAATGTGCACAATTATTATAGGCTGAAGAGGAAAATGGACTACTTTGGTTTCTAAATGTCTCTTGAATTTTCTTGGCAGCCAATAATTTGCTGCAAAAAACCCACTGTGGTTGGCACAAACCATATTTATCCTTAAATATCCCATTTTTAAATGTAGCTTAGGTATGCGATTTTATTACACTGTAAATCCTAGTAAGTTGGCAGAACTCAAACACAAAAAAGTTCCTTCATTTTTGTTAAGTATGACGGCGTTTTAGTGCCACGTTAAAAATTTTTTAAAAATCTAAAATTAAGAGATTAAAGTCTTAATATTTCGAGAATAAAATCGAAATTATGAGAATAAAGTCAAAATATTACGAGAATAAAGTCAAAATGCTACGAGAATAAAGTCAAAATATTACGAGAATAAAGTCAAAATGCTACGAGAATAAAGTCGAAATATTACGAGAATAAAGTCGAAATGTTTTGAGAATAAAGTAGATATACTGCGAGAATAAAGTCGAAATGTTACAAGAATAAAGTCGAAATGTTTCGAGAATTTAAATGGTAGAAATTAAATTATATAATATTTTGAGAGTATAGCCTATATTGCGTATGCAAATGTCCCGCATTGAGAGCACCGGGAGAAGTTGGCAGGCCACCGGAATTGATTTGAATATTGTTGCGTCCGAGCGGCCGCATCATCTTACTGGGATGTCAATTTTAAGGACTCGCAAAAACATCTTAATATCAAGAATACGATATTTATTAACAGACTGAACAGGAACAACTGTTTATCTTAACATCAGCTCACACACTCAATCGACATTCCTTTGGGGGGGGGGGGAGGGGGGCGCTGTAGCTCTCGCTCTCTTATTTAACCCTTTTTTAATACACTACAAATATATGTGGGATTATTAGCAGAAATCATTCCATGTGTCACACTCGCGGGGACAGTATGCTTGGAAGTAATATTTCATGTCTTCCATTGCATTCGTTATTTGTAGTGCGCCAGCCACCCAATAGCAATAGCGTAAGCTTTGTGCTTTTAGTGCTTTTAATATAAAACAAAGTCTCAGCTTTCAAAATCAGTTTTATAACGAAACACAAATTATGTGTCTTACAATAATGTGATTTTCAGGATCTTTAATGTGGCATGACAGATCGCTGTATTTATGTGAATCAATTCATTAAATTATTGTGAAAATTCCACCACCTGCTCCGCAAAAACGTCTGTGGTGTCCAAACTTTCATTCCTCACATAGCCTGTTTAATTAAACAGCAATAAAACGTTCTAAAGGTTGAAGTGGACTAAAATTTGTTAACATACGTTATATTGTTTTATTTCCTGCTGTAAACGTTAAGTGACTATTCACAAACTGTTTTATTCATGGTATACTATAAATGAGGACATAATATTTAACGTCTTCCATTCATTATTTGTAGCACGCCAGCCAACCAGTAATCGCAACAATTTTGTGCTTTGTTGCTTTTACACACAGCTCAGCTTTCAAATTCTGCCAGTTTTATAACGAAATACAAATTATAAATGTGTTTATAGCAAGATATTACCTGAAGGAACATCATAAGGCATGAAAAAAACAAAAACAATTCAGCCTAATTTATAATGAAAATAATGTCTCGTCATTCGTTCTTGTAATCGTAAAGATGATGGACTCACATGACGCTTGACAAACACATTATTGCAATATAGCCTACATATTGTTTTATATTTCGCTATAAAACTGACAGATTTTGAAAACTGAGATTTGGAATATCTCCCGGTGCTGTTATGGATCTGCGGTTGTGGCGTAGAGCGAAAATAAATATAAATGAATGATGACAGAATAAACGGCTTCAACTCACTTTTCCCTTTATTAACAAAGTAGATCCGACAAACACAAATGCAGAACTCAAGGTTTATAAAGGAACAGGAACAAAAGAGCAAACAACGTAATACAAAACAGGTGGGGATAATGAAACAATAATTAATTGACAAGAAACGGAACCTAACCAAATAAGGAAAACGAGGACTTAGACAGGCACACACGTTACAGTACCTCCCCCTCCCAGTAGGCGCGTCCCACGCCGTAACAGTACAACTAGGGAGGGGGGGCGGGCGCCCTGGGTGCCGGTGCAGAACCAGGACATTAAGGCAGCATCCAGGGCGGAGCAAGAAACCCTTCGTGACCAGGGCGGGTCAGGGGACTCTGGCGGCCATGGCGGGTCAAGGAGCTTGGGAGGCCAAGGAGGAGCAGGGAGCTTGGGAGGCCATGGAAGATCCAGGGACACGGGAGGCCTAGGAGGAGCAGGAAACTTGGGAGGCCATGGAAGATCCAGGAGCTTGGGAGGCCATGGAGGATCCAGGGACACGTGAGGCCTAGGAGGAACAGGGAGCTTTGGGGGAATAGACTCTTGAATGCGATCTAGGGAGCTAGGGAGGCACCTTCTTGGTGCAGGCACAGGGGGGGCGCTCTTGAATGCGCTCGGGCGGCACGGAGCTAGGGAGGCACCTTCTTGGCGCAGGCACAGGGGGGCGCTTTGAAGCGCGGACTCTGGAATGCGCTCGGGCGGCGCGGAGCTGGATGGGACCAGCGGAGGCACAGATGAGCTTGACGGGACCAGCGGAGGCACAGGAGAGCTGGACGGGACCAGCGGAGGCACAGGAGAGCTGGACGGGACCAGCGGGTTTGCCATCGTTCTTGGCAGGCTTGGCGGGCTTGCCATATTTCTAGGTGGGCTTGCCATACTTCTAGGTGGGCTGGCCGCATTCCGTGTCGGCGGGTTGGCCGCATTCCGTGTCGGCGGGTTGGCTGTTGCCGCGGACGGCAGCGGGAATTCGTGGGTCGCGGCTGATGAGTTGGTTCTGACTCGGGCCCGGGCGCTTCCCAGACACCGAAAAATGGCCTCTCTCCAGCACAACCCCGCGGTGTCTGGGAGGTCCACGGGACGGTGGTAAGTGGCCCCCGAGCCGGAACATCTCAATGATGACGGAGTCAGCCAGCATCATTTTTTCGGCGAGCTCACAAAACTCACACGTAAATTCAAAAAAGGGGAGATCCAGGAGGGTTAGGGCGGCGACAGTTTCCACGAATTTCATCTTCTTTAGCGGTCGGATCTTCTGTTACCGATCTGTGGTTGTGGCGTAGAGCGAAAGTAAATATAAATGATTGATGAGAAAATAAACGGCTTCAACTCACTTTTCCCTTTAACAAAGTAGATCTGACAAACACAAATGGAGAACTCAAGGTTTATAAAGGAACAGGAACAAAAGAGCAAACAACGTAATACAAAACAGGTGGGGATAATGAAACAATAAACTCAAAACTTCTGTCGTTTGTTACGTGTGTGTGTTCCCGTTTAGTTCCTGTTTTTCCTTATTTGGTTTAGTTCCTGTTCTAATTATTAGTATCCATGGTTTTTGATTAATTACTCTGCACCTGTTTCAGTTCTTCCTGATTATGTTCCCTGTTTGTAAGTCCTGTGTTCTCCACTGTTATATGTCTATATGTCTTCCCGTGTTGGATTACTTGTCATTAAAAGACTGTTTATTCTGACCTACTCCTCGTCTCCTCGCTCCTACGAATTGTGACAGAACAGCGGACCAAAACAAAAAGTGAGCGGCGGCTTTTTTCTCTGTTTTGTTTTCCCTGTTTCTTGTTTCCTGTTTGTTTCTCCCCGCGGTTATGGAAAGTGTGTGGTTTTCCGCCCTGGCACGCCGAGATCTACGCGAGTACGGCTTTGAATGACGCCACTATGAACTCCTTGTTCTGGATCGGGGCCAATTACCATCGCCCCCTGGACCTCCCAGACACCACTGGACTAAGCTGGAGGGAACGGATCCTCTGGTGTCTGGAGAGTGTCCGGCCCCGATCCAGAACCAGCCTGCCGTCCAGTCTGTCCACCATTCCCCGGTCAAGCCTGTCAGCCGCCGCTCACTCAAGCCCGCCGTCCACGGGGAAGCCATGCCCGCCGTCTAAAACTAGCAAACGTTAAAGTTAGTGAGTCCATGCTAACGTTCAACCTAAATAGCGGACTGTTCTCGCATCTTGTACAGTGTAGGTCAAAACACATAAACGAAGGTCTACATTTCAGTGCCTCTCCATATTAAACTGGTTAAATGTAAATAAATGTAATCGTACCCTGCGATTCTGTGTCCAAAATTGTGCAAAAACATTGTGGGACAAGGTTTTCACACTGCAGCTGTCATTGAAAGACAGTGAGCAACTCCGTTTGCTTGTCCAAGGGAGTAACAGTAACTAAGGGGGTACCGATAGGTCAATTGTGACACCGTTAACTAGCAGAAAGAGTGTATTCCTACACTTGCTTGTAGTTAGTCTTAAGGTCTATTTATTAAAGTTAATTTACTCATATAGCCTGATGCAAAGCATGTTGGGAACAACAAATCTGCTGCTCATTTAGTTTAAGTTCAGCTTAATATATTCAGTTGAGTTCACATATCTTTTTCTATGAAGTACAATGAACTTTCAGTAACATTTGAGTGAACTCATTTCATATAATAAATCTGACTGTTTGGCTTTACAGTCTAAAAACTATGCCTGATTACTATTAAGACTTGTTTTGTCTGTCCTGATAGAACAGATCTGTAACCCTTTTTGGGTCACGACCCCCTAGTTGAGAACCTGCTGATCCAACTCATCTTGTACATCCCACAGCGACAAAATAATCTGATTCATCAGAAGTAATTTATTTAGTGATTTTTCCTCCAACAAAATGCCACATCTCATAATGACTCACCACTGCACATCAACAAACTCTCACAACATCTCATTTCCCCCAGTGGGTATCCAAGGCCCATGCTAAAAGCTGCTCCCCTCTCAAGGTTTCAGCTGTGGTGACAAGGCAACCCGAAAGCCTGCTGGGCACAGGGCCTACCCCAGTGCGTATCGCATCAGATTCTACGCGAACACAATACCAACAAGTTGTCAACGGGGGATATTTACACTTTCGCTCAAACATAATTCATATTCTGGAGTGTCCTTGGAGGCAAGATATTGTATCTTCAGAGGGGAAGCGAGTAGAGAGGGAGTAACTGAATTTGCCAGAGAAGAAAAGAAAGGATACACTGTCATCACTTTAAGTACTATTTCAGGCCACAAGGACAGAGGTGCATGAAAAGTTGATGGGGTCGGTCACTATGCATGTATAGAGAGAGCGAGAGAAAGAGAGAGTGCTGCAGGGAGGACATATTTTTATAGGCCAAAATACAGAAAATAAATTTGCATTTTAGCACTGATGAAACATGTAACAGAGGTAACATAGCTTATTTTCTGCAATAATGCAAAAATCAATGGAAAAATTCTATTGGGTTTTTGTCAAGGGAACCAGAGTGATATATTCCTGAAATATTTTCCAGTAAATAACAGGAATAATAGGGTTTCAACGTGACAGCGATGATCCAATTCACCCCAGTGCCTGTGCTAGTTCTCTTATTAAAACTGACTTTTCTTATTAATACCGACTAGCAACCCTGGTATGTAAGAATGATCAAATATACAGCAAAGTACAGCATTTTACAATATTTAAAGAAATTATTTTGGGTTAATTTGCAGATTAAATGTTTATATGCCACTTTTATGGCATGCAGTTGATTATCACAGACAATAACTCTAGCAGGCAATGGGACCAGAGGGTTTAAAAGCAGATATGTGAAATTTGTGATTTTATTAAAGCACTGGAAATGAACTATTCTTTAAAAATAATGTGTCATTCAGGGTGCAAAGGTCTAATTGTTCTTTAGAGGAGGGAATATTTTTCCTGGTGCAGAACGTCCGGTTTTGAGTTACTGGTGTAATTTCTGTAGGTGGAGCGTAAACAGTGCTTTATTACATCAGAGAACCTTTCTCAGGAGAGACAAATATCTAGTCAAAACCATGTAACACGATGGGATCTTAACAGGGAGACTGGAGGCTCTTCTGTCTGATTAGAAGTCAATGGAGGAAATACCTTATTACCTTGAGTAAACTGCTTTTGTGTGCAGACAGTTTATCACATAATAAATTGATTGCCTTGCTGCTAATCTACAGCATATTTGCCAAGACATGCTCATTTTGGAGTGAGCTATTAAATGTCTGCTATGGAAAAAAAGAAAAGAAAAGAAAAGAAAAGAAAAGAACAAAAACAAAACAGCTGTTTTGTAAGATAAGTCATGACGCCAGTTTAAAAACGGGCCTTTCTGTAGCGCAAACATAACACAGTGCAAAGCCGAGGTTATGGGTTTGATTCCCAGGGAAAGGAAGAACTGAAACAGCATGTACTTTGAATGCAACGTCACTTTGGATAAAATGGTCTGCCAAAAAAAATAAAAAATAAAAATAATAACAATAATAGAAATAATAAATAAATGTAATACTTTAAAGGGCACCTATTATGCCCCTTTTTACAAGATGTAAAATTGGCCTTGGGTATCCCTAGAATGTGTCTGTGAAGTTTCAGCCCAAAATTCCCCACAGATCATTTATTATAACAGCTGAAATATAATTTTTGGGGTGTGTCTAAAAACGAGCTGATTTGGAGTGTATAGCTTTAATGCAAATGAGCTGCAGATTCCCGCCCGGTCTCCAGAAGAGGGCGTCAGGTATATGTATCTCTCTATAAACACAGCCGGTAGAAGCAACGCAATTGAGAGCGAGCGAACCGGGGTTCAGCCGTACATATGGGAAGTCAAATGCACTGAAAGTGGGACGAAACAGCGCAATGTTACAGATCTCGCGCTATGAACGGCACAAACTAATCTCACAAGCACGGCACTGATCAGTTAACAAAATACTTAATGTACGCACACAAATAGGGTTAAAACGCTAAGCACTAACGATATGACATTCACAAAGGAGTATGGCGTGATACACGTATTTAGTTAGATTTTGTGGAGCATTACCTTGAAAAATGAAAGTAATCAACAGCGTCCTCAGCAGCTCAGATGTTAGGAGAAAAAGAAGACTCTTATGTTCATTCTTAAATGCAAACACAAAGCATTGGGATTGCTTGTGAGACATTGTTGACGTTACATCTGCTCGAGCGCGGAGAAAATGAAGGACAGCGTAACCTCTGAGGGCGGAAACTATAGAAACCCAGGGATGTCAAACAACCCCTGTGACCCGCCCTCCGAAATGTGACGTCACACTGCGGTGAGACTAGCAGTGTTGCCAATTTAGCAATTTTGTTGCTAGATTTAGCAACTTTTCAGACTACCCTAGCAACGTTTTCTTCAAAAAGCACCTAGCAACATTTTTTTTTTATTTTATTTTATTTTTAATTTTATTTAAAAACTTTTAGAAACTGTGACTCAAATGATAAAAAGGCACTAATTTTTCTCTGAATTACGCACACAAAAGAGGAAATTGTCTAGCAGTACACATATCATGTGAATTAAGTTGCTTGTTGCAGTTGTTCAATATTAATTGTTCATTTATGATAACTTGTTATTAGTTTGTTGCTGCACTTGTTGATCATTTTAAAAATGTTGTAGAAAAATGGAAAAGGTACTGGTAATTTTCTGCCAAAACCTGTGAAAAATCTATACAAAAAAAAAAAAAAAAAAAATATATATATATATATATATATATATATTTTTTTTTTTATTATTATATTTATATTTTAGTTTCACTAACAAATCTAAATTAACATTTCAAATCATATTCACAATCATATTTTTTGCTGAGACTTGAGTGATCTGATTGTATATTCTATGCAGTTTTGCGTTTGCGTTGCATTTGCGCAATGGCATCACAATGTCATTTAGCAACTTTTAGCAACAATTTGTCCTGCCTTTAGCAACTTCCCCTGAAAATTAGTTGGCAACACTGGGAGAGAGTCCAAACGGCAGGCCTAGTGAGATTGACTTGGTTTAAAGGGGATTAAAAAATGAGAAGTGGATTTTGCATAATAGGTGCTCTTTAAGGCCTGGTTTCAAAGACAGCGCTTAGACTAAAGGCCTTAAACCAGGATTAGGCCATAGTTCAATTAGGACATTTAAGTAATTTTTATAAACGTGCCTTACAACAAAAACATTACTGGTGTCCCTCTTGAGACAAAACAAAGGCACTGATATATTTTAAGATCAATCAGTGCAAGTTTCTTTTAGTTGAAACAGCTCAGACTTAGATTTTAGTCTGGGACTAGGCTTAAGCCTTGTATGTGGAACGGGGCTAAATACTGTTATTATTATTTTTTTTTAAGGAAAGCAACAGAACATCTCTAACAGCAGCCCACATGATCTGCGGTCAAATTATTAATCCAATAATAATTACAAATATGCACTTTTTTTTGGAATTGGTTGCATTTCAAACTACTGTTACGTTCGTGTATGCTAAGGAGGCGCACGACTAGGAGTAAAGCAAACAAAAGTCTTTTAATAATAATCCACAGAAGATTTCCAGGAGCAAGGAGTAGCAAAACACATAAGGCAAACTCAATAGCAGACAAACATTGGAGGGAGAACACAGGCTTTAAATAATCAAAGCAATCAAAGGGAAAACAGAAACAGGTGTGGGGCTAATTAACCAATGAGGGAACAGAAGGAACTAGGTCAACATGTGACAGAACGCCCCCTCCCGGAACGGCGCGTCCCCGCGCCAACAAAAACAGTCCAGCAGAGGAGGGAGGGTGGGGGTTCTGGAGGTGGGCGAGGAGCAAGAGGAGGGCAGGCAATGGGAAAGGGGCAAAACCAAAAGTTAGTCCAAGGGGGAGTGGAGGGTGGGAGAAACCAGGGAGGAGCCTGAAGCAGGAGAAGCCAGGTGGTTTTCCAGAGGCCAGCCAGGATGGCAGCCCACGGCGGAGTCGACGGTGGGAGGAGCCATGGTGGAGAATGGGCCGACGACACCAGGGGGCCGACTGACGGAGACTGCGCTGCTGGAGAAGGAGACCCAGGTGGAACGGGGCAGACGGAGAGCCGGGGCGGAACTGAGGATCCGGTGGGCCAAGGCGGAGCTGAAGGCTCAGGCGACTGAGGTGGAGGCGGGGATCCGGAATACCGCGGTGGAGCCGGTGCAACTGAGGACGCAGGTGGAGCCGGAGGGAAGGAGGAGCCTGACAGAGCCGGAGGGATGTAGTGACGAGGCAAAGCCAGAGGAGTGGAGTCCCGAGGTGGCGGATGGTCGATGACTGACCAAGGCGGAGCAGGAGGGACGAGGGAGCCCGGTGGAGCCATTGGGATGACGGGCACCGGTGGAGACGAGGGAGCTGGGAGCTGAGGTGGAGCCGATGGGTTGGAGGACCGAGGTGTAGTCAAGGGCTCAGAGGCTGGGAGTGGAGACAGGGGATCCGTACCTCTGGGCGGAGCTGAAGACTGGAAGTCCCGAGGCGGCAGAGTGGAGTGCATGGCAGGCGCTGATTGAGGGTGAGCTGAGGGACTGACAGGCATCAGCGGGGTTGGAGGCGAGGAGCTGACTGGCTTGAGAGGAGGCGGGAGAGGGAGGCTGGGAGGGAACACAGGAGGTTCAGGGCTGGATGGAACCAGCCGAGACACAGGAGATTCAGGGCTGGACGGAACCAGCGGAGACACAGGAGATTCAGGGATACAGGTTTGTACTTCTCCCCACCAGTCAATAAGGTCTGTCTGAAAAATGTCCTTCAGTTCCTCTACATATTTCCCAGAGACCTGATGCAGCTCACCCCCAGTCGTAGGAGTGTGGGCGGGGCTTGCCTCCAAGCCCTCGAGTTCCACCAAAACTCCCTCGGCGACGGATGATGTTGCCGGCTCACGCACTTGGTCAGAGGATGGTAGTGGCTCAGTCGCAGCGGGCTCAGGCTCTCCGTCTGCAGTGGGCTCAGGAAGTATCTCCGTAGATCGGGGTGACGGCTGGCTGGTCTCTGGCAGTGGTGTAGTGGGGCCGGTGGTGATATCATCCTCCACAGGGCCGACGGTGAAAGCTGACTGGTTGTGTATCAGCACCCACTCCACACAAGCGGCGAAATCCTCTTTGGGACCGTTCGCTGGCAGGCGTGCCTTACACTGCTCGCTCAGGCTGATGATGTAGAAAACACAGAGCGAGCGGTCCGGGAAGTGTGTAAGAATGCAAAGAAAAAAAAAAAAGACAAAATATAAAATGGAAAGAGTTTCATTCTGCTTTCTAAAGACTGGTTTAAAAATATTGTTTATGATTAATTATGATTAATAATGATTTTTTTTTTTTTTTTTTGTGCAATTGCCAGCCCATAGTTATATGTTCCTCCACATTAAATAAAACAAATTAAATAATATGGGAATTTGGTCACACTTTATATTAGGTGGCATAACTACTATGTACTTACATCAAAGAATAAGTATAATGTACTTATTGTGGTCATGTTGTATTGAAAAACACTTTTGCTGCTACTGAGGTGGGATACGGGTAAGGTTAGAGACAGGTTTGGTAGTATGGGTAGGTTTATGGGTGGGTTAAGGTGTAAGGGATGGGTCAGCAGTGTAATTATAAATGTAATTGCAGAAATTAATTACAGATGTAGTTATATATATATATGTATTTTTAAAAATATAAGTACAATGTTAAAACATGTATGTACACAATAAGTGCATTGTATCAAATTATTAATTTAAATGTAAGTACATATTAGTTAAGGTCACCTAATATAAAGTGGGACCGGGAATTGTAATACCATCTGACAATGACAATATAAAGCTAATTATTCTAATTTTGCAAACAACGGTTTGTGATGTCATGCTTGCCATTTTTAAGTTTTAAAACCTATATTAATATGTAATATATTAACCATGGAAAAACACAGACTAAGAACAAGTGTAGTCTATATATGGTAATGGAACATACAATATATTTCATTAAACAATCTCCACATCCATAGCCCAGGTTCTTACTTCTCAGTATTAAATGCTAATCACTGCCCTTTTCAAATTGCCAGAGCGACCAGCAATTTAACATATTCAGTCTACCATATCCAGATAATTTCTGTCATATAAATGTGTACCTTTGATGGCCCTTTTCTTTTAGTTTTTATGTCCACATTGTAATACAGGGGGTAATGCTTGCTGTTAAGCTGACATTATCACCCAGTGTCAAAGGAAGAGGTGAACTATGGGTACTGCCAGTGATAACAGCAGTTATGTGAGATACCCTCTGAGTCTCCAGTGACTTCCCTTTTCACCTGTTTGTAAATCGGAGCTGTCACTTATGACAGCAGTCAGCTTGTGTGTTAAGCTTCATTAACCTAACCACACAAAAGCCCAGTTTTGGGCATTATATTTCCTTTGCTAATGGTTAAAAAAAAAAAAAAAAAAACCTAGGGCCACATGGACAAGGACATACAAAACAACAACAACAACATCTCACAGATGGCAAACATTCACTGGTACATGCACTAAAAAAGTGAAAAGTGAAAATTTCTCCTGATTTTATCTTTAAATTCCCTTTTTCTGTGTGAATCATGTCATGATTTAGTCACATTAAGCAATTGTATGTGGTTTGTGCATTTTTGCGACTTTGAAGCCCCCTAGAGTTAAGTGAGTGAAATTCGTAATTACAGTAGATCACTGCACACGCGCATTTGTTGCTGTCGTGGAATTTCGTGCCCGCTCACCAAACAGACGTTTGGACGGAAACGTGGGAAAAAAACAGACGCCATTCACCTTATTATAAGTTATTTTACAATCAGAATAATTTTGAAACTGATATTTCAAGGTAAAACCTTACATACAGTTGCTTTTAAAAATGCCTCTCTAAGTTCTGGAAGGCTTCCTTAGTTCTCATTTAAATTTACCGCTTTGAGTATAGAGAGAACCAATGAGGTTTGTGTTATGTTGGGGTTTTCTTCTCCTTGGTGTAGAGTGCAGTATCTTTATCACAGTATGTAAATCAGATTCAAATAAGCAATTACACCATTTTGAGATAATAACGGATTTTATTTATATTATTTATTTTCACATAGAGCCATCTAATGACATCTGAAGATTTCTGAAATAACGCACATAAATCCTAAGGACGACATCTGCGGACCTTTTATTCGCTTCATAAATGAAAACCGACATTATGGTGAGTAAATTATAGGATTCAAATTTTTCATATTGCTACTTTTTTATAATTTTTAGTTAAACATTTATGTTATTTATTACAGTAACAGTTGCAATGTATTTATTAATAATTAAATCTAAATAAACTTCCACCAAGAAATATCTAATTTATCCAGTCAGAATCTAAAGTCAGAGATGTGTTTGACTTGAATAGCCAGTTTTAAATCTACAACATGGAACATGTTTTCACAATGCTCAATTCTGTTGCATAACCTCATTTAAGTTTTATTTTATAAATGTTAAATCCACTGAGCAAAATGGGAAAGTGGGAGCTTTTGTCATTTCAGGTTGATTGGACAAGGTTATATGAGTTAATGTGCATGACCTTTAATTTCTCAGACGTTAATATTTGGCTTCCTTTGAAATGTTTCTATCCTGTTCTGCTCAGCTTATATTTTGAAGTCATTGTTGATTTTAATCATTACCAATACCGAGTCTTCACACCAATCCTTCCAGTTCCATAGAGGACACATTATACACCACTGAGCCACTCTAAGCACCCCCTTTTTCACTTGCTCCTCATTTGTGGTCTCTTGAAGGTTTCTGCTCAGTGCTACCTGAGAGAGGAGTGGTCAGCCCTGGCAGACTAGCCTCAGGCCAAAACAAGGCCTGCTGGGGTGAGCGACTCACTCAGAATAGAATATGCTGCTCACTCAGCTTAATGCTTGCTCGCACCAGGACTTCTGAGCATTCTTGAACACAGGAGGAGTGAAATACAGATTCCTTATGGAATAGTGAGTCTAAATTTAGGCTGCTGGGAGAATTCGCCATTTTTGTCATGTGGTGAACAGGTGGATATACGCACATTAAAATGCAGCCAAAAGCCTTTTAGACAGGGCATGAAAAATTGTCAGGGAATCGAGATTATTCTAAGACCCTCTGAAACAATTCATTAATTTACATCAACAAAATAGACCTGTATATTGCACTGTAAGATGCTACAGAGTTGTAATTTTCATAAGCAAATTTGATTTCCAGGCCTGGAGAAGGAGTAGAAATTATTAAACAGAAATTAAAAAGCAATTTAAACCAGCATACATTTCCAGGTTCATATTTGCCGGTTACATTTTAGTCTAGCTGGTGAACCAGCATTGTCACGAATGTCCAGTGGGACTTCTTAATAGAAAAGTCAAGGACATGTCTATAGTCAATATTATTTTATGTAGTAGCTCAGTCATTTAATTGACTGAAAAATGCTTTCTGTGAAAAACCTCTATTAAAGGAACACTTCCCGTTTTTTGGAAATAGGCTCATTCTCCAACTCCCCCAGAGTTAATAAGTTGAGTTTTACCGTTTTTGAATCCATTCAGCCGATCTCCGGGTCTGGCGATAGCCCTTTTAGCATAGCTTAGCATAGATCATTGAATCCAATTAGACCAGTAGCATCGCGTTCAAAAACGATCAAAGAGTTTCGATATTTGTCCTATTTAAAACTTGACTCTTCTGTAGTTATATCGTGTACTAAGATCGGCGGAAAATGAAAAGTTGCAATTTTCTAGGCTGATATGATTAGGAACTATACTCTCATTCCGGCGTAATAATCAAGGAACTTTGCTGCCGTAACATGGCCGCAGCAGGCGCAGTGATATTACGCAGCACCTGAAAGTAGTCCCCAGCTACCGGGGACTACTTTCAGGCGCTGCGTAATATCACTACTAACTAAAAGTGCTATCGCCAGACCCGGAGATCGGCTGAATGGATTCAAAAACGGTAAAACTCAACTTATTAACTCTGGGGGAGTTGGAGAATGAGCCTATTTCCAAAAAAAGTGGAGTGTTCCTTTAAGGGATTTCTAAGAAATAATATCCATTAGTCATGAAAAGTCATGGAAATGAATGTGAAACCCTGATAGGTTGTCACATAAAATGTCCTATGGAAACCACAGTTAACAAAATGCCATAGTTACTGTTTCCTATTAATCTCTTTCTTTTTATGTAGCAGTTACAGTGGTGAATAATACCAATACCAGTTTTCATAGTTTTATTGCATGAACAAAAACTCTGTAAATCTCAAGTAAAACTCAAGTAAATCTCTGTGAGGAGGAGCATTAATAAGTCATCATTAGTTGGGTGGCCCTTATTTATTGCCTAAAATAATGTCGCTTACTGACATTTTAATTTGTGATGCAGAAATTTGAACATATTGAACATAAAACCCACAAATTTTATTATCATTTTGAAAAGGAGAATGAGCCTTAATAACCATCTTAATACCCAATTAGTTATGCAAATTGATGGCATGATTGTGTTGAATAGAACTTAATAAGCCACAGTAACAAAGAACTGCTGAAAGCTCTCATTTCTCCCATGTGAAGAAAGAATAAAGCCTTTCTGCGTCTACGAATGCAATCAGGGAATAAATGATTTAAACATAATTCTCTGAGACGCCCATTATGTGTTTTTGAATTTCAAAGTCAGTAATGCCTTTCCACTAAATTAAATGATATAATATATAATTTTATATACAAAGAGACAGAGAGAAAGAAATACAATGGTATTAAACTGAGATGTGCCAATTAAAAGAACAGAATTCAATTAATTTGGAATCGTTAATAGACATAACAATTTCAGAGCTAATTAGCGTGAATACACACTGAGTTAATCAAACAAATGAACTGTTGATTGGAAAGTGTCTGAATAATGTTCTATCTCTACAGTTTAGTGCTGAATAAAAGTCAGATAGGAAGCTAGAAGTATCTGGAAATGACATACAGACTTCTGTTTCTGCTTTCATTTTATAATTGCTTATTGATTACTATCATATGGAGTACAGACTAAATGATCATTCTCTTTATTGGTAATTGCTAAGGCATTTGCATTTGAACAACCCTCAAATATTAATCATCTGTTTGTAACCCAACACAATTTGTGCAACAGAGATGAACGATAGGCTACCTAAAATTATTGAGGAGATGTGCTTCTGCTTTTCTAGGTGATCAGACAGACATGCTGCCTTATGGGTGATAAAACAGGTTAAGAAATTGAAGCAACCAAAGTCATAGAGACCAGCATATTATAGAGGCAGACTCTTTTGTCTTAGGCCAATAAGCAACCACCAAAGCACCCTAGTATTGTGGCACCATGCATAGCAAGCAGTCTAGTAAATATTTAGTAATGCATCCTTGTTATTGTGCCAGAGCTGCTATTGTTTTACCAGTTGCAACACACGCATGCTCATCCATGCGTTTACACACGCACACACATGCTAGTCGGCTCACGGTTTTGTGTTCTGTGCTTGTGCTTCCTGTAGCCCTGTGGTGCTGTCGCTTCACTACTCAGAGCTGCTGTTTTGGGCAAGAAGGAAGAATTATTTATTTAGCACACACCTCTCCTGTCATAGTTCATCTGCAGATAGCAACATAAGCACAGCCCAGAGGCCTGCACAATCTTTACACAATAAGAACAACACTGGAACCCTTCCCAAAAAAAGCTGAACACTCATGATTGTGTGCAGAGTTAGTGAAATGCAATTCAGTGGAAAATGATCACTGAATTTTTGTTTTATTTGTTTCTCACGACTTATTATACTATTTTAATAGTATGATTTTATAGTGTAAGTGTTAGTCTTCTAGAAGATTGTTTTTGCCACAAAATAAGAAGATATATATGGCTCAGAATTCTGAGTTTACATCTCATAATTTTGATTTTTTTTCTCGGAATTCCGAGTTTACGTTTTTTTTTTTTTTTCGACATGGAATCTTCTAATTCTGACCTTTTTTTCTCGCAATTACAAGTTCTGTGGTTATACTGTATTTCACAATGTCTTAACATTTTTGCAATTCTGAGAAAACAAAACAAACAAACAAAAAAAAACTTAGAATTATAAAATGTTACATCAGAATTGTGTGATAAAAAAGACACAGATACCTTATTCATTTTTTATTCCTTTGTAGAAACAAGCTTCTAGATAGTTTGTCAACTGTGCAAAGCAAAAATTACATAAAGCTTTTGGTAATAGTAAACATAAAGTGATTATTTGTTCCTTGGTTCATGCTTTCAAAATCAATTTAAATAATTGTTAGTAATGTATAATAGAGTTCACAACTGTTAGAGGAGATCCTCTTAATGGTCATGTTCAGACTGAATTCAGAATGTTAAAATTCTCCTTGTTTGAAGCTTAGTTAAGAAAATAGCCAGTGAGTGGTATATCAAAGTCAAATGTAGCAGTACAAGGACGATTCAGACTTTTTATCTTGGCAGAATACTATGAAACAATTGAATAAATAAAAATAAAAAGACAGGTGACATTACATCCAGTTTATCCATCACACTGGACATGGCAGATCAAGTACATTGCACTGTGTGATGCTCCGCTCATATACTGCATTTTTTGGTATAGTAAGATATTCTATAAATTTGCATGCTGCACGTACATTTTATATACTGCAGCAATACTGGAATGCTATTCTGAAACTAACTTAGGAGTACTCACATTTTCCAGTTTTCCAGATAACAAGCTTCCCCAGGTTACAAGAAGACAATTAACGTTTGAATGTTATTCTTTCAGATTAATCAGGGTACAACGGCATAGAGAAACAGAGTCTTGTGTCTGTTTTTTATGCAAAATAAATTAAAAATCAGTTCAAGCATAAAAGATAATAAGAACTGCTATGGATCATTGCATTATGTCTGTTCATTAAAATAAAATTATATTTGATCATTACATCTGATGTTTGCTCAGGTAAAACTTTTCAGTGTGTTGCACTCTTTAGATCTTAATCTGTATAAAAACCTAATTTGTGTTATTTTTAAATATTAATTACAATGACCATCATTTTCTGATTATTTTAATTTTCCTGTTTACACTACCATTCAAAAGTTTGGGGTCAGTAAATGATTTGTTTTTAAATACATTAATAATATTATTCAGCAATGGCATATTAAATTGATCAAAAGTAAAATAAAAGACGTGTAATATTACAAAAGACTTCTATTACAAAATAAACAGGAATAAATCACATTGAAATATACTGAAATAGAAATTGTTTACAATATTGCTGTTTTTATTGTATTTTTGACCAAATAAATGCAGACTTGGTGAGCATAAGATACTTCTTTCAAACATTAAAAAAACAACTTACTAAACTAGTTTTGAACGTATATAAAATCAGCCTCATTTGAACTTGAAACTGACATTTTCTTATGCACATAAACTTCTGGAATATTCTTGGAAATGTAAACAAGTTTCTCCAAGTGAGATTTCATACGTTTGGTATCAAACTATGTCTATTAATACACTGCTTGACTTCTCAGATTTCTATCAAATTACTGAAGAAAATGTTAGTATTAACGTCTAATTTTCCTAACTGGCAGGTACCCCCATATGCGTGAGATCTCAGCAACCCAATTAGAGAACACATCTGTTCCATTAGAGAATCTAGACGTCATCCATCAAATGTGTCATATTCATCTCACCTCCGCTTTCCACATTCACATGCTGCATATTACGCTCAACAAGATT
Organism: Acrossocheilus fasciatus; assembly: GCA_036784905.1. NCBI lineage: Eukaryota > Metazoa > Chordata > Actinopteri > Cypriniformes > Cyprinidae > Acrossocheilus > Acrossocheilus fasciatus. Next base: position 38,654,405 of record CM071942.1, on the reverse strand, counting down.
GGCAATTTGCTTCAACCACGTTTTAGTTCAGTCCCATATTAGAGGAAAGTTGGAATTGAAAGAGTTTATTCCTACCTGATACACACAAGTTATAAGGACTAATTTATTTATTTATTTCTGTCTTTATTATATCTTGAATGTCCTTTTTCCCCATGCGCTTTTATTGTAAAGAAGAAGCTTAGACATTCTGCTAAACGTCTTTTTGTGAATCAGCTGGGTTTTCCATATTATTTTTACATGATTTTACCAAATGCTGTTGCTCAGGCAAGTCAAAAGAATCGACTTTCTAGTCTTTATGATATTCTGCTCCCCAGATAGGTCTCTGACTTCTCCATTTGTTTTATCTTAAAGGAATTTTTTGCCTTGTTTTCTATCAACCACTGAGCCAGAAAGCACCACTACCTTATGATAAACTGTGATATAAAATAAATAACATTTCTGTCTTAGTGAATGCGAATAGCTGAAAATACAAAAAATGACCCAGAGAAAAATATAATTTCTTCAGATGAAAGGCTCTCTTCGCTTGACTTGGATGTATTAATTTTTGAATCTTTTGATAGTTTGAATTAATAGACTAAGTTTTGTCCTCCATTAGTAGACTACAATAGAACAAGCCCTCTCTAATTCCACACTACTAATGGTAATCCATTAGCATGCATCATGCGTATTCATTTCACACATTTACGGAAATCTAAATCCCTAGCAAGACAAATCGTGAAAACTCCGATAAAGCGTTCAGGCCTGGCCTTTATAGTTCTGAGAAAGCATCTGATGGGATCAGTATTGGGCCGGAGTCAGCTGTCTGAAGACTACTTTCACACAGACAACCTTGAGATCAGCTGAGAGGGATTATTCGCTTTCAACTTTGAGTGCCATTATGGAAAAGGCCGGTCTTACCGTATCTCATTCTCTTCCCAGAGGTTCATCTGCCGTGCTGTTTTCCATTTCTTTACAGGAAGACTTTTTCTGAATAAAATGGTAAACCACACAATATTGAGTTTCACAGCATCCTCCTCAAAGTGTGCTGTATTACGGAATCAAAATGGCTTATTTTGGGAAATGTTTTTGTGTTTCTGGCTTTTGGATGTCATTAAAACAATCTTCTGTACACTCTTAAAATTACAGATAAAAGGGATTTTTCACAGCGATGCTACAGAAGAACCATATTTGTGACTCTGGACCACAAAACCAGTCTTAAGTTGCTGGGGTATATTTGTAGCAATAGCCAAAAATACATTGTAAGGATCAAAATTATTGATTTTTCTTTTATGCCAAAAATCATTAGTATATTAAGTAAAGATCATGTTCCATGAAAATATGTTGTTAATTTCCTACTGTAAATATATCAAAACATAATTGTCGATATGTAATATGCATTGCCAAGAACTTCATTTTGACAACTTTAAAGGCAATTTTCTCATTATTCTGATTTTTTTTTTTTTTTGCACCCTCAGATTCCAGATTTTCAAATAGTTGTGTATCGGCCAAATATTGTCTGATCCTAACAAACCATACATCAATGGAAAGCTTATTTATTCAGATGTATACATCTCAATTTCGAAAAATTGGCCCTTATGACTGGTTTTGTGGTTCAGGGTCACATTTGGTTCCCCAAAGAACCTTCGAGAGAAGAGTTCTTTAAGTGACCAATTCTTAGTGATCTAAAGAACCTTTTCCCATGATAAAGAACCTTTTGTAGGATGTAAAGGTTCCATGGACGTTCTTTATGGAAAAATCAGTGGCAATACAAAAATCTTCATTTTTAAGAGTGTATGTACAAGAAACAGACCCATGCATATTTGAGGGATAGTTTTTCCAAGATATTTCCAGATTATGAACATTTTCAGTGACCTCTATAATGTGCACATTCTTCAGGGCAGCGAGGAACCTTGACACAAATACTTTATTTACAATGATGAATGTGCGTAAAGTAGCACTATCTTTGATTTATTGTCATTTAGATATTCCATACTCTTGCCACAGTGCAGTGTGCCAAAGAATTATTGCCGTTGCTATGTTTATAAAGGTAGTAGCAGCCACCCCAGCGGTGGAAAATACTCACATGGGTGTACTTGGCACACAATGGCCTTCTTAGGCATGCTGAAAAGAACTGTTCACCAGCATATGTTGTGTTTTGGATTCTGGTCCCCAGCATGAGATATTGGTGTGCTGGTGTGTCCCCACCAGACTGCACCTTAAAAAAAAAAAAAAATCTTGTTTGCAAGCTGGTAGCTTTGGTATTATCTGGGAGACAAAAAAACAACAACAACAAAAAAACAACATTAACACAATTTCAGACATTAATGAAATGATATTTTGGGGTGTGTATATACATTGTGTATTGTACTATGCATGTGTGTATTTATGTAGACACTTATTTATTTATTTAATATGGTAATTATGCTTTTTGTATTTTAAAATATACAGATTATTGGGCACAGATGGAATCTGCAGACTCCAAAAAAAAAAAAAAAAAAAAAAAAAAAAAAAATTTGGAGAAGAAAATCTGTGTAGTTTACATGAACAAAGGGAGCTGCATTCTTATTGCCAGCTGGAAGCTCTATCAAATTAGCCAAACTATTTAATAAATGAACAGGCAAGGCACAAGATGATGTGTAAAACTTTGTGACTGAGTGGCGTCCAAAGCTTTTAGCAGGTCTCTGTGGCTGAAAATTCTTGTGGGCCTGGTGATGGTGGTTAATACTAACTGTAAAATGATTAAACTTTGATTTGAATTATAAGATTTACCATTCTTCACAGTTGGCTTTTCCATGAATGATGGTTGATGAACATATATAGACCAGCATAATTTTAGTATTGTTTATGAACCATTACATTTTGAATGATCTTTTACTATTATATCTTCGGTTTTCATTTGAAGTTTTAGAATTTTTGTCTGATTTTTGTCACTTTATTTCATTTTAATTTCAGTTTTCGTGTTGGTACTTTTAGAGCTTCGACTTATTTGTAGACTTTTGCAATAAGTGAATAATTCAACATAAACAATTAGCAAAACAATGCGGTAATTAAAGTTGCTCATTTTAAATTTGACAGTTCATTTTACAAAACAGTCCCATTGCAGGAAGGTTTATGAAACTCGGAGACTTCACATTGGGCTTGTACTGCATCTAAACACCTCAAAATCTAGGCTTTAAAAGTATTAGTGACTTTAAAATGATTTCAACTAAATGGTTGCTCGACTTAATTCCAGCTGAAGATAGGAGCCGTTAAACACCAGCGATGGCTCAAACCTCTGTGTATTCTGTCAGGCTTGGGCAACTGTGCAACATGTTTAAGTATTACACCACAGTTCCCTTCCATCCCCAAACTATTAGTAGCCCTTTCTCAACTACAGCACATGTTTAGAACATAATGATTCACTTGAGTGGCTGCCAGATTTTTTTTAAACACCTCTATGACCGATTTTCATTTCTTCCCTCTTGCTTTCACACAGGCACAAACACTCATACACTGGAGGCTTTTTAGGTCTTGATCTTTAAAGCTTGTCCAGAGGAACGGAACAACTCGGTCCATTGGTGGAAAGACACGGCCTGCTTTATTGGCTGCTTATCAACTGCTTTGCTGCGATTTATTGACACTGAGCTTCTGTATCTTGATGACACTGCTGTTGATGTCAAAGACATTTCCAGTAAGTCCATAAGCAGTACTTTCCCTGCTGGGTGAGGATCAGAGCGCAGTAGTCAGTGAATCTCTGACAAATAGAGATGGCAATCAAAAGAAGGAACGAAGCTGGTTCCGACTCTTGATTTTTGATGACACATGAAGTGCACTTAATGAGGTACAGCTCTTGGTTTATGATGAGTTGGACACAATAAAAATAATAATGGTGGTCAGTGTGATTCAGTAAGTGAGTCAAGAATCAATTCAGTGAGTCATTATATTGATTCAATTGGACAGCAAGACTGATTTGAAACTGAGTGCCCCCCCCCCCCATTCATTAAAAAGAATCCTGTAAAATCCTGTCTTCTTATCTCACAATTCTGACTTTTTTCTTGGAATTGTGAGTTTACATCTCGCAATTGACCATTTGCAATGACCCCCATCCCCCTTAGTTACTGTTGCAATGTCTGACAAGCCATGCCACTCTCACACTACACAGCATGTTCTCACGCAGTGAAAAATACTCCGCTTTCAAATTGTCATTTCTTTCAAAAATTCAAATACCGTTTTGTGGCTCTTTAATTTTTTCGTGACAGATGACTGTATATTGTTTTATTTCAAGTGCACCTTAACCAATCGTCTTTGCATATTTACTTAAAGCATGAAATAAACATGAATGAACATCAGAACATATTTTATTCCAACCGCGGAAAGATGTCAATACACAGAATTTTTCAAGTTTAAGTTCACCGGAGTTAATCTACTCTCCTGTCTGATTTGTTTGTCAGACAAGATGGCGGATTTGGAGTTATGATTGGTCAGATCGCCTGTCAATCAAGCTCTTTGCGAAGGTTCAGTTACTACTTTTTTTCTTTGAATTGCATGATATAAACTTGCACTTGCGAGAAATAAAGTCAGACATGCAAGATATAATTCTGACTTTCTTGCAATTCTGACTTTTTTTCTCAGAATTGTGAGTTATAAAGTCCAACTCTGAGAAAAAAAAAAGACTGACTATTTTCCTACAAATTCGAGTTTATATATAAAAATTCTGTACTTCTGTAATTCTGTAATTCTTACTGTAAAAACAACTGTGTATTAAGTCAGAATTTAAACTCGAAATTCTGAGGAAAAATTCAGAATTGCGAGTTCATGTCTTGCAATTTTTACATTATAGTGCGCAATTATAACTTCATAAGATGTAAACTCCAAAATGCAAGAAACGTCACAGCAGCAGAAACAAGCTTCCATAAGAATCAGCTCATAGAAGTCAAGTCAAATTTATTTGTTTAGGGCTTTTCAAAATACACAACGTTTCAAAGCAGCTTTACCAAAAAATTATTATAATAATGATTATAATATCTTCATGACTTGTAGTCTCATTTTGCAGATTGGAGCTGTGACGATACAGCCGATCAAGCCTTTGAGATTTGCTATATAATGTTATATTGTCCTTTGTGATTATACTGTATGCATATGGATAACGTTTGGATGTACTATGTTATATATATATATATATATATTATATATTGACAGTGCTGTGCGATAATATAGTTCACATTTTGTGAGGATAGCTGATATTTGCTATATCGTGTTGCCTTCTTGAGTACACTATATATGTATAAATATATATATGGACAAAGATAGACATACTTATTTATCCAACATCATATACAGATCTGGCTGATAACATTAGAAGTTTGAGAGTTGTCTTTGTTTGCAAGCAGGGATACAATGAAAAGAAGTGTTGACTGTTTTTACTAGTTTTTTTTATAGTTCTTTATCTCTCATCACATTCCATTCAGTTCAAACTGCAAGCTCACACCTATATATAAAACAGAAATACACTTGCTTTCTCAGTAATAAAGTAAACCATCCGTACTCAATTATTTTTTGTAAGAATCAAAGCCAATTGCAAAATTGAAATGTCTAAACGATGTTCATCTTGATGTAAACGAAAGAGACTATCACTTAAGCAAGATTGCTCATGTCTTAATAAGGAAGCATGCCTTATCAAGTGTTTAAAAATTTAGCATCAAATATTGATCCAGAGCAGGGGATGTTTGCTTTAGCACGGCAAGGTGTCCTTTCCTTCTCCCAGCATTGTTTTAACAAGGATCCAGGCGAACGCAGCAGTCAGGCTTCAGGGACTAGAGAGACAGATAATATGCAGCGTGAATTCAAGATGAATTCGAATACGAAAGAGAGCAGAAACCTGCAATGCGGTAGAAATCAAATCTCTCCTCCCTCAGTCTATCGTTCGCTCTTGTCCGTCTCCTGTACGTGCAATAGGGAGTCAATAATTTATGGCGTTAGTATAATGAGTATACTCATATTCACTTCTCTTACGAGGATGCATATACTCTGAGGGATTCCTGTCAGGTGGGATTACGGATGGGGTGTCACGCGATGCCAAATACAAAGGTAATTAAGCCCTGCTTGCTAATGTGAAGCGATTGCAGGCAATGAATGTAGACGTCAGATCAGATCAAAAAGGAAATGGAACATTCTGATGAAATGGGTTCAAAGGTTTGCATTGTTGCCCAAGATGTATCTCCACCATGGGGCAATTACAAAAAGAGCCAGCGGAGACTGAATTTCAATTAAATACACGGCACGACTGAGATAAGCTACATGCAGAACTCCTTTCTAATGGACAGGTGCAAGATAAAGGTTGATTTAGAAAAGAAGTGCATGAATCATAATTGAGCTTTGTGCTTGTTCCGACAAGGGTATAAGGATGACATTCATCCACCCACTGCAGGTTGTTTTTTTTCTGTATTTTCCACCGATGCTGAATCGAGTGTTATGAGTGCAATGATAATCCGCTTAATTCATGAATATGTAACACCTTAGTCATGACATTTTTGAAGTTGTTTGGGTTTTATGTCCTATCATGGCAAAGCTAATTTACATGTTATTTCGTGAGGAAATAGATTTAAATCAGGATTTGATGTGCTCTAATAATACTGTGTTGACAGGTACCGTGCTTGATGAGGGCAACTACATTTTTTAGCCCCATAAGCCACGCTGCCTCTAACTGGAGATTTGTTTTACTCTAATTTGTTCAAAGGGGAAAAAAAATGTTGTCTATCATTGGATTTAAAGGAATCAAAACAGAAGAGAGAGCCAAACCGTTATTGTGAGTCATTCCTATTATTAGGAATTCCTATAAGCAATACATTTTCATGCCTATCATTTGTATATAGTATTATACACAATATTTAAGTTAAATTTGGTCGCAGTATCACATTTAAGTGAATTTTGAATTATTTCACTATACTTTTTTGTTGAGCTTGAGTTAGTATTTTGCCATGTCCTTGGAAGCTGTCTTTTAGGATGAACATTTATGCATTTCTCTAATGAAAAGCTGCATCCCAAATTGTGCACTATGCACGCTATGCACTTATATACTATGTACTCAACCGTGTAGTGTATGAATTATATTGTATAAGGCTATTTTGTCATTCAGCATTGAAGTCTAATGGCCCTTCCGCTTCCACTACTTGCAATATTTATACTACAAAACAGCATAGAATAGTGAACAAGTATGCGAATTGGGACACACCTGAAAGTTTTTAAACAAATGGTGAAAGCAGTCTTTTAGCATTCTCATTCATCTCACTGGTACTTGGTCATCAAACGCATACAAACCTGAAGTATGTGAATCTGCCATCTCTGGCAGGAATACAATGTCATAACAATGCTGGTGACTGAATGAATGAAGCTACAGACATGGACAAAGTACAAAACAGATACAACTGATGTTAAAACATCTACTATTAGAAAGGAAATATTTACATTTAAAATATGTATGTTGCTTGCAACAAAATTAGTCAGAATACATTTCCCTCAGGATTATGAGACTATGGGTTGGCCCCAGACCATGTAGGGAATATTCTGTACATTTTAATATTGAATGCACTGATCTGGTATACTTTGAGAGCAAAACTAATAGCTCCAACCCCTTTTCAGTTTCCAAATTACCAAAATTTGAAATTGGAATTTAAAGTGGAGGCAAACCATAATTTCTTATGTCTTAATCTCCTAATTTGCAATAGTTAAACCCTGGAGCTTTTATTTTGATGGTAAAATTACACAAACACTTCTCATTACAAATCCAGTGAATCAAACTTACTTAATTAAAGCACAGCCTTTTGCAATTAGACAAATGCATTAACCCATATTGTGAATTGGATTTGAGTTCGATTGACGGATGCTTTACCAAATCAGTGGCGCAAAACACAATGCTAGAGATTTTTGTTATGATTTCATTTTCCATTCCTTTTGTAAAATTGTAAAAGCTAATTCCTTTTTGACAACGTCCTCTAGGAAATAATATGTATGGTAGGGCAAAAAAAACAACAGTTCACAAATTAGTAAGTATTGGCACTTGATGAATTTTGAGGTTTGCCGTAATGCTTTATGAACGAATCCACCATTCAGTCAAACCATTCAGGATCAGGCTTTTCCTATAGCACTTGGCCAGCTATAATTATGTCAGAAAAGAAATGCACTTGTCATGCGATGGTTTAATTCGTTATCTGTATCTCAACCTGTTCATTCATTCTACTTGATTCACAAGGATTTCTTGCTTGTGTGCCAAAAAGGGAGGTAGATTGCTTACAGAATATGATCTAAAGCCCTCCATATTGTGTCACATATCAATGTAAGTGTCATAGATGATGTTCAACTCATACATCAGTTCTTTGTTTATGGCTTTGATTTCGAAGAATCCCTCTGCCAGCAGGCATTCAAAAACTAAACGTTGTTATTTTCCCCCTTGGCCAGATAAACAATGCACATCGCTTCTGCAATCATTCAGAATGCAGGGAATCACATTAAACACGTAAGCTTAAAACACTCGCCTGCTCACCGGCTACAATCAGCACCTGTTAGCAGTGCTGCCAGCTAAGAGCCATTCAGAGTAACAACAAAGCACATCAATGTGTCATGGCCAGTGCTCAGGTTCAGAGCTGCGGCCGTCTCCACCTGCAAAATGCTAATTTGACCCGGGTGAGTGTCCACACAGCAGGCATGCAGATGAGCTTACTCAATGACTGTCTGGCAAACAAAACCCACGTCTGAAACATGAGATTTTTTTTATTTATTTATTTTTTTTGTATCATTTTATTCACGTGGCTCTCTCTGTGGTCAGTGTGGACATCAGATTGTGAAAAGCTTTAAAGCTTTATTAGTGACATAATACTGTATGTAAACACAGAATATGAAAAACACATTTTTAAACCTCAAAGAGACACTTTTAAAATACATAACCAGTGGGAGTTACATGCATTATGTAATTTTTTAATGTATGAGTGATGCAATACTTGTAGAATTTACACTGCAATACAAATGTTTAAGTAGCAAGTTACTTACTTTTTCAGCCAATATTTTTTTCTTTTTAATTTATCAGTATAGTTCGGTATTGGATATTAAACGATGCTCATTTCCCATATTTTAACATTTAGAGTACCTTGGCAGTTATTTAATGCTGACTTAATCTTTAAAAACAAATTTAATTTAAATAAATTAAAATACACAATGTTGTGACAACAAAATATACTTGTGTCTCAACTTCATAAGACCAATAAAAAAAAACATTTTTAGTGAATTGTTGGCCTTCTGGAAAGTATGTTCATTTACTGTATATGTACTCAATACTTGGTAGGGGCTCCTTTTGCTTTAATTACTGCCTCAATTCGGCGTGGCATGGAGGTGATCAGTTTGTGGCACTGCTGAGGTGGTATGGAAGCCCAGGTTTCTTTGACGGTGGCCTTCAGCTCATCTGCATTTTTTGGTCTCTTGTTTTTCATTTTTCTCTTGACAATACCCCACAGATTCTCTATGGGGTTCAGGTCTGGTGAGTTTGCTGGCCAGTCAAGCACACCAACACCATGGTCATTTAACCAACTTTTGGTGCATTTGGCAGTGTGGGCAGGTGCCAAATCCTGCTGGAAAATGAAATCAGCATCTTTAAAAAGCTGGTCAGCAGAAGGAAGCATGAAGTGCTCCAAAATTTCTTGGTAAACGGGTACAGTGACTTTGGTTTTTCAAAAAACACAATGGACCAACACCAGCAAATGACATTGCACCCCAAATCATCACAAACTGTGGAAACAACACTGGAGTTCAAGCACCTCGGGCTATGAGCTTCTCCACCCTTCTTCCAGACTCTAGGACCTTGATTTCCAAATGAAATTCAAAACTTGCTCTCATCTGAAAAGAGGACTTTGGACCACTGGGCAACTTCTTCTCCTTAGCTCAGGTAAGATGCCTCTGACGTGGTTCAGGAGTGGCTTAACAAGAGGAATACGACAATTGTAGCCAAATTCCTTGACACGTCTGTGTGTGGTGGCTCTTGATGCCTTGACCCCAGCCTCAGTCAATTCCTTGTGAAGTTCACTCAAATTCTTGAATCGATTTCGCTTGACAATTCTCTTAAGGCTGCGATTCCCTCGGTTGGTTGTGCATCTTTTTCTTCCACACTTTTTCCCTCCACTCAACTTTCTTTTAACATGCTTGGATACAGCACTCGGTGAACAGCCAGCTTCTTTGGCAATGAATGTTTGTGGTTTACCTTCCTTGTGAAGGGTGTCAATGATTGTCTTCTGGACAACTGTCAGACCAGCAGTCTTCCCCATGATTGTGTCGTCTAGTGAACCAAACTGAGAGACCATTTTGAAGGGTCAGGAAACCTTTGCAGGTGTTTTGAGTTGATTAGCTGATTCATGTCACCATATTCTAATTTGTTGAGATAGTGAATTGGTTGGTTTTTGTTAAATGTGAGCCAAAATCATCACAATTAAAAGAACCAAAGACTTAAACTACTTCAGTCTGTGTGCACTGAATTTATTTAATACACGAGTTTCACAATTTGAGTTGAATTACTGAAATAAATGAACTCTTCCACGACATTCTAATTTACTGAGATGCACCTGCACTCCAAAAAATGATTCTTGGCACAATTTTTTATTAAGTATTTGCATCTATTTGATTTTATTTAAATAATCATATTTTTAAATATGTACTCTGATTACTTAGAATCAATGTAAATCTGTTAACTGTCAAAACTATTAGATTTAATCAGTTAAAAATTATGAATAAGGTTTAAATAACGCTGGCTCTGAAACAATTCAGATCCAATTAGTTAAATTGCATGAGATTGGTTTACATACAAATGGAATAGTTTACCATCCTCCAGTCCGTAGGTGGCGGTACTGTGCACTGGCATGTCTAAAGCGGCTTTGGTAATGCACGTGCAAATTCAAAAAAAGCAGCGCCAGAAGAAGCGTTCTTCTTAATCTCCTCACCATTTTGCATTGGAGCAGCCTGGATCATAATCTATTTGCAAGGTAAGATATATCTTATCTGTACTCAGTGTACTGTATATTATTTGACAGATTTCATTGTATACAGATGTGTTATTAGTGCGATTGATATTGTATTACACTAATATCAATGCACGGACTATCTTTATTTCATTAGCTAACTAATGGTACTGGGCTGGGTTGAAATCTGTTTTTCGATTTTAATCGTTTCTCATTGTGTCGATAGATGCTGTTTTTCACTCGATTCCTAAACAAAACTTAATGAAACACAATGCATCACAGTAAGTTTTGTTACTTGTGATATGAAACAAAGTGTCAGATTTCAGATTCTGTCAAATGTATCACTAAAGTAAATACAGTTTTGGTGTTAAAGGTCCCATGACATGCTGCTTTTTGGATGCTTTTATATAGGCCTAAGTGGTCCCTAGTACTGTATCTGAAGTCTCTTTCCCAAAATTCAGCCTTAGTGCAGAATTTCAGCCACTACGAGCCAGTCCCACAATGAGCTTTCCTTAGGACGTGCCATTCTGTGTCTGTAGCTTTAAATGCTAATGAGGAGGAGAGAGGCGGGGCAAGGTGGAGGGTGGGTGTGTGGCCTTAACCAGCTTTTCAAAATCGAAACAGTGCGGGTGTTTATATATCACTGTATATCTGAAGGAAACCGACTGTTTTCAGAAAATTTGGGATGTCATTTTCATTTCATTTTGCATGCAATGTCTGATAAAGCAGTGTTTGTGAGCGGAGCTCTGCTTTGTGTACAGCTTTACCGCGGAAACCACTATCTCCACACTCTAAAAGCGCCTCCCGCTGGCAGAGAATGAATTTGCATATGAGCCGCCACAAATAGAATCCAAGTCTGTGGGAAACACTGTACACATACTTCGGTGTTCATTTGTACATCCAAACAATGAGCAACTGCCATGCTTCGCTCGTTTGCAAGCCATGATGTCTCTCGAGAAAAAAAAATATTGCGCTCTCCTCACACGGTAGTAGCTCATTTTCTCATGGGCGGGCAAAGAAGAGAAAGGGGAGGTAACCTTTCCCCGTATGACGACATAAAGGGAAGATTCCAGATTGGGCCATCTGAGCTTTCATTTTCTCAAAGGCGAAGCAGGATACCCAGGGCTCGGTTTACACCTATCGCCATTTCTAGCCACAGGGGGACCATAGGCAGGCTAGAGGAACTCATATTAATGTTAAAAAACCTCATAAAATGAAATTTTCATGCCATGGGACCTTTAAATGTAACATGAAGGATCATTTTAGCACCTCAGTACAAGCAGCAGTGCAGAACTCACATTAACCGATCATCTCTTCCTCTTTACTTCTAGTCACCTCAGCAAATAAACATGAACGATCATCAGAAGGTGTTGAATGAAACAGAATCACATCTCATGTAATCGCTCAGAGTTTCAAGACATCAAAGAAGCAGCTTGTAAACAATGTCACAGAAAAGCCATTGAGTTAGTATAAACTCTAAACTTGTTACTTAACTAGAAATAAATAAATACATATAAAGGATAATTTTGCTAAATATATGCACTAGATGACATTCATTATATTTTTTACTTATCCTGTTCTTCAATATATTATGCAATTTTTAATGAATTAGTCTTTTAAAAAAAAAAACAAGTAATGACATCCACAGTTTAAATGTTTGTATTTCAGCAAACTGGAGAAGAAAAATAATATCATTAGAAATATTATTTAAATAATAATAATATAAAAACAGCCTTATATGCAATTTATGTTTCTTTACAAATCACTGTAACGTTAATATACTAATGTACCAACGGAAAGGGTTTATTGTATATTTGCAGCATTAGTTGAGTGAGATTTTTAACTCAGCTTTAGCTTTATGTCTGAGTAAATCAGTGACTAATGTTGTGTTTTTGGGATCTTCTTGTTCTGCATGTTTGAGAATGAAGACTAAAATCAACTGCAATTACATCCCGAGGAGCCCAAGTATCTACTTCTATGAAGACATGGAGACACTCATTAAAGAATATGTGGTAAGTATATGTCAACCTGCTCTTTTTACATTATACATGTCTTATGGATATATTTGCATTGATAGTTATGTTAATTTTCTTATTGGCATCAGTGTCTCGTTTTGCCTATGTGTGTGTAGTATGCAGCAAATCAGCTCATTTTTAATTTGATAAAACTCACTATTTCTTAGTAGAGGCAACTAGAAGTTAGTATGAAAACATTAGTATCGGTAACTGTTTTACAAGTTTAGTCAACTTAAAGATTTAAGTACATTGAATTCAAAACAATTTTCTTAACAAGCTTGTTCTCTACAGTTCATTTGAGAAATAATAGCACATTTGCAGCTGTTACAAATTATGGCAATGCAGAGTAAAGTTTAAGTTCAAATAATTACGAAGAGAGATTGATTAATACATTTTAAAACAGACATTTTGAAGTAAAATACTGAAATGGTGTTTTCTTGTAAAATGTACTCAATGTTTAATGCTTTTTTTTCTTTTATTTTTTTCAAATACAGTGCAAGTGATATCAAGCCACTTGACCGTCCTGGAACAACACGAGTGCTCATGTTTTTAAGCTTGACTGTGTTCAGTTCCATCAGAATTCTCTTCTCCTTAAGGTAGTATAGTTCAAAATAACTGGCTATACATTCAATTCTTATTATATAGCCTACTGCCATGCCAAAAAAGGTCGCTGTCTGGATTTAAATGAGTAAATACTTGATATTTAAGGATTGACTCATTACTTGAAGTGATTAATTTGGCATGTTGTGTGTTTGGCAACAATTCTTTTAGCCCTAAATGATGCAGTGTGTAGCCTTTTATTTCTCAAACAATCAGGTCGGAAGTCATACCCATGTCTGTATTCCAGGATAACGATGTCAAGATTCATCAGGCTCAAACTGTGAAATATCATCCACCACAGACTCCTGACCTAATCCCTATTGAAAGTCTTTAGGATGTGCTGGAGTCGACTTTACTTAGCCTGTCCAAAAAGAAGTTGCATACTCTAATATTTAATTGGACCACCTGTATAGCTTTCATAACATTATGCTGTGTTGTGGCATTGTTTAAACAACATTATGCAACATCACAACACTTATTTCCATCAAGAGTTGCATTTTTGTTTTTGGCCTTGATCTTGTATTGACAATGTGAGAGTCTAGCCACTGTGTAAAGTCGACTCCAGCACATCCTCAAGACATTCAGTAGAGTTAAGCTCAGGACTGGTGATCAGCTCATACATGAAAATGGTGCCTTGTGCTCACTGAACCACTATTTCACAAATTGAGCCTGATGAATTTTGTTATTGTCATGCTGGAATGTGTACATTGGTACGTCCTCCGACATGGTTGTTTAAGAAATGAAAAGCTACACACTGCATCAGTTTGGGTTAAAAGAATTATTGCCAAAATACAAGCCGGAAACATAAAAATCACTGCAATAATCATCCAATTCTAGACTCTTCAGTATTTGCTTATTTAAATCCAAATGGTGACCTCGGCCCCAGCCCCCACCTCGGCCTCTATGGCAGGAGCCCTACTATCCCCCCCAAAAAATTCCCTTGAGGTAATTAGGGGTAGTTTCAGGCTGGCGTTCAGGGGGAGCGGACTCTTGGGGGCTCTCTGGAAGTGTGGATTCTTGGGGGTGCTCTGGAAGCGCGGAGCTGGACGAGACCAGCGGGGACTCTTGGGGGTGCTGTGACAGTGCGGAGATAGGAAGACGCCTTCGTGGCGCAGGTACTGGGGGGCGCTCTGGCAGTGCAGAGCTGGACGGGACCAGCGGAGACATAGGAGGGCTGGATGGGACCAGCGAGGACGACGGAGAGCTGGATGGGACCGGCAGAGACGCAGGAGGGCTCTTGCGAGGAGCAGGCACTGGTGGGCACTTGAGATTCTCTGGCGGGCTTGCCATACTCTCAGACGGCGGGTTTGCCATACTCTCTGTAGGCGGGCTTGCGTGGGCCGCGAACGGCGGGGGGTGAGGGAGTGTAGCATTTTTAATGCACAATGCATTTTAATGGCCAATTACCAGTTGTCCATTATTTATAATGGAATAATATTATGTATAATGTCCAATTATGCATATGCCAGAATTGTAATATTGGTGCATCCCAACTAATAAGTGTTTTTCTGTTTGATGCTTGAAACAAATTTTGTAATTTGTATAAGATTGTTTAGTAAACATCATTATCTGTTTGTATACTGTATGCATGTCTCCCTCAATAGAAGAGAAATGATTCATACTTTGTGAACTAAAGTCATTGTATAAACTGTATGAGGTAGCTTTCATTTGCATGCATGTTTATTCACATACTTTAATTTTTATCTTGGTTATGACAGCAGAGTCCAGGGGAGTTTCCTAATCAAGATGAAGTCATTAAGCCTGGAATGAAAAGCTTTTAATTCTATACTAATTGTGCTCCAGCTGACCTCGATTAGCAACAATTTAACAGAAGGATTGATCACAGTCACGTATCTGACTGCAGTAACCAGTGAGGTGAGCAGACACCCAGACGTGCTGAAATACTTGTTATCTGATTCAGGTTGTCAAATGTCTTTTGGTATCTCCTTTAATGCCTTTTTGGTGTTAAAGTTGCTTTTGTTCTCCATAGACTCTGTATTAGAAAGATGTGCTTCTCTCTTAAAAAAAAATAAAAAAAGAAAGAATGGGTGGGATATTGTCATGTAGAAAAAGACTCTGCCATACATTCAGGGTTATTTAAAACCCTAGAGCTACAGAATCAGCCCACATACCTTGCCATGAAAGTCAAAGCCATGTGTGGGAATATCCCCTGAAAATTAATTTCACTGCCGAGGCATTTATTACCTTTTAATTTCATCTTTTTGCATTGCAAAAGAATAAGCCCAAAGGCTTTAACACTTCAGCTGCAATATATTCTTTTCCACCTGACTATTTATTTCATATAAAGTAGGAGCAACTTGCAATTAAAAATTATATTGTGCGCTCATGTGAAAAATTGACCTCTGTCTGTTTATAAATATAATGCTACCCTTCCCACATAAGCTTGAGATATTCATTAATATGCATCAGAATGTATTTTATAATACAACAAATAATCAACATCTTTTTTTAATCTTATGTTATGGTCAATATTTATATGTTCTGCATGGTTACTGTTTGTACTGTTACATAATAATAGTAAAGATTTCTTACAGTAAAAATAATATAATCATAATTTATGATTTATGTTTCCTGATTTATTGATTTATGGTGATGTATGTGTATCCTAAATGTATAAATTATTTTTTATAAATACATTTATAAATAATAATAATATTAAATGTTCAGTTACACTTTATTTCGATAGTCCACTTTAGACATTCTACTAACTATAAGTAACTTTGTAACTACATGTCAACTACATTTCAACTAATTCTCATTCATTTGCAACTACATGTCTACTAACTCTCAGTAGGGTAGGTTTAGGGTTTGTAGAATAAGTTAACATATACTTGCAAAGATTCTCATAGTCAGTATGTTGTATGTTGTGGACCCATCAAAATAAAGTGTTAGAAGATATTAGCAGACAGTCTACTAATACTCTAATGACTGCTAGTTGACATGTAGTTGCAAAGTTACTTACTGTTAGTAGAATGTCTAAAGTTGACTATCGAAATAAAGTGTTACCAAATGTTCTTATCTTCATTATATATAAATTACATTTTGTACTGTTATTACAGTAATTTATATACACTGTGTATGTGTGTGTATTTTCAATGAGCGGTTCCCTTAAAACTGGCATGAACCGACAGTTGGATTTAATATTATATGCAATAATATTATAAGTAAAATATATATAGTATGGCTCTTAATAATATATGTTAATGTGCTCATGGATGTGATCATAAATGACCCATATTTCTGCACAATACATTGAACACGTTCACTTCAAAAGAGCAAAGAGAATCCTGTTTTCCATGTTACAACCTCTCTAAACTACAAAAGACATATTATGCAAGTGATTTGACATCTGTTGAGGCTGGAGTCGACACGGCGCTCTGGGTTCTTCTCTGTCCCTGTGATTAGCCCATCCAATCAGATGAACTACAAGGACCATTGGCACAGCTCTTTCTTGAAGCTCCCTTAAGAATCAGTGGGTCTTATCAGCACTGTTATCCTGTGCAATTAGCATGCAGATCTGCCTTCCACTGTGATTAGGAGGTTGGAGTTAAATGAATTAATTTGAAAGTGCAGGCTGAAAATTAAATTCAGTGGTAGGATTACACTCCATGACCTTATCCAGCACTAAGCACACATGCATCCTCCTCAGCTAAACCAACGAGCGGTGTCATAAGGGGGACAAGCGCAGAGCTGAGGATTTTTGCTAATTGACTTGATTTTCACTTTATCCCTTGTAGGACTGAGAATGAGGGGGAGATCTTGTAGCAGTGTGGTGCATCAGCAAACCCTTTGAAGTGTACAGATGGGTTAAAATGTGGCACCACAGCAGCACACTACACATCAGGAGTAAGTACTCTTGATGTGCATACTTATTATTGGAAACATGTCCGCACTGGATCAGTCTAGTCCACACTTTTTGGTTATATTTTTAAATTAATATAGTGATATACATGAATGATATATCATTTCATTAAGTTTTTTTTTTTTTTTTGGTTAGTATTTTTACTCTCACCAAAGCCGGCTAGCTATCTATACACACTGTAAAAAAACAAACAAACAAACAAAAAAACCTTTACACAATGTGCTGTATTAACAGGAATGAATGAACGTGAATGTTTAATATTAATACTTTTTTTTTTTGCAAAAAAAAAAAAAAAAAATCATGGGTTACACTTTATATTAGGTGGCCTTAACTACTATGTACTTACATCAAAAAAAAAGTACAATGTACTTATTGTGTTCATATTGTATTGCAAAACACTATTGCTGCTATTGAGGGGGATACGGGTAAGGTTAGGAACAGGTTTGGTGGTCTGGGTAAGTTTAAGGGTGGGTTAAGGTGTAAGGGATGGGTTGACAGTGTAATTATAAATGTAATTACAGAAATTAATTACAGATGTAAGTACATATAGGTATTTTTAAAAATATAAGTACAATGTAAACACATGCATGTATACAGTAAGTGCATTGTATCAAATTATTAATTTAAATGTAAGTACATAGTAGTTAAGGCCACCTAATGTAAAGTGGGACCAAATCATGATACTTTTTTTCAGGATTATTTAATGAATAGAAAGTACAAAAACAACGGCATATTTAAAATCTTGTGTGTGTGTGTGTGTGTGTGTGTGTGTGTGTGTGTGTGTGTGTGTGTGTGTGTGTGTGTGTAAAAATGTCTTTACTGTCACTTTTAATCAATTTAATGCATCTTTTCTTTGCTGAATAAAAGTGTCATTTTCTTTCACAAAGCAATCACTATGACAATTTTCTTAAACTCTTAACCCACCAACACACCTACAACACACAATTGACAAAATTTCATGCTCAAAATCACACATTGCAAACTAAACTCCAACACTAATTTTCTAATTACAATAATACACTAACACAATACACTACACCTACCAAAACACTGCAAACATGTCTCAAAATCAAATTAGTAATCCAAAACTCTAACACGTTCTCTTCCAAAAGGAACATTTAGTCAATCATGGCACAACATCATAAACACACTAACATCAAATGGAATTACAGAAACTGTATCATTTTAGGTGTCAGGTCTGAGTTTAATAGACAAGTATAAGTGCATTGATCATAGATTGTGTTTAACGCTACAGTTTCTTTTGAAGCCTCTCTACAATTTTTGTTTTGTTGGGTTTACTAAATGCATGTATTTTGTTTATTTTGCTGCAGAAAGGGGGGAAAGACAGAGACAGAATTGCTGGAGTAACAGGACATAAGAAAGAAAACAAGAATGCAACAAGAAAGAAAACACGAATGCAGCAAAACAAAAATATGCAATATAGCTGTCATTTATTATGTGAAAATACAAAATATACAAACAATAAAAGCCACTTTTGCATTTGGCCACATGTTCTCATCCATATCACACCTGATATCTTCTCTGGCAAGGCATCTTGGGAAAAAATCATTTGGTATGCCTTATCCTTTCTGGTATTGTTCAGCTGTGATGTCTCGGCATTCAGCATCCATTGCATCCTGGAGGGACATTTGACCCTGTGGACAATGGTCAAAAACCATCCATCTCCATGCTCAGAAAAACTCCTGGGGTAAGGAGAAGAAAGGGGAGCAAGGGGCAAGGAAAGGAGACATCATTCTCGAATGGGTGTCAAACCAGGCTCTGACTGCACTGGGGGAATGGTGGAATGCCACATTGTTCCATGTGATCACATATATTGGCAAGTTGTCTACCACCTGTTCCCTTTCTCTGGCACCAGTCTAAAATTTCACATTTATGCAGGAGTGCACTTTTCCACATAAGATCAGCCCAAAGAGGATGTCTTTTACAGTATATCACATGGTCATGCGACCGAAAGAACCTCAACACCTGAGTGTGTTTCCTAGATGGGAATCAGCTGTAATTTATATATTTGCATAACTTCAGTCAGCTGTTTCTCATTAGCAATAGTATAACAGAAATAGTATAAAATACAGAGGACATATTTGTGTTTCAATTCACAATATGAACAGCTGCTCACTTTGACTTTAGCCTGACATACAGAGTGAAAGCATTTGAAAATCTGGCAGTAAAATTACATTGTTTTGGTCTTGGTTGAGCTTGTGTATAAAAGAAGTTCAAGCATTTTAAATTTGTGTTAACTGTATGCATTTTGTGTCAAAGCAACATGAAATGTGTTAATTGTATAGTCTCCACCAGGGGTGCCCAACCCTGTTCCTGAAGATCTACCTTCCTGCAGAGTTCAGCTCCACCCCTGATCAAACACAACTGAACCAACTAATTAGGATCTGAAGGAGCACTTGATAATTACAGACAGGTGTGTTTGATCAGGAGTGGAACTGAACTCTGCAGGAAGGTAGATCTCCAGGAACAGGGTTGGGCATCCCTGGTCTACACAGACGGGTGTTGCGCTAAACGTGTTAAAAGTTTAGGAAATAAGTATTGAAAAAAAATGTCATAGCGATCATAAAAAACTGTAAATTAGCTGCAAATATCAGCTTTCGCAGAAGGCTAAGTCACACATTGTTACTGTGGCAGACAGGTGATGCAGTGAATAGATCTTTGCAAATTTCAGAATTGTGTGCGTTTCAATTCATGAGTTGAATTTAAACTGGCCACACCTCACATGAAACTGAATATCTTAAGTATTCTTCAATCTGGGCCATAAAATGAATTAATTAAATGGCATCAATGGAAACTGATTCATGTTGAAGAATCAACAGGAGCAGCATAGATAATAACCATCACAATGCCTTGTTTTGGATGCTGGTGTACCGGTGTCTCCTCCAGGCTTCTTAGCTTAACAAGTAAGACTTGGTCAAGTAGTTTCCGTACTAGTCATGCTCAATTTCTCACTTTTGTTATGCTGTTATTCTTTCCCTTATATTTTTTCTTTATGCTTCAGAAGGTTTGACATACAGTGCATGAGTTGTATAGGTTACTTGTATGGTGCATTTATCTTGTTTCTCTTGCCCTTTTAGAGTTTGACAGATGCAGTCACTTGTCGTATGGAAAGAACTATATAAAAGATTACAATTTCTCCCTGTGTTTCATGGACAAAAGAAGGTCATACAGGTTCGGAACAACAAGAGGGTGTGTAAATAATCCATGGGTGAATATTTCCCTGAAGTTTTGTTGGCTTTGTTGGACCACCATCTTGATTAGCAACAAATTCATGGAAATTAATTTCCTTTTAAGCAGAGTTTGGAAGACAGATGGACTCGACATGCAGGGACAAAGGTTGAATTACCAGAATTCCTCATGTCGCTGCCCCACTTTCATTATGCAAAATAACATCCTGCCATGTGTTTGTTTATTGAAATTAGAATTTTTCAGAGGTTATCTGATACACAAAACTCTACCTGGTTAAGCAAATCCATTTTGAGCATAAAAAAACGATTGTCAGATTGTCTGTTGCATGCCTATACGGTGAAATCCGTCACGGTTTAATGTCAACATTACACAGCTCTGTGCTCATTAAAATTCTTCCACGTTTGGAATATATTCAACTATTTTCCCTGGCAGCACAGCTCAGAGCACAACGTCTAGACGCCACTGTACAATTTGAGAAGAAATCCAGGATTTGCTTTGCAGAAGTTAATAAAAAATATGGGGTGTCTTGACATTGTTATTTTGCAGCTCTGAGAATATTTATTCGGTTACAGAGAAGGAAGAGGTTGATATGTTTTTTTAAGGCAGTTCATTTCTATGGTTCACTGCACATAAACCAAGCGTCTCTTTTATTCATACACTCTGAAGTTGGTGGTGATCCGCACATCCAAAAGCAAAATTTCATGACATTTCACTATCCCAGGGGAGAATTCTTTGGTATACGAAAACAACCCAAGATTCCTTGCATTCATTTCTACTTGACGTTCTTTGCATTGCTCGATCAAAGGCCTTGCTCTGATTTTCTCGATACGCCGCCCAATCAACAGTATTCTATAGCAATTTTTCTCGAGGGTGGCTCCATTTCCTGTTTTCCCCGAGTGCCTCGCTTTCAAAGCAGTTGTTACCTGCCATCTATTAGCCTGTTCTCCTTGAACTACAATGTCAGTCTTCAAAAGGATTCTTTTGTATACGGACAAGAACATATTTTAGATTTATTAGACCTCACATCCGATTTCCAACCAGTCTATCCACCAAAGTTGCATTAGATTTGTATTAAATACTGTACTGTAAAAATCTGAACGACGATGGGTGGCGGCGAGGTGTCCTTGACATCTGTTGATTGGGGTTGCAATTTATTAAATAATTTGAAATGTGAAGTTGTAAACAAACGCTGTTGATTGAGTACTGTGGAAGCTTGAAAGGTCATTGTCAACTTTTTATATTCATTCAGTTTTTGGGAGAGGGGATACAGATGGCATGTCTAATAATAAATACAGCGAGAGGAATATTGTCAGCATCGTCGCCCGCGTAAATATTTATCACCACACGTGAAAACATGAGAGCTTAATTACCAAATCAAAACAGAAAAAGGACCTCTATCAGTATGTGCCTAATTGAAATGGGAGCAGTTCATATGGAGTGAGCAGACTAAACATATGAAACTCAGTGAACAGAGAGAGAAACATTGAGTAAAACCCAATGGGGAGGCACATGCTGAATTATTCAAATGTTTTTAATTAGTTAAACTTCACAATGAGACATCATCCATGGGAGAGAATAAAACACAGCTCAGAAACACTCAGAATTGAATTAAGTGTGCCTTTTCCAGTTTCATTTTTCTTTTTGTTAATTACATAAATATCATATTGCACACTGTATCCATCAAAGCTATGTTTTTAGCATCATTATTCCAGCCTTCAGAAATCATTCTAATATGTTGATTCCCCCTCCCTTTTCAAATGTCTTATCACATCAGAAAGGCATGCATTTTCAATAAAAATAAAGGAAATAATCAAAAAGTTGAAAATAAAGTATCGGGTAGGGAGGCCTTTATTGTCCCAGTAAGGTGGCATCCATTTAATAATTTGAATTAAAATTATAATTTACACTCGATATGTTATTATTGCATCCTGCATCCTGCTATTTTAACATAGTGTAAATAAAATCTAGATCTATAAAGTATATAGCATATAGCATATCTCTAAAAAAATACTGATATTTATATTTTCATACTGAAGAGATACTGATATTTTCACTTAGTGTAAATAGAATCCATTGCTATTTGCACTTAGTGCATTTAATTTTGTAATCCATTGCTTTCTGCACTTAAATAGCATCCATCACTATTTGCACTTAGTGCAAATTAATTATTTATTAGCCTTAATTATTTCTTTACTGTCACCTTTTATCAATTTAATGCATACTTCTTTTATGGGGTGCTTACAGAAACATTAGATGATAATAATAACCAATGTTTATAAAGCAACCCATAGAAATCAGTCTTTAATTAGTTTATATTTTAATAAATTAATCTTCATTTTATGGATCACGGTGGGAGAATTAATTTCCCAGAGTACTCTAGCTTAAAGGCCTGTTCACACCAAGAACAATAACAAGAAAGATAGCTATAACAATAACTACATTAGCATCCATATCAACGCATGATGACATTTTGTTTATTCTAAGCGCATGCTGCAGTTTTGTCATTATTATAGTTATTATTATTATTATTATAGTTATCGTCCTTGTATGAATGGGCCTTAAAAGGATATAGTTTACCCAAAAATGATTTACTCATCCTCATGTTGTTCTAAACCTGTATGAGTTTTTGTCTTGTGTTGAACACAAAATAAGATATTTTGAAGAATGTTGGTACAGTAGCAAAACAGTTGACATAGCTATTAACTTACTGTGTTTCTTTTGTGTTCAGCAGAATAAAAAAAATCATGCAGGTTTGGAACAACTTGTGGGTGAGTAAATGATGACACAGTTTTCATTTTTGGATGAACTATCCCTACAATTTTTCAAAATAAAGCCAAACAATATTTGAACACAGTGCGGTGGGCATTTTTTTCGTTCTGTATGTCAAAATTAAAACGTGGGGCTGTTTTTTTTTTTTTGTTTTTTTTGGATAGTTTGTAATGTAGTTGCTGTTTTTGTTTTGAATGTTTTTTCTTGTGCCTGTTTCAAACTGGACACTGGTGAGTATGCAGAGTGAAAGCAGCACACGTTCATTGCTCACTGGCAGCATTTCTAGCATGCAATTGAACCGCTGCCTAAGGTGTAGTGCTCCTGTCACTGTTAGCCTGTCACGTGCCTGCCATACACTGCAGTGATGTGACAGTTTCCCCCTCCCACACATACCATATAACCATATAAGATATTGAACCATATAACATACTGTGTTGTGTAGTACTTTATGTGATAAATCTTCAGCTTATAGGGGATAGTGTGTGTGTGTGTGTGTGTGTGTGTGTGTGTGTGTGTGTGTATGGTCTTATGGTCACCAAGGCTGCATTTAATCGATCAAACAGAAAAACAGTAATATTGTGAAATATTATACAATTTCAAATAACTGTTTTATATTTTAATATATTTTAAAATGTAATTTATTCCTGTGATGCAACGCTGAATTTTCAGCATCATTTCATCAGTCTTCAGTGTCACATGGTCCTTCAGAAATCATTCTAATTTGATGATTTGCTGCTCAAGAAACATTTCTTAGTATCAGTGTTGAAAACAGTTGCTTGTTTTTGAGGGAACTGTGATGCAACCAGGATTCTTAATGAAAAGAAAGTTCAAATGAACTGCATTCATCAATATATTTCTTAATTGTAGCACACAAGCATATAGATCAAAGCTAAAGGACAAACTAAAAGCCACAAAACTCCAGTGTTGTTTCATGTTTTTTTGTTTTTTTTTTCTTAGCCTCTTCCTCAACCAGAGTTGGCTTCAGAAGACTTTGAATATAGCACAAAAAATAAAATTACAGTTTTCATTTTGTGTGATCTAATCTTCTAACTGATATCTGAAAGCAAAAACAGTTTTGCAAGACGTGTGTGTCTGTTTCTCTCTAGTCTCTAACTACATTAACGGTGAGCTGTGGTACCAATTATCTCACACATAACTACCTGGTGTCATAATATAATGATGTGTGAGACGAGTAATAATACAGCGAAGCATCATGATGTAACCCACAAAGAAGCACGCAGAGCTCATTTAATCGGATGGCCAGCAAAGTAGAGTGATGAGGGCTCATGATAAAGAATTCCGTTTTTATTTGATTTTATAACCTGATTTTACTTTTTTTTTTTTTAATTCACTGGCAGATGCTTGAAAATCTGTCAGCATCTCTATCATTACAAAATATAAAGAGTTACTAATTTATTTTAGCTCAGGCATATGTAGATCATTTGGATAACTAATTTGTTGATGTGGTTCATGTAAAGGTTATGTCACGATCTGCTGACAGGTTACATCACCAGTTTTCTCATTATTGCTCCCAGAAATACACTGTGAAAATTGATCACCAGCAAGAGCTTTTTTTTTTTTTTTTTTTTTTTTTTCTACTACCTGATTTAACACATAAAAGTAGTTTTATTAAGGATTTATTTTAGGTTTTAGAATCTTATGTTCACCAAGGCTGAATTTATAAAGTTTTCATATATTTTAAATTTGTAATTTATGCAAAGTGTGATGAATTTTCATCATCATTGTCACTGTCACATGATCCTTCAGAAATCATTCTAATATGCTGTTTTACTGCTCTAGAAACATTTCTTAGCATTATTGAAACATTTTTTTTGTGTGTGTTGATGAATAGAAAGATCACTGAACAGCATTAATTTGACAGAAATCTTTTATAATATTATAAAATGTCTTTACTGTCACTTTTGATCAATTTAATGCATCCTGAGAGAATAAAAGTATTAATTACTTTTCTTTTCTTTTCTTTTCTTTTCTTTTCTTTTCTTTTCTTTTCTTTTCTTTTCTTTTCTTTTCTTTTCTTTTCTTTTCTTTTCTTTTTCCTGCATACCCCAATCTTTCACAATATAATATCCACAAGGTTTCCACAAAAAATAAATAAATAAATTAGCAGCACAACTATTTTCAACTGTGATAATTAAAAATGTTTCTTGTACAGCAAATCAGTATATTAGAATGATTTCAGAAGGATCATGTCACACTGAATACAGGAGTAATGATGCTGAAAATTCAGCTTTGCATCAATTAATTTATTATTATTTTGATATACATTATTTAAAATCATAACAATATTTTACAATAATTACTGTTTTTACTGTGTAGCGTCAGAACGAGTCAGACAAAACTAAGATTCGATCGGAGCATCGAAACATGAGGAGCTGAAATTCCAGGACAACATCGTAAAGATTCCTATCCCTGACTTCTGGAGCAAGCCTAACTAACAAGCCTCTTTCACAGAACAGCTCGCAACATTAAGACAAAAGAACACTTATTGACTGACGCAGGAAGGAGATCATCAAATTTGGGGTAAATAGTCAAGATTAATGGTCAAAGAGATGGCCATCACATGGCGTTCCACAAGAGAAATCACAAGCTTCTTCAGATTGACTTCTCCCCCACACATACAAGACAAAGAACCAGACTGAAATTCCTCTGGCCAAAGAACACTTCTTTTTGGTACACAGAGACTTTATTTTTCATATGCACATAAAACCATCCTAAAAGGACAATGCTAGGCATAACACTATATTATGTATGTAATCACATATTAGACTATCATGTTTTAAGCACATATTATGTATGTCTTTCTAATAACTATTGAATGACTTTAAGGTTAGTCGTGTTTGGTATGTATGAGTTTGACATTTCTAGCTTGAAATGTTTCTTTCAATTAATTCTGTGTCAAATGTATCATATTCTGGTTATAGAAATCATATCCAAAAGTATACTTTGCAAGAGTGTGTAAAATTCAGACCATGTGACTGATAACAGGCTGATTTATGATGGAAGGAACAACCCTAGCTAAGACAATAGCCTATCTAATTGGTCAAAACACCAAATGGGATGTGTCCCAAAGCCGAGTTTAAGAACTCAGGACACCATCAAATCTTCCTCTCTTTTGTCTCTCTAAGCCTCCTCTTCCCTTCTACCCTTCTTCTTCTCGCCACAGCGTTTTGACGCTGTTTTAGCGCTCTTTGAGCGTGCTCTGGCCTACAGGCCAGTTGCTACTTAACACCACGATGAGAAGAAAAACCACCTAGTCTCATTACTCATTTTATTCTTTTACTTTAGTTTCTTTTCTTTCCGTTGAGTCTCGTGTTCAAAAGTTAAGTTTGCCGCAAAGTCCAGCGACTGCACCCGCTTCAAACTTCAACCAGAAACGGACTCCAAGACCATCCTCAGCCAACGGCCCAACCATTGGCTTCCCAAGACCTCGCTTCAAAGACTACTGAACTTCCAGCCAATCACCAACTCGGGAAAACCCCTTTCCTGCAACGACGACGAAGACAAAAGGGAATCCCTGTAACACAAGGCAACGCAAGTACAAACTCCAGATTATAACTGAGCTGGTGTATTTAATATAAATTTTAGCCTCATTGAGAAACTCAACGCGAGGGTTAATTAAGTGATTGATGGTTGTTCAGGTCTATGCAATAGCACATATTGCTGTAAACTTGGGATTTCACATTCTCATTCTCTAAACTCATCCTTTCTCTCTTTCTGCATCGTGTGAATGTGTGAATGCGTGTGTTCATGTTAGTGTTAGTTTATGTCTTAGGTTTATATAAATAAAGTCTTATTTATATTTAAAAGAGAAGTATCTTGTGTTTTGTGCTTACAAGTTAATGTCTTAATCTGCCGATCTTGTTACTGTGCTTATTAATAGTGTTTTCACTATATTTTGGATTTTAATATCCAGTGCAGAATTAATGTTATACGGCTCGTTCAGTGAATCGCTCAGTGATCAGCCGCAAAACAGTGATTCTGTTCAAATTCCCTATAAAATCATTAATGATTCCCTTTGAGCTAAATTAAATTATATTTATGTATAAAACCCTTACATATTTATTGGTGGAGAACGCGGGCAGATTAATCTAAATTGTGAGCATAAACCAAGTTATTTAATCTTTTCCATTGCTGTGGATGAAAGATGAGACGCTTCTGAGCGAGACTAGCGTGTGTGTGTGTGACGTCAGCAGCGCGCGCCTGCTTGAATGAATGAACGCAGAGAAGGCTGTAACTCCAGTCTGCCTCTTCATTGTTAAACTGCAGTAAGTGAACTTAAAGTTATCTGAGATCATACAATAAGGTTGAAATTGAGCGTGTTCCTCTTTTCTGTAATGCCTTGTTTTATAGCTGAATTGATGTCCTGCGTGTTCCAGGTCATTCAATAGTTATACTCCTGAATCTCAGTCACTGTTAGCTGAACGGAGCTAAACTGCAATAGTTAAAAGGTAAATAAATCGGTGGATAAAGAATAGTTTTGAGCGTGTTCCTCAATTCTATCTGATCAAAGCTTTATTATTCATAGTTTGATTTTCAGTGCGTGTTCCATTGTCAGATCAGCTATGATATAAGCTTGATAAAGTTAAAGTTAACGTTGTGCCAACAGCGAAGAAAACCTGTTGTGTGTACGTGTCCAGAGAAACTGGCACGGGCTTTTATGATCCGATCACTGTTTTCCTCAACTGCAGCACGAAGCGGCGATTTGAATAAAGTTTAAAGTAAACTCTGAACGAACTGAGAGTTTAAGCGCCACATCGCAGAACCAACTAAAAGCGGTGTTGTTATTTGTACAGTGTTGAAATGCGCCGACATTTCATGTAACATGCCTAACGTTAACTGTAACTGCATTAACTGTAATTGTAATCTAGTCCACTAGAGTTTGTTTTAGTTGCCACAGTTACTTGCATGACACGGAAGTCTTAACCTACTTCCGGAGCAACTCTGAACTGCGCACGCGCAGCACATTGATGCTATTGTAAACAAACTCTATACTGTTGCTAAGCTAACGGAACGGTTGTGTTTACATTGAAGCCTATGTTAAAGCCATTAGCCTCAAAGGTTAGAAGTTAGCATTAGCATCCAGTGGTTGAATACAGTGTGTGTGTTTGAAAAGCTAAAGTGGTTTAACCCTTTAAACATCTAAACTAATACACTTGTTGGTCTTTCTCTTTCTTATTTCTCTAATTTTTCACTTCTTACCACTTATTTGCATTTTACTAGAAAGGGAAATACTACTAGTTCACAATTATTAATTGTGTCAAATTCAAAATTTAATTAAAACATTAAATTTATTTGGAATCATTCAAAATTTCCCCCTCAGATCATTTCATATGATCATTACTTCTAGTACTCTCTTTTGGGCCTAATCATTTTAGGTACGAATAAGCCTTGAACTTTGAAAGTTTTAAACTTATTCTACCTAATTGATTTATTACCCATATCGATAGATTCTATTTAAACTTATACTCACTCATTACTTTATTGCGTTTTACCCCCTCATTCTTCCTGTTTTGGTTATACACTTAGCCACTATTTTTATTTACTGATTTCCTGTTTTATTTAATTTCATTTTTGCTTATTTTACCCATTTATTACTTTTCAAGTTTACTTTGTCTTACCATTCTCTTTCCTCTGTGTATCCTAGCTTGGGAACGACACACCCGAGCCTTAATAGGAGACATTGTTATCCCTCACTACGAGTACAAATAAATTAGAGAGACAAATCTCTTTCACCCAAAATTTATTTATTTGTTATTAGTTGTGCAGCAACTGAAAATAACGCTCTACTCGTAGTTGGGCATAACAGCGTGCTAGTGGACCCGATCCACTTAATCTACTGTCTCTCTCCTGTTCTCTCCTGCTTTCTTCACTCTTCACTTTTCACATTTGTAGGGACCTGTAAGAACCATCAATCAATTCTAAG
The DNA here is from genome assembly GCA_036784905.1 of Acrossocheilus fasciatus. Taxonomy (NCBI): domain Eukaryota; kingdom Metazoa; phylum Chordata; class Actinopteri; order Cypriniformes; family Cyprinidae; genus Acrossocheilus; species Acrossocheilus fasciatus. The sequence goes on along the minus strand of CM071942.1, from coordinate 38,625,032 downwards.
TGAATGAAATACACAATCCTGTCAAAAGGAGAATCATCCTTATGAATTTGATTGTAATCAAACACTCTTTCGTTCTTCCTAGCCTCCCCACATTTGAAAACGCAATCCAAATTTTAACATCTCATCCAACGCTGAGATCAATTTAATAGAGATAAGTTTTGGGCAACCGTTGCCTTTGCAGCCTCCCTGGTGAGCGGTCCAACTGTAAGGTGTATGTTGTCAATCCTGTCAGACTAAGAAAGAGATATCAGAATTATTATTATATTCATTTGTCTAAGACAGAGATTTAATAATATTGTTTGCCTCGTTGATAACATTTAATTGAGAAAAAAATAATAATTTTCCTCATTTAAAAAAAAAAAAAAAGTAAATTGTTTCTTTAATTGAATTTGTTTTTCACCTTTTTCCTCTCTTTTCCCTCTTCCTCATTAGAAGTGATGAAGTCTTCACATCTCTAGTCTACCTAGATACCCTGAGACCAACACAGTCATCACCACACTACACTAGTGGTTCAAAATCACTGACACAACACTTAGTTGTCCCACCACACATAGGCTTCTACTCCACACAGATCTGTGTCAGTCTCTCTTCTCCCCAGCGTGCTAACATGCCGCAGACTGCAGCCCCCTTTGCCCAAGGGGAAGATGGGAACACTTGGCTGAGAGGCACGACAGACAGCCTCACCCCCAAGACCCTTGAACTGTTATTATTTTTAATAATAATCCTAATTCTGAGAAGATTCCTGACACAAGATTCGAGCCAGAACACCAACCACGAGGAGCTAGTCAAAATCACCAGCTCCCTAAGCTATGCCTTCACGACCCAGCTGAAACTGAGCGACAAGCACATCACCCATCTTCAAGAGGAGCTGACATGTGCTCAACGCCGCATAGACAAGCTGGAAGTGAAAGTTCAAAATCAACCCAAAGCACCCAACGAGAGGGAGCAGGAAACAACGGAACAAGTTAAGGAGCTCCAAGCAGCCCTGAAAGCAGCTCAGCTTGACCAACAACTTGCAAAAGCTGCTCAGAAAGACCTGGTAAACAGGCTCCAGTATGCCGAACAGCTACTAGAGAAAGCTAAGAATGACATCAGCAACAAGAACGCCGAAACCAGTTCCTTGAAAGACAACCTTGAAAGGTATGGAACTGAAATGGACAATCTGACCCAACAACTAGATGATACCAACTATGAGCTCTATATGGTCAGAAAAGAACTCAAACATGCTTATGAGCAGAAACAAGAGCCAAGGCAAGAGAAACATCTCTCAGCCTCACCCCTGCTGAGCAGAGCCGAGTCCTACGTCCAAGAACTGGCATGCAACGAAAGAAGCGAAGGGCCACAACCCAAAACCTCACCTGCCTTCGCTGCAGAAGTCTTTCCTGCCAACGAAAGAAAACCTCCCATCCAAGCAGACCTTGGAGCTGCACTTGGGATGACCGTCAAGGACCTTGACAAGCTGTCTAAAAACATCAGCAAGTTCAACCCGAACTCCACAGAGGGCCACACCATCGAGGCTCATCTGCAAGATATCGACTTCTATCTAGAAATGAGACCTCATGTGACTGACAGAGACAGGTTATACCTCCTTAGAGCAACATCCAGTCCCGAGGTACGAAACTTCCTAGATCGACAGCCCAGTCGAACGAAGTCAGACTACCAGCTACTTTCTGAGGTCCTGATTAAAGAATTTACAGACCCAGAGTCCGAAAATGGACTGTTAACTGCCTTGGAAACCAAACAAGGTCGACAAGAGACTCCACAAGCTTACTACAACCGACTCCGACAAGCTTACTTTGGTGCACACAACGAACCTGACCTTGAAGAGGATGTGAACTTCAAAAGCCTCTTCCTAAAAAATCTGCACCCTGGAGTCAGTCACCATCTAGGCGTCATGGCCTGTCCACGCTCCATGACCATCCAACAGTTGCGTGACCTAACACAGAAGGCCTACAACAAGCAGAAGATGGCCTCAAAGAAAGGTAACAAAACCTCCACACTCTTGAACTCTGCCACCAAAGACTCTAGCCTTGCACTGGTCGACACCCAGTTGCATCACAACACCAGAGTTTTCCATCAAGAGCACGGAGAACGTGACCCCCATGTCCACGACAGCTATCAGCCCAACCGCTGGAAAAATCCATGGGACAAGCCACGCTTCTCAAGAAACCCAAAAGATCAGACATCCAAAGGTAATCGCCTGACTCATCCAAGAGCAACTCGTGTGGGTAAGCGACAACGAAAGCCACCTCAGCACCACTCAGACATGCACGGTGCTGAGTATGCACAAGAACAAGACAGCTTACCGTCAGAAGACATGGAACAAGTCATGAGACAACTGAAAGAGCTCCTTCAAGATAAGCTGAACACGGATGACTACAAAATTGAGTCATGCTCGCTGTGACCAGCGACGGAATGGAAGGCCGGTGATCACATGGTACACCACCATATCAGAGATGACAAGCACCTGTTCAACAACCACCCTGAACGAGCAATTCTCTCACGGCCAACTATTGATGAAAACTGAGGTACCAGAGAACGTCACCTCAGTCACCCATCACTCACTAACAAACTGGTAAATGAACTCCAACTCCAAGAACCACATTCCTGTCTGTGCAACAGCAACCACCAAAGCACAGAAGGTCAGAAAGTCTGCCACATCCAGAAGGCAGCACAAGAGGAATGCAACATAGGAGACGAAGTGTGCATCCCAGCTTCGCACAGCCATGCCAAACTACCTCCGACTGTATGCAAAAGAACTTCCTGCCTTTCTGGACTGACCCCCATTAGATCATGGACACGCCCTCATCCAAGCCAAGGATGCAGAGAGCCCGTCTCCACTGACATACCCGAAAAGGGGGGAGACAACACAGACTGAAACAGATCTGACCACACCTACACTACACCAGTAACACACACAACATTACCTACACCTAGAGGTAACCACATCTACTGACAACACATGTAACAAACATATTCTTCCCACAAGTAGAATATCCAAATTGTAGCGTAACATAGTTACATACACCACCATGAAGAAACATGCAGCTATCCTCACCATAGTTAGAAAACCTGACACTAAGTTAAGGTACATGACTCCCTAGCTGCACGACATCCTAGCCCAACAGTAGTTGCAAAACATGCTAGGAAAACCCACAGTAGCTTTGTTTGTTTTGTTCTTCTTTTACCTATCCTTTCCTTCCCCTCTTTCTTTAGTAGGTGAAAAACCTAGACACCCTGCAAGGGTCAAAGGTCTGATATTAGGATTGACTCACCACACCTAATATCCGCAAACCACTCGAAACCGAATGGAAGCCAGAGAGCTCCACGCACGATAGGTCAATTAATTTTACCACAAATGATGTCACTAGAAACTAAAGGTGAACATTCTTAAGTTGAGACAACTTAGAAGAAACAAACAAATCTAATCACAAAATTTGATCGAAGAATCAACGTACTAAACTAAATTAGAACAACAATTTCCAAAATTGAACTAAAACTATTCAGTTTACCAAACTAGATTGACCAATTGAATATAGCCGCCTGTACCCGAATAACCTGATGCCCTGCACCAGTACAGTAACTGTCATGGAGATGTTGTCTTGTTGTTTGCTGTTTTTGTGTCTGCTTCTTCTGCCTCTGTTTATCCAGTGCTTGCCGATGTCTCCAACTCGACACATCGCCAATCAAGGGGGGTATGTAGCGTCAGAACGAGTCAGACAAAACTAAGATTCGATCGGAGCATCGAAACATGAGGAGCTGAAATTCCAGGACAACATCGTAAAGATTCCTATCCCTGACTTCTGGAGCAAGCCTAACTAACAAGCCTCTTTCACAGAACAGCTCGCAACATTAAGACAAAAGAACACTTATTGACTGACGCAGGAAGGAGATCATCAAATTTGGGGTAAATAGTCAAGATTAATGGTCAAAGAGATGGCCATCACATGGCGTTCCACAAGAGAAATCACAAGCTTCTTCAGATTGACTTCTCCCCCACACATACAAGACAAAGAACCAGACTGAAATTCCTCTGGCCAAAGAACACTTCTTTTTGGTACACAGAGACTTTATTTTTCATATGCACATAAAACCATCCTAAAAGGACAATGCTAGGCATAACACTATATTATGTATGTAATCACATATTAGACTATCATGTTTTAAGCACATATTATGTATGTCTTTCTAATAACTATTGAATGACTTTAAGGTTAGTCGTGTTTGGTATGTATGAGTTTGACATTTCTAGCTTGAAATGTTTCTTTCAATTAATTCTGTGTCAAATGTATCATATTCTGGTTATAGAAATCATATCCAAAAGTATACTTTGCAAGAGTGTGTAAAATTCAGACCATGTGACTGATAACAGGCTGATTTATGATGGAAGGAACAACCCTAGCTAAGACAATAGCCTATCTAATTGGTCAAAACACCAAATGGGATGTGTCCCAAAGCCGAGTTTAAGAACTCAGGACACCATCAAATCTTCCTCTCTTTTGTCTCTCTAAGCCTCCTCTTCCCTTCTACCCTTCTTCTTCTCGCCACAGCGTTTTGACGCTGTTTTAGCGCTCTTTGAGCGTGCTCTGGCCTACAGGCCAGTTGCTACTTAACACCACGATGAGAAGAAAAACCACCTAGTCTCATTACTCATTTTATTCTTTTACTTTAGTTTCTTTTCTTTCCGTTGAGTCTCGTGTTCAAAAGTTAAGTTTGCCGCAAAGTCCAGCGACTGCACCCGCTTCAAACTTCAACCAGAAACGGACTCCAAGACCATCCTCAGCCAACGGCCCAACCATTGGCTTCCCAAGACCTCGCTTCAAAGACTACTGAACTTCCAGCCAATCACCAACTCGGGAAAACCCCTTTCCTGCAACGACGACGAAGACAAAAGGGAATCCCTGTAACACAAGGCAACGCAAGTACAAACTCCAGATTATAACTGAGCTGGTGTATTTAATATAAATTTTAGCCTCATTGAGAAACTCAACGCGAGGGTTAATTAAGTGATTGATGGTTGTTCAGGTCTATGCAATAGCACATATTGCTGTAAACTTGGGATTTCACATTCTCATTCTCTAAACTCATCCTTTCTCTCTTTCTGCATCGTGTGAATGTGTGAATGCGTGTGTTCATGTTAGTGTTAGTTTATGTCTTAGGTTTATATAAATAAAGTCTTATTTATATTTAAAAGAGAAGTATCTTGTGTTTTGTGCTTACAAGTTAATGTCTTAATCTGCCGATCTTGTTACTGTGCTTATTAATAGTGTTTTCACTATATTTTGGATTTTAATATCCAGTGCAGAATTAATGTTATACGGCTCGTTCAGTGAATCGCTCAGTGATCAGCCGCAAAACAGTGATTCTGTTCAAATTCCCTATAAAATCATTAATGATTCCCTTTGAGCTAAATTAAATTATATTTATGTATAAAACCCTTACAACTGTATTTTATCAAATAAATCCAGCCTTGGTGAGCATAAGAGACTTTTTTTCCAAAACATAAAAAGGAATAAATCAAATTTGAAAATATTAGATTTTTTTTTTCTTTTTTACAAAAACAAAAAATACCATAATTGTTGTTCATTTTTGACTGGTATGTATAGATTGGTTCAGTGATGTTAAATAATATTGTTAGCTCGAATAAAACCAGTTAATGTAGATGTTACTATTTTTTTTTTTACAGTGTGCACCCTTATCTGCTCTGACTCACTCACAGTATGCTGTTGTTGTTTCTCATTTGGTAAACAACCAACCCTTTATTTTTCTAGGGACATCGAATGTCACACATGTCCATGAGCCCCAGTCTGTTCTTTACTGAATTCAGCTCCTGTTATTTACGTTTCGCAAACCGTCCTAGCCATACAATTATACCCCACCAGCAAGCCTGTGGTTACTTAACACCTCCCCTGAGCGACAGCCCTTACTGGAGAGACGAGAGTGTTGGTTTGTGTCATCTACATTTTCACTACAAGGAAGATCTCTTTCATAGAAGCAGCCATTACCGTGGTGGGCAGGCCGGTCGGGGAGAACTCCAGGTGCCCTCCATTAGTGCAGAGTGAAGGCCGAGGCAGAGCAAACAGTTGGACTGTTTTCATCATGATGAAAGGAAGGTAGGCCACAGACTCAGGGATGGAATAATACCAGTGTTGTTCTAGAGATGTTTTGGGGTCAGAAGAAGATGAAGAGGAAACAGTTCTAAAAAAGACACTGTTTGAATGGATAAGATGCTTGCAGAGGAGGAAAACGTCCTTGATGTGCTCTGGATGTGTTAAAACTTTTAAACTGTGAGGCTGGAGATAAACATAATTCATTTTAGTATCAGCTTTAAATTAGAGCTGGGAATAAGCCTGAGATAAAGAATCACGAATAATAATAGGCTAGCACATGAATGGAAGAGCTGCCTGATGAAAACTAGTGAACAGTTAGACAAGGTGGCATATAAAGCTGTTATGTGTCATTTCGGCATCACTAAACAGAATCTGCTCATTAAGTCTAAAAAAGTTTACATGTGTTTTTGGTATCATATTTAATACATATGGCTGATATAGTATGATATATTTAGAATATGTGAAAAAGTAAGATCTTTATAATAATAATAATATATATATATCAAGCAAGTCTAAGTTGCTTCAGTCCAGTAAATGTGCATCTTGACATATACTACTAACAACATAAAATGTATTCCTATATTTATTTTATTAAAATCAGTTTTCAAAGATTTCACAGCAAAAAGACATGTAAACCAGGGCCTGAAGTGAGACATTTTTACTTTCAGTGAGACGAACGCATGTGCAGTACTGTATTGTGTGCAACAGGTTTTGATTTATGTTGATAATTTTGAGTCCCTAGAAATGTGCATATCAAATATAATAAAGTAGACTTTTTAGAATGAAAAGTTAAGCTTAAATGTCTGCTATAAATATAAATAGTGCTGAGATAGTATTAATTGGATTGGAGGATTGGAGGCTTGGACCTGGAAACATTCAATATGTCACGACACAAGTGGATTGCAAAAATAACGTTCACAAGTTCATACTTTCATAAGTATCATTGGTCAGCCAAACTCTAAGTCCCGCCCCAAATTCATGCAATTGGTTGAGCCAGTGTTACGTTGGACTGGTAAAAAATCCATTTAATTCAAATATACATTATATTGGGGTTAAAACAAAGATCACAATTTCTGTTTCATGCCTGTACTCTAAGCATCGCCAGGCTTCAGAAAGCAGATTCACTAGAATGAAAGCAAGCAAGGAACAAAAACACCATATGCTCTTTAAATTTATTCTATGCTCAGAAGTTGGCAGAAAAGAAACCTTTATGTTCAGTAATTTGAAAGGTGGATTATGAAACAGTGATTGTTTTTAATTATTTTTCATGCAATGTTTAACATCTGGTGGTGAGAAAAATGTAGCCAAATCACAAATTCATGGGAAATTAGTCCAGAAGGACATGTATTTGAAATGAGTGAAAGCTGTGTTGTGAGAAGTGCGGGTCAGTGAAGCTGGCGGTCCGTGTGGTTGTGGCCGCTGGCGTTGTGCCCAGTCGTGGCATGCAGGTGTGTTGGAGAGAGAACAGTGGAAAACACAGAGCAGGAGGCGGGATGGTCATGGGCTTAGTTCATTTGCCCTCTACACAAGCAGGGGAATGAAAAATTGGCATTAACTATTCTCCGCTGGTTACTTTTTCCGATTGAGATGCAGACATGCATTTAAAAATAGGCTAGTGATAACTGAGACATTGGACCTCGTCACAATGAATAAGGGTTTCTTTCCCCCATTTTTTAAACCTCCAGATTTAAAAAATAGCTTACCTTTAGGTGTGTTGGGTAGGCACGTTCACCTGGGAAATATAAAAATATTTGTAATAATAATAATAATAATAATAATAATAGTAATATATTTCAAATTTTTTATCCTAAATATGTATATATTTTTTATATTTATGTTATTTTTTACATTATTATTTTTTATAATGATTTTTATTTCTATAGAAATGACATTATTTATATGTATCTGAGTGTGTTTAAAATATGCAATATAATCCAATTTGTTTCAGCTTCATTTGAACTACATGAAAATTGCTTGTTCCAAATTTAGCCACATTTTAAACCTGTTCACACCTTTTCTGTCACAAATCCGGTCTATGAACTTCCGTTCACTCACCACCAGAGGTCACTCGCTCACCACATTGACTCTCACAGCACACATCACACTGGACTCAATTTCCCATCATCCATTGCACTGATTGCACATACACAGCTGAAGGCACTGATCACACAGCTATCACCAATCACACACTCTATTTAAGCCATGGACTTTATCTCCCTCACTGCTGAGTATTGTATGTATTTATTGCTGTTCTAGCTTTAGCTACCCTACAGAGCCTGTTGTAGTTTGCCTTGCCTTGCCTGTTTGGGATTGTGTTTCCCCCTGCCTGGACTTTTGCTTACGTTTTTCGGATTACCTCTCTTGTCAAGCCCCTTTGGATACTGTTCGCTGTTGACTGACCCATGCCTGTTTTAGATCACTCTTTGCCTTGCCTGTGATATACCTGTCTGCCATTGTTTGACCCTTGCTTGTTTCCTGACCACGCCTTTGCAAATAAAAGCTGCAAATAAAAGCAATAAAAATAAATATCTCTTGTCTCGTTGGCTCTTTAACATTTTCACTGAATAAATTTAATTGTTTCCACAATTAACACATTTATGCTGATTCTAAGCAATTGTAATAAATGCACTTAGAAAGTATGATTATTTAAATAAAATCAATCGATATATTAAAAAACAATAATAATAATAAACAATGCCATGATTTATTTATTTTTTGAGTACAGAAATCATACCAATTTTATTTATATGTGACTGACAAATTTGCATCACATTAAGTTTATTAGGTTATGTAAATATTTTGCAATCCAAATTGATAGGAATTTTATACAGAAGTAAAATACATACATTTTTAATTTAGTCCTAAACATAATGTAAATAACGTACATAAAACACATATTATGCAGTAATAATACATAGCATGCTATTCAGAATACTGCTACAGTGAACATTTCTTTAAAACTATTGCACAAATGTAATTTAATAATCTGCAAGCAAAGCTAAGGTTACCTTGTAAACTTAGAGCTCAGTGATACAATAAAATACTGAGAAGCACTGGGGCGGTCAATTCCACGATCCTGCTTAGAAATCTCAGTGATTTCTGTGGATGTCGTCTTACTGACGATAGGGGGACGGGATGAGGTTGTGACACTGCTTTAAAGCTACTTACAAAGCTGTTAACATCCATAGCCCAACAGTTTCACCCTAATTCACATTCACACAGCGTTTTTGAGATTCACAGCATCAGAGAGGCTCTCTCAGTGAATGCAATTCACGAGGAGACACAGGGCAAAGTGGCACTTAACCTCTATAAGGCTTTCTAATGCTGCCATCTCCTTATTTGAATACTATGGCATGAGCATTAACAACTTGGTCAAATGTCTGTCTGCTGTTCCTCCTTTCTTTCAGATCCCCTTCGCTCTGTTATGGATGAACTAGACACCATACAACATTACTTCACAGATGAACATGCCCCCCATTTCATCTTGGCGATCTAAACATTTTCAGTTATTTTAGTATTATTTGTATACTTAAAGTTTTGTCCTTTTAGTTTTGCATTTCTATTAGTTTTTGCTTTTATTTTATTTTTATTTATTTTTTTGCAGTTTTATCATTAGTTTATTTTAGTTATTACTTTTAGTACTTCAATATAAACTTATTTCAGTTAGTTTCAGAAGCAACTTTTGTAATTTTTATTTCATTTACATTTTTTGTTTTATTTATTTATTTTTGCTTTATAAAAATATTTTAAATAGTTTCTAGTTTCAGTTATGTATTTTGGTGCTCCAGCTTATTTCAGTTGTTGTTGTTGTTATTGTTATTATTATTAAGCTTTATTTTAACTGTTCCGACATGTGTACCTCTTTTTATTCATCATTCAAAAAAAAAAAAAAGTGGGGGTATCATATAAAATAAGTTTATAATAATAACAGCAACAACAACAACAACAATAATAATAATACTAATAATAATAATAATAATAATAATAATAATAATGATGTTATTATTATTAAAATATTTAAAACACATTATTGTTATTAAAATATATTTGTTCATATTTTGCAAATATTTTATTTTTGGTATCCTTATGTGTTTAAATACTGTTGAACATAAAAAGTCTTAAAGCATTTATCAAGTCCTTGCATGTCTACCATCAACCACAAGTTGTTTCGCTTGAGAAATAAAAGGACAGCTCCACTGGACAACGCTGTTTGCTGAATCCCTTAAAATGTAAATGTAAGAAGCTCACCTAGAGCGGAGACTTGAAATTTAAGTAGCACACCTTCCCTTTGTTTTGATGAGACCTGACAATGATTGCACAACAGGAGTCGGATTGTGATGTGCTACTGGTGTGTTGCTTTAGGATATCGATTGACACTCTGCATAAAGTTTACGGCAGCACCTGTTTCTTCCTCAGCATGAAATCGACAGCCACGGCAAACTAATCCATTGGAGACCCAGTGTTTACTGCATGCCCCGCGGCTACTCGGAGTTACAAGCGCTCACATATACCTGCACGCACACAGTCAAACGCATAAAGCAAGTGCTGTTTATAGCAGAGGTGTGCACAAAGGCCAGAGATTTAATTTCCCTCTACAGTCCTTGCAGGTGACATGCATGAAGTTGAAACGAATTTGGTTCTTTATCAGATGAAAGAGGGCAAGTACTCAAACTGTTCTGAACTTCTGGAAAAAGTTTAAGAACAGGAGATGACAGGATACTACCGCCATGCTCAATTATGGATGATGGCCTTTTATCTTCCCATCACTAATTAGAGGAGCTAACTCTGCTTTCAAGTTCATCTTTACATACCAGGCTTTTCATTTAACACTTGCACAAGCCCATCGACAAATGGATGCATATGCTCCATGAAAACCATAAACATATAGGTAATGCCTTTAATGCATATTTCATTACGTTTCTGTATAAATATAACACTAAAGGAAGATTACACAGCTATTCGTTTTTTGAAAAGCCTCTTTTTGTCTTTGATATTAAGATGATGTGAATGGCACACCATAATGGCAGATGGGGCGATTGTTTTGCAAACCTGCTTGAAAACATTAGTCATTAGTTTTGCAATTCCATTTGGTGCTACTAGTGGTGCAGAAAATTACACACATAAGCTTCAATTCATGGTGCATGAAGTGCAGTAGCACAGTATATCTGAATAATTTATAGACTCTTCTAACTTTATTCAAAAGGATAGTCGAGATGGACTGGAAAGTTCAGAAGAAAATAGTTCAGAGGTTGCCCTTTCATGGAGTTTTTATGCAATATTATCTATGTAATAAAATATATTTCTAGATAAATATTATATAATGTTACATTAAATATAACATTAAAACAAATATAGTTTGAATTATATTAATCAGTTTTAACACACACATTACACATTTGTGTATGTGTATGTATTTAAACTAAATAATATAAACTATTAGTTTTAATACATTGCATATTATTTATCTAAAATATATTTTATTACATAATATTACATAAAGGTATATTATACATTTAATGTACAGTATTTATACACACACATACAGTGTATATTAAGTGTACTTTATATTATGTCGCCTTAACTACTATGTAACTACATTTCAATTAATCATTTATTACAATGCACTTATTGTGTACGTACATGATTTTACATTGTACTTTTATTCTTTAAAAATTCCTGCATGTAATTAATTATATTTATAATTACACTGTTGAGCCATCCCTTACACCTAAACTCACCCTTAAACCTACCCATACCACCAAACCTGTCTCTAACCTTACCCGTATCCATATCAATAGCAAAAGAAGTGTTTTGCAATACGATGTGATAACAATAAATAAATTGTACATGTATTTTGATGTAAGTACATAGTAGTTAAGGCCACTTAATATAAAGTGGGACCCACATATACCCACATAAGTGTTATGTTAATGTCAGTGTGCAGCATACAAAATATATTTTAATATAAATAGTATAAAATGTATAGACATATTTTGTTCATTTTATTCTATTAGTTTTTATATAATTAACATTTTACTGACATTAATAAATATTAACATTTCTATTATATTGTGTTGTATATCAGAACCTTGAAGGTTTTTAGCTGAGCAGTCAGGCACAGAAATAGCAAAAAAGGTCAGTGTACGAGGAGGTCTCCGTATCTGATGGAGTGGGTCCAATTAGCGGTCCTAATTAAGGATCTGTGACATCTGAATCAGCAGATCTGTTGCGATTGGGTGATTGGTGTTATATTGCGCTTTCTGTAGTGCTCTGGAAAACTCTCCGAGACAATACTAGAGAACAGATGAGTCACGACTCCAGCTGAACACCCACCACATTCTCATTAGAGGAAGCCTCTGCCGCCCACACAGGGGGGTGATTATCCGTCTCTCTTCTTCCTCAGAGCTTCCTCTCTTCTTGTACTCTTTTCGAAGAGCTTTTCTTTCTGTGTCCTCTTCTTCCTCCTAGATCCTCTCATACATCCCTCCGATTTCAATTCAGCTCTTTTTTTGTGGTTGAGATTCTCTCAGTCTCTCTTGCTGTATCCTAAAGGGAGCAGTTAGTCGAGAAATATTGGCGTTTGATCATTTTCATCTTACGCTCTTTTTATGTACTGATTTTTATATCACTTGCAAACATTAAATAGCTGCTAGCCAATGAAAAAGACTCAGTAGCTTATCAGCAATGAAGGAAAACTGAATTAATTAACAGAATAGTGATCCTCACTAATAGCTTTGTAAAAATAGCATTGGCCCAAATAGAGAGTCCTGTGGGAGCCTTGGAAAAAGTTGTATGCCTTTGATATCATTTTTCTCAATGTGCTTCCCATGTACTAGTCAAAAGAAGAGAAAACACCAGGCTTGAGTCAAAGGTTGTACATCCAATCAAGTCTGTATTTTTAAGCACAAATTTCTCTGTCAGTTGATAGAGGGAAGCCAACATAAGCAGGTGCCGACTTTGAGGATGAGAGCATGAACAAAACGATGCAGTATAAAGGAAAATATGGTCCAAACTGCAATAAATGCAGGTTACGTTTTGTCACTTTGATGTCCAATGTAAAACCTGAGTCCTGAAGAAAAACCAGTTGAAAACCCAGTTTAATAATCATGCTTTCTCCCTAGGCTGACACAAATAAAGATATGTGTCCTTCTATTACAGGAAAGCCGCAGAAAGAAAACCTGAGCCCCAGGTAATCAGACAGTTTTATTATAAAAATTTTCACCATCTTGATTTATACTGAAGCAAAACCAAAAGCTTCTTTGGTAAACTGTTAAAGTCGTGATGTATGATGTGTATGTTTTTTGTTGTTGTTGTTGTTGTTTGTTTTTTTTTTTTAATGTAAGGTGACATTAGATCGATTCACTGTGGTGTTGACATTGGATCTCCAACATTTTTCCCACCCAACAATCACAATTTCTTTCTTAGGACAAAGCAAGGCCAGACCGGATAAAACCAGAAAGATCCATTAAGAGACTCCTCATCAATGGACCAGACACCAGTGAAAGAAAAACATTATCACTTGGCTTCAACAAGAGTCCTTTAAAACTATGTTCATACATAATTAAAAGAGGAAGTGAACATTTTAGAAAAGATCCTTTAAAACATTTATACTTGGCATTATCTCCAGATTTAAAACAGATTGTTAGCATTAAGTTCTGAAATTGACATTTAATTTAAACTGGTTTAAATGCCATTTTACAACTGATTAGGAGCTCAGAGATGCATATAGCCACCTGGGTCATGGTTCAGTAATTTTCCACGGTATGCATTGTGTTAATTTGTTCACATTTTTGTGCATTACTATTGCCCCTTGACCTTATTAACTCTGATTTCATGTTTTAATGAGTGCTACTCCACGTCCAGTGTCCACTCTGTTGTACGTGGTGTGAATGTGAGTCTCTGGTAGTGTTGTGATTCTAGCCGAAGGTAGTCTAAAGCCCAGTTCGGACTGGATTAGATTTACAAGGGTAGATAGAGTAATGTTAATTTACCACAGGACGTCTGTAATATTAATGGCCAATTCGCACGGGATAACTCTCAGTAAAACTACCAGAAGTTGGAGGAGTAACTCGATTTACTCGATTTATTAATTAAATTATGATTGGATTCTGTTTGCAACAGACACTTACCTAAAGCTAACAGAAGTTTCGTGCCTCTAACAAGTGCTTTCGACCTTCTTTTTGATCTGAATGGTATGCAGAAAACATTCAAGGTTTGCCACAGACTTGTCCCACCACCTAGAACGCAACTGAATGTTTCTTCAAGCATGGAAAAAATGTGGAAAACTACTTTTAAATAGGAAATTACAGAATATTTACGTACATATTTACGGTCTATTCGCACAGGATTAGCATTACCTGAGGTAATTCTTCTGGACCTTTTTACAGAAGGTAAAAGTCACTGTAATCTTTACTGACATAGTCCGTAGTGATTACTGAGATGGAACAATCGGACGGGACTAAAATCGCTGAGAAGTTCTGGTAAAAATTGCTTTACCCCACCTCTCCATGTAAAACTAATCCCGTCCGAATAGGGTTTATGTCTTTTGTGTTCAGCTCTGGAGTTCCATGCATTCATAACCTTTCAAAATATACTCCATTTGATAGTGTGCTTGAACACAGGCTGTCAACACCTGTGCAGTAGAACGTTTAATTCTTGACAAGTGGCTGCGCTGTTTCTCTTTGGAAGTTATAACTGATAAAATGTCCTTGTACATAATTCTTAAAAGAAAAAAAAAAAAAAAGAAAAAAAAAGGTCATCAGAACTGGCAGATAATTAGCTAATTAAATTCTAACTTGCTAATTGCAGATCAGTTGCTAAATTGCAATATTGGAAGCATTATTGAACATTTAAATCTGCTCTCAAACCAAACTCTCCATCACAGAAAAAATAAAATAAATAAAAATCCCAGGAAAAACAAATCTTCAGCCCAATTTCAGTTGAAATGAGTCAGTTTTGTGAACTCTAAGAACTCTCATGGTGTTAAGAAAAAAAAGAAGTTCTAAATAATCATAAAAGTTAATTAGTTTGAACTAATTTGTTTAGTTAGCCTAAATGTTTGCCCCTACAGTGTCAGCAGATAGATACGGGACACAGGTAAGTGAAACACAAACAGCAGGTTTATTGAATACTGACGGAGGGGAACCAGTGGTGCAGTGAACCTAGGTGGGTATGCAAGGAACAGAGACATCTCTAGCGTCTTATCTGAGTGTAACAGTCCTTTCCTTTTCCAGGGAGTCCGAGGGAGTGCAAGGATATAGTGCTGCTGATTAATGCTGACAGGTGGCAGTGATCAGAAGTCAGGTGACTGGGATCTGGTGAGCGTAGTTGGTGTAGACTGAGGTGACTGTGGTGACTACCTGACAGTCAAACCAATTAATTATTTTTGAGCATTAGGGTTTACAGAGAACAGTGTATATCATCAACACAGTATATGCATAGTCTATTTTTTTTTCTTCAGAATCGCATGTGCTTTGAATTCTGCACTAATTTGTTTGTCTAGGTGGCAACACTGGCCCTGGTTGTTGTTTTACAGTCAGGAAAGAAACCCTGATAAATACTGATAAACTGAAAATTACTCTAGTTTAAATGAGTACAAATATATTTTAATTGCTCGTAAATTTTAAAGAGAAAAAGCACAGAAACTGGACAAGGATGAATCTTTGAACACTTGTGTTAGCGCACGCTATCAAGTGGTGTATACTTTAAAAAGGTTTGCATTGGACTGTGTGAATGCTAACGTGTAAAACACAGAGTAAACTTTGGGCTTTATGTCATGCACACTGTATGCATGCCATAGGGTACACAAAACTGAAGTACACTTTGGGATTTATCCTTAGATTTTTTTTTTCCTTCACCCTATTGGAAGACCTAGACAGTGCTTGACGAGAACCAATATTTTCTAGATCACTAAGAGAGAGACAGGTCTCCTTCAAGCACTGGCCCACTTAATTCTCAGAAGAGATACAGTAGAGAAACAAAGAACAAAGACTCTTCCTCCCTCCTACCTTCCATCTTTCTTTTTTCCTCAATATCCCCATTTCCTACAAACACATTTTCCCCACTCTGCTGGAGTGCCACAAACTGAAGCTTAATATAGGGGCTGTTTACACCTGGTAACTTCATGCATTTTTTCTGATTGGATAGCTATCTGATCGTGAAAAGACCAGGTGTAAATGCCCTCCGAAACGCATTCGAGACTGATATAAATCCGATCGCTCAAACCACTTCAGGAGGTGGTCTGGGCCACATTCCAGACGAAACTGCACAAGTGTAAATGCATCTGGTTGTTGAAACCACATACGCTAATTTTACTCCTCCCAAAATATTAAAATAATAAACATGTGAGAGCGTTTTATAGGCTATATGGCATGTTATAGTCAGATATGACAACGTTAACGCAACAAGCATCACCGCGGATGAGTAGCTGAGTATCTCTTCAGCAAACTGCCACGAATGAAACTGAAAATAAGTCGCAGAGGTGCAACACACAATCATTAAAAGTAGTGAGACTAACCCATCTTTCCAGTGCTGATGCCACACTCTCTCCTGTTGCAGTCTCTCATATTGAAATTAGCTGATAATGAATAAAATGCAGTGCATATCTATTGCTTTCATGGACATGAATTTAAGAACGGATTTATATCCGTTTTGCGAAGACACATTTATGTGGCCAAGTGTTAATGGAAATGTCTTAATAAATCAGATAGATATCCGATCAGAGAAAACGCATGAAGTGACCAGGTGTAAACAGGCCCATAGGCATCTCAGTATCCTGTAACACCTGTGTCCACTAATTAGCCCAACCCACATAATTTAGCCTATTAGTGGGTTGCATACAAGATGCCTGTAATTCTTGGAGAAAGCAGTCTATTCGCTTTTCCATTTGCCTCAATTTGGAGTTGTTTGGCTGAAAGTGTGCCATTTTATCTCATGTATGTTCAATTATGAATTGTTGTTGTTGGAGATATTGTACACCATTGGTTGCAAAAAGCTTGCTCATTGATTGATTGATATTCTTTATATGTTTGCATATTTATTTATTTATTTGCTTTTCTTTTTCTGTTTCTGTCTATCTTTTTTTTCTTTTCTTTTTTTTTATATTCACTAATATTGCAATTCACATACACTTTTTTTTTTAGCTCAACTATATAGGTTGTCTTGTGTTGTTGAGGTACGAACCAATAGCAATAAATACTTTTAATGTGTTGTGAAAGGTCATTGAGAACAAGATAAGATGAACACTTCACTGATCCCCCAAGGGAAATTGAGACGTTACAGCGAGCAGGTTACTCAGACTACAGCAATAAAGCACAAACAGCAGCTTCAGAAAGTACGTGGACACTTTAGCAACACTTAAAAATCTGTGAATGCTACTGCATTAGATAACAAAATATCAAAGCAAGTGGCATTTATTTTTTTGTTGTTCAAAACTAAGTATGTCCATACTTAGTCTGCATACTTGCAGCATAATTGCATGGGGTGATATATGTAGTGTATAGCAAATTGCAGATGCTTGATTGCTTGTCTCCTTACAAAATGTAATTATATTATCCCCAAGATCCAATCTATGCAAATAAGGTATGAGGATATTAAGATATTACAAACACTAACATCCTGACTTTCTGTAAAGCTGCCTTGCCTTGACATGTCCATAGTTAATGTGATGATCTGCATTACCTGGACGCTGATGAGTAAGATGCTTGTTGACTGGTTAATTTCACTTAAACACATAGTTCTCTCCTGATTAAGTTGTACTTGTTTAGTTGAATTTGTTTAGTCCTGTTTAAGAAGCAAGATAAATGGACAAACCTTCTGTTTCTTAAAAAAAAAAACATTACTTGAAATACACAGGCTTATTTCTCTGGTCTGAAGCAAAGAAATGGAGGTCCTATAAACAGACAGGAACAGAGGTCTCAGTGACATCCTGTGCCTAGTTATTATTTTTTGCATCTACAGAGATAATTTATTGAAATTACAATGTGATGGCTGGAATGGAATACTCATCTGCTCCCAGCCAAATCTCTCATTACAGAAAACAGATACAATCGTGATTTTGCAATCCCTAAAACTGGTGATAGCAGATTTTATTTGTGCCTCTCAGCATTGTAATTAATGGTTCAATTTCCCAGGCCTTTGTTAGAGAGTGTAATTACTTTAGGAAATCGGTCAAAGGCGGTCCCTTACGATTGTCCGTCTCTGTCTGTCTCACAAGTACTGAAACTTTTTCAGGAACACATTTTGCTGCACTAAACAGCTTTAAAGGAATAGTTCACCCAAAAATAAACATTTTCTGGAAATTTACTCAGGCCACCCAAGATGTAGATGAGTTTCTTTCTTAAACAGAAGAGAGGGAGAAGATAGCATTGCTTCACATGCTCACCAATGGATCCTCTGCAGTGAAAGGGTGCCGTCAGAATGAGAGTCCAAACAGCTGATAAAAAACATCACAATAATCCACAAGTAATCCACACAACACATCAAAATGTACTGACATGTTTGTTTAGATCTGTTTTGGCTCATAAAAGGCGCTTGCTCTGTGCATATTTCTCTCCTGATTCAGACGAGACAACTTTTTCACTGAAGACATCAATATTATAGATATAGGACTTGTTTGAAGTTAAAAATGCCTGAAAGATGGATTCTGTGGATTATTGTGAGTTTTTATGAGCTGTTTGGAATCTCATTGGCTAAATTTACGTGCAACCAAATAATCTGTTTGTAATCGGATTGACGGCTCAATCGGACTGAAAAGGCATCATGTAAACACCTTAATCGATCCGATTGTGCTCGATCGGAATGAAATTTCAATCGGATTGAAGGGGGTGGCTTATTCCTTTTCTAATCCGATTGAACGTGCATGTAAACACTCGATGGGATTGAAAACCGAAACTGAAAGGACTGCGCATGTGCAATGACGCAGAAATAGCGTACTGACGTATGACGCGGAGAACGAGCGGTTCATCCTTTTGAATAAAATGTTGTACAAGTGCACGTCCTGTCATTATAGAACTCTCCTTTCACTCTGCAACTGTGAAGTGGAGTAGGACAACCTCCCACCAGTCCTTGTTTCAGACTCTCATCCACAGACAACCCGTTTTGCGCACGGGGAGGGGCATTTTTCTGAATGATAAATATGAGCAGCATGGCACTGGGGTTTATATGTATGTTTATCCAGAAATGGAAAACTATTAATTCTGCTGTTAAAAACAAATAAAGAAACAGAGAGTAGTTATTATGTGCAAACAGTGAAAAAAAAAAAAACTATTCCGATTTGAAGCCTGTGCATATAAAAGCACACATAAACCTGATCACTTTATTTAGCATTCATGTGTAAACACTACATTCAGATTCATCAATTGGAATGAATTCAGTCCGATTGAACCAAAAATTGTGCATGTAAACGTAGCCATTCTGACGGCACCCATTCACTCCAGAGGATCCATTGGTGAGCAAGTGATGTGCTCCAAATCTGTTCCCATGAAGAAACAAGCTTTTCTGCGTCTCGGATGGCATGAGGGTGAGTACATTTGCAGCAAATTTCCATTTTTGGGTGGACTGTTCCTTTAAATACAGCAGTTTTCAAATAAAAGCTCTCAAAGGAAAACGACAAATCCTTCTTGGGAAGCTTGCGTCGCTGTTTTGCTGATCACATGCACGACACGTCTATTAGAAGAGAAAATGGGAAAGAAAACAGTATTTGCACAGGGCTTCTAAGCTGTATTTGGCTCGCTGGCTGTTTGCATTCGAAGACTCTTCCTGGTACCGCCTGTGGTGCTGTAGCGAGACCCCAGAGAATCTGACGGCAGTCACATGAGCAACTTCTCTCCTCCCTGGAGGTCCAATTACTGCTGGCTTTAGAGCAGTGGTCAGGCTGGAGAGAGGCTGAGTGCTCCGGGTCTGCTGCAGCTCTGATTAGTCAAACACTGCCTGAGAATTAGAACATGATCTAGAACATGGTGATCTTTCAGACAGTCTTTGGTGACTTCGAGGATAAACATTTAAAAAGAAATTAGCAAACTTTGAATAGTGAATGAGGCAGTCTGACTGATATAAGATGTCGCATGAAGTGCACTCGCACATGCCTGTAGAAATTAAAGGTGCAATAGGAGATCTCGGAAAATGCTAACTTTAGCCTGATAGCACTGAAAGCGAATGTCCCACCCTCCCTGCAATCGCCGCCCGAAGCCATGCCCCCTCAACGCACATAAGCTCAAAGAGCAGAATACCAGAGGCAATATTAAATTACTACAATAGGCTACATCAACGGTTTCCAATTACAGTCCTCGCGCCCTCCCCGCTCTGCACTTTTCATATGTATATCTTAACACGTCCGATGGTTGTTCTGTTCGACCGTAATAAATGCCCTGCGAAGTGAACATCGCCAGATATTCCGCCATGATTCCAGTTCAAAGCGTATGTTCCATACAAAGGGCATTAAAGTGTGTGAGACGTGAATTTAAATTGTATTCATTTACAGAGGTATATTATGTCACACTTAACACTTCTCTAGTAAGTTTCGTCTGTGTGTGAAGACGCTGAGCAGCGCAAATCTGTGAGTGAATGTTCCGACGTGAAATAAACTTCAACGGATTTCCCCTGCTCAGGGAGTAGGGAGCAATGCACACTGTATAGGGAGCATGTCAATCGGAACACAGTTCATGCACGGAGCTCACTTCTAATGAGCTGGTTATCTGAACCGAGTGTGTTAACTAAGAGAGACATGCAAAATATGCAGAGCGGGGGGCGCGAGGACTGGAATTGGGAACCGCTGGGCTACATCATGTGTCATTCACCAGTGAGAAAACTTTATAGAACAGTTAGTAAAAGTACTACAATACCAGGAAGATCGTGTTATTGATGTTTGCCTGCCATTCTTACTCTGTCCGCACAACGTGCATGAATGTGCTGATGACGTATCCTGTCTGCACGAACAGGGTGTGCAGAGGTATGCAAATACATACTGTACATTGACAGGCAGGTAGGAAAGCCAATTGAAATACTCAGACCGAACGTTTTGATTGGACGAACACTTTCTTGGTCCTACACTTTCCACAGAATATATAAATACAGATAAATACATTTAGACCACTTAACTTAATGATTGAGACTTTCAACCAGAATAACAAAAAATGTTTCTGAAGACAATCACCTATGGCACCTTTAAATATAGAATACATATGACAGACATTATATTAATATCCCCATACTGATATACCCATAATAATATATGTGGAAAAATATGACATTAACTTCTCCGTAACTTTTTATTTTAATGTGATTTTGAAAATTAAATGTGGCAAAACTTGTTCAAACAGCTTTTCTTGCTTCATATATATATATATATATATATATATATATATATATATATATATATATATATATATATATATATATATATGTTTGTTTGTTGTTGTTGTTGAAATACAGACCAGAGCTAATCACCACACAATAGCTCCAAAATTTATAAATATCATTAACGAAATATGTATGTAATACACATGTACAAATACACATGTACAAAAATACATGTACAAGTTTCTCTCAGAATCAACTCCTTGCTTAGCCATTTTTACAACAAATTTCAACCAGTGTTTTAGTATTATTTGTATACTTTATAATATACAATTTGTATAGTTTTAATAGTATTTTTAATTAGCTTTTGTTATTTATTAGTTTTTTTGTTTACATTTAAATGTATTATATTTAATTTGTAATTTTGTTGTGCTGTATTTTTAATATTACTATTCATTTTATTTTATTTTATTTTTAGTTTAGTGTATTTTTATTTTAGTTTTTTTTTTCTGTTAATTTTAGTGCTTCAGCAAGGCAGTGTTAATTTCGTCAACGAAGACGACGACGAAAAATATTCGTTAAGGAACCTTTTTTCTGTGACTAAGACTAGACATTGACGAGCTAAAAATAATATCTGATGATAAAAACTATGACGAAATTTATGCCGCGTCTTCGTTAACGAGACGATACGGGACTAAAATGTTATTTGAGGACTACTGGACATTGAAAATACAGGCTAAGTTAACTATCTTGTCTTTCAAAATGTGCATCCCTATCATTGGATTGAAATCAGATGAGCGGCGTTCGTATATCTAGTCTCAGTATGGCAGCCGCGGACGGATTGGCTACCAAAACGCGAACTAGCGATCTGAAACAATGGCCTCAGCACCTGAAGGGTTAGCGATATGGTGACCAGACCGTCCCGTTTTTCCCGGGAGTCACAATTCGTTGTTGATTAACTTAAAGTTAGTGAAGGCGGGATAGACGGAATCGCGCTGATAGAAGCACGCTCTCTCTCTCGCGCGCACGCTCCACTTCTTCAGTTCTCATACAGCGCGCGATCAGTTCTCGGTACTCGGTACTCAAATACATACACAGCAGTCCAAATGTCTATTGTGTACTAGAATATCTCAAGTAAATACAGTCGGATATGGCTTAAGTGAACGTAAACAGGTGGGTGAAAACTTAATGTGTGTCAGTATTACATGCATCCGTTTTAAATGGACAGCATTCCTATTAAATACCTATATGTGTCATTAATGTTAACCAACGAAAAATATTAAATAAATGTATACTTGTCATGGTGACAATACTGGCAATACTACTGTATCTGAAAAAATGAGTTTAATTTGTATATCTACCAAAAAAATGTATATTTATTCCAGTTTTTCCAGATTCAATCCTTGATTCAAATTTCTCATAAGCTTAATTGATTTAAAGAGAGATTAATTAATCACGATTTTTGTTTGAAGACTATATATAAAATGGCTAGCAAAATAAATGTTGGTAACTGCAGTTTGACTAAAAGTAATGACTAAAAGTTGACAAAAATGCAATGACTTTTCGTCGACTAAAACTAGACTAAAACTATGAAAGACTCAAATGACTAAAATGTGACTAAGACTATTAAGCATTTTCGTCTCATGATAAAGACTAAATCAAAAATGCCTGCCAAAATTAACACTGCAGCAAGGCAGCATTTCATTTAAATATAATTTCATTTCTGCTTTATTTCAATTACTAATCCAGTACATAAAAATAGAGTAAATTAACACTGCTTTCAGTTGTTTTCTTTTTTTAGTGTAAGTCAGCTGACAGTTAACCATAAACATAGTATATGCTAACTTTTTGAAAGCATAAATACTTATTTTTTTCTTATTATTATGATTTATTTAAACATTTACAAACTTATTGTGAAATGTTACACTCCTTCAAAGTGTGCTTATGCTGTCATTCATTAGTGCCAATTGGTTTGTCATTTTGTTATTTAATGAAAAATATAGTGCCTTGTTTGATTGTCCATTTTTATTTTTATTTTTTGTTTGTTTTTATTGCTGAAAAGCATGATTGCACACGCTGACCAGCACTAAATGAATCCTATCCAGTCGAGACAAACATGTAAATGTATTATTTTCTGTGCTGGTTCTGTTCTAATGTTTCATTCATGTTAACCGATGCCTTTGAGCTGTACCCGTACATTTGTCTAGAGTCTGAAAGACTCACATGTGTTCATATATTACATTGTGAACATCAGGTGTAAAGGTCAGTACCTGAAGGCACTAGATCTCTGAATGCGGTCCATCAGCTTTTCTGTCATTCTGGCATTAGCTCATAACATCCATCAAAGCTGCTCCAAAGGCCACAGCACAAGATCTCACTGACTTTTAATGTCCTGAAGAAGGGCAGAATGAGGCTGTCTGCAGCATTGCAATGGAAACGAATGAATCTCTCTCCTATAGTCTCGCAGAACTTTGACTAACATTATAGAGTCTCGTTCACTTTACTCCTTTTTTTTGGCCTAATAGACAAAGGTGTTGCTAGGATGCCACCAACTGCAGTTCTTTTTTTATGTGATATTATATAGAGGGAGTAAATCTGAAATTAACGATCCCACAATATTAGACCGAATGCAGCTAAGTGCTAACTCATTCAAATAATGACACAGCGTTCTTTGTAAACAGTTACACAGACAATACAAAATGAATTATTGAGCAATGATTATTTAGGTCAGTATTAAATCAAAAACTAGGCAATATTTGTTGTATAGTACCATATAAACATGATTTTATTTTTAACATAGTTAATTTATAGACACTGCTCTCACTTCTTTTCACCATTTTTGTTTTTATATGCAGTACAAATAGTCTCAAAACAAGACACATTTACTAGAGAAACAAAGTTACTTAAGATATTATATCTTATTTTATAAAAACAATATGAACATGTTGTGAAATTTATGCATAAAACAAGAAAAGAAAAAAAAAAAACTGTCAATTGGAGTAAAGAAAACCAGATTCATTTGTTAAATTACATAACAATTACATTGTTAAATTAAATAACAAGTTGGAACATGTATATGATGCTTTAAAATGCTTTCCAGGTAGGAAAATAATTTTTCTTCTTCCCAAAAGACAACTTTTACCTCTTTTCATAGCCCTAAACCTACTATTCTATCTAAGATCTGCCAAGAATTGCTCTACAATTTTAAATGAATATTGGATATTAGATTCCAGGTCACATCTCACTTTTCTCTTCTTCTCCACAGTCTGCAGGTCTTCACTCAGGTTTGTTGTTGTTTTTTCCATGTTATTTTGGCTTTCAATCTGAAGAAGTGGGACAACATTAACAGCAAGGCTTTTGAATTATTAAGAGTGAAATGGTTTTTATGCTCAAAGGTACGTTTTATTTTTCCCTCGAGTCATCCATCTTCCTTCCAAATGGCTTTTGCCTGAACCACCGAGGGTAACCATCTATACATTCAGCAGGAACCTTCTTCTCAAGGGAAGTTCACAGTAGCTTAGTCCTTTCACACGTGTACGCTCATAAATAACATTATACCAGCTTGGCATCCTGCAAACGCAACAATACATGCATGACCTATCATGCAAGCACTTAAAAAGCAGTATTAAATATTCATGTATGAAAATGATTACTACTGCTTTTCAAATTCACATTTTGCAATGAAATATGGCAGTTGACTCCACAGTTCCAGAGATGTCTGATGGGGGAATTCGGTAGGAATGAAATTCACCTGCTGTTTGTGTTGTTTTAACACCTGATTCGCTAAAGAAATTATGCAAAAACATTGCCACAAAATCTGAACTGAACTGGTTTGAGCGGAACAATTGAGTCAGGTTGGTGTGTTATGTTGCGTACCTACTTTCCACAGTCAGAAACAGCACAGTATTGATTGCATCATGCAAATAGCACTGAGTTTTATGAATAATGACATTAAAAGCTCAAGATGCATCGCTATTTCAGTGAATTTAGTTCCTGACTACACTGAATTGCAAGAGGTGTAAGATGCAGGTTTTTACATTAAATGTTATGCAGCTTTTGTTTTCCCCTATTTAGGGTGATTTTACACTAGTGAGGTTTGGTTCATTTGTAACGGGTGCCCAATGCTGCTCCTGGAGGGCAATATCCAGAGTTTGGCTACAGCTAGCTCCAACACACTTGGAAGTTTCTAGTGAGACTGAAGACCTTGATTACTTTAGTTCAGGTGTGTTTAATGAGCTGAAATCTACAGGACAGTGGCCCTCCAAGAACAGGTTTGGACACCCCTGAATTAAACAAACTCTGGTGTGATTGCTCTGTAAGTGTGATTCATTTGAATAAGTCTAAGCACTGCCATCTGAACTTTTATGTGCTTCCGAACAAGCTCTGTTGCAGTTCAACTGAAATAGGAACACAATATGGACATCTAAATGAAACAAAAACAGCACCTGATGTCACATAAGACACTTAAAGGACAGATTGCTCAAGCATACATGGTTCTTCTTGCCAGCACATTTTGTACTTAGTTAAATTGAATTTCAAGAGCTGTAAGATGCAAGTTTTGCATTAAAAATTGTGCAGCATCTTAGTAAATGTTTTATTTCCCTTTTTTTAGGGTGTGTTTAAACTTGGCAGGTTTGCTTAAACTGATTAAATCAAACTCTGGTTGGTGCTGTCAGCATCCTACCTCCTGTAGTTTATCTCCGTGCCTCTAGAGGTCCCCTGTGTTCTCCCCTGCCTTAGTTCTTCCTCGTGTGGCCTTGTTAGCGTTATCAGCTCGCCTGTGCCTTGTTTACCCCAGTGTATTTAAGTTGTGTATTTTTCTCTTGGTTCTTCACTTGGTTTTTGAGTCTTTGCCCTGTGTCTCCTGCCTGGTCTCTCTAAAGCCTCTCTAGCTACCCCAAGTAAGGTATCCCGAGTTCCTTTCTGTGGTTGTTATTGTTCTTTGGTTTGGTTATTTTCTCATTCGTTTTTTCTTCCCATTGTTTTTGTTGTTTATATCTCGGTCCGAGAAGAACTTTTGTTGAATAATTATTGCAAAGACTTTTTTTTTTTTTTATAAATCTGCATTTCCTGGAATACTGCCTTAAGTGTTTCGTTTGGGTCCAACCACCACACCAGAGACCCGAGTTCAAGCCCGGCTCGTAACAAGTGCGGTTCATTTGAATGTACTGTATGTGAATGCTGTCGTCTGAACCTTGATGCGCATCAAACAAATAGATTGGGACACCCTGAAAAGCTTCCAAACAAACTCTGGTGCAGTTCAACTGGTATTTGAATGCAGCATGGACCAAAAACCTTTTCAACGAACCAACAACAGGACATGAAGTCATAAGATGTGACCCTTAAAATGACAGAATGCTTAAGCACTCCTGGTTCTTCTCGTCATAGGAGCTATGTTGCCTATTACTGTTGGGTACAAGTGTCGAAACTGTCATCTCCTTTCAGCATATCTCTGTGTGCGCAGTGTTTTGACTCCTAACACATTTTATAAGCTATTCGTGAGATATCAGCTGGTAAAAATACATATATATTATATGTGCACATATAATGAGCGCATTTAGTCCAGCACATAGCAGCTTTGCATGTTTGGTAACTTCACAAAATATATGTCATGAAAGCTGTCCAATCATGCCTGTTGTTTTGTATCATTAGGTTTGATGTTAAAAAATGACATTGTGAATGCTAAGTGCACCAGGGCTAAATGTATAATTTACTTTTTTTGTTCCAGACCAAAAGAACCCTGTTTGTTTAAAAATACAAAAACCTGCTGTAGATATAAAATTTGCATTTGTCTAGTGCCTATACACACAGTAAGAGCCTGACAATATTACAATATTGATTCAGTTTCAAGTGAAATGGAAGAAGGCAATTTAGACAAAAGCAGAGCTCTCTTTCTCTCTCGAATCTAGTGGACATAACCAAATTTAGCTGGTATGATACAATAACGTCATCTTGTCAGGCAGTTCTCTTCCATCGAATGGCAGCTCTTAAATGCGCAGACATAAAATATCTGTCTGCTGCAATTTCATCTTGCCATTTGCAGCAATTATTCCTGAAGAAAAAACGAAGGAATGTCGTACCCTTGCCAGTACGCAATCAATTGAATATATTCAGTGTCTTCCAGTTTTCCTTTCTGATACAATGTGCAGTTTCATTCACTTTTTTATTTTAACAGGTGTGTGCGGCTTCCATCTGTAGCCAGTTGGATGTTTAGTGTGGAGTAGTTTATCGTTACTCATTAGGGAATCACATTATAATTGGATCTTGTTGAAGTTAACATGAAATAATATTCACAACAGGAGTGGGAAACAATCAGAATTTAAGAGCTGGCTCACGTTCAAATCATGAGTTGGAATGAATAAATTCAAATAAATTCAAAACAGGAGTTCATCAGTCAAACAGAACAAAATAAGACAAAATTAACTTGATTAAAATCATGTGCTCTTTCATTAAATATACTGAGATTGTATATACTACCTTTCAAAATATTTGGGTCGGCAAGGTTTTTGAAAGAATTCTCTTTTGCTCACCAATCAAAAATAATAACAGTAATATTGTGAAATATTATTACAATTTAAATAATATGTGATATGCTGATTTGCTGCTCAAGAAACATTTCTGATTAACAATGTTGAAAATTGTTCTTGCTGTTTAAGATTTTTGTGGCAATTAATATTTTTGGAGGTTGTTTGATGAGTAGAATGTTTAAAATAACATCATATATTTGAAATAAAAATCGTTTGTAGCACGCTTTACTATCACTGAATAAGAGACTAAATGTCTTTCAAAATTTTTTTTACTAACTCATATAAGGTTAACATATTTTGATGAAAGATTACAAAGACTAAGTAACATGTACTGATGAATTGTGCACAAAACAACCAGGAATATTTGTTAATATAAATAAAGGCAATTTTAATTTCATGTTGATCTAAAAATGATATTCTGAACTTCTCCAGCATGAAGAGTAAGTGTGTTTCCATCTTTCGCTTCCCTTCACTTTTTCTCTTTGTACTGATCTTCAAATAATTTTAACATCCTCTGGCCACCTGGGGGATGAGAGGAAAAACCCAGGCACAGAAGTTTGAGAATAAATTATCTTTTCATAATGAATGCAGATTCCTTGAGAAATGTATTAAGCTCTTGTGCTTGTAAAGCATAAATCAAGTCTTAAAGCAGCTGTATGTATGTATATATATATATATATATATATATATATATATATATATATATATATATATATATATTAACCTTGAAATATATCAGCTTCAAAATCATTTTGAAGGTACACTGACTTCTAATAAGGCGAATGGCTTCTGTCTGTTTCTTTCTCGTGCTTCCCTGCAAACATCTGTTCTGGGACTATGTAAGTAGTAACTATGTACAAAATTCCGCAAAACAACAAATGAACATTGTACAGTGAGCTACTGTAATTACGACGGAGAAGTCCACTCACTTAACGGTCCCACTTTATATTAGATAGCCTTAACTAATATGTACTTACATTTAAATTAATCATTTGGTACAATGCACTTATTGTGCACATACATGTTTTTACATTGTACTTATATTTTTAAAAATACCTATATGTAATTACATCTGTAATTGATTTCTGTAATTACATTTATAATTACTCTGTTGACCCATCACTTACACCTTAACCCACCCATAAACCTACCCACACCACCAAACCTGTCCCTAACCTTACCCGTATCCCACCTCAATAGCAGCAAAAGTGTTTTGCAATACAATATGAACACAATAAGTACATTGTACTTATTTTTTGATGCAAGTACATAGTAGTTAATGCCACCTAATATAAGGTTTGACCCACTTAACTATAGGGGGCTCCAAAGTCGAAATAAATACACAAAACTACATTCAGTTGCTATAAAGGAGACACACTGTAGTTTCTGCACTATTAGCATCACTAAACAAATGTAAAACTGTTTTCAAAAAGATGTCTTCGAAACTTCAACTGACAGTTTAAAATCCCACCCCCAAATTCACACCATTAGCTGAACTTAGTGTTTCTTTGTTGAACTGGTCCAATTGGGGGGTGTTTACACAACATGACTTGCATCCAAAATTGTAAAATTTTAATGCGTTTTGTTCATTCTTTTACACGACAACAGTGTTTTGGGGGCCTAAAACCGTAAACATTTCAAAACGATTTTAAAAGTGTACGTTTTTGAAAATGATACTATTATTGCCTCTGTGTTAACTACGGAAACACGAATTTGTGAAAATGGTGACGTAAAGTGTATATGCGCATTACATATTTAGGTTATAGGAATGTGTATGTGTGCAGACACATACTGTTCGTTTACAAATATTCGTTGGACTGGTCGAAAAAGAAAAAAAAAAAAAAATTGCATTTTTGGTGCGTTCGCATTTTATGTGGAAGCATCCATAGGAATAGTCTCAGGTTACCTATGTAACCATGGTTCCCTGAGAAGGGGAACGAGACACTGCGTCCCCTAGAGGACACTTTGGGGAACGCCCTCAGCGTGACCGGTCTCTGAAGTGCATGTGGAGATACGACAATGAACTTGATATTAGCCTATGATGTGTTACTGGTGCGACCATGAGTATAAAAGGGCACCTGTAGAACACGTCATCAGACGTGCACAGGAATGCCTTCAGCATGGTAAGGGGACGCAGTGTCTCGTTCCCCTTCTCAGGAAACCATGGTTACATGGGTAACCTGAGACGTTCCATTCCCATCGAATGGGAATTCGCACTGCGTCCCCTAGAGGACACTTTGGGGAACGAATACCCATGCTGCCATGCTGAAGAAATGAGTGCCTTATCAGCAGGCATAGGCCAGAAAACTCTAAGGATTCCTCATCCCCAGGAACACACCAGCAACTGCCAACACACTGTGAGGGTCAGAGTCGAAGCGGGCCAGTCACAGTCACCCATCATCGTACATACGCCTCAGAACCCTAAGCGCAATCAGAAGGCCTTATTGCACAACAGTGCTAAAAATTGGGAACGCAATACTACCCCTTTTTCTGAACGTTTAGTATTTTGAGGGGTACGGCAGGAGTGGGATGCGAGTCGCGGAATAGGCCACCATCTCTGCATACCTCTCACATCTGCAAGCACAATGTGGAGGGAAACACCCACCCCCGCGCTATCATACAGTAAATTATAAGAAGTGGGAATGTGAGAAGCGGTACTCCCCATCTATTCTAAACCGTCTTGATATTGTGAGGATCACGGCCGAAGAAGTGGGACGTGAGCATGGAATAGCCCACCATCTCCGTGTACTTCTCACATCTGTGCGCGCAATATGGAGGGAAAACCCCTTTGCGCTAACTACAGCAAGTTATAAGAAGTGGGAACGTGAGAAGCGATATTGCCCATCTAATTTAAAGCATCATAATATTGTGAGGATTACAGCCGAGGAAGTGGGAGGCGAGATGCGGAATAGCCCACCATCTCCGCATACCTCTCAAATCTGTATGCGCAATACAGAGGAACAAACCTCCCTGGCGCTATCACACAGTAAATAACAAGAAGTGGGAACACGAAAAGCGATACTGCCCATCTACTTCAAACTGTATAATATTGTGAGTATTACAGCCGAGATAGTGGGACACCAGCTGCGGAATAGCCCACCCTTCTCACATATACAGTGCCCCCCAAAAGTATTGGAACAGTAAATACAAAATTGTTCTGTTGGCTGAGGAGTCAAGACATTTGCAAATATGATGAAAAGATGAATATGAGACAAAACTACAGAATGTCACATTTTAATATTAGCCGTTTCAACACATACATGTTTTACCAAATAAAAAGAAGAGCACTTTTGGAGTTCATCCCACTCATTGATGTGAGTATAAGTATTGGGACAGTTGAACATAAGGCAGATATAAAAGATTAAAAGCTATTATTTAGTTGCAGATCCCTTGCGCACTATCACAGTGGTCTGTGACCCATAGACATCACCAGACTCTTGGTCTCATCCTTTGAAATACTTTCCCCAGCCTTTAATGCAGTCAATTCCAGTTGTTGCTTGTTTTGGGGAGTTTCTGCCTTTACTCTCCTCTTCAGCTGGTGAAATTCATGTTCAATCTGATTTAAATCTGGAGACTGACTTGGGCAATCTAAGAATTTCCATTTCTTTGCCCTTATAAATTCCTTGACTGAAGTAGCAGGTTGTTTTAGGTCATTGTCCTGATGCAATATGAAGCACTTCCCAATGAATCTGGTGGCATTTTCTTGAATATTGGTTGGCAAAATGGTTTTGTACCCTTCCAAATTCATTCTGCTACTGTCATCATACATTAAGTCATCAGTAAAGTTGAGAGGGCCTGTTCCAGAGGCAGCCATGCATGCCCATGCCATGACAACACCTCCACCATGCTTCACAGATGAGGCTGTGTGCTTGGGATCATTGCAGTTCCCTTTTTTCTCCATATTTTTGCTTTCCCATCACTTCGATAAAGGTTCATCTTTGTCTCATCGGTCCATAAACACAGTTCCAAAACTCTTCTGGCTCACCTTTGTGCTTTTTTGCAAACTCTAATCTTACCTTTTTGTTTTTGGAGCTGGTCGGAGGTTTGTATCTTGCTGTGTAGCATCTGTAATTCTGTGTCAAAGTCTTCTGAGGACAGTAGATTGTCAGAACATCAGCCCAGCTTTCTGGAAGTTGTTGGTGATTTTACAGACACGTCTTTTAGTGTACATATTAAGGCGAATGGATGAATGGATGATTCAGCTGCGGGCACCATCTTCTGGTGAGACGTGGAAATTCATTCGGCGCGCAACTCTCACAGTGCATTATGGGTTATCTTTAGCTGTTGAGTGTACATCAGTTGTACACTCGTTTTTGCGGTGCATTGTGGGATTGAATGAGTGCACTCAAGAATGTCCACCATGGTTTCGGACACCACTAAAAATGGCTGTCCATTCAAATAATGCCCTATTTGAGGGTATAGGGGGTGATTTTGGATACAGCCAAACACTTTAATATGTACGCTTTTCATTTTCACAGCTTTTATGATTTGTCTGTCATCAACTACTGTTGTTTTCATAGTCAATCACGTAGTTGTTGGTTGCTGGTGTCGCTGGTGGTTTCCAAACTCTTAATTTCTCCATGCCCTTTGTTTTTGCTATAGCTCTAACTGACTTCCTCTTTTCTTTTAGCATCCAAATTGCTTGCTTTTCTCTCAAAGTCAGCTCCCTCATCTTCATCCTGGTTTGTGTGTGTCATTATCGAATGCAAGATTCAGAATGCAGAAGTAATGGATATGACCGATATGACACATTCCCTACTTTTAATATCTGAAGAATTAATGCAACAGGACATAGCTAATCACTTAGAAAGACCTGTGAGGCAACTGTTCCAATACTTATGCTCACATCAGATAGGGGGATGAAACTCTAAAAGTGCTGAACTTCTTAGCTGGTAAAACATCTGTGTGTTGAATCACCCAATAATAAAATGTGACATTCTGTAGTTTTGTCTCATATTCATCTTTTAATCATATTTGTAAATGTCTTGACTCCACAGCCAACAGAGCAATTTTGTCTTTACTGTTCCAATACTTTTGGAGGGCACTGTACCTTACAGTGTCAAGCACAATACAGAGGGGAACCACCCTGCCCTATTGCACAACAGTTTAAGAAGTGGGAATGTGAGCTGCAATACTGCCCATCTTCTCAACACATCTCACAGTCTTATGCAGTATGGAGGCAACCTGCCTTATCCCGTTTACATGAAATAAGAAGTGGGAAGCAAGAAGTGATTCTGCCCAACTTTCTAAACCCATAACTCAATTCGTATCATAGAGAGGAAAATAGCTGAAGGAGTGGGATGTGATTCGCAGAATAGCCCACCTTCCCCAACACGTATCACAGCTTAATACCGATACAACGGGAAAGCCGCTGTTGTACTGGGTAAAAATCACTCTGGATCCCTCACATCCAAGTCATCCCCTTTTTGAACTTTTGCCATCTGGCCGGCGCTACAGAGCCCCAATTACCAGGACAGCCAGGCACAAGAACAATTTCTTCCCCCAGGCAATCCAACTTATGAGCAGTTAAAGTTGCCTTTCTTAGCTTCGATGACTTCCCTGAGGTCCTGTCTCTGCCTCGAGCGAGGTCGCTGCCCAGCACCCCGACTCCTCAGAGGCGGGGCTCTCGCAGCTACGCTCGACTTCTGACCCTGCCACCAGCTGGGCCCGGCGGCAGGCTCAGCTTCAGGTGATTGACCGGAAGGACGCTGCCCACGGCGAGGGATGTAGCGCTCAAAAGCCGCCGACTTAACCTTTGCTTCCCTGAACTTACGGACTACTGTCTCGAAAACAGTTCTGAAAAGTCCAGCAGGCAAAACTGGGGCATCAAGGAGAAAGGACCTGTCCTTCTCCTTTAGACCCGACAGGTTAAGCCATAAATGCCTCTCTGTGATAATGAGTGCCGCAAGAGAGCGGCCGATGGCACGAGCCGCTTGCTTGGTCGCACGAAGGGCAATGTCAGATGAGCGGTGGAGCTCCTCGATTTCAGCAGGAGCCACGCACCCCACCACATCAGCGTCCTTTAGCAGATCCGCCTGGTATGCCTGCATTACAGAAATTATATGCAGGGTACCAACCGCCTGCCCAGCCGCCGCGTATGCCTTGCCCCACGAGACTACATGTTAACTGGCATGGCTTCGAAGGCAAGGTAGTAGCCTTCCATGAAGATGCCTGAGGAGCAGCGAGATAACCTGCAACGGATTCCTCCATGCAAGGCATCTTTGTGTACCCGCCGTCTTCCAACCCCTTCACATTAGAGTAGTTGGACTTGCTAGGGGGAAAGACGCGAGCAGAAAAAGGATTCCTCCATGACCTCAACAGCTCGCTGTGAAGCTCAGGGAGGAATGGAAGGTTCGGAGGGTAAGAGCATTTATGACCCGCTAGCAGGGGCGTAGTTTGTGGGGGGGATGGGGGGGAGGTAACCCCCCCAATAACCATAACTAGCAAGTACAACCCCCCCAATATTTATACCATGGTTAATGGAAACTTAGAATCAGGCCATTTATGAATTATTTGAATCGCGCCTTCGGCGCTTTTATAAGCGCTAACTTCATGTAAGAACCGAACGGAGCGCTTCTCAGCACAACATGACTGAAGCGCAACTCTTTTAATCGTGCACGAGCGGCGCGTGAATCACCCTATACTCTGCGCGTTCACCAGCGCGCTCGAGAAGCGGGAGAAGATTTGCGCGAGCCATTCCTATCGCGAAGCTGATGGTAAAATATGTGCTCTATTTGAATTCTATTGAGAAACTGCCTCTTTAAAATGCTATGGAGTAAGTCGAACATTATCAAAAAAAAGGCACAAACTAAAAAGACTGATGAAAAAAGGAGAAAACAATCTTGC
Organism: Acrossocheilus fasciatus; assembly: GCA_036784905.1. Classification (NCBI taxonomy): domain Eukaryota; kingdom Metazoa; phylum Chordata; class Actinopteri; order Cypriniformes; family Cyprinidae; genus Acrossocheilus; species Acrossocheilus fasciatus. The sequence goes on along the minus strand of CM071942.1, from coordinate 38,590,255 downwards.
ACCAGCACTAACATAATATTAAAATATTTTTAAACTACTCTTGACCACCTTTACTATAATTTATCACGTTTTACTGTAGGCTTATTTATTGTGGTAAATTTTGTCTAACTTGTAGAATTTATAATAGATAATCTGTTAAGGGAATAGATTTTTTCCTAAAGATTTATATTACAACTGTGGCATGTTGTAGCTATTGTTTCTAAAAACTGTTGTTTCTCATAAAAAATGCAACATAGATTAATAAAAAAGTCATTATTGGCCTGGTAATGATTAATAGGCTAGCCTTATTATAACAGATGCTACAGTTAAGAACTATGGTACTTTTTCATAAGAGCAAGTACAAGTCGATAGCCAATGGGTTCTAATGATGAGCGATTGAAAAACCTGCCTTCAGATATTCCAGTGATGGCAGATTCAATCATTAAGAGCCTCGTGAACTGTGAAGGAGTAAGAAATAAACAATATCAATATAAGAAAATGTTAAGGTAGATTGACTTCCCACGGTGTGTTGAATTAGAACATTCTGTCAAACTATAGCCTAAGTGTCTAAATAATATAAAATACATTATATATCCTATATAAACAAGTAATTGTTAACTAGCCTATTACTTTATTGCAGTTACGCTATCAACCAACTTTGCATGTGTGGTGGATATCACAAAACACCATTTTACAAAAATAAACATTTAAGCAAACAAACAAATAAAAAAACCTTAAGAGGGAGCCTGACCCAGGGTCCACTTCAACCCCCCCAATGTTCAAACCAAAACTACGCCCTTGCCCGCTAGGAAGATTTCATCCATACGGCTACTGGAAGCGTGTTCCTGCGTCTCCGCCTGACTAGTCCAGTCTCAGCCTGGTGGAGGCACGGGTCATGACATCCAAGAGTTCGAGAGCAACAGAGCTGGCGTCTGAGGATTGGGATAGGGAGAGACCCGTCCCAAGCTCTTCAGCCAGATCTAACTGTGAGCCCCATGAGTACAGACGGGTCCAGCACCACAACATGCAAACACTTGGCTTCCATCCTCTGTAAACAGAGCCAAGCGGGAGCACAGCTGTTTCACTGTGAAACGATCACAGTGAGCACAGCCAGCTCCCTTGAGAACAATTTAATAATCAATTTACAATGAATTTGTGCCTGTGTTATATTACGTCGTGGACAAGCGCTTTTAAAATGAATGGATGATTCAGCTGCAGGCGCCATCTTCTGACGAGACGCGGGAATTCATTCGGCACGCAACTCTCACAGTGCATTATGGGTTATCTCTAGCTGTTGAGTGTACATCGATTGTACACTCGTTTTTGTGGTGAAATGATTGAACAAGTGCACTCGAGAATGTCCACTATGGTTTCGGACACCACTAAAAATGGCTGTCCACTCAAATAGTGCACTATTTGAGGGTATAGGGGGCGATTTTGGATACAGCCAAACACTTTAATATGTACACGTATTTGTACACACCATGATTGGCCAATTATGTACAATGCTTGCATGCTATTGGTCAAATTACTTTTCGATCATTAGGCCCTGTGTCCACCAAAGAGTTTTTAGCCAGCTGAAAACACTCAGCTGTGAGCGCTTGAAAGCGCAGCGTTTTTTTCCGTTGAGATGCTGTGGTTGCTATGATACCGAATATCTGCTGAAGTAATGGCAGACGCATCGCGAATGAAATATTTCTCCAAACATTATATTTCATAACAATATTATGGTAGTCCGGCAATTCGATCTAGTAAAGAAATAAATACTCGGAGACAAGCAATATTAACTTCTTCTTTGTTGTTCAGCCGTAGTACAGTCGGTAGTCCTGCCCCTCCTCCTCCACTCTGATTGGTTGGCTGACTAGAAAGTGACAGTGATGAGCTCAGCATTTTATCCAAAGTTGAACATTCTTCAACTCTCTGCGCGAGGACAAAACGTCCGAATGCTCAGCGCTCAGCGCAAAAAAGACGCTCCGCACTCAGCACGCTCCTAGCATTTTAAAAAACACAACGCTCCCATTGAGAGCAACTGAAAAAATACGCTAGCCGTGGGGAAAAACGCTTTGGTGGACACAGGGCCTTAGGCTTGTTTGAGATGCGCCTTGCCTGAAATGTAGGCGAGAGTAGGCGTCTGCAGTGAGGGGAGGAGTGAAATAAGCGCAGTCAAGAGGGACAGTTCTGAGCTCTCGAAGTGGAACAGATACCAATGAGATCAAAGGCAGATATTGCGGTATTCTCACTCATATGCTGTGCTGTTGATAAACATGATATAATTTCAGTTCTGTTGCTTTTATATGAATATAAATATGAAGAACAAGACACTCAAAGTGCTTGCTATTTAATTCCATACGAAAGGTGTATTTATCATCCATTTTTATTTTAATTCAAACATGTAGGCTATTTTAGATTTTTATAGAAAATCGTATTGAGCAGTCGCATGCAGTTGCTCTCCACCGACTGCGCTGATCAAAAGTATGATGAGAAATGACTGACTGATGACACAGCTTAAAGGTGCTGCATGTAGGATTGACACCTAGCGGTTGAACTAGGTATTGCAGTCCAAATTCAAAATATTGGAGATGTTTTTTTTTCACCCGGCCCCTCCTCCTCAGACTTGACGCACACGCAGGTTGCCAGATTAACGACACCAAGAGAAACTAGCGCACATGCCGATGAATGGAATTGAATACGCTGTGTTTTCCACCAACTGGCAACCCGGGGTGCCGAAATACAATTGGGTAAACTGGCAGTGGGCGGGTTTCACAAACCATTACAAACACAGACATTCTGGGCCTGAATGCACATTTTCAAAGGAGAATAACTGACTGTAGCATTGTTTTTCAGATAAACAAATATGTTAACTTAGCATGTTTCTTAAATATCCGCAAACATATTATGGTATTTTTATGCTTTAGTAGAGTCAAAATCGTACATACAGCACCTTTAATGCTCATTGGTTCAGTCAACTGTGATGCTTCATTCTCTTCTAAAATGTTTTATTTTTTTACCTGGTTTCATGTGATTATGTATTTAAATTATGCATGAATGTTCCCAAACACTATGACAGTGCGATCTATGTGTGAGATATGTGATTGTTGTCATATTTCTATAAAAAATTGTGTTCAAGTAAAAATGAATGACCTTTCGTATGGAATTAAATAGCAAGCACTTTGATAGTCTTGTTCATCATATTTAAATCATATAAAAGAACTGAAATTATATCACATTTATTAGCAGCACAGCACATGAGGCGATATCCGCCTTTGATCTCATTGGTATCTGTTCCACTTCGAGAGGGCAGAACTGTCCATCTTGACTGCGCTTATTTCACTCCTCCCCTCACTGCAGCCGCCTACTCTTGCCTACATTTCAGGCGAGGCGAGACGCGGCGAGGCGCATCTCAAACAAGCCTTCGGACACTTTTCTAACCGGCATGCATCTCGCGGTGATCACCAGTGATCGGTTCTGCACAGATTTTGCTCATCTCAAACAAGCCTAATGAAATGTGGAGGGAGGATTCAATAAGACTGTTAAAAAACAAAAAGTCTGTCAAATGTTTAGAATACTATGATACACTCTTCAATTCCCCTGGTTTTTTGTAATATCCTTATTCGTTAAAATTTATTATGAGCTATGCTTTTTATTTATTTATTTATTTATTTATTTATTTATTTATTTTTTGTCTTATTTGTTTATATTTTGTATTGTTATTATTTGAATGTTACCCTTCTCTGCAATAAAAAAAAATAAAAATGTGGAGGGAGGAAATAAATGAATGAATGAATAAATGAACTAATAAATAAATAAATAAATAAATGAACGAACGAATAAATAAATACATGAATGAATGAATGAAGAAATGAATGAATGAATAAATAAATAAATGAACGAATAAATAAATATATAAATGCATACATGCATGAATGAATGAACAAATATATATTTATATTTATATATTTATTTCTGCATTTATTTATGTATTTAATTATTTCATTAGTCAAGTCAAGTCAAGTCAAGTCAAGTCAAGTTGAGCTTTATTGTCATTCCACTACATGCGGGGGCATACATTGGGACGAAATGCCGTGCCTCACAGGACCACGGTGCTACATAAATACAGGCATACAGCAATGAAGTAAAACAATATAAACCTATACACATCTATAGATTTTGACTATATATATATATATATATATATATATATATATATATATATATATATATATATATATTTTTTTTTTTTTACCTATACATAAACTAAAAAATACAAACTATATGAGTGCTTCAGACAAATACTGTACATGTGCGAAGAGAAACAGTGCAGTATTTAACGATTTATTTATATATTTCAACATTTATTTAATTATTTACTTTTGACTAATTTGGCCCTCCATACTATATATATATATATATATATATAAATACATACATATACATACGTATACACACACACACACACACACACATATACATATATATATATGTATATATATATATATATATATATATATATATATATATATATATATATATATATATATATATATATATATATATATTTATTTATTTATTTTTTAATTCATAGATGTTATGGTACATTTTAAAGACTCTTGTGGACTTCTATTTGAATTAATACTGGGACTCTGCTTGTCTTTGTAGGGCCATCAGCCAATAAGCATCATAATGTCATGTTCCAGCAGCTCCAAAACCATTATTTACTTTGTCACTAAGTATTTTAACAGAAAAATGACACACATTCATTGTAAATATTTTTTCACAGATTAGAGTTTAACAGGTGTAACATTTGTAATATTTGATCCTGAATCATTATGGCATCATTTACTACCTTAATGCCACCTTACCTTGGCATCAAACTATAAATATCATCTCTCTTCACAGTCTACGGTGGACTGTCACCATGTAAAAAAAAATCATCTGCACCACCCAGATAGATAAAACCTCTCCTCAATCATCTGAGACCTGTCAGAGGCTAAAACGGCTCATTAATAGCTAAATGAATCACATAATAAAGCCCCTGGCATACCGCCTCATGCACTGCTATACGTTCACGTCATCTTTATTGATCCAGCTCCTGAGGGTTGATATACAGCACCGATCTAATTGTGTTCAGTGAAGAGTTTATGGCGTTTGCAAGGAGAGGCATCTATTAAAGGCTGCTTGGCTAGAAAGCCACGTGACGACCTGTCAGCAAATCACTGAGATGAAATGGTGCCTCTGTCATTAAAAATAATAGCGATAGAAAAGTGGAAACAGGAAAAACAGCGTTTTATATTGTATGAAAATCTAGCTTGCAAGTTAAGGGACAGAGGCCATAGCGATAGACAGGGGAAAAGATGAGAAAAACACCAGAAGACACAGCCACAAAGTGCTAATTAGAGAAATCAAACTCTTTTTCAGAAGCTTTAGAGCACAAGACTAATTTAAATGGAATCTCTCATTCCCACTTTGTCACTCCCAGGATGCATTGCCATTGGGAATGCATGGCAACACATTCCTGACAGAAGGTGTTTGCCAACTTTGTGAACAGTGTCAGTACTGCGAGGTGAAAATGGAGCGACACTTCAGCTTTTTGCTTCTGTCACATTGTTGATACTTCTTGTTCAGCAAATAGTACAGAAAGTCTTACTGTAGATTTTTATATGTGCAGGTAAACTCAAGAATAGGGCTGCGAATCATATGGAAAAGTAACATGTAGAAAACATAAAAGCAATTCAAACGCCAAATGATGAGCTCTATCTGATAACACTAAATAAATTCTAGTAAAAGATGTAGTTTTTAATGTTTTACAGTAAAAGTGACAAAATTAATTTGTTTTAAACAAAATAGCCTACTAGTACTGACATAATGTGCATCTTCAACTACATTGTCATTTGAATAACCAGTAAGTGAGTATCACACATTTTAATACGAAATGACAGTGCAGGACTGCATTTAATTCAAGAAGATATGTAATGGGTTAGACTACTCACTTTGATTCACTAAAACGAACCCATAAGAGTCATTAATACAGGAATCACTAAAAAAAAAAAACATCTCATAAGAGTCATTTGTATGTGAATCAGACTACAGCTGTCCGTGCAGTATGGCTTTGATTCAATAAAAAAAGATCCAGCTTTCAGAAATCTTATAGGCTCATAAAGCTCAGGACACACGGCACAATGTTTGGCTGTTCTAGAGCAAAAATTGCCATCGTGAAACAATCGTGGCAATTTCTATGATCATGAACACTCTCATTGTCAGAAATTCAGCATGATCATTGTACTTGGCCCAAGTTTACTGACCAACCAATAAAAATGTGTCACTTCCCAATACAAATACACCCCATAGTATAGTCCCACCCTGACACTGCTTGACGGGTTTCTGTAAGGCGTCGGAAATTCAAATGCTAAAGGAATTGCGATTCTGTTGAGTTTTGGCAGATTACATGCCAAAACACAGAGTGAAAAAGCAGGTGTGGTAATTAAAGGAACACTCCACTTTTTTTGGAAATAGGCTCATTCTCCAACTCCCACAGAGTTAATAAGTTGAGTTTTACCGTTTTTGAATCCATTCAGCCGATCTCCGGGTCTGGCGATAGCACTTTTAGCATAGCTTAGCATAGATCATTGAATCCGATTAGACCAGTAGCATCGCGTTCAAAAATGACCAAAGAGTTTCGATAGTTTTCCTATTTAAAACTTGGGGGAGTTGGAGAATGAGCCTATTTCCAAAAAAAAGTGGAGTGTTCCTTTAATATTGATATTTAAATAGACAGGCTTATAACTCGTAAGACATGGGAAATATAATTGCTTTGGACTTTGGCTTTCCATTTGAAATTTAGCAGTCACTGTGAGTTCGCGAAAATGCAAACGGTAAGATTCGCAATTGCATTTGGATTGTCACAAAGTGTTCACATATGGAAAGTCAACTGAAAATACAATTTGCAATTCCTTTTGAAAACAGAATATCCTTCCATACTTTGACCTCTAGGATACAGCAGACTGAAGGCAACTCAAATTTAACTTCACACTGCTCACTTAATTTCTAGCGATTATCGCCGATTTGATTGCACAGATACTATTTAAACTAAACTGAGCTAGACAATGACATCTCTGAATTCAATAATGAAATGCCTTTAACTGAAAATTGAGTGCTTAATCTTATCATTATATATTACTGACACTCTGTCCTCCAATTTGATACTGTTAAGTGCTTTGACACAATCTGTATTGTTAAAAGCGCTATATAAATAAAGGTGACTTGACTTGACTTGAGTGTTACAAGCACATAAAAAAGACAAAAAAAGCACCTAAAAAGATAAACAATGGTACAAGAACAGTTTATTTGGATCTTGAAACTCATAATTGCAAGTAGATGGAAAATCTGTTTGGTACTTTTTATGAATTATTCATGAATTAATTACATTTGAACTTTGTCTGTGTAACAATTATTGTAAACTACTGGCCTAATACATAAATATTTAGAGTATACATATCATAAAAGCTTTGCATATACTGTGTAGGCCTATTTTTGCATGATTATTAAGAGTGTCTCTGTGGAGGTCATCAGAGAAGCAATTAGAAGTTTCCCTGAGGAAAGTCAGCAGGAGGGACAAAGACATATGGAGAGAGTTAGAAAGATCCAGACGCTTTTGTGCTTTATTCACCACTGCGACCTGGAAGGGAAATTGTTTACTTAGTTAAAATTGTTGAAACCTTCCCCAGCCTGCCAATATTCATGTCATAACATCACTGAAATGATGTCAAGCGTAAGGGAGGTTTGGGTGACCTTGTATTTTCCTGGAAAAGCACTGAATTGTGAGGTAACGGAGCGTCTTATTTAATTGGAGTAGGATCAGAACTGACACTGCAAACTTGCCTTGATAAGAAAAGAAAATCTAACTAAATAAATCCACCGCATCCACTTCCCCAGCAGAATTTCCCCTACAGCTCATCTATGGCGACATTAACCATGAAATTCAAGTCAATTTGGTCAACGGCCAGCAGATGGGCGACTGAAGGTGGTAATTATCTTTCATGACAAGTTTGCATATTTCCCTGCAAGCTCTAACAAGATGCTAAAGCTCTTTTGCTCAGAGACTCACTGAGGCGAGTTCACACTAACGTCACGTTAATTGGACATTACATTGGCTCATCATGACTGACCACTCAGGGTGTGTTTTATTTCACACATCCATTGTGCTGATGAAACTTGCAGTAGCCCAGCAAACCCTGGAGTATATTAATGTTTTCGAGGCCTTAGAATGTATTTGAAGTACAGATGCTGCTCATGAACGGTATGATGGCATAATCAGAAATTAATTTTGTGATTATTATTTACCACCTGCATTACTATGTATGATATTCTTTGAACACAAAAGTGGTTATTTAGTATTTACAGATTAGTGCTGCACCAAAAATAACATGAAATCAAAAAAGTATAGTCCATATGATTTGTGTGCTATATTCCAAGTTAAGTCATTTCTACCAAGATGCATGTGTCCATGACAGTCTGAGGTCAATGACAAGACCAATAACATGTAACAATATGTCAAACCTGATGCGGTGCGTCATAATTTGCCAAATTTATACTGAATGTGATTTAGACATTTTACTATAAAGATATTTGACTGGTTTTCACACACAAAATAAAATTATACGCATTTGGTCAAATGTAAATGATGGCAGTCTTTTCTGTTGTATGGCAGTCTTTCAAGACAGATGGTTTTCGTTCGCTGTTCCCATCACTTAGCTTGTGTTCCAGCTGCGTCGAGTTCATTGCACAAGAGGAATGTTGAGAAATGTTTGAAAACATGTCAGTTTATTGTAGGGATCTTTGCTGTGGTGGCAGAATCCCAAGTCGGCTGACTAATTTGCCATTGTTTTCTGATCTACCTGTTTCTGATTGGTTGTAATTTACTGTGACATGGATGGCTTGATGCAAATAACATCCAGTTGGAAACAGAACTAAATGCAAGTGCAAGAAGACCAGGATGACATATGCACAAATGTAGCACCTTTTTTAAAAGACCTGGATATAATTTTCTTAATTCAATTCCAAAAACAATGAAATTAATAATGTCAGTGATGACTATTAAGTTCAGATTTTTTTTATTTTATTTTTTTTTCACTCCACACAGTGAAATACTAAGGATGAAATAGAATAGATATCCCTATAGAACCAACAACAATGAGAAAGTAAATCTGACAAACCTTGTGAAGTTCCTTCCTGGCTGTGTTGCACCTGCCGTTCTTCATATCCTTCGGAATATTAGAAACGAGAGACTGAAGTTTATTTTTAACAAGGTCTGTGATCATTTCAGTTTGATCTTAACAGTTTGAGCAATACATTTAATCACAGATTGTTTTGTGATCCTGTCAAAATGTAATGTGACTTTGTAAAGTGGCTGTTATTGAAGCAAATTCTGACAGCAGCCAGCTTAATTTGAGTGAGAGTGTGAAATAGGTATGAAAAACTAAATTACAACTGTTCTAATGCAAAAATAAATAAATAGATAAAACCTTACTAGATATGTAAGGAATAATATAATAATAATAAATGCATTATATGACCTGTTTTAAGAAAAATAGCTGTGGTTTGACACTATTGTCTTCTTTTTATGCTTTCATCGGCTTTGTATTTATAGGTAGACCTCTTATATGCCATCTGAAATAGAATATGACAGTGTTGAAAAGTTGGGAGGAAAAAGAAAAGAAACAATCCCTGCATTACCACCATACCAAGTTGGGAAAAAAATGAATTATCCCTTTCAAATGAGTTTGTCGTATCTTATGTGTCAGCAGCGCATTATGTTGGAGAGAGCAGCTGTCAGAATGAGGCTCTATTGGGAAGAAAGCGGCAGGGATTGAATTACTTTCCTCTCTGAAGGCTGACTAAGAACATATCAACAGAAAAAAAAGAAGTTTTGACATGACAGTGTGAGATAACTGTGAAGCAGAGTTTCTGATACAGATATCTCATCCCTCTGTGAAATTTTCTGTATATTGGCAAAAATAATTTCGGTAACACTTTATTTTGATGGTCCCTTTTGAACATTCTGTTGACACTAAGTAATGTTGCAACTACATGTCAACAAACTCTCATAAGAGTATTAGTAAACTGTCTACTTCATATCTACTAACTCCTTATTGTGTTGGTCTCCCAACAGATATTCTACTGACTATAAGTAACTTTGCAAGAACGTGTCAACTTAATCTAACCCTAACCCTACCAGTCAACTAATACACTACTAACACTCTAATGAGAGTCAGTAGAAATGTAGGTGCAACATTACTTATAGCCAATAGAATGTGTTAAAGGGACCATCAAAATAAAGTGAAACCATAATTTCTAAGTAGACTGAAATTCATTGTTTTTTTTTAATAGATGTTTTAATATGAATAGATCAAGAAATCAAAGCACTGAGATCCATAAAGCGTTGCTGTATCTGCTTTCATCCTGGACCATCAAAACATCAGACTAGCCAATTATTTAAAATGTATTGTAGCAGAATGTTTTTTAATGTTTTATTTTTTATTTATTTTTATTTTTTATTGGTAACAGGAATAATTGTTCATTGTTCATGTATCAAGTTCATATTTTCCATGCCTCTAGTATCAACGATTGTGAAAATGATTGTTTTTAAATAGGTTTATTCGGTTTAGTATGTAGAGAGTCCTGCCAACACTCACATTATTGGTTGTGTTAGATAGTATTACTGTTTCAGGTTGGATAACTCACTTTTTGAGAGCATTTTAAAAGTATTTTATCTAGTGATGCACCAAAATAAAATAGTTTACTGAAACACCAAAACCAAAATTAGACTTATCACTTAGCGGGATTCCAAAATGGAAAATAAAGCTTATTTAATAATCAGTTAATTGATAAGATTTATTTAATTATCAAAAAAGAAGAAAAAAAAATCTATATATATATATACACACTTTGTACATAAGGCAGTTTTTATATAAACTTTTTAATGATATAATTGTTTCAACTCCAATTTGGAGTAAAAATGTAAACATTTAAATGGTGTCTAATCAATGCTTGTTTTCATGACAGATTTATACAAACATTAAATAATGAAGTTAAAATATAATTGTCACGAATCCAGTCTATGAACTTCCGTTCACTCACCAACATAGGTCATTCGCTCACCACATTGACACTTGCACTACACTAATGCTGCCTTCACGTGCTATCGGAAATGTCCTATTTCCCACTTATGAAGTTGTGATTACGAGCTGGTCGTATTCAAGTGCTTTAATGTCGGAAAGGATAAAATGTAGCATCCCATTGGTTGACAATCATATAAATATTCACCGCGCTATACATGCAGTTTGCTGACAATTCTGGAATTTCGGTCAAATACATGCTTATTTCCCTCCTTATGAAACATACAATACGCTTTGAATAACCGTTCATATCTAGCCTATAAATACACTACTTTAGCGACAAGAAAAAGGGATGTAGTTGTTGTGAGAACAGCATTGACGGCAGCAATGGTTGTCCCCTCCACCATGTTTAAAGTTTATGACCCGCCCAACTCGGAAACTCGGGTATCAAAATTATTTCCGAATTTCCCAGTAGTAAATACGACTTGAGAGGCCATTCACGTCCAATTTCCAATTAGGAAACTCGTATTTACGATAATTCCGATAGCACATAAAGGCAGCATAACTGTTGCATGTCACCCCGGACTACAATTCCCATCATCCATTGCACTGATGACACACACACAGCTGATTGCACTGATCACACAGCTGATTCCCATTACACACCTTACTCAAGCCATGGATAGCTTGCCCTAGGAATACTCTGTCTTGGCTGTGTTATACCTGTTTGCTGATGTTTTGACCCTGCCTATTTTTTTGACCACATCTTGGAATAAAGCTTGCAAATGTAGTTTTTTTAGTTCATTTTTTTCTAGAAAACTAACAAGCTATAAACATTAAATGTCTTTCCTGAGGTATATGTAACTGTCAGGGAGTCTCTGGCTGCGTTTACACTGCAAGACTTAATGCACAAATCCGATCATTTGACCATATCCGATTTTTTGGCCCGTCTATTTACATTCAATTTAGACAAGACTGGTATCCGATATCTGTGTTTACTTTAATTCCCGCCCAAAAGGATTGTCTGCAGTGATCACTTTACTATGCACATGGTAGACCCTCGGGTTTAAATGACCGTGCTATTAGAATTATTTAAATAATTCATGTCGAATGGCCATTATTATTTGCCAGCATGGACAACGGCTGTCATGGATGTTTTGCAGCACAAAATCTGACTGAACAGATAAAGACCGGAAAATAACGGTAATTTTAATTTGTTAGACTTATTTTATCTACTGCTCTTTAGAGGTAAATTCTTTAGAGAAATAAATATGATATTTATTGAAATAAATTTTACTGAATTAACGAGAGAGAGAGAGAGAGAGAGAGAGAGAGAAAGAGAACGAACAAACGAACTCATGCACCCACGTGCAAGCGAGGGAGTGATTGTGAAGCATTGTGAATTACAAATTTAATTACAAAATTTAATGACAAAAACTGCTCATTGTTATCACCTCATTGCTGAGAAATGTAATGTAGGTTTTAGCTTTTGTATTTTCAAAATTCACGGGGCAGGGGTTGAAAACCAGCTCCTGAATGTGCAATTTCTTACCTATAAAAATAAAATGTGAGCGCATACAGCACGCCAGTTTTTGTGTTTACATGTGTGCAACAAATTCCGATCTGTGTCAGATGTGAGCAAAAAATTTGATTTTTTGTGCCAGTGTAAACGCAACCTCTGTCACCAGTAACCAGCTCTGGACTCCATGTCCCAGAATCCTCCCTGGCTCACACCTGTTCTCAGTTACAATCACCGTCACCTAGAGTTCTAATCACCCGCACCTGCTGTCTTCAATCATGTCACCTACTTGAGCACGTTCCTTTCAATCACTCATTGTCTGGTCTACAGTTCACATCCCTGAACTCTAACCAGACTCTCTACGTGTAGCCTACTTACTTACTTACTCACCTCACCTCACAGCGAAACAAGAATCAAATTACTGCAAGCTAAGCCATTCAGAAATGGTCTCACAGTGTCATACTCACCTCTTGACTGCTCCTGCTTCTTCTTGGTTCATCAGCCAATAAATACCCCTGTTTGACCACTTACCTCTGTGTTCCTTGTCTGTGTCGTGACAGTAACATTATGTGTCATATTGTTTATACTGTACATTTTTGGTTTCAACCGGAAGTCTGATGATACACAGGGCAACTTTTTTTGGCACTTGGCCACTTTTCCATTGAGAGCGGCTTAAAAAATTTCTACCTGGATACTTTAGATCGGTCATGGGCCCTGTGTCTCACCTGGTTGTCCATTGACAGCAAGATTGCACACAAAGTTGTCCCGTGTATCATTATCCAAACAGTTTTGGAGATATTGTAAAATAATTTAACAATCCCTCTAAAGTAATTTAAAATAATTAATTCAACTGAAGTATTTACCTTAACAGGTTTACCTCCACTGAAGACCACACAAGCTAGGCAACCAATCAGGTCAGTCCTTTGCTTTCATTAAGTTAATGAATATTAATAAAACAAATTAAATTAACAGTCTGTCACATCTTATAAACACATGCAGAATAATGTAACATAGATTAGGCAGCCAATTACCTGTGGAATTCTGGGGCGGCCTCTTGTCCCCACGGGCTTATTAATGCTGTTTGCATCTATGAGGCACAACCAAACATATTAATGTTTGTAATAAACATCTGTAGCAAAGCAGGACTCTTTTCGTCTGTTGCTGCAGATCTCAAAGGTCTCGACCTCAGATTTCCTGGGGGCCGTTAGCAGGTGTTGTTCTCTATCAGGGGCCAGATGAATGGTGTTTTTACAACCTTGAATTTAATCTATATGCAGTTATTGGCACATTTAAGACTATTGATGCATGAACAGACACTTTCAGAGATGAGTGATGCATTCTGCTCTGCACATTTAGTGGAGTAATGATGCTTGTCATTTGTGTTTCTTGAGAACTGTGATTTTTCTCCTTGAAGATGAGCCCGGTCTCATGAAAATGCATATAAATAGTACACCAAATAAAAACGAAAACTTGTGGTATTGATACACAAAAATGGACCTTGACATATATATAAAACGAACGTGTTTGGCGTGCATATAATACACAGTTTTTGTGTGCATATGATACGAAATTTGTTGGCGTGCATATGATACGCAGTTTTTGCCACAGCCCTAATCCTACCCATCGCGTAGATATACACGCCAAAGTCCATTTTTGCATATTTGTACCACAAGTTTTTATTTGCCGTACTATTTATATGCACCTTCATGAGATCGGGCTGTGCAGATCAGGCAGGTAGCAGAGTCCAGACGGTCAAACGTTTTATATTGAAAGAATATAAAAATGCATGGCAATTAATTCACACACATGATATTTAAAAAGAATTAAAGGAAAAGTTCACCCAAAAATGAAATTTGCTGAAAATGTACTCACCCTTATGTCATTCAAGATGTAGATGAGCTTGTTTCTCATCCATCAAAACATTTTAACTTTAAAAAATACAGCTAAAAAGTCTGTAATATTGTTCTGTCACATCTGAATCAGGAGAGAAATATCCACAGATCAAACACTGTTTACAAACAAAAACAGACCAAATATGTTTGCTGCTAGAGGACAACAGAGAAGGGACTTTTTCACTGGAAGAAGTGTTATTATGGATTATGGAGTATTTTGACCAAAAGTGACAGTTAAAATTTATAAATGCATTAATAATGGATTTGTTTCTTACAAACATAAGAACTAAACATACTACACTTCAGGCAACTGCATTGATTATATTAGAAGAAATCACTTATTGGTCCCTATATAGTGCACTGCTGAAATCTGCTGAAACTTTACTGTGTTCATAATGCATAATGCTGTCCTCTGATGAAAAATAAGAAGAAAAAAAAGGATGTTTTGGAATGTAAACAATGCTTGATCTGTGAATACTACTTGTGGATTAATGTGATGTTTTTATGGACTCCCATTCTGACGGCACCCATTCACTGCAGAGGATCCATTGGTGAGCAAGTGATCCCCCCCCCCCCCCCCTATTTTTTTCTTCCCCAAATCGCCTGAGGGTGCATACATCAGCAGCAAGTTTTAATTTCTTGGGGTGAACTATTCCTTTAATCACAACAGCTCCTCAACTTTTCTAGAATTGTGTGTTTTAGGTCTGTAAGCCAAGCTCAGTTGTATATATTGAAGGTTTTGGTCATCTGTTTAAAATCTTGTATTTCAGATATGGATGCACAGTTGTGTTATGAATGTGTTTTTCAGTAGAATTCCTCAGTGTCAAGTTGCATAGCTGGTCGTTCTTAATCAAGCTGGAGAATAAGACACCAAGGGTCAATTTCAAAGATAATTGACTATGAGATAAATGCATGCTTATCTCACGCTCAAATTGATGTGAACATCTCTGTGCTGCAGTTTAAATGTTAGCCCCCAACTGCAATTAACATTAGTGCTAGAGTGCTGCTCAAATGCGTAATTGACATAAACATGGCAGGTTTTACATGTCAGCTCAACCGTTTGGCACATTGCAGATTTTTTAATTGCAGCGCTTGTAAGGCAGTGCTGTGTTAATATTGCTCAAATATTCTTTTTAAAGTTAAAATAATGTCCCTTTTACTGTGACATTGACAGAACGCTCAGCATTCAAAGCATAACAACAATGTCAATTGCTATATTTGCATGCTGAATTCCAAATAATCTTTCATCTGTTTAAAAACTGAAATGTGATTGCTCTATTTCTAAAAAGAATAAAATTAATTAAAAACAGAAAATGAATCATTAAATGTATCAGATTAACCATACACATTTACAAAGACATGTTTTATTTATTTATTTGCTTTCAAGCATTGTAATTTTCTTTTGAAATTACAAATCTTAATTAATAAAATGTGTATTCTTTAATATATATAAATATATATATTGCTATTCCAAAAGTAGTTGTATATTCAGCATGTATGTCCGTATTTAGATGCATCTTCTAATTATGCTAATTTCTGCATCATTAGCTCTATCTTTAAAGCTACTTATACACATTTTTTATGCATAAATTTTCATACAAAAGCATTGATGAGAAGGGGCTGGTCCTCTGGGAGAGTCTGCTGTCATGTGATAATATAATCTTGTACTACGAATAACAGCTGGAGGCAGGAATAAAGAAGGTTAAAGCCCCTATATAATCTGACATCTACAACAATTTGCAGAGAATTGTGGGAAGCCTTGGAGGTTGGTACAGTTTTTACCTGAGCAGCTTCAGTAAAGCTGTGATAACAGCAGTGTCTTCTCTATGCCCTCAAGTCACTATTACTTATCATTTTTGTCATATACTTATTTATATATTTGTATTTATATATTTATTAATGTAATTTAAAGTCAAACTAATTGCTCTGTGGTAAGTGAATATGAAACATTCTTCTATTTTTATAGATAAAAACAGTTTTTTTGTTTTTTTTTTAATGGTAGCATCTCTTTTTTTTTGGGGGGGGGGGGGTGTACATGAAGAATATATTGATGTTCTCCACACAGTCTATAAATTCAAACATTATTTTAGATGTTTATATTTATATGTGAGTGGTGTTTGCCACTGTAAAACTCCACCACAGCGCTGTGGTGTTGTTGATATTGTGGGTGTAGTTTTTCTGGGTCAGTGGTGAACAGTAATGAAGTTCTTTTGCTTTGGTACTCTACTTAAGAACAGTTTTCAAGTATCTGTACTATATCGGATAATTTTTATTTTGAGAAACGTTTACACTGTAAAAAGTGCTAAGTTGACTTAACTTTAACATTTTTTTTGAGGAAACTCGTTGCCTTAAAATTTCTAAGTAAATGATAATTAAAAAAATAAGTTAAGTGAATTGTCAAGTTAAAGTTTTTTAAGTCAACTTAGCACTTTTTACAGTGTACTTCACTACATTCCAAAGCATACTTTTTACTTCACTAGACTTCTTTAAAAAAATTGTCATTCCTCATTATTTTGAACTGGAGAAATCATCACCACCACGAGACATGATAGAAGTGAACAAGCGGATTCTTTTCAATGAACCTGTTAGATCAGATCGCAGATGGTTCATTTGGGAATTGGACTGATCAGATTGCAGCTTTTCTCGAATCAACAGCTCCCTGATTCAAATGATTTGGTCAGGGTGAGTCTCCAGTAAATGAAAAATCGTATTTAGGTCACAACTGTCAGGTGTGTGTACTAAATCTGATGTAAATGTTGAGCTATTTAAGACAACTTAATGAAAATCTTGAATGCGAATATGTCCACATTTCTGTATCACTGCCAGTCGCATAGGTTTTAGGCAAAAATGAAACATAAAATTAAAACAACAAATTAATGCCCATGCATCTTCCCTGTTGCTGTTACAGCTTCTGATAATTTTCAAACTAGTATGAATTTAAAATTGTATTCTAAGTTATGTCCGTTTTTACAGTATATTGGTAGTCAACACATTTTGTTTTTCCTCATTTTTAAATATGTTTTAAATGGTATGACGTATGAGTAACCGAAATTGACTATTCTATTATTTATATATATATATATATATATATATATAAATAAATAAAAGTAATAATATATATATATATATATATATATATATATATATATATATAATAGTAAAAGTAAGTTAAAATGACGAAATAAACATTCATTGATCAGTACTTTTTACTTTTGCTCCTTAAAAATCCAATACTTTTGTACTTTTACTCAAGTAAAATTGAAAAGGAGTACTGAATAATTTTACTGGAGTGATATTTTATTAGGGTATCTGTACTTTTACTCAAATTCATGTTTTGTGTACTACGGCCACCACTGTTCCGGGGTGCGTTTCCCAAAAGCAACTATAGTATCACACTATCCACATTTCATAATAACGATAGACGCAGATTTGGTTAATCTTTACGGTTTTATTTTTAATTTGCATTCATTTCATTCCATAAGTGACTAGTTTGGGTGCACACTTTCTAGTTATTGATGGTATGCTTTGTTAACATTTATTTCTTTTGAGTTAATTTGCCTACGAGCGGAAGGCGGGCACTGTCTGGGTGCTGTGCTGTCTTCCGGTGGTGGTCCGTGTTCATAAAGGACTGGTTGGCGTCAGTTGCCACCATTTTGTTCCGCTGGATCAATCCATCCTGTAAACTAGCTGGGGGGGGGGGGGGGGGGGGAGTTATTTGTTTATTTACCTATTGTTGTTTACTATAATTGTGTATTAATTTGTTGTTTATGATCCATTTCTTTATCTTAAGTTAATTATTGGACGTTGTTTAGTGATGTCTGTAGTATTCCCTGTGTGTGTGTGTGTGTGTGTGTGTGTGTGTGTGTGTGTGTGTGTGTGTGTGTGTGTGTGTGTGTGTGTGTGTGTGTGTGTGTGTGTGTGTGTGTGTGTGAGTGAGTGTGTAATGGACTAGTCCTTTGTGTATAAAAGTTCCCTACATGTGTTGCTGGAGAAGACACAGTTTTCCTTCGTCTGTTTGTTTTGTTATTTTGTTTGATTGTTAAGTTTGGTTCTGTTCAGTTGACCATTTTTATGGGCCCAGACCTGTCTTTATTTTCTTTATTTCCATTTAGTTTCTAAGTGATTTAATTTGTGACTTTGTTTGCATTGAATAAATTATTCTTTTTGTTTGGAAATCCTGCGTTCTTGCCTTTGACTGCTCGGTCCCTCACAGAACTAATGACCATGGTTAGCTAACAATGCTTTTGGGAAACACACCCCTGGGTGGTTGCTTACCGGTCCATGTCAACAGAGCCTAGTTTCTATATGGGTTCCTTCCTCAAGGGATTTTTGTTCTCGGTCTTCATCGTCTGTGAAAGAAAAAATATACGTGTTTTTTTTCTTCGAGAAGTTAACGCACATCACTTCAACAAAGAGCCACACGATTTAAGATGTCATTCATATCTAGGCTGATTAAATGTCAAAGTTCAGTACATAGGGTCGAGTGTTTGTACAACTGTCTAATATTAGCAATGCTTGCCTTAGCACCATTAATTATTTTATCTTATGTGACATTTTTGTCTGAATACAATGGCCATATTTTGGCTCCTTGAACAGTGCCATACAAAAGAGCATCATTTTCATTCAGTGAAGATTGTATCAGAGCACATAGAGAGTCTCGCCTTCGCTGACACCCTCTTGCTATTTGAAAATCACCAAGCAATTTTGTTTCGTACCTTCAAGTGAACAACGAGCATGTGATTATACTTCAGCCTGAACTCTAGTAGTCAGGACATCAACTTAATGGTTTATAGTATATACACACACACACACACACACACACACACACACACACACTTTCACTATCAGAAACAGCCCTGCAGGTCTTTGAGGGAAAAAGACTGTGATTGATGTCTGTAACTGTCATCACACATTTACAAGCTTGGGGGTTCCCAAATAAGAAGCAATGCCTTATGGGTAGTTTGCCTTGCCACATTGATCACTGACTAATCACAGAAGCACCCACTGAGACGTATGTCCCCCACAACCAGCCTTAAACACTTTCTGAGGACAGAAATGAGCAATGCTGATTTAAAGCGATAGATAGTGCAGATAGATAGAACCTGTATGACTGTTTTTCTTTTGTTTGTTTATGCAGTAATCAAAGGAGTCCAGTGTTGTTACCCAATGTTCTTTAAATATCTTTTGTGTTCTGCAGACGAAAGAAAGGGATACAGAATTGAGATGACATGAGTAAATGATGACAGAAATTTGAGGCGAACTGTCTCTTTAAGGACTTGGACAGAACACAATTGTGCGCTGTATGCATACATTATGTGTGCATACCTTAGTTGGACAGGAGACAGTTTTGCTCTGTTTGCATAAATAGTCCTTGAAATGTGATTTTTGTAATTACTCTAATTATTAAAAAATGTAATAAGTTAATATTTTCGTATGTATCATCCATTTTCAAAAATCCAAATAGAAGCACACTGTGATGTCATTGACTTAGAAGAACAGATATTAACATGTTCAAATGTAAGTACATCTTGATAACACACATGCGGTTTATTATTAATTCATTATTAATTTCGTAAATATTAAAATATTTTATTTTATTTTATTGTTATTTTGTTACATGAGGTTGTGTAAATAATTATAGGATTTTCATTTTTGGGTGAATTATCCATTTAAGGACTTAAACATACAGTATATAGTTGTGCTCAGTATGCAATATCTTTGTAAAAATTGTCATTATTAATTATGCACAAATTTAATAAATGTACATTTTAGCACATAGCATACACATTTAATCAAAACATTTATTTATTTATTTATGTGAAGATCTGAATGAAAAACATACAGTGATGTATAAAAAACAGATCTTATCACATTAATCGTATTTTGTTGCATTAGAATTAGTGTTGTCAATCGATAACAGATTAATCACATTTTTTTGTAATGAATCGTGTTTAATCACATAACAATATAATACATTTATAATGCACTGATGTTTCTACTGAATGCATATTTTTCCCTCAATTTTAGCCAATAATTATAACCATTTTAATTGGAAGCTATTTATTTATTTACATTTAATAGGCTTTAAAACATATAACAACATATAAGTGAACTTAAAACAAAACTTTGCAAAACTTAAAATTTCTTTTTTGCATCTTATTGTGCTTGATAATGTGTTCATATAGTGTACTGTAATGCAGGAAAAAAAGTATGCAGAGTTAATTGTGTTAAATATTTTTGACGCGTTAAAGTGAAAAAAAAAAATCTCACAATTAACACATTCATTTTGACAGCCATAATTAAAACAGGTCTTTCTGTACTCATCTGAATAGCTTTGACATTTTATATTTAGGACTGGTTAAACAGTAAACATTAAATACAGTATAAAATGCATGCATGCATGCAAAAAGAAAAACAAACAAACAAACAAAAAAAACTATTCAATCTATGACCTGAATTGTGAGAATAATATAGTGAAATGTGTGTGCAGCTGTTGTTGTACCTCTGTGTGGACTTTACAGAGGACATTAATTCTATTATGGCTGTGTCCTTAGGCCCAACACTATAATTTTATTGTAGAAGAGGAGAACAACTTCATCATTTACTTCAATTATTGCAGAAAAATTGTCAGTATGCTGCGAAATGAGACAACGTGCAGTCATAAATCAAAAGTGCATAACAGATTCCCCACTGAGACTCATTCTCCTTATGTGGCAAACATCCTGTAAAACACACAGGCACACACACACACAGTTTTTTTTTTTTTTTTTTTTTTTGTTGTTGTTGTTGTTTTTTTTTTTTCCTGTTTAATTGTCTGTCAAACACATATACAGACACACAATCTACTGCAAATCACTTTACATGCCAGATAAGAGAAATCCAACATTTTTGTAGAGATGTGAATGCAAATTTGTCCTGGAACTGAGAGACAGTCCTCATGTCAAATATGTCAGATATCAGTTTTTCTCCCAAAAGAAATTAAAAATGTTTTACCTTTTTTTTTTTCATGTGCATATTTTCAAGATGGGGAATATGCATTCCTCATCTTGGCTGTCTATGCATTACAAAGATGCAGAAGGCTTAGTGGGAAAAAAAGTAAACAGTGCATCATTTGTCTTTCATCGTCAAATTTAATTACAAACATTACCTCAGTATTTATTATGCGAGACAGATGCTGTGCTGTATGCTTTTCCACTCTTGTTTAAGTTTTAATAAATGCAAGACTTTGATGAAATGTTAGTGGGTTTGTCATGTGGAGTGTGAGCGTGTGCTGCCAGTCCGAATCCAGGTAAAGGCTTCTGCTGTTATGCCTGTGAGCAAACTCTTAAACGCTCTACTCAGAAAAAAACCAATAGGTGTTCCGGAACACAACCGCTTCAATCTTTCTCCTCTGCCTAGACCCTCAGGCTCGCCTTCGAAATCAGAAATAGTTTTCAATCAGTCTGCCAAAAAGAAGGTGATGGGAAGATGGAAGCTGTCAGGGTCATCTTATCTTGATAAAACGATGTCCTTTGGTAAGAAAGTTAAAATTATGGCCTCCCTGCTGTATACGAATGATTAAACAGCACTGGAATCTAGTATGTGAAGGAATATAAATCAGTAAACAATTTACAGTGTGAACAATTATACAGTTTAAGTAAACAAGGCCCTGTGGGGCTATTAATAATAGTGAATTTACCAACTTTTTGAAACATGTCTCCTACTGAGACTTTACGTTTATGTACATTTTGGATTTTTTTATTTTATTTTATTTTATTTTTTACAATTTTTTTTAGATTTACAGTAGTCAAAATTTGAAGTGGATCAAAAAAGTTTAGCAAAGTTGTCCTAAGACAAGAACACATTTTGGTTTTAGGTTTTAATTTTGATGAAAGGTTTTGATCCACTTCACATGTTGACTACTGTAGGATTATTATTATTTTTTTCTGCATCCATTTTTCAAATCAGTCCTATAATTATTTTTATTTTATTTTATTTCATTTTATTTTTCAAGTCTTTACTATGTAGGGTCACTTTTTTTATTTTATTTTATCTTTATTTTATTTGTAGTTTATTCTGCATCCATTTTTCAAACCACTCCTATAATTATTTTTATTTTATTTTATTTCATTTTATTTTTCAAGTCTTTACTATGTAGGGTCACTTTTTTTATTTTATTTTATCTTTATTTTATTTTTAGTTTATTCTGAATACATTTTTCAGATGACCCTTAAATATTTTGTTTTACTTCGTTTTATTTTGAATAAAGCTTGAATAAAGCAGTCCAGTGCTGAGTGACATGTGTCTACATGCTGTTTTGCTCAATGTAAAAGCAGCTAAGCAAACAGCTGGAAATTAGGCTTCCGAAGGGACATTCAGAATGTGTTTTTAATATACGTGACATTGGGTGAAGCGTTAAGCAGTCTGAAAAATAGCCATAATAAGAGCTTATAGCTTGAGGGTTGAAAGCAAAACACACACACACACACAGTCACGTTCACAGTCTCCACATGAGTGTTGATATCATTAAACTGATTAAATCCATATAGGATACCATAGGATAAAGAAAGGAACATCAGGGAAAATAAACATTGTTTGTTTGCGCTGTAATTCAGATATGCTTTTGTCCTTCAGCTATGTCTCAGCAGAAGTTTGTGAGGCAGTTTTATGTATTGTGACAGATTTAAAGCTGTGTAGACATTTTGTATGTGTTTGTGCACATTTATATTGCCTTATGGAAAACCAACGTGATGTACTTTGACAGCTTACAAACACAAACAAGAATTTTCGAATTCAATATTTGTGTCACCTCAACATTAGTATCCTTCATTTATTTGTTATCCCTCGTTTATTAATATTTGTTAATGAGGTGTTGCTCTTTTGGAATTTGCAATGTTTGAAGTATTGGATGAACTAGACTTACTGCTGCATAAATACACTGAACAAAATTATAAACGCAACACTTTTGTTTTTGCCCCCATTTTTCATGAGCTGAACTCAAAGATCTAAGACTTTTTCTATGTACATAAAAGGCCTATTTCTCTCAAATATTGTTCACAAATATGTCTAAATCTGTGTTAGTGAGCACTTCTCCTTTGCCGAGATACTCCATCCACCTCACAGGTGTGGCATATCAAGATGCTGATTAGACAGCATGATTATTGCACAGGTGTGCCTTAGGCTGGCCACTATAAAAGGCCACTCTAAAATGTGCAGTTTTACAGAATCTGGTGTGACCACCATTTGCCTCACGCAGTGCAACACATCTCCTTTGCATAGAGTTGATCAGGTTGTTGACTGTGGCCAGGGGGATGTTGGTCCACTCCTCTTCAATGGCTGTGGGAAGTTGTTGGATATTGGCAGGAACTGGAACACGCTGTCGTATACGCCGATCCAGAGCATCCCAAACATGCTCAATGGGAGACATATCCGGTGAGTATGCTGGCCATGCAAGAACTGGGATGTTTTCAGTTTCCAGTGTACAGATCCTTGCAACATGGGGCCGTGCATTATCATGCTGCAACATGAGGTGATGATCGTGGATGAATGGCACAACAATGGGCCTCAGTCACAGTATCTCTGTGTATTCAAAATGCCATCAATAAAATGCACCTGTGTTCATTGTCCATAACATACGCCTGCCCATACCATAACCCCACCGCCACCATGGGCCACTCGATCCACAACGTTGACATCAGCAAACCGCTCACCCACATGACGCCATACACGCTGTCTGCCATCTGCCCTGTACAGTGAAAACTGGGATTCATCTGTGAAGAGAACACCTCTCCAAAGTGCCAGACGCCATCGAATGTGAGCATTTGCCCACTCAAGTCGGTTACAATGAGGAACTGCAGTCAGGTCGAGACCCCGATGACGACGAGCATGCAGATGAGCTTCCCTGAGACGGTTTCTGACAGTTTGTGCAGAAATTCTTTTGTTATGCAAACCAATTGTTGCAGCAGCTGTCCGGGTGGCTGGTCTCAGACGATCTTGGAGGTGAAGATGCTGGATGTGGAGGTCCTGGGCTGGTGTGGTTACACGTGGTCTGCGGTTGTGAGGCCGGTTGGATGTACTGCCACATTCTCTGAAACGCCTTTGGAGATGGTTTATGGTAGAGAAATTAACATTCAGTTCACGGGCAACAGCTCTGGTGGACATTCCTGCAGTCAGCATGCCCATTGCACGCTCCCTCAAAACTTGCGACATCTGTGGCATTGTGCTGTGTGATAAAACTGCATATTTTAGAGTGGCCTTTTATTGTGGCCAGCCTAAGGCACACCTGTGCAATAATCATGCTGTCTAATCAGCATCTTGATATGCCACACCTGTGAGGTGGATGGAGTATCTCGGCAAAGGAGAAGTGCTCACTAACACAGATTTAGACAGATTTGTGAACAATATTTGAGAGAAATAGGCCTTTTGTGTACATAGAAAAAGTCTTGCCTTTATAATTTTGTTCAGTGTAATATGAAGACACATAGAATGTGAAAATATATATTAAGACAAACACAATACATTTGGTTAGTTTTATGTGGGTGTTTCAACTTTAATTTAGAAAGCAAGTGATCTTTTCACACCCTCAGTAGTTTTTTTTTCCATGTGTCTTCCAACAATATACAACATGTAGTTGTTTTGTTTCATCCTGTGATGGAAATTACAATTTAAACTTTATCTTTGACTAATGAACTATTTTGTGCTTTGTAAATGCACACAATTATATAACATTTTAACATGTTTTTCATAGACTTGCCAAAATTCAGTTGTCTTGCATTAAAAATTTATTTCTTTTAGTGTATTATATATTGTTACAAATGTTACATTTATATGGTATATTAGTATATTTTTGTGTATACTGTATATTTGTCTTGTGTGATATTTGTCTCATTGGTAAATAAATTATATGCGTGTGTGTGTGTGCATGTGTATGTATATAATTATCCATATTATCCATAATTCAATTAATTAATTAAAAAAAAAAGTATGTATTTTACATTTTTATGCATTTGTAATGCAATGCTTATAGGTATAATGCTCTAATTTTGTCATTATCCACCATATTTGGAGTTTGTTGAAGTGCAGTGATCTTTCTTAGTGTTCTGTGTTTGTCTAACAAACGTTCTGACATTCTTCAAAGGATCTCAGAGTTCAAACGTCCATGATCCTGGTTTCCTGTAAACCCCTGCTGTCCCGAATCAATACCGCTCTTATTTAACGAGTTAAATCCCTGTTAGAGGATTTAGCCATGTAAAGGCGGTGGTTACTCTTTGACAGCTCAGCGTCTTGGTTTGGAGTCTCGTAATGAATGGGGGAATCCGGTTGAAGGGCAGCATGTTTACTATGGCTGCTGATGACAGGAAGCGTCCATCCAGCAGTCAGCTGCACTTCCTCTAATGAGATGACAGGTGTAATGTTTGCTCTTCGATTGCTGCTCTGGTTTGAAGGGTCAGGTGTGTTTACCGCTCACACCAGTGACCTTAATAAGTAAGGCTAAAGAGTTGACCCTGAATTTTATGCTGCATATATTGAAAAGGTCACTGCTGTAGGAAGCTCTGTGTATGCATGTGTGTGCAGAGATTTGTTTCCATCAGAGCTTCATCATTTCATTGCATATAGACACATTAAAACCTGGCAAGATAGGCTTTTAATAAACTCAGTTGTCTATGTAGTAGAAAGTTTTTATGTAGTGTTGCATGACTACATAAAGTATAGAGAAACCTTAACATCCATAATGCACTGGGCTCAGGTTTTTCATTTCCATTTTTTTTTTTTTTTTTTTTAACAAAAGCCCTGCAGCTGTCAAATGTTTTGCTGTCAAATAAACAGAAATATCTGGGTGCAGGTAACATATGGAGAAAGAGTGCATATTGTAAATTTACATACTGCATATTACCAACATTGTAAAAATACAAATTTTGGTGAAAATCAGTGAACTGTCCTTTATGTGCAGTTATTGATAACTGAAGTTAATTTTGTACACAAATATAAGTATTCTATGTATTTTATTTTATTTTACTTTATTTTATAGGAAAAGAAGCCATAATTTGAAGACTTTTTGTTTGTTTAATATATCTTTCTTAAGTAGTGATAATAAAGAATATGTTTGACTGGTAATGTGATGCTAAATGTGATGCAGATACAAAATGTTTTACTGTATATAAGCATTATTTTAAAAGCAAAGGTATTGCCTTCCAGAGTGTCAAAATATATATTAGAAAAAATGAAATCTATTTAGGCAATATTAATATAAGACCTTTTTTATATTTTTTAAACCACAACCATTAAAATATTTTATTTATTTAAAGTACTAGTCGTTATTTCAAGACCATTGTCTGTCTGTCTGTCCGTCTGTCTGTCTGTCTATCTATTTATTTATTGACAACTACAACATTTTTAATTGGTGTCATGCTGGTGGCTAAATTCTAAAGTTAATTAAGTAAAAAATACTAAATATACAGTATGTACTGTATATAAATAAATATGCTAAATATACTATTGATACATGATTTTCTGGAATACTTGACTGTGATTAATTAGTTGTGGCATTGTGTGATCAGTAACTTAAACAGCTGCATGATGAAAGTCTCTGATGGAAGTACAGTAAGGAAACTTTTTTTTTTTTTTTTTGCAGTTACATGTATATTTCTGATTTATATGCACTTTTCAAAAAAATTAAAAATAAATAAATAATGTAGCATGTGATTCTTCAAATAAATGTTTTTAAACACACATACACAATAATAATCCTTCAATCTAACATGCATCCCAGTCTACTCCATCTCTATCCATTCCGCTCCATCAGTCAATTCATAATTCTGATTCTTGTCTTGGCACCACAATGATATCCATGACATTTTCTGTCACTAGTGATTTGAATGCAAACCCTCATCTGAAGTCCAGAGGCTGGACAAGGAATAAATTTGAGCTGCCAGACTTCTGAAAAAAAAAAAAAAAAAACTTTTTCAATTCCTACTTGCTACTTAGCTAACAGTACTTTATCCAGATTGGCAACAAAACTGCTCCTCACCTCCTCTTCTGTGGTCATGGAGTGAGCTCAACTCCACAATAAGGTTCTGACCTTTCCGGAAATTATCCCAGAGCCCCTCCAACACCCCTGATTACTTCAGCTCTTGTTCAGACCTTGTTTGACCCCCTGGTTTCCAGAGCTGGAGGGCTTTAAGGATTGTTTCTAGATCTAGAGCAGGTGATAGAGGACTTTCCTGACTGCTCTTATCTTTTTTTTTTTTTTTATGTATTATTTAAAATGAGCTGTGTGTGAAGAGAGAAATATATATATATATATATATTGTTTATGAAAATAGTCATCATAAAGAGTAAGTATATCCTGGAAATAATATTACTTTTATTTATGTATGTGTGTGTCCATCCATCCATCCATTGTCAGGAAAACATTAATTTTATTTTATTATTTTATTTTGCCCATGTGTTTACCCCCCAGATGAATGAATGAATGAAATAATAATAATAAAAAGTAATAAAATGATTATTGGATTTATTTATCTATTTTGTATTTTATTTTGTTTACTCTGATGCCCAGGTTGTTTTCAGAAATGTTGTTATTTTATTTTCTATGTTACAATACAATACAAGTTTCAAAGCGTATTTGCTTTATTTAACGGTGCTCTCGTATTGGTTGAAGTATAGTATATGTCCTGTATGTATGGATCAGTTGCTGCTAATTTTTTTTTTTTTTTTCTGACCTGCATTATGAATATGAATGATACTGAATATCCAAATCTTTCCACTTTTTCCAAAAACTCAGGATAAACCCATTTCATGTACTTGACCTACATCCATCTTGTGATAAGAAGTAACAAACCAAGATTAAACTTAAGAAGACGATTAGAAAGAAGAAGATGAATTATTTAATCATGTTATTTGTAGTGCACATAGAGACATGGCACAAAAATCATGTCAGTCTTAAATTAAATTTTAAGAAAGTGATCTAAATGTCAAACAAAATGACAGAGTGACTTGCTGAAAGAGTCTTACCTCATGTGGAAGCTGACAGCAGCTCACAGACCTGAGGTTTCTCCAAACTCTTTTTGTAGTCTGTGTAGACAGCTCATCAGATTAGTGACAAAGCCAAAATGTACACTGTAAAAAAAAAAAAAACATTAAAAAAACGGTCAAATGACTGGCAGCCAAACAAAAACCCTGAAGTTTCAATAAAGTACCTTAATTGAAATAAAGTGCAAAAACAATAATTTTACAGAAATTTTCATTAAAGGTAAAAAAAAAAATTTTATTTTAGAGATTTTTCTTGTTTCAATTATGATATTTTACTTTAATTTTACAGTTTTTGTTTGGCAGCCAGTCATTTGACCGTTTTGTAACAGACTTTTTTTTTACATTATTACAATGAAAGCACTAAATGTTCTACAGAGAAACACTGTTATTTTACCAATCATTACAATCAAGAACCTTCAATAAAGTGTCACAGCATGCTCAAGATGGAAAATTCAGTTTTATTTATAAGACAAAATACAAAGTCTTTACAAATGCCATATGAAATTAAAATTTTACATTTTTTTTTTTTAAAGAAATACAGCACAATTACATTTAAAATACTGTACTGATGAAAAACAGAACAGTTTCATAAAAATGAATTAAATATATTCAACTTAAAGGACAAGTTCACTTCCAGAATAAATATTTCCTGATAATTCACTCACCTCCATGTAATCCAAGATGTTTGTGTCTTTCTTTGCTCAGTCAAAAAGAAATTAGGAGCGCTTGTCGTCCTAATTTTAAAAAAATAAGGAGGACCTTCTAATCAATAATAAAAAATTCTGATAAAAAAATTAGCCTTCTTATTACGAGGGAGTTATTTTTACCTTTGTAAATGCATTTTTCTAATTTTATTAAATGTATGCAGTGTTTCCTCTAGGATTTTTTTCCAGCTGTGGTGGCAGGACTGTTTCCCATGGACCACGCTCCCTCCCCACCCAACAATCACCTGCACTCAGAATTGAATTTATATTAACTAAAAAAGACAAGTAAATAATAAAATAAGAACAAATAAATTAATGACAATCAGTGGCACAAGCAAAAAACAATAACAAGACACAAATTAAAGTCTTCACTGTATAATGAAAGACAGCAGCAGGTTTATTTTGGCTGCTGTCTCTTTAAGACCTCATGCATGGCTCTAATGTTACACATGGCTCTATGCCAACTTTTCTTTTTAGGAGCTCTTTTCCTCCTAATTTAATTTGTACTACAGAGGTGGCACAGAAGAACACAAAAGTGGCTTGTAGGTACATTTTCAGAAGTTTAATGAGGCTCAGAGGTGGCATGAGTGCAATTAAATTCATAGATTCATGTGGAGATTAATGTTTTAAATATAAAATTTTGAATACAGAGATATTAAATGATTTAAATAACTGAAATTATACAGTAGCCCCTCAACTGAAACCGCCAGCAGGTGGCAGCAAGTCACTGATTTTATCACTGAATCATTCATTCAATTGATTCATTTGAACTGCTGATTCATTCAGGGATGAAGCAAGTGACTGTCTTATGAATGGGTAATCATGAATCACCGACTCACTAGATTCGTTCAAAAACTTTAATGCCTGAGAACAAAGACAGGTTAAATACATTTTGCGATTTTCTCTTTAGTATTTTGTTGTTTGATTAAAATTATGGCCGAGTGCAGGTAAGGTTAGGCTAAATTATACTGCTGTCACTTTAAGAACAAAATGCACAGATTCAGTATACTGACAGGTCACCGGGTTTCCACCTGAATGTTTATCTTAACTCCAGACATTAGCGACTGTGTTTAAGTTGAGTAAATTTTGAGATGACTGTCTGTATTTGACCATTCAAGTGAGGGTTTTCTGTTAACAGTATTAGCTCATACGAACAAAGTAACTGGTCGGACAATTGTCCGACGGATATTAAGATATGATCGCGATTAGCATCTCACTGCAATGCGCAGTATCTTGATGTAACTATATAACATTAGGCTGTACATTAATAAAAGGTACTTTTGCAGTTTGCATGTCTGTTAGCTGCTGGTAGAAGTCTGTGAACAGTTTATCAATTCAGTATTTTCCAGTTGAAGTATAATTTGTAATACAATTAATTTGAGCATAACCAATGAATAGTTTACA
This sequence comes from Acrossocheilus fasciatus, assembly GCA_036784905.1. Lineage (NCBI taxonomy): Eukaryota > Metazoa > Chordata > Actinopteri > Cypriniformes > Cyprinidae > Acrossocheilus > Acrossocheilus fasciatus. The sequence continues at coordinate 38,559,636 of CM071942.1, read as the reverse complement.
GCATTTTATATTGTTGTTCGACAATGTATTTTTTGCTTTGCCCCGAAATGCGACACATGTCTTCGGGTGGAAGATGCTCGTTTTATCGCTTTCCTGATGCGGAGTTCGTACCATAAGGTAAACTCACATTACGATTATTACATGTAAGCATCACATTTACCGGCTTTACGTGGTGAAAGTGAAACTTTAATGATATAGTGCTTAAAGCCACATTAAAATTAAATATTTACAGCCACATGAAGCTGTTAGAAAACATAGATTAAGGATTTCCTTGAAACAAGGATAAAATAACATTTTGTGTACCCACCCTAACAAAACTTTATTCACTAAAATAAGTTTAATCTTACCATATCCAAAAACTCGATCACTCTGCTGTTATTTAAAAGATTAAATACGCGGGCATACGTTTTTAATTAAAATATTCATATTAATCAAGGATTTATTGACTTTTAATACACTTTATTTCAAAATGTACAGAAATACGTGCTTTAAATGTCCTTTAGTCATGATTATTTCATTTATTCATTACTAATGTCTCATTTCAGTTTTAGTTTGGCTCTAGTTTTGTATTTATTCCAGTTTATATGAAAAGGTTCATGATGTAGCGTGGATTAAATTCATATACAGAGTAATTCCTTTTCACTGAACATGTTAAAAATAAGTTTGATAAAGTTGTCGGGAGCGCGGTGGTGGTGACGCTGAAGGCGAGCGACCGTGGTGCTGTAGTTCGTTTACAGCGAAAGTTTAGCTTTTTAGTTCTGGTGCTTTTATTTAGGCATCAAAATTATTTTATTTTATTATTATTTTATATTATTTTGTGAAGATTATCTTGATGGACAAAACGTGTAAGTTTCATGAACTATGATGGAACACAGAGTTTATTTTTATGCGATAATCCAAAAGCCTATGGAAATATCCCATTGGCTTTTTGTCGAGGAACCAGTTTCATGCTAACAGCCGATCCGCCTACAAAGTGACGTCATAGCTCCCCCACTCTATAGCGTTGCAACTATGAAACACCCCCCCCCCCCCCATAAAAACCTTATTAAGATTACAGTTAACGTAATTAAAATACCTTAATTAAAGATTACAAATATGTATTTTTATTTGTTTCTTTTTATTTGTAGGCTGTTGCATTTAATTAATTGATCAAATGGTGATTCAACATTTGCTGTTAAGAAGTTTTACAACAAGTTTTACGGCAGCGATATCAAACGCTCATTGGCTCTCGCCGGTTTCGTCATAGATTGCGACATGCCATGTACATAAACCTTTAATATAATGAACTACGTACATTTTTTAATTGCAGATTATTTTTGTAATTTTACGTAAATTTGTACACAATTTAATAAAACTGAAAAAAATACTGAATAAATAATCAAATATATATATATATATATATATATATATATATATATATATATATATATATATATATATATATATATATATATATATATATATAAAGAATCAGTGTAATTTGTCATTAATGGAATAATACTTAAAATAGCAATCAAGTTGTTAATTTACAGATATTGTTTGTAATTTTACAGAGTTTGAACATAATTTAAAATAACAAAAAATACTGTGAAAATAATACAGTAATTTTCCTGTATAAAAAAGAAAAAAAAAATACTGTAATTTGTCTTTAATGATATAGTACCTAAAATAACAGTCAAGTTGTTAATTTACAGATATTGTTTGTAATTATACTAAGTTCTGAATGTAATTTGAAATAACAGATAACTACTGTAAAAAAATAGAGTTATAATCTGTAAAATTAGGTTTTTACAGTGTAGATGATGCCTTCATTAAAAACATATACCCTTTTCTGCTTCAGGACCTCTAATGAGATTTTATGTTTATTTTTGTAATGCCATGTGCATGACAAAAAGCATCTGCATAACTCATTGTTCATTTGTAGTTATTATGCACAAAAGCAGTACATTTTCCAAAAAAAAAAAAATGGACAATCACAAGACAATGAACTATTGATGAACCATTTCATTTCGTACTTTTCCACTACTAAACATAGATTTCAGTTCTATCAGATCAGCCTTCGATGTCATCTGATCTGATCTGATCTGATCTATGATGCTGACATGAGTAGAGAGGCTTGTGATCATGTTTTGTCTATCATTCAGAGAGATGAAATGGGGAATTATCAATCTGCTTGGACCATACGTAGAGGATCAACCATATTATTGGGGATAAGCCTCAGCTTTAAAGCTGCTTTTGATGCTTTCTGCAGAGCTCAAAGCACAAGCCATATGGTTTTAAATGATTTGTGGTCATTTTGGGGTAGTGTAAAGCTCAGGCCTTAATCTTTACTGTTTTCATGAAACAGTTCTTTCACTATTTCATATAAAAGTTATTTCACTATAATGCAGGAGATCTCTTGAATCACTAGTTTTGGTTTTATTTGTGTGTTTTATTTATATATAGTAACAGAAGAACCTGGCCTAATAAATGTCCTCATATAGGATAAGACCACATTAGTTGTATGAGCAACCAAGGCAATTTTTTATGGAAGTCTGTTTCCACCACGTAAAAAAAAAAAAGAGAGAGCGAGAAAAGAAAGATAATTGTGACTTTTGTATTTAGTTTTTTTTTTTTTTTTTGGTAATTATATATCTTGCTATTTGCACTTTGTTTCTTGCAATTCTGAGAAATAAGTCCATATTGTGTGATGTAAACTCAGAATTCAGAGAAAAAAAGTCAGAATTCCAAGATATAAATTCAGAATTCAGAAAAAAAATAAAAAAATCTGAATTTCACAATGTAAACTCAGAATTCAAAGAAAAAAACCTGAATTGTGCAATGTAAACTCAGAATTCAAAGAAAAAAACCTGAATTGTGCAATGTAAACTCAGAATTCAAAGAAAAAAACCTGAATTGTGCAATGTAAACTCAGAATTGAGAGAAACAAAGTTTGAATTGTGAGATATGAACTCATAATTTAAATTGCTCAAAGTTTAGATTGCCTTGTTAATTTTTTATCTCATGGAGGAAACAAACTTCCACACTTTTCTTTATAGTCATTTACCATAGTGTTGTCAGTGATGCTTAAAGCAAGCATTAATTTGCTATGCAATTCTCGCCTAGTTCTTTTTGTGGGTTTAAAAACCTGCTTCATCTATAATGGCAGAGAATATTTACTCTGCTATTTATTGCAATTATTTTAATACGGAATTGCAAACTATTTGACTCCAGACTGCACCGGCACCATAGGGTGGATTGAACATATACTGTAGCTGGTTTGCAATACTCCTCCATTCATGTCCAACACGTAATTATATAACATGTGAGCTATAAAATTGACAGCGTGGCTCTCCAGCATTGGCTTTTTGATCTTCGGTGGTGTTGAGTCTGAGGTACATAGTTTGACAATTACTAATCCATTTCATGCTGTCTCGTGAAAGGCCATCTCTTTGTTTTTTGTTGTCAATATTACACCTGTTTTCAGCATGATCTGATTGGCCAATCAATATTATAAATTACTTCTGGGAATTCTGTGCATCACACAAACCCCTTTGTAACACTAATTGATGTCATGTGTAAATGGCTAGCCGCAGGGAAATCATTCCATTGCTCAAAAAAAAAAAGAAAAGAAAAAAGAAAAAGAAAAAGCTATATATAAAAAAAGATCAAATAAATCACCTTTTTAAAAATGTTCATTATAGGCTATATATTTTATTTATGTATGAATATCTATCTATCTATCTATCTATCTATCTATCTATCTATCTATCTATCTATCTATCTATCTATCTATCTATCTATCTATCTATCTATCTATCTATCTATCTATCTATCTATCTATCTATCTATCAATAAACTGTGATCAGTAATAGGGTCACAAAGGAGTGGAAAATTTAAAGAGACTTTTCCCAAATAATAAATAAAAATCCTGGAAAGTTTCTAGAAAATTAAAAAATTGTCCACCAATTATTTTCCTTGCAACCCTAATCAGTAATGATCAGCTTTTAATAGTTGAGTTTGTTAATTGATTTAGTTAGGAAAAGTAGAATTTGCCTCTGTGGTCAAAGTAAATGGAAGTTGTCACTTATTCTGACAAAATTATGTTTGTTTGTTTGTTTGTTTGTTTGTTTGTTTGTTTGTTTCAAGCTACATGAACATTGTCTTTTTTTATATTATTGTAAACTTATTACTAGTCCCTATTTTATTTTATTTTATTTTATTTCATTCATTCATTCATTCATTCATTCATTCATTCATTCATTTGCAGTCCTGCATTGCAAGTGCAATTGAGAAGGTAATACTAATGTATATATTTCTCCTGGTATTATAAACCTCCTTGCAATGCAAATTCACTGATACCTTTTGAGTATTATATTGGGTTATTATTGTAAATAGACTTTAAAGAGAGTATAAATCAATGTACCTGATGACCTAGAGGGAAATAAGCTTGCTGTCCCATCTACATACCTCAACATACTGTAATGCTTATCAAATCACAAAACACCAAATCACATTATTCCTTCTCCTGACAAGAGGATTAAAATTACTTAAGATTGAAAGTCAGAAATAGCTCAACGAGATTTGAACATGTACTCTATGATGATATTATAAAACGAGTGGTTCATAGTTATCTGTTTCCATGCCTGTCAGAGAATGTCAAGGTTATTTGTAAAAGAAGTATTCTCCTCTACTCTGTGAAGGGACAATGTATCTTTGAATCTATAATACAGGCCACAGTCACAATACATCGATAACTGGTTCACTCGAAACATCATACACTTTTATATCTGCTCATTTACATTATTCTTTATTTAGGTTTCTCAATCACAACATGCCTTTGAAATTCACTTCTTTCAAACAGGAACCACTTTTATCAATATCTGCAAAGAAAATGTAGATCATTGCATTATTTTGACAGACAAGTAAAAACTGCCTAGAGAAGAGGAGTGCCTAGAGAAGAGGAGTGCCTTTAGAAGTTAATATATTGTTTGTTTTATTTCATTTTAAATCGAATGTAAGTATATCATTATCCAGTGGTCAACATAAATCTATTTTATAATCAGATTTGTGAATTTATGCATTTGTTTGAGATGGTTTTATAAATTATTTTATATACCTTTTTACTAAATGAACAGCCCTGCTTTGAAATCCCATGTCCAATAATTGTTTCAGATTTCCGAAAACTAATTTTCCCCCTCATGACGTGAGTCCAGCTGTTGTTATGGCAACCAGGGAGATTATTGGATGGCAGAACTGGTCTAGATGTGCTCTTTTGGTATGCAGTCTTCCCTCTCAGTGATTACTTTCCCATTCTCACAAACTGTTCGTATCTCTTCAAAGGCATTTTTAAGAGTGTCCCCGTGCAACACCACACATCACATGGTTCTCATCTTTTTAGAAATGTATGGCCACTTAAAAGTCTTTGAAATGACAGATGAATGCATAGTTATTATGATTGCTTATTAATGGCCAAACGTAAAGCTGCATTGTAAAAAAAAAAATCCGTAATATTTACGGTAAAAAAATGGCAGCTGTGGTTGCTGGAATACTACTGTAAAAAATACAGTATACAGTAACAACATTTTAGGTTTTAACTTAAATTTGCAGTTAAATACTGTAATTTAAAAGTCACATGATGAACCAAAAGCCCATCACAACAAGCAGCTTTTAAATAATAACATATATAGAAGGTGCACAGTGTCATTCACACAAGCACTAAACATCAACATGGTGAGACTCATTAAACCGAAATATGCAATAAACATTCATTTAACAACATTAGATGTAACATACAACCCTAATAAACATAACTGATAAGAAAAAACTAAGAAGAAACCTAGTTATTTCAAAGAAAAAACATAAAATTCAAACAAAATTTGAAATGCAATGCAGGGAATTCTAGGAACGTCAGTTTACGGTTTTTCCCTGTAAATTTTACAGGAACTTACCGTTAACCATTTAACAGGTTTTTAATGTAGCATTTTCACAATTTTTTACCATTAAAACCACAGTCATTTTTTACAGTGTGGATGACCTTATAAATTCATTATTCTATTAGCATCTTGTCAATTTGAGTTTATGATCTGGGTGCCCTTTGCTGGGCTAGATTAACGCAGCGGCAAATCTGTGTTAAAATTGTCTGAAATTGTTATTAATACTGATGAATATAGTGAAGATGTAGTAATTCAACCTGCTATTGTTGTGTTGCTTTTTTAATGAAATAATTAGTCATGCAGTCATGCATTTCTATGCTTTTGAATATCCTGCTGAATATGTTAAAGTTCAAGATCTCAACCGTCCCTCAGTTTACAGAAACAGTTTGTTTTCCTTTCAGACAATCCAGTTCTCTTTGAGTGAAGCGTGACTTCCTGGAGTATATGGGAATGAAGCGCTCGTCCTTGACTCTTGGTTTTATCTTCTCTTTTCCCTGCTGTCAGACTCATCTGGACCAGGTAAATCCATACACACGCACATGCATGCAGATTTGAGTTATATGTTTTGATTGAAATTGAGTGGTACCTTTGGAATTGTGCTGAAAGTAGTGAAACTATTTTATTGGCAACTCTTTAAACTTGGGAAGCATTCACAAAGAACTAAGCATTATTTATTTGTACATCAGGTGAAGTGAAAAAAAAAAAGCATTCCCAGAAATGTTGTACTGAGCAATGACGACTATTAACATTAATACCAATTTTTGCAACAAATGATTTTAATTACTTTTTCTTTTTTTTTTTTCTTTTTTTTCACTACACGGCTTAATTATTAGTCTACTGCAATAAAAATCAAATGAATAACGACAGCAAAGCAACAACAGCAGTATTTCTAGTTGTTTTTTTATCTTTCTTTTGGGCTAGATTTCTTTTGCACAAATAACCTTGCCCAAAACAAAGAAGGCAAATTTGTGCTTCCACTTATGTTTTAAAACAACTAATAAAGTGTTTTGTTGTTATTAAAATATTCATAATGCTACATATTTTTTTACAGGCCTGTGATGTAAAAGATATTTATGTAATATATATATCTTATATATGCCTTATTTAAGAAAGATACTGGATTGTATGGAGTAATACTTAGTTAATTTCAGAATTTCAAAAATTGTAAACCCTCTTAAAATATTTTATTTATCATCTTAATGCTTGTGAATAAATAAACAAACAAATAAATAAATTATTTTGCTTTTATTTTGCACGTTAATGCCTTTTTCTGCATGAGCATATTTTAGATTCGAGGATTCGCCAAGGAAGTTGTGCTGTTTTTTTTTTATTATTTTTTTTATTTTATACACAAGCAAAATGTATAAAATAATCCTAATTTACATGGACTTGAGATGTATTTGCACTGAAATTAATGTCAATGACATAATTGAAATTGTTGTTTTGGTGAATTTGCCCCAAAGGATCCAATAGACATTATTCTGTGACATATTAGATAATCATCACTCCTCCAGAATATCAATCTTAATACCGCAGACCAAAATACAGTCTATGGTATAGCCTACATTAGCTTAATGTCTGCAGATAATGTGGGTGTTGGATGTAAAATGCCCTCATTATCTTGATAAAACGAGTGTTAAACTACGCGCTGAGGATTCACCTCACGCAGAAAGACTCCGACAAGTCGCCACACAAAAGACACGCTGGTGCATGGAATCTGATCACTTCAATCTTTGTGCATGTTTTATTCATGATAGCTATTGCACACTGTGTGAAATGAAATTGGTGTGATTTGAAGATCCTGCACATTATAGAACATATTTCAATATAATGCATGTTTTTTGGGGGGGGGTGTCATTACTGATGTAGCGGACTGCATCCCGCCCCTGAACACAGTCTGGGTTAAACTGAGTGAGTTGTGCTGATTCAGAACTGGCTTTCCTCAGTGGATGACTCACAATAACTCATCTGAGATCTGCACGAACAGGTAATATCTGTCAACATATTAGAAAATGGCTCAGATATTCTCATGATACCATAAAAGATTAATTAACTCTGTCTGAAGTATATCCCCAGATATTCACTGTGAGGTAACTAGAAGCTTAAAGCTGAATCTGATCTCTTTACATATAGTTTGCTAGGGCAAGCATCAGTATTACAATGGCTTATTCTAAAGGTGAAGGATTACAATAAACCTTTAAAACTGTTACTAAATGTGCAGATAGCTTGTTTTACATGAACGATCTGAAATGGCACGCTTGTAGAGAGGGCTTTCTGCCTTCAGAAAATGTTTTCTTCAGAAAATATGTTTATACACCACCATTCAAAAGGGATCGGTAAGAATTTTTAAAATGGAACAAGATGGAGTAAAACACCAAGTGTAAACGGGAATGTGTGTCTCTTTCACCTCAATTCCAGGTGTAAGCAGGGCTTTACTGACCTAAAACCTTTTGAACGGTAGTATATATCTGCATAGTTTTCCAGCCAGCCAAACACCAAACATAATGGCTCAAGCGCAGCTGTTTGCGTTTCAAATATTTAAGCCATTACTATGAATGTTTCATCATATTTACAGAAATATCTGCGGCTGCAGTGTTCCCTTCACACAGAAAAACATCAATCCATTCTGAGGAGTGTTTCTGGTACATATGTTCAGACCCCTGCTGAACAGAAATACTATAGTTTCTCTCTATATCTTCCTTTTAAATAAATATGTATCAGATGAATATTGTACAGCATTATTTGAATCTCCCTCTCCAGGCTTTGATCTCACGCCTTCATGTACGCAAACAACGTTTCCCCGAAGATCAAGACGATTAATGGTACTGGGAAAATTATTGTATGAGAAAATTGCATAACCAATAACATTGTTTATCTGTTGTCTTCAAGGTTTGTTTTTCTGCCTGATGTCAATAACGTTTGATAACAATAATTGCTATTTCATTGCCGGTCCTCCTTATAGCATTGATATCAGCGAGTGAATGCAATTGTGCTCATCAACAACCTCACTGATGCCTAATCAGTTTCTTTGTAACATTTCCGATTACTTTTGAATGCAGATGATGATTAAATAATCTGACACTGATGAAAACTCAACACAAACTGCAAAAATAACAGTACATGTCAGATTTGCATGTATAAATAAAGCAAAAAGCCAAAAAAAGTGCGTTTTTACCATGGTAAAGAGGTGTCGTTAGGCATGATACAAAGCCTCAGTACCTTTTACATTAATAAAATCACTGTATTATGCTATATGCACTATAAAAAGCAAATGAAATTGAATAAACAGTCTTTCAGACAAGTAGTTCAGTAGCTGTTTGTGGTTGCCATATTTATATAGTATTCAGCTGATGTGTGGTCACAGGTGTGCATAATTTACAGTGGCTTTGAAAGCAGTTTACCTAATAAGACTGAGCGGGAACTATACGTTTTATAAATGCATATCAATAATAGGAACAAGCAGGGCAGCATATTGACCACATGTATGCTGAACCTAATGAGATGCTTTAAAGGGAATCCAACTGGCATTTCAGGAGTTTTGTGTACTTCTAAATAATTGATGCTGAGCCACATTCATTGGCATGAGTTGGCGTGTGCTAGCTAACCTTCTGGTTCACACGCTTTATGACGAATACGAACCTAAATATTACATCAGACAGCATTTAAATTAGCATTTTAATGGAATTTTCTCTCTGTACAAGAGCCACTGAGGCAGTGTTTCTATTTGGTGTGTACAATTGGACCATGAATAATGTGTTACTCAGTGATGAGATGTAAAAAGTTAAATATAATTGGACACCATTAATCCAAACCGTTTTTTTTCTTTTCTTTTCTTTTTTTTTTTTTCATGAGAGCTCACTTGTTCTCCCAGAGTTTGAACTATGGGTTCATAAAAGTGCATGGATAGAGAGAAAAATGGTTCAGTTTAGTAAATAGAAACAAAATATGTAGGAATGATAATTTATTGTTAGCAGACTTCACTGGTTTAAACATTAGAGGCAAAATGGTTGATGTTTAGTTCTAGTGACACTATAATCCACAGTAAACTGTGAAATCTCTGGTTAAATAACATTTCCTAATAATATTTATTGTCTAATAACAAATATTATGCATATTCGAGTGTGCAAGTATGTTAGATTGATATGTATCAATGTATTGGCAACATTTAAAATTGGAGGCCTTTTTTGCATGCAGCTTATCATTGAAATCATGTATCGCTGAAATTGTGAAAACTGTATAATAAAGTAATTTAACATTTATTAAGTTAGTTGTCAAACATTTGTAATGGCCATTTATTTATTTATACAAGTTTTATTTTATTTTATTTTAAAGAAAACACTTTTTAATAGATTCAAGTTCGATGCACAACAACTGACCCAGAGGGGGCTAATAAGTCATTTACACTCTTATTCTTAATGAATTAAATTGTCATCAGTGAAAGAAATTAAAGTACACTTGCATGTTGTATGTACATGCATAAATATGCTTACGTTTTAGATGCTGTCATACGTTGATGTTGAACTTTTCAGTATCTAATTGAACAATGCAAAAACTGCATATGAATACTAACAAGCTGATGGTGTTTTTAAATATACAGGTTGCTGACATTAATGTTGCAGTTTCAGCCCCAAATGGATAATAATCCAGGAGCGATCCGAAGACATCTAACCCAAGGCCATGCAGATTTCTCCAGGGTCACTTTAAAATTAGTAAGTGAAGTTGTTACTGTTACTTGGCTATAATTTTCTTTCATTGTTTTTGTTGTCGGCCAGTGGATAATGGAGAAACGAACACTATAGTTGCCATATACACACCTCTCTCTAATGATTACCAATTACTGGCAGCCGTGTTACTATAATGGCAAGGTTTTAAAAGTCAATTGGACTTTCAGATGGCAGTACATCTGGAGAACTGAGTTGAGGAATTCTAATATACCTGGAGAAAGCTGTCCGTTAGCATTTTCATTCATTTCGGCGGCAGCTGCTCGGCTGGTGGAATTACATAGCCTGCATGCTGCCGTCTTTGCTGCAGTCAGAAAGTGTTTTTATTTATTTATTTTTTGTCCACTCACCAGGAGCCAGTTACACCAGCAGTCTGTGAGTTTTACCGTATCCTAGTACTACTGTATCTGTATACTGTACTATATCTGACAGCTACACTATTACATAAGTTTGGATGAGGTATGCATTTATGTGTATATATATATTAATATATATATATATATATATATATATATATATATATATATATATATATATATATATATATATATATATATATACAGTATATCGATAACACTTTATAATAAGGTTCCTTTAATTAACATTAGTTAATGCATTAACTATCAATTAGCAATGCATTTGTTAGTCTTTGTAAATGTTAATAAAAATGCATCTGTTCATTGTTAGCTCATGTTCTCTTAGGTCCATTAAATAATATAAACAGGTACAACTTTTGATTTTAATAATAGTTCTGAGTGTTTATAGTAAATACTAAAATTTAATTAACATGAACTAAGATTAACAAATGCTTTAGAAGTATGTATCATTGTTAATTACTTCAAGTAATGTTAAGGTCTTAGCCTATATTAATGAACTCATGTTTTGTTGTTGTTGTTGTTCTGACTGTATGCCTTTCATACAGTGATACTGATATTTGCTCTTGCCTGTGTTTTAAGATAGAGTGAATAAATGATTTACTATAGAGCTTCTGTAGCCTGAAACCAAAATGATGCACTTCAAGTCTAAACGGTGCACTTTTTCATGCATAACTCTGTCACTTGAAGCAACACAAATATAAATTAGAATCCATAAATATAAAAAAAAAAAATATTAAAAAATAATATTAAATATTAAATTAATGTTGTATTGGTATTTTTATTGCCTGTAAATAATTTTAGATATGGTCTATTTATTATTTACATATTTAAATGTAATATTTAATTATGTATGCATCGTATTTCAATATAAATTAATTTTTTGACTGCTAACAAACAATTCAAACTTCTTTTGTCTCATGTACATAAAAATATTATTGTAAGTTTATGTTACTAAGGGTGTTGCGCGGTGATACCCAGAACCGTTGGGTGAAGTGGTCATAGCTGTGCTCTATCATGAATAAAACACAGCTGCTGACCAATCAGAACCAGGGACTGGAACTAACCATTTTATAATACAGTAATACAATAAGCTTTCATTGAAGCAACTCAACGTTCCTTCGTTACTGGTTCTATACTGACGTTTTCAAATTAGTAACAAAGGCTTGGACCTATGGCCTTATTTCCCATATTATCCCTAAGTTTTTCTCATCTCTCATCTTTTAACCCAAACTCCAGTTGCACTTGATCTGTTTACTTCATAGCTCTGTACCAACACCAAAGTTATTTTGAGGCTAGTTTATTTTCTTTTGTTTCTGTTCTGTTGTTGTGACCTGTCAGTCTGAGTGTGGTTCATAACACTTGAAAATGAAACACACCTGCTACACAAAAATGATTTTCTCTGTTTGTGTTTGAGGTTGTGTGTGTTGTATTCAGCTGTATTTTTGTAGGGGCACGGTAAGGACACATCCCACCAGTCTATGTCCCAAAACGAGAGCTTTATCTTATTTAATCATGCTAAGCCAGCTCATTACTTGTACCCTTTAGTAAAGCACGATCTAGTTAAGAGAAATCCCTCAATCCTGTTGGATACCAGCCTGGCCTAACCTACAAACCTAAAATTCTGACAGCCTTCATTTTCAAGCAGTAGACATAAGCAGATATGCTTTATATTATATCCCTACTTGCCCTTTTAAATTGTTTATTATATTATTCATAGTTCAAATGCTGAAAGCTTCATAAAATAATCGTGTTAAACACACAGAGAGACTAAATGGATCTGGATGTTGCATTCATATCGGTGTAATCAGGATTATTACACGGCTCACATAAATACTTGATTCTGATTGGACAGTCATGAAATTATCTGGTTAAATATTTACGTATAAATTGCATAATATTTTATGCTCTCTTTCTTCACACATGATAAAATAATTTTGACTCAAATCAGTATTTCATGTTCATTTATTTATTTATTTAGTGGAATAATGTGCAGTCAGATATACAGTCACTATAGCAACACAAACCATATGAATAGGATATATGCTGAGAAAGGAGTAGACTTAGTTAATGTAAAAAAATATAACCATACTTCATCCTGAATAAAAGTTAATCCTTCACAGTGTCTGGCAGCACTGAAATAATGAGCAATTAATGTACATTAAATTCTTATGTCGCTTCACTCTTACTGAATGCAAGGAGTCGGTCTTAATGCATCTATATAACTCACTCACCATGTGCGTCTGAAGTACAGAAACAGAACTGAGATAAATGGAACATTTGTCTGCCTTGACAGAAGACAGCAAATTGGGATTAATAGAAATATATGACAGCGCTAGCTGAGCCAGGTGATCAATTCCAGCCAATTTTCAGGCCTGGCTCGCTGTCCTCACCTCTGTCTCTGAGGAGAAAACATGCTTTTATTTCAAATAGTGTGTCTGCATATTCTAGCGCGGTTTAGCTGCTAGCATAGTGTGTTTCAAATGACCTAAATATGGCATCATAATGATGTAACCGTGTTATCATACACAGCTATAATTTATGACGTTACTGTTCTGCACTAAAATTATTTGTATTACAGAAATGAATAACTTAACTAATATGGCTTGTTGTTTATTAATCATACTGTTTGACTATAAAACAGGTAAAAAAAAAATAAATAAATAATAAAATAAACAAAAAACCATTGCATTCTGGCCAAGAATATAAAAAGACCATCTGACTGACATGTAAAGAAACCAGTCATAGGTAATTTAGCTTTTCCGTTTAATCCCAAATTTTCCCCAGACATTAAAATATCTAAATGATGTGTCATTAGTAATCCTTTGAAATATCAATAATTATTTATTGAATTTTTTTGTGGAAAAGTGTTTACTCATTCTATGACCACACTCAACAAAACGTATGTGAATTCTTATATTAATACTAGACACCCTAAAGATAATGTATACCAAAAATATTTGTCATATATTTATATTAACATGCTTTACTAGCCTTTCATTTTGGAGCTTTGATGCAGTCATCATCTTCTCATGGTGCAAACAAGAATTAAACTGCTTTGGTCTTGTGACAATTGGCACTAACCATGTGAAACTGCACATATTTAATTGAGACCATTTATTTTTTTTTTCCATATTTGCAGGAAGTGCACTAAAACATCAGTCAGTACGTTTTTTAGAGCTTTATAAATGAAAACTTTATTTATTTATTTATTTATTTTTTACGGTCACTATTGTGATCGGTGGGATTAAATGGGTTAAGAGGCTGTAACCTGACATTTTGTAAATAAAACTTTGTTTCTAAGTGGAATGTAAAAAACATAGCATGACACATAGCAACAAGCTAGGACACTCAGAACACCTTAGAAGCAGCATGGCAAAAACACTCAGAACACACTGGTGCACAATAGAAGCAGGTTGAAAACAATCACAGTACATCACTAAATGTGTAGCAACAAATTAAAAACAATCACAGCCCCTTAGTAACTGCAAAGAAACAAGTTGAATACAATCATAATACCTCAGTAAATGCATAGCAACAAGTTAAAAACAATCACAACACTGGTCCCAATGAAACAACAAGCAAAAACACTCAGAACCTCTTAGAAACCATAAAATAAAAGCGATTAGAACACCTTAGTTCAAAACACTCATTTAGTTCAGAACACATTAGTAACTGCATATTGACAAGCTAAAAACACTCAGAACACCTTAGTTGCTGCATAGCAACAAGCTAGAAACACTCAGAGCACCTAAGCAAACACATACTGTAACAACATACTAAAACACTCAGAAAACCTTATCAACAGTAGCAACAAGCTAAAAAACACTCAGAACACCTTAGTTGCTGCATAGCAACAAGCTAGAAACACTCAGAGTGCCTTAGTAACCACATACAGTAATATTCTAAAACACTCAGACCTTAGTAACAATAGCAACAAGTTAAAACACTCAGGACACCTTAATAACCCCTTAGTTGTTGCATAGCAACAAGCTACAGTAACAACAAACTAAAACACTTAGAGAACCTTAGTAGCTGTATAGCTACAAGCTAAAAAAACAAAAAACAAACAAACAAACAAACAAAAAAAACTCTGAAAACCTTAGTAACTGCATAACAGCTAGCTAAAACACTTTAGAACACTTTAGCAAACCACACAGAAACAAGCTATAAATCCTTCAGAACACCTTAGCAACCATACAGCAACACACTGGCAACCACCCACTTTAGTGTTGTGAATGTGAGTTTTGCACAGGCAAACATCACTCATGTTATCTTTAGAGAATGTATCAGTTTTAAATGAGTGTTTTTGATTTGTCCAGCGGATGAATGTTGCCTTTTCTGTAGTTTACAGACAAAAAAGCTGCTGCTTATTGAGTTGACAGATGGATTCCCCTGCATTTTTTTTTGTCCGTACACTCAGTGAAGGTTAATGGCATTTGGTGGCATCGTGATCCCTGGGCGTTCATCCCTCCAGCTCTTTAGGTGTCTGCCGTCGTCTGCTTCCTCACGCTCCGCTCCAGAGTTACGAGGTGACATTGATGAACCATCTGTTAGGTTCATGTCACCCCAGCAGCGGCTGTGATGGGCGTCAGGACGAGACGCTTTCTGACACTCGTGAGCTCCTGTACTGCCTGCTCAGCTACTTTAAGCCCCAAAATAATCACCCCCAACCAGCAGCAACTCATCAGTCTGTTCTCTAAGACTCACAGGAGGGTTTGAGTGGAAGCGGAAGACGGGATACGGATGAGTCTGACTTATAGGAGCAAAGGGTGAATCTCACAAAACTTGTCAAGCATGTCGCCAGAGTAATTTTTCATGGCAAAATCATAAAGAAATTGGTGTTTTACTTAAGAAGGCCTGTTTTTATTACCATTAAGAGTTATTATTGCATTATTATTCCTTATTTTTTTAATGGATCTGAAAGAGGATTAATTTTTATTCATGCAAATAAATAAATAAATAAAATATTTCAGTATATATAATCAAATTAGTAAAAGAAAACAAAAATGACAAAAATAATTAAATTTAAATATTTAATATAAAGTTGTAATTTAATTATAACAATATTACATTTGAATTTATTATTATTATTTTAAAATGTAACATTTAATTGTAATTAAATTAAATTAAATTAAATTCAAGTTTATTTGTATAGAGCTTTCCACAATATAAATCGTTGCAAAGCAGCTTTACACAAAAATAAATAAATAATAAAGTTTCTACAATATATTTAGTAGTAGCTTATCAGTGGTGACTATGTCAAGCTGATGTACATATGGCAGAAATGCATGGTAAAAAAAATCAGTTAACTAATAATCAAAATAATAAAAAAGTCATTAATAATGACATTATTAAATTTATAGTTTTAATAATAATAAGCCATTTATAGCCATTTAATAATAACAATAATAATAATAATAATAATAATAATAATAATAAATATTAATATATAATAATAATAATACATATTTGTTATTATATAATATATTTTATTAGTATGTTATTATTGTATGTTGTTGTTATTATTATTATTAGTAGTAGTAGTAGTAGTAGTATTAGTAGTAATAGTAGTATTGATGTTTTTTGGGGGGAAAAAAGTCTTTTGTTCACCAAGGCTGTATTTATTTAATTAAAAAATCCATAATATTATATTATTGATGTAGATTTTGGGCTAAAATGTGACCCGGACATTATGCAAGATTCACCTGAAGAGGCTTTGTAGACGTCAGAGTTATCTGTGTGTTTAGCTATGCCGTTTAATATTATTATTATATGCATGAACAGTAAATGACTGTGAATGTGCATTTTAGATCTAAAAAGAGAAAGATGAACCTCTCCAGTTTGCGAGTGGGCGTTCTGGCTTTTTTTTGAAACACTGGAGTTCAAATGCACATCTCTCTCAGCTGGCCTACACACTCATGCTGGATGCACGGCTATATGAACCGTTTGGCTGGTATGTAGTTCTGTAGGAGTTGTGCTGTTTTTGATTTTATTTTTGGATCAAAAGCAATGAGAGGAGGAACAGATTCATCCTCCACACACGGGCGTACGGTTTCAGAGGGCCATGAACCTTAAGAATTGAGTCATTCCTGTTTGCTTTGTAGACGCATCACTTCCGCATCTTGTGTTTGCACCTTGCTGCGTGCAAGATCACGGAAAATCGAATCAACCTCTTTTAGGACGTTCCAAATTTAAAGAAGTTCCCTCAAGAAACTTAACGATGAACATGTTGCGCCGCGTGATATCAAATCAACGGGTGAACTTTTATTCTCATTAAACACAAGCTGCAGGAACAGTTCTCTCAACAATAAACATTCTTTCATTATTCACTCTACCTCATGTTGTTCCAAAGTTATATGCTGTTATTTTTTTGTAAAACACAACAGAAGAAATTAAGGACATGCTTAAGTTCACAGTGACCAGAGGCTCCACAAAGAACCTGAACAGCATCTTTAAAGGTCAATTAAGTGAAACTGAAGATGGAGGAGATATAATGTGCTCAGTGGAAAATGCAGTCTAATTATCCTTTCTAAAATATGTTGGATGAGCTCAATCATGCATGCAGAACTCGTAGATTAACTTTTTGAGAGAGACCGATGAAGTTCCAAAGAAATGCATGATGCTTTTTTTTTAGGTTGGGGATTTCAAAAGATTTTAAAAGATAAAGACAATTATAGTATGGATAAATTGAGGCCACTGAAGTCTAGAACAGGACATGTTGTGATGTGCTAGTTGTGCTGTGACTGTTTCTTTTTTTTGGATTTTGTTCTAGTGCACTGAAGAAACTTTTGCTGAAAACACTAACCAGATATCGGATGAAAAACAATGAATAAGTTGCAAATTATTCGAAATCTGACTTTGACTTTGTTTATCACACTTTAAATGAAAGGTCATGTCTGGAGCAATGCACTGTGGGATTCAGTGTTTTACACCATATGTGTGTTGTACACTGCACATTTTTTAAAACTGTAGTAGGTTAGGCTTATATGTATATGTGTTTATATTTGTATTCATTTCATTTCAGTGGGATTTCTTATATTTTTGAAAGACTGAATCTGACCAAGTCTGCATATATTTGATCAACACAAGTAGTGTTTTAGTATCATTGATATACTAGTTTTTAATATTTTGAATTTGTTGGAATTTTTGTATTTTGTTTTAATTTTGAATTTTGTTGAAGGGGTCATATGATGCAATTTAAAGTTTTCCTTTCTCTTTGGAGTGTTACAAGCTGTTCGTGCATAGATAAGATCCCTGAAGTTGCAAAGACCAAAGTCTTAGGGCCCTATTTTAATGATCTAAGCGCATGGTCTAAAGCGCACGGCGCAAGTGCACTCAGGGCGTGTCTGAATCCACTTTTGCTAGTTTAACGGGAAAACGGTCGTCGCGCCCTAGCGCATGGTCTAAACGGGCTGTCCCTATTCTCTTAATGAGTAATGCATGTTTTTTGGGCGTTATGTGCAATAAACCAATCAAAGTCTCATCTCCCATTCCATATAAGAGCAAGTAGCGCTCGCGCCATGGCGGATTCGCTATTTAAATGGCGGAATTTTAAGGCGCACAGACTGAATGCGTCTCCAGAGACCAAACCGATCTGCTCATGCGCGAGCAAATAGGTAGGCTAATTCTGATACACGTAATGACTATCCATTATGACATGTATGACATTTTTATATTTTTATAAAAAAAAAAGTGACGAGCCATTCCCGCACCCGAGACCGCTCACACCTCATGTTTGAGGCTGAACACAAATAATCATAATTGATGGATAACTATGCCTATGAAAAGACAAGGAAAAAAAGATGAAAACGAAGCCCGTGCGTCACTTTCAGGTAGGCTGCATTCAAAATCCTGTGAAAGTTTTTTTGGGTGTTGAGGTCAATAACGTGCTTTAATGTCGGTAATAATTTCACCACCACCCACGCATCTAATATTCACTCAGCGTTTCCATGTTCACTTACAAAAGTTAGTCATGGTTTTAACACGAAAAAAAAAAAAATCAATCATGGTTCTTGTAGCCATGGGAACCGCAAATTAACCATGGTTTTGTCACTTCAAATAATAATATACAAATAAGTATTAAGACAATATTTTTGTGGTTATAAAAACAAACCTAAGCCAACAAGCCTTTAAAATGACTTAAAATGTATTATATAAAAACAGTGAGGCAACCCTGCTGAAAAAATGAATCACAAATACCATTACAAACATTACAAACTGTCATGAGTCCGGGTCCGCAATGATCCCTCTCACCACCAGAGGTCGCCACTTCCCGTCTTCCCGGACTCAATTGCAATTACTCCACACACCTGCCACTCATCACACTCCCAGCTGTTCCCCATCACCATGGACTATTTATACACCTCACTCCCGCTACTCTGTCTGGTGAAATTATAATTGTTCGGATACATGCACTGTGTTGCCGTTTGATGTATCCCACTCCTGAATCTGTTTTGTTTTTGCCCTGTTGGCCTTTTTGTTGTAAATTAAAGTGTTATTTTCCCTGCATCTGGACCCAGTTCTTGTTCTTGCCGTGACAGAATTTCACCAGCAAACATGGGTCCAGCAGGGAAATTCCTCAACGTCCGCCAGGGAGACCGCAGCATTGAGGATTACGCAAGGGACTTTGTGGGAGTGGCTCGCCAGTCGGCTACGGAGAGGACCTGCCTCATGATCTTTTTCTGGGGAGGCCTAGCCAAGCCCTTCAAGTCCCTTATGCCTTATTGGCACCCCGAGGAATTGCTGGGGGACTACATCAACCTGGCTCTGCAGTTGAGCGGCTCAGCTTTCAGGGTGGAGTTAGCTGCGGAGCCCGCTCCTGAAGTGGCGATCAAAGGGGCGTCAGAGGCCTCGTCTGCCGCACCCAGTACCTCCAGCCCGCTCCCAGAGTGTCCCGGGCTGATACGCAGCATGCAGGAACCCCCGCTGACATCATTGCGAGCGGCGTGGTCTGCTCGCGGTCCTCCCGAAGCGGCGGTGCCCGCTCACGATCGTCCCGAAGCGGCGCTGCCCGTATACACAGCTCGCGAAGCGGCGGTGCCCGCTCACGATCCTCTCGAGGCGGCGGTGCCCGCTCACGATCGTCCCGAAGCGGCGGTGCCCACTCACAAGGCTCCCGAAGCGGCGATGGCCGCTCACGATCGTCCCGAAGCGGCGTTGACCGCACTCAAAGCTCCCAAAGCGGCGGTGCCCGCTCACAAGGCTCCCGAAGCGGCGATGGCCACTCACGATCGTCTCGAAGCGGCGTTGCCCGCACACAAAGCTCCCGAAGCGGCGGTGCCCGCTCACGATCCTCTCGAGGCGGCGATGGCCACTCACGATCGTCCCGAAGCGGCGGTGCCCGCTCACGATCGTCCCGAAGCGGCGGTGCCCGCTCACGATCGTCCCGAAGCGGCGGTGCCCGCTCACAAGGCTCCCGAAGCGGCGTTGCCTGCACACAAAGCTCCCGAAGCGGTGGTGCCCGCTCACGATCCTCTCGAGGCGGCGATGCCCGCTCACAAGGCTCCTGAGGCGGCGGTGCCCGCTCACGATCGTCCCGAAATGGCGGTGTCCGCTCACAAGGTTCCCGAGGCGGCGGTAGCCGTTCACGATCGTCCCGAAACGGCGGTGGCCGCTCACAAGGTTCCTGAGGCGGCGGTGGCCGCTCATGATCCTCACAGGATCCCCGAAGCGGCAGTGTCCGCACACAGGGTTCCCGAGGCGGCGGTAGCCGTTCACGATCGTCCCGAAATGGCGGTAGCCATTCACGATCGTCCCGAAGCGGCGGTGGCTGCTCACGATCCTCACAGGATGCCCGAAGCGGCGGTATTCGCACACAAGGTTCCCGAGGCGGCGGTAGCCGTTCACGATCGTCCCGAAGCGGCGGTGGCCGCTCACGATCCTCACAGGATCCCCGAAGCGGCGGTGTCCGCACACAAGGTTCCCGAGGCGGCGGTAGCCGTTCACGATCGTCCCGAGGCGGCGGTGTCCGCACACAAGGTTCCCGAGGCGGCGGTGTCCGCACACAAGGTTCCCGAAGCGGCGGTGTCCACACACAAGGTTCCCGAGGCAGTGGTGTCCGCACACAAGGTTCCCGAAGCGGCGGTGTCTGCACACAGGGTTCCCGGGGCGGCGGTGTCTGCTCACGATCGTCCCGAGGCGGTGGTGTCCGCACACAGGGTTCCCGAGGCGGCGGTGTCCGCACACAGGGTTCCCGAGGCGGCGGTGCCCGCTCACGAACCTCTCGAGGTGGCGGTTCCCGCTCACGAACCTCTCGAGGCGGCGGTTCCCGCTCACGAACCTCTCGAGGCGGCGGTGCCCACTCACGAACCTCTCGAGGCGGCGGTGCCCGCTCACAATTCCTCCGAGGTGGCGGTGCCCGCTCACAAACCTCTCGAGGTGCCGGTTCCCGCTCACGAACCTCTCGAGGTGCCGGTTCCCGCTCACGAACCTCTCGAGGCGGCGGTGCCCGCTCACAGTTCCTCCGAGGCGGCGGTGCCCGCTCACAATTCCTCCGAGGCGGCGGTGCCCGCTCACAAACCTCTCGAGGTGCCGGTTCCCGCTCACGAACCTCTCGAGGCGGCGGTGCCCGCTCACAAACCTCTCGAGGTGCCGGTTCCCGCTCACGAACCTCTCGAGGTGCCGGTTCCCGCTCACGAACCTCTCGAGGTGCCGGTTCCCGCTCACGAACCTCTCGAGGCGGCGGTGCCCGCTCACAGTTCCTCCGAGGCGGCGGTGCCCGCTCACGATCCTCTCGAGGTGGCGTTTCCCGCTCACGAACCTCTCGAGGCGGCGGTGCCCGCTACAGTGTGGCCGCTGGTTCTGCCCTGGGTCCCCATCCCGCCGGCGCTGCCTCAGTCTCCAGGTCCCCCTCCAGCGCACGGACCTGGCCCTCCCCCATCCCTCCCCTTCTCCTGCTCCGTTCTCGCCTTGCCATCCCCTTGTTGGGTTCTTTGGAACGTCTGGGATCCGTTCCTTAGAGGGGGGGTCCTGTCATGAGTCCGGGTCCGCAATGATCCCTCTCACCACCAGAGGTCGCCACTTCCCGTCTTCCCGGACTCAATTGCAATTACTCCACACACCTGCCAGTCATCACACTCCCAGCTGTTCCCCATCACCATGGACTATTTATACACCTCACTCCCACTACTCTGTCTGGTGAAATTATAATTGTTCGGATACATGCACTGTGTTGCCGTTTGATGTATCCCACTCCTGAATCTGTTTTGTTTTTGCCCTGTTGGCCTTTTTGTTGTAAATTAAAGTGTTATTTTCCCTGCATCTGGACCCAGTTCTTGTTCTTGCCGTGACAACAAACCATCAACTTTTAACCATTAAAAAAAACATTCTGTAGTTTGTTTTGGGACATATTCCATTAGGATTTAGAAGGTGACCAATTACCATAACCAGTAAAACCATTACAAATTTTGTGATGGTGCCCATTGTTGTTTTTTTTGTTTGTTTGTTTTTTATCAACATTACATGTTATTACAAATGCCTGCAGAGGGAGCCAAAGGCCTGGTAATTGCTGCTGTTACACTTACAGAACAATCAAGTCCTTGTCTAATAGGCTATTGACCCAACATTTGATTCAAATATCTGCTTAATCTCAACGATGCACCAACGATCCGCCTGAACACTCCTCGTGTTCAGACCAGCACGCCCATGGGCGCATAAATGGGCGCAAATGCATTTACTATTTAAACAATGGAAGGCCCGCCTCTCCTTTCATTCGATTGGACAATGAAAAAAAAACCACGATGACGTGGGGCGCTTTTCCGCTCAGAGTTGATTTTTTTTTTCAACTTCAGGCGCTCATAAAAAACATGCAGAACGCTCACTGCCAACAGAAAAAAATTCAAAAAAGGCGCCTCACTGCAAAAAAGCTTTTGGTGTGATCGGGGCCTAAAACGGCTCATTTAAACATGCCCCCACATGTTTATGTCACAGTGTGGGGAGATTTGCAAACACCACCCAAATTTATACGCAATGAAAAAGGGCAGGACTTTTATTCTTGTTGTTGTATTGTTGCTGCCGCTGGTGCCTACTTTGTTTGGGCTTCCAGAAGAGGACACAACTAGAAATTAGTGGTTAAGTTGTATTTACAACACTGTTCCAGAACAGTTCAACACAAATATTCGAGTGTGTGCAGCACATTTTACGGAGGACTATTTCCTGAACCTGGGAGTAGCCTGTAAGCTATGCTCAAAGACTGTTTCTATAAAGTGGAGCAATTTCAACTTTGCAAGGACAGTCTAGTGCTTCTGACTCACAGCTTGTAAGTATGTTTTCATATTTAAAGAATTTGCCACTGACTATTCAAACACAGGTTCTGAGCAGTGTAGAGTAACCTTAGTGCTTGTTGTTTGTCGTTTCTCCGATCACAAATGCAGACATGGTAAAATACAATAAGTCATTATAATCAGTAATTATGTCCCCACTGGAAGCAACAAATTCCTCGTTTATAATGGGTTTTATTGTTTTTGTGTCGTCGTGCCGGGACACTGCATCACAATACGGTAAGCGGTAAGAGGTATTCGGCCAATCACAACGCACTGGATAGCTGGTCAATCAGAGCACACCTCGCTTCTCAGAACGATGAGCTTTGTAAAAATCAGCACTTTCAGAAAGGCGGGGCGAGCAACAATATGTTTTTGAACCTTAAACCGCATAAACACATTGCATTACACCAAATACACAAAATAATGTTCTTTTTAGCAACGTCATATGACCCCTTTAATGTTTTAGTAATTTTGTTTGTTTTTGTCTTTTTTTTGTTGTTCTTTTTTTGTCTTTTTTTGTGCGTTGTGATTGGCTGAATACCTCAAGCATGAGACGGAAATGTTACACCCCTTACCGTATTGTGATGCAGTGTTCCGTATTAAAATAAAATAAAAGTAAAAACTACAAGATTTGTATATTTTAATTTATTTAGATTTTTATATATATTTTATAACATTTATTTTTTCAAGTAACAAAAAAAAAAATGTTTTAGTTTTCATTTTAGATTTAGTTAATTATAATAACTCTACAGTACAGTCAAAAACAGTAATAATGTGACATATTATAACTATTTAAAATAACGGTTTTCTATTTATATATGCTTTCAGATTAAATATATTCCTGTGACACAAAGCTGAATTTTCACCATCATTACTCCAGTCTTCAGTTTCACAATCCTTCAGAAATGATTATAATATGCTAATTTGGTGCTCAAGAAACATGTTATTATTATCAATGTTGAAAACAGTTGTGCTGCTTAATATTTTTTGGAAACCATAATACATTTTTCAGGACTCTTTGATCTATAAAAAATAATTCATTTCATTTTAATGCATTCTTGTAGAATGAAAGTTGTAATTTCTTTCAAAGAGAAAGAAAAGTAATAAGTCAGTCCTTCAGAGAAACAAAAAAAAAAGTGCAGTACAGCTCAATCTGGGCAAAAAAGTGCAGCCAATCATGTAAGAAAGTACATTTTTAGAAGAAATCATTTTAGAAGAAAACTTACAATTATTAGTGAATAAGAGGCATTTTTCTCTCTCTCTCTCTCTCTCTCTCTCTCTCTCTCTCTCTCTCTCTGTCTCTCTCTCTCTCTCTCTCTCTGTCTCTCTCTCTGTATTATTATTATCATCACACAGTTTTCATTCAATACCCACACGTTCCTCTTCTTGGCTCAGCTCCTGTAATCTTTGCAGCTTCGCTGTGCCATTTGGCACAATCATATAGTTGATAAACTTCAGTTCAAATGGCCCTCAATGGTCATGTGCTCTTATGGCCGCAGGCTAAAAGCATGTGAAATGTGTTTGCTGCCTTTAGCCAGATGGCCATATGCCTCCCATGCTGAATGAGTTCAGTGCTGATCTGCAGCCTGAACATATAAAAATATATAAAAAAAAGGTACACAGATTAAAAACAATAACATCTAACGTAATTAGTAAGAATAAACCACTTGAGGAACCAACTCACAGATGACAAATACCCTTTATCAGGTCATTACACATCGGGGTTGTTCCTCTACGAAAGATCTCTACGAAAGTATTTCCTCTACGAATTGTCTTGGTCTACAGCAGGGGTCCGCAACCTTTTCGGCATGACGTGCCATTTTTAATTTTTCTGGTTAACCACTGGCCCAATAACTCAACTCAAAAAGTTTTTATAGCTCCTAACAGGCTGTGTGACTATGAGAAGTTATTACTTCAAAAATGTACGTTAGTATGAAGTTTTCCATATCGCTCGTGTGCCAGCGATTATCCCTCTGCATGCCACTGTTGGCACGCCTGCCGTAGGTTGCCGACCCCTGGTCTACAGGAATAGAACAGTAGTTCAGAAAGGAAGTAAAATCACCATTAAGGGTTTATAAATGTGGCCCATATGACTTGTGCATCATTTTCAAGTCTTCTGAAATCATACGATAGCTTTGTATGTGGAATGAACTAATTTACTGATAACCTTCTTGGTTCAAGTCTGATTCATGAACAAAGTTATTTTGAATCAGATCTTTTCAGTGAATCAATTGAGCTGGTCAGAATGGTTTGTTCATCATGAGTAAAATTAACAATCAATGTCTAAGTAGCCACTTGTCTAACGATTAAAATTAAATTTCCAGAGTAATAATGTTTCTAACTACGGAGCCCCGCACATGACATGCAAGAAAAAAATATTAAATTGTGCGCACGATTTACTAATTTGTTCCCTCGATTTATAAATCGTGTGCATGATTTAGCAAACCAAGGGAACAAAATAGTAAATCGTGCACACAATTTAGCCTACTATATACTAGCCTGAATATATAAAGCACATGTTAATTCCTTAACAGTCCCAACGTCATCTACGTTCCTCTCAAAATATGCTTCTAACTGTTCCACGCTCTCGGTTGAGGCGTAGTGGAGACCGTGCTTTTTCTGTGGCGGCTCCTACACTCTGGAACGTATTACCGTTATCCTTAAAATCAACGTCAAGTATGGACATTTTTAAAAAGGACTTTTAAAAAGGCTTTTTGTTATGTCTTGTCATTCCATGTTTGTATGAATTTTAGTATTTCTATTATTATGGACAGCACTTTGGTCCATTTTAATGGCTTTGAAAGTGCTCTATAAATAAAAATTGAGTTGATTTGAGTTGAGTTGAGTACTATTTTTTTTTCCTGCATGTCATGTGTGGGGCTCCGTATCTTACATATCAATTTTTTTTTTTTTTTTCCCACATTTTGCCAATAAGTGATAATTGTGAAGCCTCCTGTGTAGTTGAAGCCTTCAGAAAAGAACAATGTGTACTCTAAAACAACATGTCCTTAAAAGTATTAAAATGTGAGACAAAATGTGCTAAAAATTGATTTAAAGAGCATTTTAGAGCCAAATCATCCAGTTTGTGTAATTGACATGTCAACAACATTTATATAAATCCCTGGAGTCACATTCTTTGTCTATATTGAGATGTTGTGTCGCTGCCAAATTGCCAGTTTGTGGTGGAATGAGTCTGTGCTGCAGGCGGGTGGGTGATATAATTAGGGCTAATTTTCTGTTTTCTGTTCTTTTGATAACAGGGTAAACCACAGACTCTCACAACCCAGTCCCTGTGTAACAGAATGACTTCAGAATGGTGCAGGACGCCTACAGATTTTCATAGATGCAGAGATTGTTGTTTCAGGCAAGTACAAATAGAGAACTCAAAATGGCTGAAGAGAAAGAGAGAAATCGAATGGGTTGTTTTATACTGAAACACTGCAAACCCCTGCAAACTAATGTCTTCATCCCAGTCTCCACATTCAGAGAAGGATGGATCTTCTCTGGTGTTTTCCGGAGGAACTGTTCACTTACTTCCTGTCTCTTGACCTCGGCTGCAGATCAGTGTCTTTTAAGCGTTCCTTCAAGCTATTCAGTTGGTGAAGGTTAATCGAAAACAATGGCTAGCTGCTGGGATTTGCAAAGCTGCTGCGTTTAATCCCCTCGTTCGCTGTGAGATAAACTCTGGATTTTCCACAAGAAAATTTCTTAATTTGCGCAGATTATCTACAGTGGATGATTCCTGCCAGCAAATATACAGACACAGCTTGTTGTCAGTGGCTTAAGCAGGTAGTAAATGTATATTTATATCCAGAAGTCTGAGGCCAAGTTGAAAAGATTGGCTTTTTTTGTTTTGGGATTTGGGATCCCAAAGTTGAACTGAAAGGAAAATCCGGTGTGTGTATGTATGTGTGTGTAGCCTATATATAGCCTATATAATGGCATTACTTAGTCTACATCTTCTAAAGGGTAATTAGATGTAAAACATTGTGTGAAAATGAGTCATTCTTTATTGGAATATTAAACATTTTATCAGACTTTGGTTATCGCTTTATTTTATTTTATTTTATAATAACTCAGAAGGTAGTTATCAAACTACATTAAACAATTAAAATAGAAGCATTTTCATATGTTTCCTCTCTTAACCAACCATTATTAATTTTTAATTTTTGTTTTTTGGTCACAACACACATCTTGTAATCTTTAATATCTCTAAATCTCTAATAATCTTTCTTATCAGCATGGTCAGAATTGATGCCATTTACACATAAACAAGAGCAGATTTATGGGTTTTTTTTTAACCCCTTGAATATATTTACTGCTAATGCTAACGTGGTAAAACTAGATTTCACTATTTTTGCATTCCTCTAAGAAACTGTCAATTCGTTTGCAAAAAAGTTTTGCATCTCTCTGAGAAACTTTGTGTTCGCCAGCAAAACTTTTGATGTGAAGTGGGATGAAAAACTATATTTTAATCCCTTTACATTTGCCCACAAATATTTTACATTTTTCTGAGAAACTTTGCATTCATTCTCAAAAGGTTGTGCATTCCACTTAGAAATGTTGTCCGTATAGCATACGTTTGAATAATAAGTGGTATGAAGAACTACATTCCAATGCTTTTTTTTTTTTGCCTGCAAAAATGTTGAATTTCTCAGATAAATTTTGCTATCAAAACTTGTAAATTTAGGCTGGAAGAAAAAGTATATTTCAGTGCTTTTGCAATATATATATATATATATATATATATATATAATTTTTTTGTTTTTACTTTTCTGCATGATTTTAATGCATAATAAATTCTCAAAACTCTTCTTCCAAAAGAGACCACAATGATGCCTGTAGTCCAAAGGCTTCACGCGCTATAGCCGTTTCCATTCCTGTGCTCAGAAGCAGGCTGCAGGTTAACAGAACAAGTTGATTAAAAGACATCAAACGACCATCATTTACATCACAATCCAGTCTAAACACATAAAGCACGTCTGATTGTTGGACCCTCATCGGCCTGCCGCGTGTGTGATTTTCCTGCAGAGAATTGTGATGAGTGATATTGTGCGGTACTAAGAGTGGGTGGCGTAAATAAACTCAATTTCATACTCTCGCAAGGCTGCGGCAGATGCCTGGGGCAGATGATGTAAATACAGCGGCTCCTCGGCATGTCGAGGAGCTCGGCTCGGCGCCCGGAGAGAGTAAGACTGATAATTACCACTGCACATTATGACAGCGACACTTCCCCCTCCTCGGTGTCATCACTTACCATTTTCCTCCTTATCATGGCATGTAGACGGCCGTCATAAGCCTCACACAAAATATTCCAGCCTATCGTTTTTCCTGCGCCGATAAAGGTTAAATGTGGACTTTGATGTCATTTCTGAAGACCCAGAAACCTTGCAGGAAGATGTGAATTCTCTGTAGAAGCAGTCCGGGCCTTTTATTATTTTTTTTTATTATTTTTTTTTTTGATAAGGGATGGATGGTTTTTACTCTGGGATTTCATTTAAAGCCACAAGCTATGAAAAACTTTGAATGTCAGTCGACCTGGACAGGTGACTGCAAAACCAGTGACCTTTACTCTTAAAAAGGATAGAGGAAACGCATCAAATGAGGCCTCAGACCGTTCCCCAGACAGCCCTCGCTCAACGTTAGTCGATGTATTTTAAGACATCTCAAGACTGTGTATTTTTGCTTTAACCTGTGGAGTTCGTCTCATGGGGTTCTTATGTTGTTTAAGTTGAGAGAAAGCACTATAGCGTCTCTTAAATATCAACGTTTTAGGATTGAGTTTCAGATAATGCTGTCTGAGTGGATGCACAATGTACAGTATATCATGTGACATGGTTCACTTTAACATTAATACATTGACTATTTTAACATTATTATCTAGCATTCAGCCTTTATTCAGTTGTGCAAAATGTATTATCACAATAATTCACTGTCCTGTACATCCCTGGTTGGATATTTATTTAAATAAAAATCAGAGTAAGTTCTTCAGCTTACTCTGAATATGAACCTGCAGAATATTGCATGTGTTGCATATAATGTTGCATTTCAGTTAAAACATCAGAAGTTTGCCTTTACATACTTTTCAATTAAATTAGCGTATTGCTGAACTTACAGATGATCAAAAATTATGGAAGGAACTAAAAATGAATATTAACTTAAAAATAAAAACAAAAATTTCTAAACAAATTTCTAAAAAAGAAAAAAAAAAACATCTATCTACAGACACAAACACACACACACACAAATATATAGAAATACATATCTAATATATAGAAATGTTGCATTGGCAACATTCTGAGATGAAATAAGTGTAAGGTGAAGTAATAGAAATTCCAAAACAAAAATAATATAACAAATATTTTAAAATGAAATAAATATTAAACACTAACAAAGACAAAATTACCGAAAATTGAACTAAAATTAAAAATAAAATTGAAAATCTAAAAAATAAATGCTCATTCAGAATCTGCAATAATAATAATAATAATAATAATAATAATATTAATAATAATAATAATAAATACTAGTAAAGGATAGTGCTAAAATTACACTAATTGTGATTTGTTTTTATTGTGGTAAATTACCAATGCATGTTGTGTGTGTGTGTGTGTGTGTGTGTGTGTGTGTGTGTGTGTGTGTGTGTGTGTGTGTGTGTGTGTGTGTGTGTGTGTGTGTGTGTGTGTGTGTGTGTAAATATATGTAGCTGATGTCACCTTTCAACCATTAAGTCGTAGCTGTGTTTTAGGTAGGCCATCCTCTTATCCACCTTTCTTGAACCATCCGATTCCCAGTGAATAAAATCTGGTACTATATTGTTTTCATGCTTAGTAAAATGGGTTATGAATACTGCTGACCTTTTAAACCTCAAATGTTTGTTCTCTTAATTACACGGCATCTACATTGCAACTGTGAAACAAGCAATACAAAAACATTTTCATTATAACCAACGAAGCTTGTTCATCAATGCACGCTTATTGTGCATGTTACAGACAACATCTCGATTAGAGCGTGAGCGTTCTAGTTTTACTGTGTCGCTAGCAGTGTAGACGGGGTGTAAGTGAGCTGACAGGACTGTGTTTAGTTTAACATACGACTGCTGGCTAAACCTCTCCCTACTGAAGTGTGCTTCGCTCTCTTCTGCCAGACTCCTGCAGCGCACGAGTAGTTGAAGGCAGTGGACGAGGACTTGAGCACTGGCCAGATTTGACAAAGCAATGGGTCATCATCCGCAAACAATCCCAGCACGGGCCGCCATCTGTTTATGGGAGAGGACAGAACACGGATTCCTACAGTGTGATAGTCTATGACCCATACTTGAGCGCTTGTCAGTGTGTACTACAGATTAGAGGTTGTTCATTCATATGACATTTCGGTAACACTTCAGAATAGGGAACACTTATTAACTACGACTTTTCCCTCAATAAATTCCTAATTTGCTGCTTATTAATAGTTAGTAAGTTTAGGTATTGGGTAGGATTAGGGATGTAGAATAAGGTCATGTAGAATAAGGCATTAATATGTTTAATTACTACTAATAAATGGCTAATGTTCTAGTAATATGCATGCTGATAAGCAACTAGTTAAGATACCCTAAAATAAAGTGTTACCGACATTTTCAGTCTAAATTGGGAATAAATAGTGCAAGGATTCTATTTTAGATTAATAAATATGTTGTGATCCCTGCTGATGAACTACTTAAAGATGTCAGCAAATGTTTTGCTGGTTTTACAATACATGATTAAGTACCAACCATCCTGAGCTATATATGTGACCCTGGACAAAAAAACAGTCATGAGTAGTACAGGTATATTTGCAGCAATAGCCATTGCATGGGTCAAAATTGTCGATTTTTATTTTATGCCAAAAATCATTAGGATGTTAAGTAAAGATGATATTTCATAAAGATATTTTGTTAATTTCCTACCGAAAATATATCAAAACTTAATTTTTGATTAGCATTGGATTGCTAAGAACTTCATTTGGACAACTTTAAAGGTGCTATATGTAGGATTGACACCCAGCGGTTGAACTAGGTATTGCAGTCCAAATTCAAAATATTGGAGACGTTTTTTTTCACCCGGCCCCTCCTCCTCAGATTTGACGCACACGCAGGTTGCCAGATTAACAACAACAACAGAAACGAGCGACATGCCGACGAATGAAATTAAATGCGCTGTGTTTTCCGCCAACTGGCAACCCTCGGTGCCGAAATACAATTGGGTAAACTGGCAGTGGGCGGGTTTCACAAACCATAAACAACACAGTCATTCCGGGCCTGAATTAGCATGTTTCTTAAATATCTACAAACATATTATGGCATTTTTATGCTTTAGTATAGTCAAAATCCTACATACAGCACCTTTAAGGGTGATTTAGATTTTTTTTTTGCACCCTCAGATTCCAGATTTTCTAATAGTTTTATCTTTGCCAAATATTGTCCTATCCTAACAAACAATACATCAACAGGAAGCTTATTTACTCAGCTTTCAGATGACACACACACACACACACACACACACACACACACACACACACACACACACACACACACACAGTATCTATCACATGGCATATGCATCACATTAACATTACATTTTCCAGCGTACTAAATATATTAATTCATTGTTCTTGGTCCAACAAGTTTTAGTATGTTCTTTTAACACAAATTAGGATGAGTTTTTCCATTTATTCTGAATTTGTTCCTCTTTTGTAAGTCACTTTGGATAAAAGCATGTTCTAAATGCATACGTGTAAAATATGAATGTAAGTTTGAATAAACATATAAAAGCATAGGCAAAAGTTATTACAATTGAACATTAATACAAAATATCTCTTATAAATTATGTGCTATTAAAAGAATATTAATGCATTATTGCATTATTGTATTTTAAGTGGCATTTGGCATTGTCAATTGCAAACATAGCCAAAGAATGTAGCTTTTACTGCTGCTGACGTGCATTTCATCATACCACACACAAATACTTCGGAAATGTCATAATATTATTTCATGTCCTTAATGGCGAAAGCCAAGTAGAAGAAACCTGTACTACGAGGAGTACTCTCAAATTTAGTCAGTGTCACATTCATTAATTTGGTTATGAAAGATGTCTGGTTGTTTTGGCAAGCTTCACGTTGTGAATTTCTGAGCTTCACACATGGATGAATCATTAGTTATTATGTTAAAGTTCATTAATGAGCAGAAATGTGTGCCTTTGAGGTTTCAGTCCTAATGGAATATACACAAAATAGACATTCAGGCCCTTCGGGTTTCATTTAGTCTTTGAATTTGCTTAAAAAAAGGATAATTACCTTTTGTTTGCAATATATCTACAATATACTATGAAATATATGATATATAATATATGCTTTGTTCTTCAGTCACATGCGAAGCCAACTGTAAAAAATGAGATATTTTATTTGTCATATATTTATGCTTGTACACCAGCAAAATAAAATGCATATCTATGATTCCATCGCAATTTCAGTGAACAAATAGACAGCATTCCTTCCCAAGATGCCATCTGCAGTGTGTGTCATGAGGCAAACAGAACATAGCACGTATTTGGGGAGAGTTAAACATTTGTCTTTACTGAAATACTTAGAAACATAAAAAACAGCATAGAACAAATGTATCACTTTTAAAAGAAAAAATATATATACTGGGGGGGGAAAAAATCATGTCACTCCCCTTCGGTTTCTCATCGGCAACATTCCTGGGTGCTTTCAGCGCTCTGGTTTAGTTTAGTCATGGTTTAAGGATTTTTTTTTCTCTTTTTTTTAGTGGTTCATCTACAATAGTCACTTTCTGATCAACTTTTTTTGGAGGTGATGTGGGAATAGGGAACTCTCCGCAGTGTTGCTTAAACACAGCACATTAAAAGTACATAGAACAAACATTTGGGCACCGAGTTTTATATACATTAGATCTCATGTATTCTGTAAAGGCATCCATTTCTTTTAATGCGTCTTTAGCATTACAACTTATTCTCAACCATGCGGGGCAACGTCGTAACCCCCTTTTCATCGTTTTTTGCCTGTCCACGTAGGCTACTGCAGGTATTTTGTGTCATTGTCAAGAGCAAACTGATGGACGAGAGTATGAACTAGGACAAAGCCAGAGACAACCAGAACAAGGGGAGAAAGAGAACGGCCAATGCTTGAACGGTGGATGCGTGAGCCTTGAGACAATACTGGTCTGATTTGGGCTTTTTGGAGCACTTTTTTTTCTTTCTGGTTGGCGCTGTAGAAGGTTCCAGATTGTCCAGAAGATCTGGGTTGATTTTGTCCATGGTCTGGTCGAGGTTGTTGGACATGGTTCCCAGAGGACCGTCGTTGAGACTCTGCTTATTGCGAGTGTCGTTTTTCGTTCGCTCCACCTCCCGAAACTTGGTCTTGGAGATGTTCTCCTTCTCTTTCAGGGGATTGTTGGTGATCTGCCGGCTGTTGTAGGATGAAGGATCTGGGAGGGACTTACTGGAGATAATGGAGGATTTGTCGTTATCCGAAAGACAGCACCTGGGAATGCTTTCGACGAGAGGATCGTCGTGCGAGAGGAACTTTCCAGAGCGTGCCTTGGTGTTGAAGATGCTGGTCTGAACCTGCGACGGAGAGTCCACGCATCCCTCCAAATCGTCGCTCTTCAGTCGCTTAAGGTCCTTCCCGGTTAGAGAGGTTGGAAGGTGGCACTCCAACTCGGAGCTGGACCCTTTGAAGCGTTTGAACCAGTCCCACAGAGGCCTGGCTCGACAGTCGCAAATCCATTGGTTTCCGTTGAGCCTCAGGTACTGCAGGGACACCAGAGGGTTCATGGCCTCTCCTGTCAGCATGGTGAGGTTGTTGAAAAAGAGAAACAAGGTGGTCAGCTTGCCCAGGTCATTGAAAGCCCGCTGTTGCACGTGCACAATGCGGTTCTGGTGTAGGAGCAAACGGTCAAGGTTGATGAGACCGCGCAGCATGTGATCGGTCACAACCTTGATCTTGTTGTTATGTAAGAATAGGTAGGTGAGGTTGGCCAGGTCCAGGAAAGTGTCTTCGTGCAGTGCCAGAAGGTTATTATCCTGCAGGT
Source organism: Acrossocheilus fasciatus (assembly GCA_036784905.1). Lineage (NCBI taxonomy): Eukaryota > Metazoa > Chordata > Actinopteri > Cypriniformes > Cyprinidae > Acrossocheilus > Acrossocheilus fasciatus. The sequence goes on along the minus strand of CM071942.1, from coordinate 38,525,295 downwards.
AGAGATACTGAAGTGAGAAGAGTCCTCGGAAAACTCCCACCGGGAGCTCGGACAGCCCACACCTGTGCAGGTGAAGGGTATGCAGCTTGGTCAGACCCCGAAACGCGGTGGGACTGATGATGCGAAGGTTGCTGTTGTCGCCGATGTCTAATTCTTCCAGTCTCTCCAGCCCGTAAAAGGCCCCCGCCTCGATATGGCTGATGTTATTCGAGTACATCCACAGGACGGTGAGGTTATGCACTGAACTAAAGCTGGTCGATCGGACCACTGTCAGTTTGTTGCTCTGGAGGAATATTCGCTGGCTACGGACGGGGATCTCGGTGGGAATGGAGAACAGACCCTGCTGTTGACAGGCCACGGTTGGCCTCGGCTCACTGTAGCACACGCACTTCGCCGGGCAGCCATTCATCACTGGCACCAGGTTAAGCCATAACACCAGGCAGAGGAGGCGACCACCTGTTGAGAAGAGACAAAAAGCCAAGGGGTCAGTTCAAGGTCAAGACAGCAGCTGCTTCATTTGGCAGGAAAGACGTGATTTCATGTTTGCAATTTTACAGAAGCTGGAAAATGGGAATGTGTAACTGTGATCATTTAACACTTTTTTTTCAATACTTTTAATGAGCCAGGATTCATTAAATTGATTAAAGATTAAGATTTTTAACTCAAACCATTGCAGTCTGTCAGTCATATAATGCCCAGCAATGGGCACACAATCTTTGGGAGGAAAAAAAAAAACATTCACAGACATAGGCGTAAATCCCGGTGGGACGGGGGGGACAGGACCCCCCCCTATCTGAGGCTTGCCCCCCTTAAAAATATCATTACAAGCAACTCTGTGTATTGAAAATGATATAATGGACATATATTTAAAATAATTGTGTGCTTAGTAAAACAAAATAAACGCAAAAAAAAAACGTTTTAAGTTCAGAAATGTTTTGATTCCCCCCTCCCTTGCCTCACAGTGGTTTGGTCCACGGCCTGCTTTCCTTCTTTACGGATACACACACACGATTCCGGTGAGAGAGAGCAAGTTAGTTATGTGTAAGTAGGCTGTCAAGGCTATTTTATTCTCATTAAACATCGGGTGAAATGATTATTTCTCTTTAATACAGATGATGCTGGATCATTAATAAATTAGTCATGACAAAAAAAATTATGACATCCGATGTATTTTCTATGAGCGATTATAAGATTAACAAGCTTAATACCTTAGCTTGTCACCCACTAACTAACACGGCCATAAGCCTGTGTGTGAACTGATATTAGGCTAATATTGTAGACCTATGTGTTGGGTTTCATTCAATATGATGTTAAGTGGCAGATCAGTGGGTTTAATGCGGTTGAATTAATGCGAAAGAGACATACTAGGTTTGAAACCTTAAATACTATGGATGACGCAAAATAATAATTATAATATGACCGCGTGGTGAACCATGAACTCATATTTAAACACGGTCTCCATGCTATGTACACATGCTGTGTACACATATCTATCTTTACAAGTACAATTTTGGCTGTATTATTTGTGTCCCCCTCAAAAATTGCTCTTGAGAAATTTTACGTTTATTGTCCCCCCCTACTGTTAGATGAAATTTACGCCCATGTTCACAGACAAATTCAAACTAAACCTAGCAGCTTGTGATGATACATTGATGTCCTAAGACACGAAACGATCGGTTTGTGCAAGAAATAATTTTTTACCTCTGATAATCCTCAGTGTCCGACTGTCACAACATCCGGTGTGTGACGCGTCAACCTGCTCTGGCACATATATATATATATATATATATATATATATATATATATATATATATATACATAGATGCCTCATTAGCGACGGTTTCTATGGGCCACAATATGTAAGGATCTACATATATATCTATGTGTGTATATATATATATATATATATATATATATATACACACACACATAGATATATAGTTGACGCGTCACACTCCGGATGTTGTGGATGAGCTCAGGATGGTTGGACATTGCGGTGTATCAGAGGTAAAAAAATATATAAATACTGTTCAGTTTCTCGCACAAACCAATCGTTTCGTGTCTTAGGACATCAATGTATCGTCACAAGCTGCAAGGTTTAATTTGGATTTGTCTGTGCATGTTTTTTTTACTCTCAAAGATTGTGTGCCCATTGACTGGCATTATATGACTGACAGACTGCAAAGGTTTGAGTTAAAAATCTTTGTTTGTGTTCTACTGAAGAAACAAAGTCACCTACATCTTGGATGCCCTGGGGGTAAGCAGATAAACATCAAATTTTCATTTTTGGGTGAACTATCCCTTTAAGTACTGAGGAATATTAATTAACTGCATGTACTTACTATATGGTCAGGGTTTGGCTTAGGGTTACTTGCATGCAGTTATGCATAATTTATTGTTATTATAATATTAGTACATGTAAAATGTGTAACAAGGACACCTTAAAATAAAGTGTTACCAAAATGTCTTAAAATTACATTTGTAATGTGTATATTTGGCATTAATATGGGTTAAAATGGTATATATAAATAATATAATAGAAAGTAAATATTTCCAAATATTTTCATAATTTGCTTTTCCTTTTGTGACAATATAAAATGCATTTTTATTAATAATTATTCATATGTTCAGGTATATTTTAGTTCATTACAGTATATTTAATTTACATTTATTAATAAACACATTATCTTTTTTAATAATTACACTTATATTACTATACTTTTAATATCTATCTGGAGAAAAAAGATGCAAATTGTTAAGGAAGGAAAGTGTACAGTAAATCTCTCGAGGAAATTTTCACCTATAAAAAACACAAATGTAAATCTAATATAAGCTATTTCACTTGATTTAACTAAAAACAGCATGCATTTAATTCAGACACAGCAACTAAATATGCTCTTCCATACATTAAACAGCTCTAAAATGGCTGTCTGCCTGTGAGTGCACGACCTGTCTGTACTTGTGCCTGCATGTGTGAATGCTACCGGCAAAAATTTGTGCCGTGGGATCCATTCCTATCCATCAGCCAACGCAAGCGAGAAAATCCTGCCAATTGAGGGGACCGATAAATGAAACATTGGAGGGAGCCTTGAACGAAATTAGCTAGTGCTAATAGCTAATCGCATTCCAGCATGGTGTAAGGGTTGACATTTAGTCTGTCCAGAGGAAGATAAGTGTGCTGTGGGTGTTCGAGGAAGGACTTGGGATGTTGGATCTGAGCCTCATGGGAGTGTAGTGAGTGTGAACATGCTTGAAGTGGTTCTGGAGTGTCACAGATAAGATAGCCTCCTCTCATCTCTGATCTGAAGCCCAGTGGTCTGTGTGTGTGGATGTGGCACAGATGTGTCTGAGGGTGGGTTTATCTGCGGGAGGTGCTCAGATACGAAATGCTGTTTTTATTCAGTCATTCTCGACACCAGCCATTATGTAGGAGATCAGATGATAAAACATGACCATCTATCTATCTATCTATCTATCTATCTATCTATCTATCTATCTATCTATCTATCTATCTATATGATGGACTAACTATTGATAGATAGATAGATAGATAGATAGATAGATAGATAGATAGATAGATAGATAGATAGATAGATAGATAGATAGATAGATAGATAGATAGATAGATAGATAGATAGATAGATAGATAGATAGATAGATAGATAGATAGATGACGGACTGACAGTAGCTCAATATCTTGTGACCATTCACCAACTGTTTCATCAAGCGTCACGTTTACATAATCAGACTCATGTGCGAGATTTTCACGTGCACGCACAGGAGGCAGAGGAGCCCGTGGACGCTCCTGCGTGGCTCCCTGAATTCTTCTTCGTCCCTCAATCTTGCAGCTTGTTAAATGGAGCTTGCTTGAGGCTTGACAGCATCCCTGTGTTACACTTTCCCTCAAATATCCTCCCTCTCCCTCTGCCGCTCCTGTCATCTTCCACCAGTGAGCTGTCAGCCTTCCTCTCTGTCTTTCTGCTTCACAGCGCTTCTCTTTCACCCTCTCTGCCGATAAAAATATTCCATCGCCGCGCTTTGAAATGTTAGGCTTCATGAATCTACCAGACCTCCTGTTTTATCTTCTAGTCATTAGCGGACTATCCCCACCCACACAATGCACGGCGGAGCCCCGCTTTCAAAGCTCCCTTTTTTCATCCGTGGCCGACCGTGCTAACCTTGCGGTTCCTCGATGTCTTTCATCTGTTTAGTGCTGAGTAAAGCTACTCAAAATGTCATACGCCATCCTCCAATTATTTCGGCGCATTGTCTCGTCCCCTGGACAGTCACATAGCCATGTCCTTTATTGCCGGGCGCCCTTCACTGTAAAGGCCATTTGGCAGACACCGACTACATACGAGCACTCAATGTTTTTCTACCTCGTCTCCATCAGTATGCCGGTCATGCCTCTCCTTTCTCTAATCCCAGTAAGGAGCCCCACTTTGCCTTTTTATATTTCTCTTTTTCTCCTTTTCTGTCAAGGGGATGCCCATATCCTACCGTGCCATCGAAACAACAGCCCATTTCATAAAAGGTTATTGCATTGCAGCCCACAATCTATACAGCAGCATTCTCGAACTGTTTACCCACCTATTAGTTTTGCATTACCTCTGATATTTTTCTGAACTCAAGAGAATCCCTCATAATAGCGGCAGCGCTCCAGCTTACCGCTTACTCATTTTGCAGAGAAGCCAAGCTGCATTCTCAGATGACGAGCTTATTAGCAGCGTGCCGTTCGACGTGCTGAGGACCACCCTCTTGCAAACCTGACAAGCCGAATGGTGTTTTCAGCTTTGCATAAAATGCACTGATTGCTGCTTGTCTCTCCACTTGTGTGAAAAGCTCTCATCCTGATATAAAAGACGCCACGGGAGAGCGAATAAACCATTGATAAACAGGGAGGCGAAATCAAGGATACTTCTCTGCTGTCTAATTGAATTATTTGTATGGAAAACAAAAGGAGACAGAGTACTGAACAAGGACTTGAGATAATTGTGTGCAGAGAGAGAGAGAGAGAGAGAGAGAGAGAGAGAGAGCGAGAGAGAGAGAGGCAGCGGGGACAAGTGGCAATCCCTGACTTAGCACATTTGCATATGTCTCTGGCATATGGAGAGCGTGTAACGACATTTACACCATTTTTATCTCAACCGTACAAGTGGGTTTGACAAGTAATAGCAGCCACTGTCTTGAGACCAACAGGGGCGTTTTGGACATTGAGTGGATGGATTTAAACAAACTCCTAACTGCAAATCGTAAACCAGAATGTAGCTTGTCCTGCACAATGTCATTATAATTAACTAAAAATATAATAATACAAATACAAAACAACAACAAAATTTCGCACAAGGCATATATATATATATATATATATATATATATATATATATATATATATATATATATATATATATATATATATATATATATATATTCTAATTTATTTAAAAAAAATGAAAACTACATGTTTTTTTTGTTTTTTTTTAAATGACAACAACAGAAAACTAATTTTAAAATTAAAGTGAAAATATAAAAATAAAATAAAATCTAATTGAGAATATTAACAAAAATTATCAATAATACACACATTAAAATTGTGTCATTTACTCAGGCTTAAGTTGAGTTTCTTCTTCTGCTGAACACAAAAGAATATATTTTAAAGAATGCTGGAATAGTTGACTGTAGCCACAGTCTTCCATAGTATGGAAAAAATACTATGGAAATCAACTCAAGTTAAAATGAGTAGATGATGACAGAATTTTCATTTCTGGGTGAACTGTCCCTTTAAATAACGTTGGACCTGCATTATTTGTACTACAGACATGAATGAAGTCTCAAATCAAGTGACTTTATTTTTGCAATGTAGAAACTGTCATAGACATTTATAGGAAACAAATTATTTTACTAATCAGTATTGTTTTTTTTTCCTTGTTTTTCATTAAAACAATCCATAAAACAAGACTTGTAACTGTAAATACCAAATACTAGCCATACTCTAAATACTAGTAAATACTAATATGTAAATATAAATTATAAATACCAGCTGTACTTTAGATTTTTTTAATAATTGTGAGATTTTACTTCAGCAAATTTTAATATTTCAAACTTGTTTTGTTATGAGCTTAAACTAAATTTTGTTAGATGTATGCATAAAAACACCAATGGTAAGAAAAATAAACTGATTTCAAGACATATTCTCTGAAAACAAGTTTTATATATTATGCAGTTTTGTGCATCTTTATGGATGTTTTAATAAATTTAAATGTAAAACAAGAAAAAAAAAAAAAATAAATACTGCGTGCAAAAGAACATGTGACTTGTAGGTGGGTAAGTATTCACCCAGAGCACCCTAGCAACACCATGACAACCACCCTGAACAACTTAGGAACTGCATAAAAATGCTTTGGCAACCAGCCGCCCTAGGACTGCATTGACAGGTTTTGCGGGCATTTGAGCTGCCGCCAATTCATTCACCGTCAGCGACATTTTCTGCATTACATGAATATACAGCATTACTCATTTCCGTATAGTTGACATTAATTAGACTCATTACCTCTGAACAAACAAATGAGCGACAGTGCCAACATCTTAATCACAGAGCTAAATATAAAAATAAATTCAGCACATTTCAAGCCTTTTTAGCACCAACTGGTTCCACTTCGTTGTGAGCTTTCTGAAGGCCAATTAACCGCAGAATTAAAGTAACAATTAATATCGAGTGCCAAGTTTAGATGCAAAGAGAGAAAAAAAGTGATCAAGACTTCATCTATTTTTGTTAACTGTTGACGTACAGCTCTAGACACCACATTTAAGTGCAATTACTAGTTTTAGAGATGAGTGAATACCTGGATTTTGATTTTACGACTTTTACAAATGCCAATTGGGTTTTTGCTTGTGCCATCTGATTTTTTAATGATATATATATCATTAAAAAATCATATATATATATATTTAAAATACTAGGATTTACCTGTAAATGTGTTGAAAAAGAAATGCATGACAAACTTGTTTAAGGAAACAGAACCTTTCACAATTCCGCCAGGTATGAGTCATAATCCTTATTATACTTTTATCATTATTCTTTAGTTTTTTTTCAGCCATTATCAGCCTTTAAACTGGCAATAAAATGTTTACCAAGCCACATCGCTTCAATCCCAGTATACATTTATCCAACTGTTATCAACTGTATTTCTAAATAAATACAACAAAACATTTCTTGCGACCTTATGTGAAGTATTATGACAAAATGCATTACGAAGACCTGTTCTGCAGGTGCATTAGAGCTAATGTTAGCATCATGCTACATAAGACAATTTATTAGTACACTTTTACTCAGAACTCACTTCAAACCACCATCAAGTGTTTGTAATAACTTCCTTTTACGATCACATGTGGAATTTGGTCATTTACTGTTGTTAAAATATGCTATTTATAGCCTTTTATATCGCTGCACAAATTAGCATTTCAGATGTACACATTCAACAAAAAAAAAATCACATACAGACCATATCCTATCGTAATCGTGTGTTTATTATCTAATATAATCTATAGTGGCTGTTGTCATGTTTGTTTCTGCTGTGTAAAAGACATGTATTCTCTGCTGAAACTCACGTTGTTTGTGATGTTAATCGCCTCTCCGTTCTTAAGTTGCCAGGTATACATTCCAAATATAATACACATTAGTAAAAGGATCTATTTTAATTTTTATTTGTCTATATACACTTTGGGCGGTCGCGGTACATTATAAAAGTAGCCCAAAAAAAAAACACAAACCACGGCTCTGTAATTTTGAAAAACGACTGTATTTTCAAAATAGCCCACTTGTGCCGCTGCCCTGGCAACACTGGTGCTGTCCCCTCATCACACAATGATAGATAACCTTCCACACTGCGATTTAATTTGCGTTAAAAAATATTAACGCGTTGCATTTTTTTTGATTAATTGCATGCGCTAACGCGTTAACGTTTACACCCCTAATATCTCTCTCTCTCTCTCTCTCTCTCTCTCTCTCTCTCTCTCTCTCTCTCTCTATATATATATATATATATATATATATATATATAGATATAGATATAGATATAGATACAGAGCTTTAAGCAACACACACAGCCAGAGACAGCACTGGTCTGATGAATTGTTCAGGAATAATAGCACCTGTCCAGCTTTCTCCTCACTGTGACTGGATGGACCGGTAGGCATTATTGACCTGTAAACACGGACGGTCATGAGTTCAAACGGATCCTCTACATCTGATGGAGAGCAGCAGCAGCAGTGTTGGTGTAGATGTAGGTGTTGTAGCTGATGTTGTAGCTATTGCTTAGGTCATAGCACTCATAAGTCTGGTGTAAGAAAGCCACAGAGGTTAACAATGAGAATTTTTGCAGCCAGTTTTATTGCTTTTTGTTGTTGAGTAATATAAAGAAAAGCCTAAAAAGCAGATGCTTCAAGCTCATTTGACTGCTTTTCCCATGAAACAAAGATGTTTCCCATGAAACAAATGTATGATCACTGGTTTTCAAGTGCAATTTTACTTAATTAATTAGAAAAAAAACTACACATTAGGTTGGGATTTGAGCCCAGATCCCCTTTCATACCTTTTTCACCCCTTTTGTGCCCTGCTCACTCCAAAGTCCCCACTCCAAGGGGATAGGGACGATCACTTCCATTTGGAATTTGCCCCATGAACCGTTCAGTACGAATACACCTACCGTTACACTCCTAATATATATATATATATCAATATGCTCCTTTGATATTATTTTGATCTAAACCACTAGATGGCACAAAAATGTGGCATAGCGCTTTCCAAAACACTCGCTTTTCAAGATGCACGTGTATATTTGTCTGATCTTTGACGCGATCGCGCGCAGCAGTGCAAAGTTGATTCTGTGCTTACTTGATCTATTATATATATTTTTTTAATGTTGTAGATTTAAGTAGCCAATCAGAAACGCTAAAATTAATGCATATATTTTGAGACAAATGTCGTCTTTATGATTTTCAGTTTTGTTTAAGATAATTAAAGCAACAGTTTTTAAATAACGAAATAATATGTAAAAGTATGGTATTTGAGGTAAAAAGCGTCCCTGATGTTGAGGCGCACAGTAATTAACATGATAATTAATAGATCGCTGACTTTTCCATTTGTTGACATGACATGGTTAGATTCAGATGGAAAATGTCATATATTATGTTGGGTGTCCATATTAGAGATAATCACCATGTTTAGAATGAAACCATCATATTTAAAAACATGATAGGCCTATTAATCATATCATATAATAAAATACATTTTGTTGTTACTACTGTAAATATATATTCAATTAATATTTTTTTTTATTTTAAAATATATTTTTTATATTTTATATTAATATTTTAATGACAGTGTATTTATTGAACACAAATTAATTAATTTCTCAAAATAAGCAGAAGATAGTACAAACTTTGCTAAAGTAATTGTTTTGAACAAGTATTAACATTATTAAAAAAAAAAAACATTATTTAATAACAAATAACATTTATATAGCTGAAGTATCTGTATCGATACCGTGTGCCTTGCCCCCCCCCCCCAATAGGCTCCCCTTGCCACCTCATACATTTATAAGATTTTTAAACAAAATAAACAACTTGAATGATTTATTTTCACACAAAATCTGTTGCTCCATTAATGTTCAATACAACATATATATTTTTTCTGCAATTATACATTTTAGGCACAGTGAATAGCTAGGGCTGGACAATAATTCAATATCAATATGTCTCGCAATATAATTTTTTTTCAGTAACGGTGATATGATTTTTAAACACATTTCCGATATTTCGATATACATTGCCAGTGTTTCCCATACGTTGATTTATTTGTGGCGTTTGACTTCGTTGAATAAACATGAGCACTGCACGTTTCAAAAAGTGGGTGATTTATATGAATATATCTCTGAAGGGAACATACTGTCTTCAGAATAGTTTTGATGGCATTTTCATTTTTTTCTGATAAAGTAGCGTTCATGAGCGGAGCTGCTTAGATTACAGCCATAACGAGGGAAACCGCTAGTTCTACCGCTCTCAAAGTGCCTCCTACTGGCAGAGAATCAGATTCTGCTACGCTGCTTTCAACAAAATAATGCTTTTTTGAGCAGCAAATCAGAATATTAGAATGATTTCTGAAGGATCATGTGACTTGAGAAATGATGCTAAAAATTCAGCTTTGAAATCACAGGAATAACTTATATTTTAAAATATTTTCAAATAGAAAACAGTCATGTTAAATATTTCAAAATGTTACTGTTTTTGCTGTATTTTGGATCAAATAAATGCAGGCTTGGTGATCATAAATGATGAAAAAATTTAAAATGAATGAATGAATAAATGAATGAATGAATCAATCAATCAATCTTGGGGCACCAAGTAAGCTAGGACTGAAAAAAAAAAAATAATAATAATAATTACAAATAAATATAATGTCCCTAAGTATCTAGACATACTGGGCGAATTCCAAACAGAAGTGAGCGTCCCTATGCCCTACTCCCTTCGAAGGGTAGATCCCTTTGAAGTGTGTTCTTTTAAGGGTGTAGGGCATTACTTTCTCGTATAAGCGTTTGGAACTCCCTTAGTGAAAGGAATGACAGACCAAATGTTACCTTGACAACGCTGCGCGTGCGTGCAGCATTCAGCGCTCCAACAGTTGTTGCAAATAAATATTTATTCTTATTGTTATTTTTTTTATTCAAATACTGTCTAATTGTGTCTTATTCACTATTAAACTTTTTTTCAAACTAAACTTGCTTACAATACAGTCTTAAATCATATTTCTATCACTGATGAAAATATTTTGTATTACATAAAAATAAAGACAAATTTAATTAGCTTATTCTATATGTTTGTAAAGCCAAAATAAACCCCAACTTTGCTTTAAAATGCATCGCAAGATCACCTAAGTGAAGATCACATGATCACAAATGGAAGTCACTTCCGTGAAGCGACCACTGCATGTTCCCTTCACTAACGGACTTCTGGAAGGGCCCTTCGTTAAGGGATTCAGTTGCTCACTTTTGTTTGGAACGTACCTACAAATTGCATCCCCTTCCCGAAGTGCCCTTCAAGCGTGCAAAAAAGCCGCTTGGAATTCGCCCACTGTCTAAACATGAAGACATACACTATTTACCACACATCCTCTGGACATAAAAGATTAGGACAACAGAAAAAGATAAAGGGCAGAAGAGCGGGACACTTGGAAGAGATATTGGGTGAGAGTAAAGAGGCAACAGGAAAGGTGACAGGGATGAAAGGTGTTGGGACAGAAACATGAAGATGGATGCTCAAGGAGAACAGATGCCCGAGCTTTCTGCAGTAACATTGAGCATGAGCTATGGAATGCAGATGATTTTATTGACGCTGGAGCAAAGTGAAGCAGATCAGGACTTATTTGTGTCTGCCGTCTGTACCACATGCTCTAAGTTTGCCAGATGGTTCATGAATAACAGAGAATCGAGCAGGTTGTGGAAAAATAAATAAAAAAAACACACACAGACACTTTGGTTTACTATTGAAGCCAGAAACATACTTTATGCAAGTTCACAAATGCAAACATAAATGCTTGGCCAACATATTTCCATTATACAAAAGTAAAAAAAAAAAAATATATAAATAAATAATAAAAAAAAAAAAAATATGTATATATATATATATATATATATATATATATATATATATATATATATATATATATATATATATATTGTCTCTAAAAGCAGCTTAGACAACTATAAGTAAGCCATTTTAGGTTGATTTCCTTCATTCCTGATTGAATATACAAATATTTCTGACCAATGGAAGACCATAATTATTTTTGCTATTAAGTTTCATGTTTTTTAAATGAATCTCTGATATTCACCAAGGCTGCATTTATTTGATTAAAAACTACAGTAAAAACAATAATATGGTAAAAAAAAAAAAATATATATATATATATATATATATATATATATTTGAATATATACATGTGACTTCAGTGTCACATGATCCTTCAAAAATCATTCTCACATGATCCTTCAAAAATCATTCTCACATGCTGATTTTCTGCTCAACAAACATGTATTATTACTATCAATTTTAAAAACAGCTTATATTTTGTGGAACCTTGATTTTTCTATGATTATTTTATGAAAAGAAAGTTCAAAAGAACAGCATTTATTTGAAATACAAATCTTGTGTAACATTATAAATGTCTACCGTCACTTTGGATCAATTTAATGCGTCCTTGCTGAATAAAAGTATTAAATTCTATAGAACTTTGACACATTTAAGAACCGGCAGTCATGGATTTGAGCTTAGTAGCTAGAAGCATCTGCTCTCGTACCATTGTAAGACTGTACATTGTGTTTCAGAGCTGAGACTGCTGTATTTAAACAATGGATTTTCAATGAAGGCTCTGTAAACATTGCTCAAAGTGAGTGAGTGAGGTTTCAGCTGCAAAACACTTGACCCAATCTGATTAATATATCAATCATATTAATAGTCTGAATATATATGATAACACTTTCCAACTCTCTCTTTCTCCCTTCCTTCTCCTCCCACCCCTGCAATGCACTTTTCTTGCAAGCTATTATGATTTCCCAGCTCATTTCTCACAAGCCCACATGCTCCACATGGATTATGAGCCAAAATAAACACAAACACAAGTATAATCATATTATATTCATAAGTGTTCCCAAAGCTTCATCTACAGTCAGCATAGTCATAACTAATAGTTTTAGTACTCAGAGTCTAGTATTGTACCTAAGAGAGTCTATTTTATATGCAATCTGCATCTCCGCAGAATCAGAGCCATAAACCATTAATAGCTTCTTGCTACTGCTAGCAGTGTTATTATAGTATTATTTATGCATGATTACAGTTTATAGTAATATTTGGAATTAGCTTTTGTTTATACTTTTACATTTCATTTTAATTTTAGTACTTTTATGTGGTTTTGTCATTTTTATTATTATTATTTATGTTTATTTATTCTATTTCCAGTTAATAATTGTAGTGCTTCCACTTAAACTAAAAGATACATTTGAAATGTTGCTTTGGCAACTAACAGAAACAAGTTTTTAATCTCATATTTATACTTTATTTCATTTCAGCTTTATTACAGTTAACAAACACTTTTTAATTGTTTTAGTTTTAGTTAAAAGAACACTCCACTTTTTTTTGGAAATAGGCTCATTCTCCAACTCCCCCAGAGTTAATAAGTTGAGTTTTACCGTTTTTGAATCCATTCAGCCAATCTCCGGGTCTGGCGATAGCACTTTTAGCATAGCTAAGCATAGATCATTGAATCCGATTAGACCAGTAGCATCGCGTTCAAAAATGACCAAATAGTTTTCCTATTTAAAACTTGACTCTTCTGTAGTTATATCGTGTACTAAGACCGGCAGAAAATGAAAAGTTGCAATTTTCCCGAGCTATATTATAACTAGTTACCTAGCTGGGGACTACTTCCAGGCGCTGCGTAATATCACTGCGCCTGCTGCGGCCATGTTACGGCAGCAAAGTTCCTTGATTATTACGCCGGAATGAGAGTATAGTTCCTAGCCAAATCGGACTAGAAAATCGCAACTTTTCATTTTCCGCCGGTCTTAGTACACGATATAACTACAGAAGAGTCGAGTTTTAAATAGGAAAACTATCGAAACTCTTTGATCATTTTTGAACGCGATGCTACTGGTCTAATCAGATTCAATGATCTATGCTAAGCTATGCTAAAAGTGCTATCGCCAGACCCGGAGATCGGCTGAATGGATTCAAAAACGGTAAAACTCAACTTATTAACTCTGGGCGAGTTGGAGAATGAGCCTATTTCCAAAAAAAGTGGAGTGTTCCTTTAACAATAATAACCCTGACTGATAGTCAGAAGAAGGTAGTCTGTAATCATTCTAAATAACATTTTATTGGCTTCTATACAAGCCATCAATATTTTTGGTCACTTTTCCTATGAGAAAATACTATTTTGAATATTCTTGTCTTGTTTTAGTTAACAATAACAACATGGCACTAGCATATCAAAGCTAACATATATGGATTTTACACAGGTATTTTTATTTTTATTTTTTTAAATTTAACAAGTAATACATTTATTTATGCTTTCAGATATCAGTAATCTATCACTCTTAATTATGTTTAAACACATATTAGCATGTCTACATACATTATGCAGAACATATTTCTACTCAAATCAGTAACATATTCTGTCTGGACCCGCTCAAATGTTTCCATGCTAAAGCAAAAAGTGGGTTTTGAGGCATATGAGGAGTTTTGATTTTAGGATTCAAATCAAATTTATTCATTTCTAACGTCACGCTATATCAGTACATAAACCACAGCAGGGTGGTGAGCCATACCTTTCAGATGCCTCGGATCCAGCATATTTACTCCACTACAAAGACACATTTAGTTTCAGATAGCTAACCCTGTGGACAGATCCGTCAAAATAAAAACGCTCCTCTACGCCTGCGTTCCCATGAAAAATACATTCAGCAGCGTGCCAGACGCGCAGCTTTCATCACAATGTAAACAATTTATTTTCTGTGAGTCAAGACGTGCGCTGGAAATCCCCCAACTTCAGCGAGACTGACAGTGGCATCTTTTAGGTGCCTAACTTAATGAGATCCTGGACTGGCGGATAAACATGCTAATTCAGTTTGGGGTGGCAAAGTGATTCGAAATGCAGTCTAGAGTAAAAACATCTGCGAGTTTAAATAGTTGCACGTTGGAAGCAAATTGAAAATTGGCTCTGTGCACAAAGCGCTGTCATTCATTCAGGCTTTTCTCACCCAATATATAAACATGCACATGTTCGTGCTGGAACTGTATTTGCACGCCATTCATTACAACAGAAAAATCTTTCAATGCGACAGAAGTCTTCGCTCCTTGAAGGCAGCATGTTTCTCTGAGCATTTAATCATGATTACAGCTAACTGAGGACGGGCTGTCATCTAAAGACGGTCATCAACTGGCCATTATCTTGAGTACACAAACAACACTTTCATCCAAATAAATGGCCGAAAAGTGGCTCAAGCTGCAACTGGAGGATGGGACAGAGAAATTAAAATAAATGTTTTGCTTGCTAGACTCATTTTAATAAATATATATGTACATTTTATTCTGTAGTCAGCAATAATTCCTGTCCTCATCTCTCACATTGATGCAGTCGCAGAGTATTGCCTGTTAGTACATTTATTATGTAAGATCATAACCCACAGTTCATATAGTAACAGGCCCTGTGGTGTAGCTTCTACCTAGAGACCACTAAAACCTATTAAACAGGCCCTTTTCTACACTCCTGTAGAATTTTATCTCCTAAATTCAATTTTTAATGAGGCAAGGTTTCTTGCAGCAAAAACAGGCTTTTTATTTTTATTTAGTTTTTCGCAAGCATTATTACTCCTGGAATTAAACATGCCTATGGTAACTACAAAGACTCATTATGTAAATGATTTCTGTTCTGATTGGCTAACCACCTGCCATACATACATTTTATTCACACTCCAATCGATTCCTGATTACATTTTTATTCCTCTTTGAATAATCTATTTCTCTCTCTCTCTCTCTCTCTCTCTATATATATATATATATATGTGTGTGTGTGTGTGTGTGTGTGTGTGTGTGTGTAAATATAACTCTAAATATCTCACAATTTAGAGTTTGTTTCTCCTAATTGTGAGTTTATATTTAAGTTATTGTGCATTTTTTTTTTTTTTTCCTCATACTTCTGCATGTGTATGATCAGGTCAGGTGACTAAAAATTCAGGAGAAGACGAGATGTAAACTTAAAATTCTGAGGAAAAAGTTAGAATTGCAAGATATAAACTCAGAATTCTGAGGGGAAAAAGTCAGAATTGAGAGATATAAATGGAATTCTGGTTGAAAAAGTCAGAACTGCGAGATACAAACACAATTCTGAGGAAAAAAAAGTCTGAATTGCAAGACAGAAACACAATTATAAAACATTTTTTATTTATTTTTTGTTTCATAATTGTGAGTTTCTGTCTTGTAATTCAGAATCTCACATTTCAAAAATAGAAATGTGAGATATAAACTCACATGAGATATAAACTTATTTTTTTTGTGAGAAAAAAAACTATTGCAAGATATAAAAAGTAGGAATTGTGAGAAATAAGCTTGCATTTCACTTGTAAATATGTCACATTATGCATATAAAATGGTACAAACATTTACTTTAATATTGTGACTACTTCTGAACTATTGCTCCATTTACAGCTTTTAGAGGAGATTTTCAATGAAAATGTTAGATTGCGTCTACGCAGTACATCAAACTCTATTTTAAAAGCGCTAATTCTGTTTCCATTATACGTCCCCATTAAGACTTTCCAAACCATTACATACTCTTTCACTGGATGCAGCAAACGAACGGTTCTTGGTCACACAAAAACTATATAAAACATATTTCACATCATTAGCTATTTAACCTTCTTTTCATTATGTACTAGACCGTTAATGACGGCAGTGATAAGATTTCACTCACTGTATCAACCTGTAGCAGTCAGACCAACACAAGACTCAACGACCTCTCAAATTTCGATGAACTCTAGATAAAAATAGCTGAATGGCACCGTGGAGCTGTCAACTGTCAATATTGAGCTCGTGTGATTAAGTGTTTGAACGGGAGCGTCTCGCTGTCTCCCTCTGTGGTCAGCTGTAGGTCAGACGATACGGCTCAGATTCTTCACAGACACAACATTGTATAGATGTGCAATACAAGCTTGCTTTTCTACAGTTTAGTGAAAAGCATCAGTTCTGGAGATACAAGGGTCTCTTCAGAAAACACTTCTGAAATATTGTTCTTTTGTGTCTGGTTGCAGCGCTTTAAAACCTGACAGTTTATTTTGTGTCCTTGGGATAACAATGGATTTGTCCCTTGTTCTACATGCTCAAAATCAACCACGCCGTGTAAACGTGTGACCGAAGCAGTTCTACATTTCTCAGGCATTTTAAAAATAGCTTGCATCACAGTCGCACTAAAATACACAAACAACAAAGGCTTTTCTTAAAGGCATGCTGGCATTTTATCATTCTGTCAGTTTTTAACATGGTGCATACATTATGTAACTCAGGCGACTGGATAATCCATATTCTGCCAGTGGAGACCCAGTTTCTCTGCTCTCTGTAGGAGGAGGTGGGGTGCATGACTTTTGCATGACTTTGCTCAGAATGACAAGTCTTGCCGGCATATGTCAAGTGTCACAGCTCAGCCTGTATTTCACAAGAGCAGCTAAGATAAACACTGGGAATCCAGAATGACACCTACTAGCTGATAGAAAACGATAGAGGGAGAAAATCTGGTCTCAAATGCAGTGGTTTGCATTGTCATCCTTTCAGAAACTATGTGAAAATGCATTCAATGATCTAGGGATCTTCAAAAAAAGCCAGCCCATAAGGAAAGAGAAATCATGATTGAGATCCATTTAGTATTTCAATTGTTCCTCCTAGATGTCAATAAGATGAAATGGAGAACAAATTATTTTTCTCCTGATAAAAAAGTAATCTCATGTCTCCTTCAAAACAGTCTGAGATCAAAAGTACGATCTCAATATAAACTCAAACTTTTCTTAAATTAATTTAATCTAAACTACTGTATGAAATAGGGCTGGGCGATATGGCCAGAAAAATAATATCATTTTTTTCATATCCGTCGATATCGATAATTATCATGATAAATGTCAAATTTTTATTTTGTTCAGGTTTAAAGGCAGATTTTAAGATGTATAAACGAGATAGTTACTTGTAGTTTTTTTTAAAAAAGAAATCTACTATGCTCAGTTTCTTTTCATTTATTTTGAACAGACAGTAGTGCAAATTACATTTTTTTCCATCTAGATGTGAAAATACTAAATATTATTACATGTTATATATATAAAATCTGTTTTATTTTCATTGTGAGTGTACACAAATAAAAGCAGACCTTTATACAGTGATTATTAATTAGACAATAAGTGTTTAAAGTTGATTCTGCTGGTATAAGGAAACAGTTGAAGTGATCGTGCCGGAACACACACACACACACACAAAAACACACATCGGTTCCAGCATTGCTAACTTGACAGCGCAGTTGGTACTTTATCAAAATAAAGTACAGTGAACCAAACATCAGCGCACGCACCTCTGTGTCACCGTTGGAACGCGACTGAAGTACAAAGCCTATAATTTACATAATAAATAATATTTTTGCGTTCAGATATGTTGCATCGCAAATATGAAAATTTGTGCCGAATGAGAGAGGTAGGATACACCAGCACAAAGCCCTGTTTCACAAGCAGTCACAAACATACTCCTTTGTCAAGTCTATGTGAGAGACGCATTCAAAATCAGCACATACTGTCTAGGGGGCTTTGTTTTCAAGTGCGCTACTCATGGCATTCGCTGTTCTTCTGTTGGCGGTTATCAAACAGTGTTGCATTGCTGCGGGCTCCCCTTCTGGATTGAGGGTGAATTGCCTGTATTCGTCGTAAGACCTCATGCACCGAACCGAGATGTCCGTACCATGTTGGTTCGGTACGAATACATGTACCGTGCCACCCCTAATGTCTACATTAATAATATAATAAAATTCGATATGAATTCCCATGTTTCTGACACAATACCATGGTGCTTTTAGTTAGGGTTGCCAACCGTCCCGTATTAGCTGGGACGTCCCGTATATTGGGCTTAATTTATGTGTCCCGTACGTGACCTCGCTTGTCCCGTTTCTGCTACCCACTAACTGATACAACAGCAGTGCTGATCAGAGTGTGCTGATCACTTGAAAATGATCACCGATACCTATCATCATTCAATCACAGCCACCCTCATGCAGTATATGTTAAGTAAATCAGAAATCATGAACATAACTGTTCGAGGAAGGCTGTGGAATTCTCTGCCGGCTCGTCGCTCCCGCCTCACAGCAAGTGCCGCTCACACTAATGCCAATTCCGTCCATGTTTTGACTTAAGTAAATCAGTTTTGGTGAATACAAACAACGTGATTATTTTTCATGTGTCCAACATCCAGCCGCGCAAGAGATGTGATCAGCAAGGGAAGTCGTCTTTCAATGTTGTTAAACAGAGAAAAACATTTTACACTTTTTTTTTGAAACACAAAATGACCAATAAAAAAAAAATTTGTCAAGTAACAAAAGCAGCCCTTATTAAATCTATAAGCTGTCTTTAATTGAAAAATACGCATTTTTATATACTAATGTGTATACACACACAAACACACATATGATCAACACACATACTCCCATATTTGATCACAACCTGACATGCTGACGTGTAAATAAGCTCTTCGCTGATTGGCTTGCGTGACAACGCATCATGCAAATTTTATGCTCAAGTTTACATTTTTCAACTTGCACGGAAGACATGATTGAGGTGTACGCTTATATTGAGAGTTTGCGGCAATCGCACTACCCAGTTGGCATCGCCCGTCTATTGCATTCACGTCTATTCGCGTCTTTGCATTGACTTTGTATGTAATCTACGATTAAATTAGCTTTTGATGCATAATAGTAAATACTATAAAGCAAAAATGCTACTTGATAAAAATATTTGTGTGTGAGTGTGTGTGTGTGTGTGTGTGTGTGTGTATTTATATATATATATATATATATATATATATAAAAGAATAAATAAATACAAATAAGAATAAATATAATAAATACATGTATAAAACAAACTTTTATATTTTTAACTATTTCTGTGTATTTCAGTGTATCTGAAAATATTTAATATCTATTTATATTTTCTAAATGCTACTGGGGATATTTGTTTCAAATTCTGTTTCATAACCGCTTTTATTGTATTAATGTGTTTACTGAAGGAATACTACTTTAACTACTCAACAAGCATTAGCTACTGACATAAAATATCCAGAAAAGTCAGAAGAGTGTTCAGTAAGTAGAGAGCATTCGTCACATATCCAGCCGAATTAAGAATTAAGCGTGTATAAAAGCACATTCATTGCGTATGTTCATCATTATTAAACAGCAGAAGAGTGTATTCATCGTGTGTCTCTCAAAATGAGAGTGCGGATGGCTTAAGACCTGCGGTTGCACACAACTACTAAATATTTCATAGTCAGACATTGACTTGTCAGGAGCTGTCTCATCAGTTTAACATTTCGCTCCCTCGTGTTGACACGCTCTGAGGATTTGTAGCTGCCTTGAACTCCATATTTGCCAGCATTAAGAGTTTTTCATTCAAGATTAAAAGTACTTTGTTAATTTAAATTCTTTGTTTGGAGGGCTTTAAATGTAATGACAAATTTGCATTGTTTTCACGCTCTATTTATAGCCTACCACCATACAATTTTTTGCTTTTTCTGCAGTGTATTGCACATATATACTGTGCCCAGTATGCATGTAATGCCCACATGACCTTCTACACTTGCTAAAGTGTGCAGTATACAACACAGCGTACTGTATCTCACAATGGAATGCACACAACCTGACCTTCCGCTTTCAGTGTAATGAATGATCTGGAAGTAATGCCATCTATTATTTTTAACTGCAATAGTGCTCAAGCCTTGTTAGCGTCAACAGTGCACACCTGCTGGTAGATGCTGTAACTACAACATTGCACGAGCTAAAAATCAGTTTCTCTGTTTGCAAGTAGAAAGATCATGCGATGATATATAGTACACAACTGTTTTAAACATTTCACTGCATAATACATTTAAGCTTAATATACAATTTAGAAAACAAAAACAGTAGGCAGGATAGTATTGCTGCACATAAACAGTAAGCAGTTTTGTATTCTGAAAACATAATCTTTAGTCACAGGAATTACAAGACTTCTTTTGCAGCAAGTAAAACTTTTATCAGCATATATTATTGGTCAAAAGTTTCTGTTTTTTTTTTTTTTTTTTGGGGGGGGGGGGTTATTATTATTTTATTAATTTTGAAAAGATGCATTCGATTGATCAAAAGTGTCAGTAGAGACATTTATAATGACAGAAGATTTGTATTTCAAATAAATGCTGTAATTTTGAATGTTCTATTCATTAAATAATCCTGAGATATCAACAAAAAAAAGAACGCAATTATTACAGTTTCTATATTGAGCTGCACAACTGTTTTCAACATTCATAAGAAATACTTACTGAGCAGCAAATCAAATTTGAATAATTTCTGAAGGATCACGTGACACTCAAGACTGTTATAATTATGCTGAAAATTCAGCTTTGTATAACAGGAATAAATTACATTTTAAAATATATTCAAATAGAAAAAAACTATTTTAAATTGTAATAATATTTCACAATAATACTGTTTCTATTGCTTTTTTTATCAAATAAATGCAGCTTTGGTGAGCTTAAGAGACTTCTTTCAGAAACATGAAAAAAAAAACGTTGTGACCCCAAACATTTGAATAATTCCTCTTTGCACAGTACTTCGAATAAACAAAGCTGCACAACATTATGTAAATATATAAAGAATGGATATACAGTATTAAATATTTAACAGATCCAGGGTGTATAAAAGCAACAGATTTTTAAAATAAAAAAAAGTTACCTCAGGGTTATATCGTAAACAGCCAAATTAGATCCTGGAATTGCTTGCTCTATGTCTGGGACCAGCCTACATGTAGCGTCCCATTTCCGCAGTGCCCTTCAAAGTCACAAAAATGCCACCTGTCTTCGCCCAAAGCCCTTCCTTTGTGTATTCAATCTGATGGAAGGCTCTCTGAGAGATCCTCCCTTAATTATACGGCAAATGAGCCATCACAACGCCATTAAAATTATGTTCTTTTTTCTCTCACATTGACTAACTGTCTTCCCCTTTTTTCCCAGAGCTTTTATTAGCAATAAAATTCAATTTTGCGTTTCCAGGTTGCCAGCCTAAGGGGGTAAAAATGCATTACCCCAGACTGAGGGAAAGTGGGAGCTAATGATTCAGCTGCATACAATCCAAGAGGCTTTCCATCATCTCTGCTGAGTTATTGGCCTGATGCTACAGTATCGTCCTGTCTGTGGAAGTGCGTGAATGTGCGGATATCTGTGAAATGAGAGCGCAGATGACTGAGCGGAACAAGTTTGAGTATGTGTGTCTGTGCTGTTTGCAATAAGATGAATTGGTTACCAACCAAAGAAGATACAGCAAAAGAGACTGAATCAAAAGCGTGTTTTGTTCTTTCTCTTTTAACATTTATTATGAATAGCAAGTTTAAGATGTATCTCTCAATATGACCAGCTGAAACGTTGCCAAAACACCTCTAAGACAAGCTAAACCAGCTTGGTCAGGCTGGGAGAACTTAACTAGCTTAATCAGATAGCCGATTAACCTTAGGCTGTTTTAAGTCACTCTAATGTGCATTTGGGATCACAATGTGTGCAAACCATCTTCCCATGCTTGTAATGAGAAGCACTTCTCAGCAAAAGAGAATCTTTTAGAGCTTCCTGCATTTTTTGTCAAAATAAAAGTTAGATGGTTTAAGATTTGAAAATGAAGCAATTAAGACAGCCATAAATAGTAGTACTGTAATTTAACAATTATAATGTAAAATAACATTATTATTATTATTACTTTTATTATTAATAACTTAGTTTTTTATATATTTTTAATAATAATAATAATAATTATTATTATTATTATTATTGCAATACTGATATATGATGACAACATGGCCAACTCAGCCCTAAAAAAAATCACAGCAAACATGGACCATTTTAATAGCATTAAAGCGCAATCACAATTTTTATCAGCAAAATTGCAATTAAATTGTTTCCTCAAATCGCCCTACATCATGGATTCACGAGTTAAGCATTGCATGTTTCTCTTTTATATGCTATGTTATTATAGCCAGCATTATCTGGTGCACTTTCCTGGTTTTTAAAATACTTTGCAAGAGAATATAAAAGTGAATTCTCACATCTTTATTCTTCTTTAAGAGGTTTTAACAATTCTGGCAATGCTCCGTACTGATGCAGCGAGCAGATGGAGTCGTAATGTTAATGGTTTGAGCATGTATAAAGTTAGGACACAAAGTTGTAAAGGAGCTGACACAATTACTCCACACGCTTACTTGAAGGCCTATGCGACACTGGTATCGAAAATCTATTGTCTTGATTTAGTTAGCAAACATAAACCACATTACAGACATTGTGGATTGAGCACAAACGTGTCCCCACATTTCTGAGCTGTTAGTACAGATCTCCCACACTTAACCAATGATTTCCATGATTTCTCCATGATCTTTCCAGACAAAGGCTTTTTTATTAATCTTTTTAGAGACACTGCTGGCTAGATTTCCATTTATAGCCTACACCAGTAACAATCTTTTGAGTAGATTTAGACGACTACACTGATTACACTTGTTCAGTACCGTTTCTAGGCATAGGCAAGCTAGACGGTTGCCTAGGGCGCCACCAGCTGAAGGGGGTGCCAATGAGCGCACATACTGGCGCTACATTTTAGCAGGGTTGTGATAAAGAGTGGCATGGCCACCCTGAAATATGATTGCCACCCCCACTGGGTCCCCAACATCATTGGGCTAGAGTACTGTCATTCTGACTATGCCTGTATGCATTGGACCAGAGCGCTGTCAATTGCTGCCTCTGATTGTTGCATGCAAAGTTTGCATTTGGAGCGCTCAGCAATGCCAATGGGTATTAGATCAATGGGTTCTGTCAGTGCTTTGGCAAGATAAGGCTTTTTTTGCCATGCAATAAAGATGTTCAAAGTTCAAAGGCCAGTTTAAAATATTGGTACAGTAAAAAGTGGACAAAATCAGTATTTTGTTTAGGTAGTATTCGAGAAATCATGATGTGAAATTGGTCTAAAAGGTGTGCATTTTTGCGGCAATGCATTGTTAAAGGATCAGTGTGTTGCGTAATATTCCCATATAAAACTTGAACAGCCAATTAAAAAATATTGGTGTAGTAAAATTCGCTAATTCACAAGATCAATACATCATTTATATAACTGCTTTGTCGAATGTAATGCATCCTTACGGAAGTGTCGAAATGTTGTATCAATTCATTTGCTTCCAAACAGAGCTTATTGGGAGCAGCGTCATACACATAAGAGTGAGTAACAAAGGAACAAGTAGATGCATTCTGATTACTTTCATGCCACTGATCAGGGTTTTATATGTAGTTTGGGGTAACAAAGGGCTTTATAGGTTTGACTGATGCAATTACTGAAATAACAACAACAACAACAAAACAATTGAACAACAACAAAAAAAAACAAACAAACAAAAAACAGATAAAGACAAAAAGTAGCCGATGATAATATCTAAACATTTATCCAAATCCAAATATAATAAAATTAATTTATGTGTGATAACAAAAGTAAGAAGTTTTAAAAGATGAAAAAGTGGAGGGGGGGGGGGGTGCACTACTATTCAAAAGTTTGGGGTTGGTAAGAATTTTTATTGTTTTTGAATGATGTATCTTATGCTCAGGAACATTTATTAATGTTCGAATTAGAATTTGAAATAACTGATTTCTATTGTAATATATATTAAAGTGCAGTTATTCCTGGGATACAAAGCTAAATTTTAAGCATCATTACTCCAGCCTTCAGTGTCACATGACCCTTCAAAATAATTCAAACATTCATTATTATCATTATCATCATCATCATCATCATTATTAAAGGTCAAAAATATATTTTTGTGTAAACCATGTTACATTTACCGCCACCTGTGAACAATTTAATGCATTCTTGCTGAATAAAAAGTATTAATTTCATTTTTAAAAAATCATAATGACCCCAAACTTTTGAACAAGTCATGAACAACATACATTTTATTGCGTTGGAGAAATACATTTTATTGTTGGAGAAAGCTGTGTTCATCTCTGCAGAGGTTCTCTATAATGCAGTGTGCTGATGAAGCAGACCTGCACCAAATGTGTGTCATCTACAAACAGCTGAGTAATGCTGGCCCCTGCCCTAAAACACTCTAATGAGATGCGCTGAGTGAGAGTGTGTTGGTGTAATGAAGTGTGATCTCAGTAATGAGACAAAGGTAGTGTGTGTAGAGAGACGGAGGGTTAGAGTGTGTGTGTGTGTGTGTGTGTGTGTGTGTGTGTTTGTCCAGGGAACATTAAGGTCAGTATGCAGAGCCAAGTTCATGTTGGCACTATGTTTTCTCAAATCGTGTTTTCAAACCATGCACTTTGTCCATGCACTGTACACAAAATTATATAAAAAAAAAAATTACTCCTTTTACTTTCTAATTGTTTTTTTTTTTTTTTTGTCTATTGCACATCTCAATATTTCATCAAAAGACGAAGACTGCATGGGTTTGGAATAAAAATATTAATCAATACTGATGTCAAATGTCATTTAGTACTATTTCAGTGCTTAAAACAAACAAAGAGAGAACTGCAATGATGCTAGTCTTTCTACAGTTTTGGTAATACTGAGTCATTTGAGTAGCAGTCATGGTGGTCAAGTCATCCGTGATGAAAATACTGGAGTGTGTCTATTAGGAAAATTACAGCTCTTCATGAAGTGCATAAAGATGGCATTTAGCATTTTTTTTCTTCTTCTTGAGATTTCCAGCAGCCTACACTTGTTGAACAAAACACAAGTATCTGCCATTTTTTTTGCTGCTTTTACCGTTCTTTATTAGCAGCATGCAACCATAATAGTCTTAGATGATTTATGTGTCTTGTACTTATTTTTTGTACTTAATATATGTAATAATTTATTAAAAAAAAAATATATTAAAAAAAAATAAAAATCATCAAGACAGCACATTGACTATATCGCCACACATTTATAGCCTAGCTAGTCTTGCGAAAATGCCTGGTTTCTAGCAACAGTCTCTCTACTTGTCCTCCATAAAATAAGCAGAATTCCCATACTTCATTGGAGTCCTTGCTGTATAAATATAGGCTGTTGGGTGGTTTCAATGGCACCTTTTTTGTGTAATTAGCTAAACCAGCTAAACGCCAGTTTGCCTAGGATTGACCAGAAAAGTGGTTTAATCTTAGACTGGTTTAATCCATTTCTACTAGAAAAAACCTGAACCAGTATACTGTATGTATTTAATTCAGATACACTGTACTACACTGTAAGGCTACATGCCATGTTTTTGTTAAAAATTAATAATATTTGTATTATTTTTCAATTGGTCTTGAGAGTAGCAAAACTTAACATGCACACTTAATCCACAATCCAATTAAACATTAACGTATCCACAAAATTCCATGGAAATTATTAAAAAATATTGCACATTACAAAGGTTAAATGTGTTAATGGTGCCGAGAAGCCTTCTAAAACCAATGGCCTGGTCAAACTAGCGTAAACCATCTAAGCTTGGTTAAATGTGTTACTACTGCTGTTTCCTGTTGCCTTTTAGAAGTGAAGTAGGGTGAAATGAGAATCCAAACTGCAGGTGGTTGAGCGCACAAAGAAACCAAAATCCTGGTCTGAACATTTCAGGCTGGTTAACTTAAAAATGCTGTTTTCTGTTGTCTTTTAAATGTCCTCTACATGAGAATCCAAGTTGTAGGTGGTTGATTCATCCTCACAAGCATCCATTAATAACTCTGGTCCAGAAGTAAACAAGCCCACACTCAAAAACAACCTTCAGTCCATATGCTTCATTTGCAATCATCTCTCCAGAAATGGTTCTGTTCACTCTAATTTTGAACCAATCTTCCTTTGAGGTTTTACTCATCAATATGTTTGTTTGGACTGTGGAGTAAAGGTCCAGAAGAAAAGGTCTCAAATCTCAGTTATATTAGAGAGACACACCATGACATTTACCTACATTGATAAGCCTCACTGGAAACAAGTCAGGTGGAAAAAGTTCAATCCGTGGACTTTCTCACAGTTGACTTTGTACATATTAGAAAGTCTGCTTCTAAAAGGGGTTTAAAATGTTGGATCATCCAAACAAATATCTCTGTTCTTGTCTTTAGGTACGAACGAATTCAAATAAAAAACATGAAATGGCATTGCTCATATTGAAATATGATCTAGAGTAGAACTGCCACATGGCACACGGCTGACTCAGATGCCCTTGAGCGGAGCATGTGTTAAAAGCTGTGTTCTCCATCAACACATCTGGTATGAAATACTAATTTTTTTTGCCTAAAATCTAGATTAAGCTTCCTCCTTCCAATTTGTACACATAATTATGATGAGAGGAAACATGAGCAACGCCAAAACAGCGTGACACACGGCCTCTAGCAACACCTAGACATGGTGTCAGCTTTCCTATAAATCAAGCCGGAGACTCCTAATTATCATACAGGGAATTAGATTCTGGTTAGGGTTTCATTTCACAGTTATGTTTTAAGTTTCAACATCATCTCAGATGTTTCTCCTAAAAGGCCTTTGGAGGAATAAAAATAGACAGAAATCAGTCAGTTGTTGACACGTGGTAAGTGCTAAGAAATGTGTGTCTATATAGCCAAGATTGATTTTGGAAGAAATTGGTGAGAAATGCTTGATTTCTTATCAAAAAATCTTGGAATATGTCATGTCTGAGACATTCTGAGATCTTCTCTAAAGGAGACACATTAGACTTCTTCAGAGGGGGAAAATCTAAAAAGATCTGAGCAAAAGTCTCCACTTGTTCTCCATTTAAGCTGACTGCCATGGGAGAAACAACTACTGTATAAGAGAACTCATTTGAGATTTTTCTAACCCAAAGGCCCTTCAAATGTATCAAAATCCAAGATTTTCCTGTTATTCTGTTCTTTACCCAGTGGTTTTAAAAGATCAACATCTCCAACTTGTTAAAACGGTTCAGTGGCAGGCTAACTATTATCTCAAATTTCTTAATAATAAAAGGTTTTTGATTGGTATCTGTGGCTCCATGAAGAACCTTTAACATCCATGGAAACTTTCCATTGGATAAAAGGTTCTTTATAGAGAGAAAATGTTCTTTTGATTATTGTAATGTTCTTCAAACTAAGAAAAAAGTTATTTTTAGAACTGCTCACTCGCCAAAAGGGTTCTTCTGTGCCATCGCTGTGAAAACTCCTTTTGGGAACCATGATATCCATGTAACCAAGGAAGCCACATTTGAAAATAAAGACACACAGCATTTTACGAAATACAGAAATACAGTTTTGACTGATATCTTATTTCTCAGACTATACCGTGTCTTATGACTGATGGGTTTGGCTCAAAAATACTCGGATTCAGAGAAAACTGATATAAAATCAATCAAAATTCAACAAAAAAATAAAATAATTTACCCCCTTTACATTGGGTTTTACTAAGCTAGAAACATAACTGATTCAGGTTTGTTCAAGTCTATTCAAATATTCAAAGGCACATCCGAAATAATAATACTAAAAAACAACAACAAATAAATACATTAGGGAGTTTGTAACAATGTGTTCTAACCTTGCAAGTAGTTTTTTTTCTGTTCTCTCTGAATGTGAAATGCTGCAGTGAACCAACAAAATCAAAGCCAATCAGAACAAATGTGATGTTTAAAATAAAGCTGCTTGATTCTGAACCAATAACATTTCACAGGGGGCGGGGCTCTTCAGCACAGCACAACAGAAATAGAAACCAAGTGACCTATAAAACTTCTCTGATCAGAGCAAAAACTACATCAGCATGCAAGAGATTTATCACTTGTCACAGCATCACACCCGATTAGAACAAGTAAGACTGCTCAAAAGAGACTTGAGAAAAGAATGTGAAACAAATGTGCACAACTAGCAAACAAGGCAACAGTTGTGAAGCACAGCTAGTCATAGAGATCTGTGTTAGTAGTCGAGATAGTGATCTCCTGGTTGTGTTGTGAGGATGTTGCAATGCTGACACCGATGCACAGATAAGCCAAACACTGTTATCATCCGTAGCTTCTAGCTCAGCCCTCACTGATCTATTTCACTTTACCAAGCGTAAACACCCTGGAGGCAAATTGACCTGAAAAAAAGCAAACTCCTTTCATCTCTTCTCAGTTTTCTGCACAGGCTGCAGGGTGCATTAAGTCCAGGCCATACTTTTCTGCACTATTTTGCCGCAGTTGCGGTGCCCCAAGTTTGAATTGTTACGATAGGAGCCTTACTGGGTGATATTTCAAATGTATTTGTCTGCTTGCTGGGATCATTATGGTGTTTGCTAAGGCAAGATTTTGAGCCCTGAACCTTCAAACTTGGGCAAACTATTTGTGCAACAGACATGAATGACACCACAGATTATGCATCATATATGTATACGTATACACACACACACACACACACACACACACACACACACACACAGTAATGTGTGGTTAATCCACCAATATGTAGGTGCTCTTTAGTAACAGTAGTGTTTCTAATGCTAAAATATAATTAATGTTGTTATCCATAAATTTTGGAATTTTACAGTTTTACAAGAAATGCAGAAAATGTATTATTTTGTTTTATTCTGATGCCCAATTACAGTCAATAACAACAGAGACTGTGGAGAAGTACATAAAAGCAATGCCAGCAAGAATGCAAGCTGTTATCAAGGCCAAACAAAATATATCTATTTTTTTTGGTTATTATGTGTGAATAATTTAGTTGTTTTGGTTTGTTATTTGCACAACAACAATACACATTTTACAGTAAATATGACAATACAATTGATAGTTTTCTGTTTATTATGAAAGGTGGTCTAATAAATTTGTTAAGCACATGCTTAACAAATTTATTAGACTGTATTTATTGACTGTAATTGGGTATCTGGATAAAAAAATAACAAAGTGCTTTTCTGCCTTTCTTGTAAAACACTAAATCCAAAAATTCATGGACAACAACAATAATTCTATTTTAGTCAGTAGCGTAATCCATTCCATTCCACATTTTAGATAATATAATCAGACTACTTTTTGATTACTTAGATTACTAGTGACCACATTGATTTAAATAATATAATATTGTTCCATATTGATATAAAATACAAAGAAAATGAAAATATATTGCATTCATTGTTATTAACAATATGAAGTGCATTGAACATTACATCAAGGTTCACGAAGAAACTGCAGGGAATGTTTGAGTTTAATGAAAAGCTAAGTAATTAAATTATAAAATTGTCAAATTAAAATAAATAAAGTAAAAATAACAACAATCAAAATAAAACACTTACTAAAAATATTTGATTTGTTTACCTGCATGTCATGTGACCATTAACCAATGTCAGAGAACCGTGGTAATTATTAAATTATTATCTTAAAATCTTAGGTGGAACTTCAAGTAAATATATCAGGTGAATGAGGTTCAACAGACAAAAAAAAAAAAAAAAAAAAAAAAAAAAAAAAAAACATTACATATAACATCCCTGCATTACATATAAATAAGAAATAACATGAATTGGTACATTTTAATGTGTTTGAAAGACAAAAGCCTTCCAAAGCCAAATACTTATCTTACCCTGGACCACAAAACCAGTCATAAGTAGCACAGGTATATTTGTAGCAACAGTCAACAATATATGTATGGGTCAAAATAATCGATTTTCATTATATGGCAAAAATTATTAGGATATTAAGTAAAGATCATGTTCCATGAAGATATTTTGTAAATTTCCCACTGTAAATATATCAAAACTTAATTTTTGATTAGTAATATGCATTGCTAAGAACTTAATTTGGACAACTTTAAGGCCGATTTTCTCAATACTTGGATTTTGTTTATTTTTTTATTTTTTGCATTCAGATTTTCAAATAGTTGGATCTCAGTCAAATATTGTCCTATCCAAACAAACCATATTTATTCACCTTTCAGATGATGTATACATCTTATGACTGCTAACACAGGGTCACATGTAATTATGTAATCAATAAAAAGTAACTGTAGTTTGATTATGAGTATTTTAAAATGAAATATAATCTAATTACAAGTAGTTAAGTTTTGTAATTTTAATTATCATTATTATTTTATATGTATAAAATATTACTGACACCTAACGTAAGGAAACACGGTGGGAATCATTTGTCGAACGACTCTCACTATGATCAATGACAGGACAGAATGGGTGTAGAGAGGGCAGAAAGGGTAGAAATGAGGATAAAGAGATAAAGAGCACAAAAGCCATATGATGGACAGCGAGACGGTGAGGGAAAACGAGGGGAACAGTGAGAGGAAGGGAGAAACAAATGGCCGTGTGAAAATACCCTCCTTCCTCTGCTGGAATATGGCATGGAGGCAGCAGGCAGGCTTAGAGTCCCAACACTTGAATTCAATCAGCCTGCACACTGAATCCCTTCCAGAGAGGGATGTGAGAGGCACAACCATCTGTCTCTGCTCTGATGTTTCTGCCGTCCACACTGTAAGCCAGCAATTACAAGGCAAAGCGGCAAGCTGGCCTGGGCCGACATAGGAACATGGACGAGCCGCCCCCACCCTCCTTCTCTTATCCCTTTAACAGGCCTCTCAGCCATTTCATAAAACACACTTGGAGTTAAGAAATCCAGGGAAGAAAACTTTTCTCTTTGACACAGTCTGGCATCTCTATTATTCAGATGCCAAGCTTAAAAAAATGCAAACTGTAGATATACACTGCTGTTCAAAAGTTTGGTGTCAACATTTTAAAAATGCTTTTGAAAGACATCTCTTGTGCTCACCAAAGCTGCATTTATTTAATCTAAAAACAGTAAAATTGTGAAATTGTTATCATCTGTTTTCTATTTGAATATATTTGAAAATGTAATTTATTCCTGTGATCCAAAGCTGAATTTTCAACATCATTACTCCAGTCTTCAGTATCACAAAAATCTGCATTTATTTGAAACAGAAATCATTTGTAGCAATCTTTTGTTTCATTAATGTCTTCTTTAATGTCTTTTTTTTTGGGGGGGGGGGGGTGATTTTAATGTCTCCTTGCTTATTAAAATATTAATTTATTACAATTATATATATATATATATATATATATATACACACACACACACACACACACACACACTCATATTTTTTATTTTTATTTATTTATTTTTTTTAAAAGCTTAAAAATCTTACTGATGCCAAACTTTTGAATAAAGAATATGCCATTTTCACTTGCATCATTTCAGGATGTAATCAATATTTGGGGTTGTTTTCATGAATTTTTCAAAGGCAACCATCAAGCATTATTGCTCGTTTAAGGCATAAATCAATGAAAAAGTTAGTGAGGTTTACGCTTGAAACAAGAAAACAATTTGTCAAATAGGCAGGAAAACTAATAGGCTACTAACTTAATTCAAGATGCATTCTTTGAAAACAAGTCCTTTTAAAATTGCATGGTTTTGCGTCTTATGTAAATGTATATTGTTTAAGAATCTTCAGACTGAAAAACAAGACAAAGTACTGATTAAGAAAATGCCAAACTCTGCTGCGGATTGAAGTATGAAAGCAATCTGGCCGACCTCATGGAAGTGAACCGCTGCTGATCACATACAATTTGCATCTTTGCACGCTCCCAGTCACACTTATTATAGTATAATGCATTTCTCATAGCTCTTCGTCTCCAAATAAATTACCTTCTGAGAGCAGCTCATATTCTTCACATCTCATGCAATGCGTCTGCAAATGTTGTTCTGTGCAAACTTCTGGTTGCAAATCCACAGGGACAAATACTTGAATAACAGAGTGAAAATGAGTCGTGACCTAGCTACTTTGGTAAACAGCTGTCGCTAGTACTCATGGTGGTACTCACATTGATGATGCAAAGTACCGTGGTTTGCATGCAAAAGTACAATGTGAAAAGAGTCCTGTGGGGGCAAAGAGAGGAACGGAGCTCTGTTTCAGACCACAACAAGTGCAAAAAACAGCAACTTGAGTAGCTGTGTTGCTTTCCTTTTTCCTCGTTTAGAGCACAGCCTCATCTCATGGGATCGTTTTCGTCTTTGAGAAGGGGCGTGTTTCTGACTAAACCCCAAGAAATCAAGGACAAAAATTCTCACTTTTGTAATAAGGGCACTTCTGAGAGGCTGTGTCGAGACTGAGCGTGTGAAAGCCTCTGCGCCAAAAAAAAAAAAAAAAAAAGCCATATGCATTATTTACTACCTGCCTGTGTTCCTCTGCTCTTTACTGCTCAGACAAAGCTCAAGGCCCACGTTAGAGAATTGAGTTTGATGAGAAAGAAACGAGGCTTGAGCCAGGACTCTTCTGAGCCCCTGTTTCTTCCTAACATCATTTTTAATGCAAGTCAGTCCACTCTGCCGCCATCTTGCTAGGGCTACTGAGCAGCTGTTTTGAGTCATGCAAGTACAGATCCTGTGGCTAAAAGGACAAAATCTTCCAAAACTCTTTTTCAAGTTATGTATCAATATCACTTGTAAAATCACCAATTAAAAAAAAAAAAAAAAAAAATCAAATATGTATCTTGAGCCAATTTCCACAAAAAGGGTACAAGCAGGCACTAATCTCACGTTTTTATTATTGTGAGAAGTATTAGAAAAACCAGGGGCGCCTGCAGGATTTCTTCTGAGGGTACGCACAGAGATTTTTTTTTTTTGGAGGGGGGGGGGGGGGGAGTCATATGTAATGGTGAAGTGATTATATTTTGTTTCGATTTTTATAAAGCTAATTTATAAAAAAACGTTTGGAGCACTTTTTGTTCGTTAAATGTAAGGTTTTTTTTGTTTGTTTGTTTGTTTTTTTTAAGTAACGACCAAGCGGCCAGTGGCAGACAGTGATCAATTTAGCCTTCTCAAATCATCACGACTTGCCTAAAATACAATCTATAGATATAAATAGTTCAAGCATATCACAATGTTAGTTTAAATGTTTGAACCATATAAATGTGCGCTAAGGTGCATATCTAATCGTTTGTGTGAAGAGTGGAAGCTGAAGCGCACTTTGCAGGACATGGAGGCGCCAGAGCGGTCACTTGCATTTTTTTCTTGATAGTGGAAACAACTTATAAGAGTAATACATCATTCGGAACTGTAAAGGGTCTACTGTTATTTGTGTGCATTCACAATATCAACAAAACCTTGTGCTTTTATTAAAATAAATAGGAAAACAGAGGATAGGCTTGCCGTCTTGTCTCGAATAGGAGCGCTTCACAATGATGAACCGAAACTCAACAAATTGAGTCACAAATATGATAAATATATCTATAGAAAGCTTTAAATTACAACTTTAAAACAAAATAATTTAAATCGAAAACAAAAACTCTTTCATTATGTAATCCTTAAAGATGCATTTCTCTCTAAAGGCACGTCCAATGAGGAGATGGCGAGTCATTTTTCATCACCGTCTAAAATATAAAAAATAAGGAAAAGCCTAAAACAGGCCCGATTATATTTTTTCAGATTTTTATGTTGCTCTGCTCTGAATTCCTTAGAATTTCCTTAAAATGTAAAGGATTTTCTGCAACGTAATTTTGTCTGATATGTGAATTATTTATTAGCCTATTTTTATTTTTATTTTAAAAATTACTTTATTGCATTCCAGATGATTTTAAAGAATTTTTCACTATAAATTTTACGGGTAGCTTGAATGTAAAACATTGTCATGAATCCGTTTTATTCCCATTTGTAAAATAGCCTACAAATTAATTGTTGTAGTCTAACCCGATCTCATGAACGTGCGTGTAGCACGATTTTCTCTTTATTTGACGTAATGTTTATAAGCAGAAATGGACTGATATGTTCATTATTAATGGCATGGCTGGTTCAGTCGACAGAAATACAGCTATAATTTACTGCTGAAATGTTTGCGGGGCAAATCACAGGTCAGTCTGAGCGCTCATGGTACGCACAGTGCGTCCAGCCGTACACCTGCAGGCGCCACTGAGAAAAACTGTTACCCAACTTAAATACCCTATCATGAAAATAAATTAGTTTTGACTTTTTCCTTTCCTAAAAATAAATAAATAAATGAAAAATGATAACAACTTTAAGTTTATCCAAAATTAATTCTGTCAAGCTCAATCATTTAAAACACAGCTGCTAAATGATTACTACTAATTAGCACAGCAATATTTTCAATAAAGCTGCTTTGAAACAATCTACACTTTGTAAAGTAATATAGAAATAAATTAGTTTGTATGGCAATTACAATAACTTGAGCAAGCAAGTCAGTTTTATCACTAATTTATGGAAAACCCAACTACTAACCAACATCTGGTCACCAGCTGGCTGGTTCCTACTAAGTGATATCTTAAATTATTGTTTATTTATTTATTTGTTTGTTTGCAGTTTGTTCACAAACATATTTTAAGAAAAAAGTGAAGCCTTTTTTGCACCAATTTGTGGAAAGTGCCTTAAATCAGATTATGAACTGATTACAATTTGTAATCAAACGTTGAAATATCAACCATCTCAAGTGCAGGAGGAACACAGAATTTCTGATTTCACTATTTTATATGATTTATCTGTT